>CAWUPB010000030.1:0-1234459 GCA_963924115.1 Dovyalis caffra
CTTATGGATGATAAGCCGTGTTGAAATTGAGCTTGCTGCCCATGGCCTTATACGGACTCTTTTAGCTCGGCGAGAGCCATTCTATAGGGGGTTTTCGAAATCGGAGCCGTACCTAGCTCTAGTTTAATCTCAAACTCTATTTTCCTCTTCGATGGTAACATGGTCAAACTCTACGAAAACACATCTATATATTCCCGTACAATCTCTATATCTTCCGGTTTAAACTTTTGCTCTATCTAGTTATCCATCACATGCGCTAAGTACCCCATACATCCTTTTCCTAGCATTTTTGAGCTTTAATAGCCAAAATGATCGATGCCATTCGAAGCTTTAAATCTGCCTTAAACTTTAACTGTCGACTTTTGGGTAGATCAAAAGTTACCATTTTTCCTCGATAGTCTATGTTGGCGTCATGCTTTGTCGCCCAATCCATCCTTAGGATCAAATCAAAATCTTTTAGATCCAACACTATTAGATCGGCTTTTAATCTCCTATCTTCAATATGTATCGGACACTTTTTAACCACACTTGACTATTCCATAGTGTCACCGAAGGAACCGCTATAAGATATCTTACGGCTAATGTCTCCGGTTTGACTCTTCGGCTTTTCACTAATGTGTTTGATATAAAAGAATACGTGGCACCGAATCCATTAAAACATATGCAATTAAGCTAAGGATTGAGACATTACCATGAATTATAATTGTATCCCTCCGATCCGCCTCTTCCCGGGTCATAGTATACATCCGAGCGAGTACTCTTCCCGGTCCTAGTTTCGTACTTGTGGGCAATTATAGGACATGTGCCCCGGCTTTTGACACATATAGCATACCCGATTGTCCGATCCGCATTCCCCGACATGGACCTTCCACACTTTCTACATTGGGGCGGTACTCGTCATTGACCTTGGTTGGTTGCTCGGTGATGGTCTCGGAACATATGATGCTGGTCCGGTGGTTCGAGAGTTCTCCGGACCACCACTTCGGTTGAAATTTTTAGGCGAAACTTGTCTCATCGGCCCCGATGAAGAGGCTCTAAATTTAAACCCTTGTCTCTTTTACTCGTAAGTCCCTCGAAATCTCCTTCTAATCTTCGTCGGCTATCATCGCCTTATCCACGATTTCTAGAGAAGGTATTGGCGGCCGACATCCGCACCATACTTCGCACTCTTGGGTTTAACCCCTGTCGGGAATCTGTTCCTTTTTAGATTTTCATCCCCAATAATAAATGGGACGAATCTACAACCTTGTTCAAACTTTCGTACATATTCACAAGCCGACATCCCATCTTGCTTTAACTCTAGAAAGTCTTGAATCTTCTTGGCCCTCACGTCCGCGGTAAAGTATTTATTATAGAAGACCTCATTAAATCCTTCCCAAGTTAAAGTCGGTACATCTACGATTAGTCGCGTGCTCTCCCACCATGTTCGGGCATCTTTAGTTAACAAGAAAATAGCGCACGACACTCGCCCACGGTTGGAAAACTATAGATATTCAAATATTGCCTCCGGAGACTTAATCCACTCCTCGGCTATCATTGGGTTCACTTCCCAAGTGTTAGAAATTAATAGGACAAGGTGTAAAAGTTATGGGTGAGTCATGAGGAAAGGTGGTCGCTTTGGGACCATAATGGGTGAGTTGGCCTTAAATTCATTTATTGCATTTGCTTAGGTGTCTACATAAAATTTAGACTAATAAAATCATTAATTAACTTAATTCAAGTAACTAAACCTACTTTCTTTCATAAAAAATTTGAAAATTTCCATTTTTAAAATTCAAAATTTCTTTTTTTCAAAATTCCAGCAGTGTTACCTCCTAACCCATCTATACTAAAATGTGCATAACTCTTTCTATATATATCCAAAAATTATGAAATTTTATATAGCGATATTACACACATATAAAAACAACTTTTATTCTTTAAGTTTTTCTCAAAAATCAATCTAACATCATCAAATAAATCTGACAAGATTCAGGCGAGTTCTTCTCTCGAAATTCCAACAGAATGCATTTTGAAACAACCCTCACCATAATGGATATAAATCTTAATATATAAATCCAAAAATTGTAACATTTTATACATGCCTATTCAACACATATATGAACAACTTTCATTCTTTAAGGTTGACCCAAAAATCACCCTAAAGTCCTCAAAGAATTCACACAAAACTCGGACAGAATATAGTCCTTAAAACACTAATTTTGCATATTTGATTTCTTTAATAATTAAACCATTAATCTTAAGCACAATAACTTTAATTTAACATAAATCACATATTTCAAGCATTAATTTCTCATGATGAAATGAGAATTATACTTACTCTTAATATACGTATATATAGAATGATTCTAATATACGTCACGTTACGGATAAGGGTTTTTACAAGGGTTGCGTCGATATGGGGTGAGTGAGTGTCTATAGGTGTGGGTAGAATTCCTTTCCCTCTCGTCTATGGTATGACTGGATGAACCGCTAGCTCCTTTTGGTACACCAAAATTGGTAGGTTAGGAAGCTCTCATAGCCTCTATCAAATCTTGTATGGCCTATTGAGTTTGGTTCCACATGAGCTTATTTTCATCCCGGTGTTGTTGAGCATGAGTTTGGATTATTGCTACATCGGCTTGTAGTTATTGAAGCTGACTCTCAAGGTTTTTGACTTGTTCATCTAAGGTTTTTAGCTCGGTACCTTCAGCCATGGTGCGAAAGTGCTCGATACCCCTTGTCGGGAACCTGTTGGTAAGAATTCCAAGGATGCTAAAGGTGATCCGATGCGAGAAGATTGAGAAGAGCACTGAAAAAGGAAAGAATAGGCAAGGGAGGAATAAAGCGAGAGAAAGAGAATGAGGAAGAGATCGGAAAAAGGGAGGTTAAGGAATAATTCTTGTTATTCAAATTATGAATCCTAATGATTACAATTCCACGAATTTAAAGAACTTCATGAATCCCATGTGTTACGAACTTGCTACGACTATATTTGTATCAAAATAACCAATTCCGTTATTGTAACAAACAAACGAGAAGAATTAAATAAAGGTGAATTGTCCATATTGCCCTTTAGCTGGTGATCTACTTTCTTTAGTTATACGCAATTTGGGTGGTCATTTTGGGTGGGTTCTTAACAATCCATCCCGCTCAAATTATCCTTGACCTCGAGAATTGAAACTTGGGAACCGGTGTGAAATGAATTCCGCATCTTCCCAAGTGGAATTCTCTTTCTCGGAATTCTTCCACAAAATCAACCATTTAACACCACCCCGATTTCCCTTCTTGTAAATTTTCCTATCTAATACTCTCTTAGATTCAAAGTCTTCCTTACTATGGCTAACTAGGGGTGGTGGCGGTGGGGCAATCGATGTAAGATGCACGGCCCCAATCTTCTTCTTGAGCAAGGAGACATGAAAAGCTCGGGTGTATAAAGTTTTCAACGAGTAATTCTAAGAAATAGGCCACCTTTCAAATTCTTTTGAGGATTTTGTAAGGCCCATAAAAACTAGCACACGAGTTTCGATTGGTGCGCTTGGTGATCGTTAATTGTTGGTAGGGTTGTAATTTAAGGTAGACACCGTCCCCTTCCTCAAAATTCCTTTCGACCTCTTCTTATCTACATGTGCCTTCATCCTTTCCCGGGTTATCGGTAGTTGTTGCCTAAGTAACTTCATCATCTCTTCTCTTTCTTGCGGGTGTGTCTTTACTTGCGGTAACACTTAGGGGTCTCTCCGATCTTGTTGAGTGGATCTGGTGGTTTGAAGCCATAGAGGGCCTCAAATGATGTCATCTTCGGGAGCTATGGTAGGTGGTGTTATACCACCACTCGGCTAAGTAAAGCCGGTTGCTCCACCCTTTTGGTTTGTGGAATGTCATACACTCGAGGTAATTTTTCAAACATTGGTTAACTCTTTTAGTTTGACCATCCGATTGTGGATGATAAGTCGAGCTCATCGGTAGTGTAATGCCTAATTGTGTGAACAATTCCTGTCAAAATCGACTAGTGAACACTAGATCCACGTCCGACACTATAGTTTCGGGAAGCCCATGTAACTTGTAGATGTTACGTATGAATTCCTTGGCTATAGTGGGCTGCTATGTAGGGGTAGGTTATGGTCGTAAAATGACTATACTTAGTGAACCTATCTACCATCACTATGATGGTGTGTTTTCCTTCCGATAGGGGTAGACCTTCGATAAAATCCATGCTCAAGTGTTTCCAAGCTTCCTTAGGTATAGGTAGAGGCTGAAGTAGGCCGAGGTGGGGGACATTCTCGGCTTTGCACCTCGGCACACATCACATTCCATCACCTCCCTTCTAAAAGCTTGTTTTATGTTCAACCAATAGAATAATTGTTTAGCTCTGTAATAGGTGGCTTTGAACCCCGAATGTCCACCATTGAGAGATGAATGTAGGTCCATGAGAACCTTTTGCTTGAGCTCCCTTGTGCTTCCCACATACGATCTGCCTCTATACCTTAATAAACCTTCGGAGTAAGAGTAGTGAGGTGGTAGTTTATCTGCTTGTAGGGCTGTCCCAATCAATTTCCGAGCTATTGGATCGGTGATATAGCTCCGTTTAACCTCCCTTAGCCACTCGTGGCTCCGTCACTTGTCATTGCCTTTAGTGCTCCGGTGGCTAGTTCAACCTCAAGTAGCCTAGATAGTGCATCCGCTGCAAGGTTCTCCCTTCCCTTCTTGTAGGCTATTGTGTAACTAAGGCTTAATAATTTGGAGAGGCTTTTCTTTTGTAGGTGGGTGTGTAGCCTGTCTGGAGCAAGTACTTTAGGCTATAATGATCCGTCTTGATGATGAAAGTGTTGGCTTCTAAGTAGTGCCTCCACTTGTCTACTGCCATGAGTATGGCTAGTAGTTCCTTCTCATAGGTAGACAAGCCACAGTTCTTAGGGCACGATGCCTTGCTAAAATAGGCTATAGGTCTCCTTCCTTGTATTAGAACCGCACCTATCGTCTGTGTCACTTGCATCGGTTTCTAAGATGAATAGTTCTTTAAAATTAGGCAAGGCCAACACTTGGAGCTGAACACATTGCTTTCTTGAGTCGTACAAAGGCTTGAGTAGCCTCTTCCCCCCACTTGAAGGCATCTTTCTTAAGCAAATTAGTCAAGGGTCTATTGATGTTTCCATAGTTCTTGATGAACTTTCCGTAATAGCCGGTGAGCCACTAGGAAGCCTCTTAGGGACTTGAGGTCGGTGGGGAGTGGCTACTCTCTCATGGATTGAACTTTGGTTGGGTCGGTTGCTACTCCTTCCTTGGTGATTATATGTCCTAAGTACTCCACTTGATCCACCCCAAAAGAGCATTTGGACCATTTTGCATAGAATTGGTGTTGTCTCGGTGTACGTAGCACGGCCTTGAGGTGAGTTAGATGCTCCTCTAAGCTGCTACTATAGATGAGGATGTCATCGAAAAAGACTAGTACAAAGACCACTTAGGTAGTCGGTAAAGACTTGGTTCATGAGTGCTCGAAAAGTAGCGAGGTGCATTAGTGAGTCCAAAGGGCATCACCTTGAATTCATAGTGGCCTTGGTGGGTTCTAAAGACTGTCTTTGAGATGTCTTCCTTGGCCATTCGATCTCCGACCTCGGATCTATTTACGAGAAAATGTTTGCCTTATTTAACTCATCCATTAGGTCCTCGACCAAGGGAATAGGGAACTTGTCCTTTATCGTAATGTCATTTAGCCCTCTATAATCCACACAAAACCTCCGGGATCCATCTTTCTTCTTGACTAGCGAGGATTGGAGAAGCAAAAGGGAAGTGGCTAGGTTGAATTTGAGAGGTTTGTAACATTTCTTTGACTAGTTTTTCCACTTCGCATTGTGGAAGTAGGGGTACCATAGGGCCTTAAATTAAGCTGGTTTGGTGTTTGGTTTCAAGGGAATTGTGTGGTTTAATGCCCTGTGTGGTGGCAAACACTTTGATTCTTCAAAAACATCGTGATACTCTTCTAAGTGGGAGGACAAACATGGATGAGTATCTCCTCCACTTTCCTCACTAATCATCATAAACATATGTCCTGTTACCCCTTTCAACTCCTGTTTGAATAGCTTCGTACCCTCTCGCCCTTTAAAAACTTTAGGATCCTTCTTCCTTATCGGTCATTAAAGTGATCTTTTCACTCCCTTCATGTATTGTAACTTCTCTACTTTTTAGGTCAAAATGTATAGGATTGAAGTGCTCCATCCGAGTCTAAACCAAGCACCACATCACACCCTCCTAATTCCAAAATCCTCAAGTCAACCACATAGCACCTACCCTGTATTACCCACTGGAAGTCCTTACATGTACACTCACTAATCATTCTAGCTACTGTCATTGTCGGTGGTGCGGTATACAATGTTGGTAGTTTCAATTCTCTAACTAAGCCTTTATCTATGAAACTATTGGTACTCCCACTATCAATAAGTATACTAATGCTTTTCTTCCCTACACACCCTCTTATTTTGAAAGCATTGGGGGATGACTTACCACTCAAGGCATGTAGTGAAATGCCAATGTACTGTTTCAACTGTGGTTACTTCCTCTGCGGCTAGTTCTTCATCCACCCCAACCTCGATGTCTAATTGCTCACCTTACTCCACCTCTTCTAGCATCATATGCAGCGGTTGCTTAAGCTTGCATTGATGTCCTGGATAATACCTATCACCACATTTAAAACACTTCTCCGGTTCCTTTTTAAAATCATTTACGTAAGTTATTCTGTTTTGGTAATCTTTTGGTGGTTATGAGTTTTGGTTTCGTTGTTATGCAAGTTGGGATATGTTGGTTTAGTGGCAATGGTCGGGGTATGGGAAGGCTTTTAGTTCGAGTGATGGAGTATGTTGGGTGGTTTGTTGGGATTGTGAATGGTTTTTCTTAGGGCTTCATTGAGCTTGGCTTGCTCAAATGCTTCTCGGAGGTCTGCTTGGTTTGAACCTTTTTACGGCTAGACTTAATCTTCCCACGACCCTCCTATGAACACTTTGACTAAGTACCTCTCGTGAATCCTGGATTCATCCTTTTCATTAAAGATTTCAAGTCCTCGATGAAGCCGGCTATGGTAGGTGGTGTTATAACACCAACTTGGCTAAGTAAAGCCAGTGCTCCACCCTTTTGGTTTGTGGAATGTCATACAATAAAGAACCCACCCGGAATTCATTTCGCGCCGGTTCCCAAATTTCAATCCTTGAGGTCAAGGATAATTTGAGCGGGATGGATTGTTAAGAACCCACCCAAAACGACAATCCAAGCTGTGTATAACTAAAGAAGGCGGATCACCGAGCTAAAGGGAAATATGGACGATTCACCTTTATTTAATTCTTCTCATTTGTTTGTTACAATAACGGAATTGGTTACTACGATACAAATATAGTTGTAGCAAGTTTGTAACACATGGGATTCATGGAGTTCCTTAAATTTAGGGAATTGTAATCATTGAGATTCATAATTTGAATAACAAGAATTATTCCCTAACCTCCCTTCTTCTACTATCTTCCTCATTCTCTTTCTCTCGCTCTATTCCTCCCTTACCTATTCTTTTCTCTATCGAACTCTTCTCGATCTTCCGCATCGGATCACCTTTAGTATCCTTGCAATTCTTACCAACGAGTTCTCGACACCCTTGTTTCGACTCTTCCTCTCTTTTCCTCTCTCTCTCTCAAAGAAAGTCTTTTTTTATATTTTTTTCCCTCTCCAACTCTCACCCTTGTCGCCAACTCTTCTCTCTACAGGCTTAAATCTCTTTTTTCATCCTAGCTCATCATATGCCTTCGAGAGGATCCCCACCCTTCGTTTCAAAATAACGAAATTCTCTCCATTTATTCTCTCGTTGCTATTAAAGGTTGTGGATCGTAGTGCATAGGGTTTGTGAGCGGCTATCTTTGGCAACTAAAAACGAGGGAAGGACGGCGAGGTAAAGTAATTTTTGCGGTACGCAAGCAAAAAGGTGGTGTTAGGGTGTAGGTTGGTTGGGTCGAGTGAAGGCGTAATTTCGACTTGTACTAGTGTCGGCAAGGCCAATTTATTTCAAGATGCTAGTTATCTTTTGTTGAAGAAGATGTTGAACAACAACGAACGAGCAAGGGTTGTTTTGGCGGCTAAAACAAAAGACAAGTCATTCAGCATTTTGCTTTTTAAATGAACCTCATATTTATGTACCTTTTTCAAATTGGTCCTCGTATTTTTTATTTCTCTTCCATTAAGCCCTTCAATTCATATTTCTTTGGTCTTCTACTTTCAACTTTGATCAATCAAATCCCTAATTGTCTTCAATTTCTCCTCCTAATCTTAATTATCTTCAAATTGATCCACTATCCTTTCAAATTATTTTCAATTATAAACCCTCCTCCCTCCTAATTTGTCTTCAATTTCTCCTACTAATTTTAATTATCTTCAAATTGACCCACAAATCTTTCAAATTATCTCCAACCTCCCTCCCTTCCTCTCTTTCTCGGGGCGTGGGTTTGTGCATGCGCGTAGAGAGTTTTGGTGCCAACAGGTAGCATGCTTGTTAGCTTCCATTTTGCGTCATTTGAAAATAGATAAATAAATACATACATAAGAAACTAGTAGCAAGCTGAAGCATTTCCAGAAACTTGAAAGCTCAAATTATACATGGAAAGAAACGTAAGTGAGATAATTCCAAGAAATCTAGCAACAAACGTTAATTGGACTTGCACTGCTTGAAGGGCATCATAGAGGGGTTATATTTCACTCCGTTAGACCATTGAAGCATGGACATGACCAACTCTACCATTCAAATTATCCATATCACCAACTAGAATAACAATTACCACTATGAACTCCTTCAAAATGGTCTGTTCAGTCTTCAATTAATGAGTCAAGAGACATGCTTTCTCAACGGCTCCCACCACCACACAAACTAACCAAATCCATCAGTGTTAAGTATAGAACATCCAGTGGTAAATACCCCAGGAACTTCCTATATTCAGACGCACCGTCTGCAATGTCCATATGAAGTTTCCTCTCCTCTGCAAAACCGTCTTCCATTATCAACCACCAGGAAATGCATCCTCGAGTATCTTCTGGGTCCACATGTGCCACAAGGTTAAGAATTTCACCCTGCTCCAACTCAAAGGATAAGCACAAAAAGTCACGGTTTGCTTTTATTCCCACTGCAAGTGCTTCCTCATGAAGCCAGCGAATAACCTGGCTTGCAACCTATCACAAGTCCAGGACAAGAAATTAACACATGGAGAATCAGTAAATCTGTGCATGTGTATGCTAATTGCCAGTCATTCTTCAGGAACAGAGCAAACATCAATAATGAAGGATTAAAATAACATGATCCAACAGAAACCCCAGTTGTCAAACCAATACAACATCACCTTCTAACATCCATTTGCCTAGGATTCTTCTATACAAATGCTTTGTTTAAGTAACTGAGATGCATGAATTGCACCACATTTATTTCGAAGCAAGAAAACACCAAACAGGAAACCACAGAAATAAGAAGAAAACAATAGAACAATAAAACTAGACAAGCTTAAAACAATAGAACATGATACAACTGCATAAATCATATAAAGATGGCATGTTGCATTCTTTTATAGGGATAATTAATTGAAACCCAGACTCTTCTATGGTTACTTTTTATTACAAGGTGGGAAATATGGCATTCCAAGCTCAATAACCACCTTTTATGACACATACTAAAGTTACCAAAAATTCTACTAATTGCCACCAGTGTTTCATTCCAGCTTCTTATATCAGAAAAGGTGTACAGATCTATCAACTGCCGCATCTACTACTTTTTCTTATTAGTCTAAAGTCTGCAAAGTTTTTACTTGGGGAAGCTCAGATCAATATAAACACAGGACAAGAGTCTAGTTTTGACTCCTACATTTATCCCCAAATATTATAGAAGCAGGAGACACAATCAGAAATCTTTGATATCGAAACAAACCTGCTGCAGGATTATCACAGGAAAATCATCCAAGTTGCAGTCATATTTGTTTGAGGAACATATATCCTCAGAACTCTCTTTAAATACTCCAACAACATTAGGGGCACCTTCTGCTTCAATGTTAATGCAATCATCATTTATCACAACCTTAGTCCGAAACTCTGATTTAACAACATTCTTTATGCTTTGGAAGTCCGGTGTCCGGGTTTGAGAGCTTGCATGGAGAATGGACGGAGGAATCTTCATGAAGATTGTCCACGCAGATGCCCGAGAATGCCAAGTGGGGTGAGATATCAGATGAAGATATGGCACTCTGCAAACCTGTAGAAACCAAGGAGAAGAAATTCAACAATGCATCACTGCCAAAAAAAAAAAAAAAAAAAAAAAAACTAAGTAATCCGTACATACCACGTTTTCCAACTCCATAAGAACTTTGTTTGAAAATATTCTATGAGAGAGAGACAAGCAGAAATGACTGAGAAGACCAGATCCATCATTTGCCGGTTGACTAGATATGCGAGTACCACTGGAAAAAGGTCTATCATTTGCTTTTACAAATACATACTCATGAAATATCTGTTTGAGATATATTTCACAACTAGTGCAGTTAGGAAAACATGGCTTTTTAGTACGACTGTTGTGCTTTTCTTCAGCTAACTTCACTCCATCCAATGAGTCTAAAGGTAAGACTGCAGATTCTAACTTCTGCGGGCCTTCACTATCAACTACCTGATCACCCTGATCAGATAGCACAAGGGAAACAAAAACAGAAATTCCAGGATCTATACACAATTGTAGATAATTTTCTTGAATTCCAGTAACATTGAGTCCAGATGATTGGTTAATTGCACCACAGTTCACCATATCAAACACCTGGAACCATAAGAACCAAAGGTACATAAACTTGAATGGATAAGCATCATCAGAAAGATAAAAGGAAAGAGAAGCTACCTGTTCATCAAAAATCGCTTGATGAACCTTACGAAGCAGTGAGTGAGTATCCTTCACACATTCGTTGTCACTTAAAGATTCTTTCTCAGGTTTTTTAGATGGATGCTCAAGTGAGCCATGGCTTTTAATCTTATTGGATTTCATTGGACCAGCATTAGAATGTCCACTGAGAAAACCAAAAAGAAGAGAATGGCAAGATTTCGAAGGTAAATTTATGGCTAGCATGCCATCTGAGCCATGATCAACGCGAATTGTTGACAGAGAAGATGGCCGGAGTACCGCAACAGAATCGTATAATGAATTATCAAAAAGGTCAATCATGAAGCCTTCATTGCCAGGAGCAATTGCTCCCACGCGCTGACGTTTGACTTTCCAGTTCTGCTGCAATCTATAGCATATCAGAAGAGAGAGACAATAAGCTTGCTGGTACTCCTTAAACTCAATCACATCCTCATAATAAAGTGTTTGAAAGAAGAGAAAAGCAAAAGAATATACTTAAATATCCACCATTTCTTTCCAGTATTATCATCATAACCATATAATGAATTCAACACTTGGAAATTAACAAAGCAGACACCTGATTAGAGCACCATAAAATCTTGCTTCCCTGGCAACTTGCTGTTCCAAAGCTCTAGCGGACTGCTTAAAATATTTACCAAGGTTCTTTGAAAGAAAAAATGGAACAAGTCACAAACTAAAAGATGTAATCAGAATGTCTTGAAATAAAAGGCAGCTTTGAAGAAATCATCCTATACAACAAGTCGTCCTTGTTAGCTGTTTAAAGGGCATACCCCTGGGCCCAATTTGTGAATTGAAAGGAATTGGAAGGAGAAGGTACAATAACGATACTGCATATCACCTTCCTTCCATACAGAACCCCAAAAGGGGAAGAAAAGAGGAAAAACATACCCGGTAGCATTGTAGCTTGGTTGCTGTTGATACAGCAAGGTCAGCCAGAATCTCATTGGGTAATGGTTTCGGCCTGGTCATCCCAGCTACAGTTACAGCATCATTAGCTTCCACCTATAAATTATTAAAAGGAAAAAAAGAGCAAACTAATTCATATACACATTTAAGGCATCATAATGCTTGTGAAGAGAATGTCAAACAAAACATACCAATACCAAGCAATGACGATAACCAAAACTCTTTATGCCATTAAACATAAGGTACAAAATATTCAAGAACTTTCATGCCACATAACAGGTTGCAAACAACCAGCACATTTTCAACTTTTACCAAAAAATAGCATCCACACGAACTCTAAATAATAATTTCAGTTTAGTTAATATTTATTTTTATCCTAGCTCCCAATAAAATGTAAAATTTTGTGTCCAATGTTCAATTTCTTAGCTTTCCCGGACTTCCTGAACAACACATATTCTACTAGCACAAATGCCAATCCAAAAGCTCATGTTTAGTCACAGAAATATACAAAGCACGTTACACTGAATTAATAGTTCATAATGCAGTCAGAAATATCTTCCTTAAAGTGCATATTCATCAAAAGATAATGGCTCATAAACAATTATTCAGAAACTGTGTAAAAATCAAAAGTAAATAAAAAGAGAATACAAGAATAATGAGTTGCAGATGTAATGATAATGACTCTCACCGTATTGATAAGATCAATAATGACAGAGAGTTCCTGATGAGCTAACTGCAAGTTCTCTGCCATGTTCTGCCATGGCCATGGTGTTGTTGTAGATGAGCTCTCTCTGGAGCCCTTCTTCGGCTTCTTCTGTTTCTTCTCCTCATCCTCTTTCTCCACTGCCCAAGCAAAATCTATTCGTCGAATGAGTGATACTCGCTTCTCATCATATCCAATATCACTATAACCACCAAAAAACACAAATGAAGAAACATTAATCATCGCTAAACTCAAAAATCTATTTCTCACTAGTTCCCTATAACTTCCTGGAACCTAATCGACTATGGAGTATAAGTTAACATAGAGAACTTGGAACTCCATGTTTGGTAATCAACAATCAAGTTTATCAGCTCTTACTGTGCTCAATGGAGTTAATCGGACATAACTTTTCATTAACTACACATAATCAAAATATAGATAACTAAGAAAACACAACTGAATGTAAATGAGAATATTGTGAAGGTGATAGAAGTTGCTATTTTTCTTGTATAAATATAGAAAAGCATAAGAAAAAGCGTACGTAGGAAAGCGTTCGATGCCATTTTCTTCAATGGATTCCAAGCGCTTGACAGGGAGCTTATCAAGGGACATTTCCAGCTTTCCATCCATTTTTCTCTCATGCAATTTTTCCAGAGAAAAATTACTATTGCTGGGAATAGTTAAGGGGCTCATCAAGTGGTGCAGGGTGTTCACTTCTTACATTCAGTACGTTATTGCCATTTATCAATCAGATGTGAAGGTGGTTGAAATGCATCAAAATATCGTTACACTGTTTCTATCACAACTTCACAGAGACCAAACTTCAACAAAATAGGCTACTGTTGATGCTCCACAAATAGCTCTACCTAAGACACAGTTCAATGAATATGAGTAGCCACGAACATTTTGGCTGCGAGGAGAAGAAAACAAAAAATGTATTACTATAATGGAAATCGGAGCAAATTACATAGAAATATGCCAAAAACAAAGCCAATTAACATATTACAACACAGTTTTTTGGGGCCTTTACAACAGTTTTATTGGAGGTGCGATGAAAGCTCTTGATAGGTATGCTCAGCTATTAAAAATTAACTTTGCAGTTTACAATTAATTCCCTAGGACAAGTTATTCCCTGCCAAAGAAATTGTGGACCCCATGTCCAACTTCGGCTGCCAGGCATAGATAAACCACCCCGCAAATTTTAAGGAGCTTCAATTTTGTCAAAAGAAAGTCACTACCTATATAAATTTTAAATCTTTATATTATGACAATTCAAGTTGACAGAAGTTAACTGTACGAAATACTTTACAAGTACAAGTATGTTCAATCCTCTTACTCTGTTCATCAGGTCTCACTCAAATTGCCACATAAGAAAGTAAAGGAAATGCATGTGAATAAGATTTGTGTGTGAATAAAATTGTAGTAAACGCATGCACCAGCACTGAAGCTAAACAAGCAGATGCAACAACATTGATTCCTTGCTAGAATTACACCAATTTTTTGCTGAACTAACAAATGACCTAGAAACAAAAATGAAAAAATGGAAGGTATGACGAACACAGCAACCTCAGTCTTACTACGTGAAAAGTGAATCAAATTTCTGAGAAGCATAAAATTTCATCTCAATCAAGGACCTAAGGAAGTAAGTTGAAGAATACTCATTATCATTATCATGATCTAGACTTGATATCACATTTACACACCCTTTCCACCCCCTATATATGTAAGTAAATTAATCAACTGAGAAAGTACTAGCAAATATCAATAGCACCCACATCCCAATCTCAAGATAACAGTGACAGAATTTGAACTCACAGTTTCAGTTTGAGCTCCAAATGGAACGATCATCTGAACACTTGAAAATTTTTCTAATTATTTAGGGCTTTGATTCAAAAGACAGAGAGAGATGTTAGCTTTGGGGTCCGAAGCCAAGGCTTTAGAACTCCAACAAAAGGAAACCGTTTTTCTTCTTTCTTTCTTTTTTATTTTTCTCTTTTTTTTTTTTTTTTTTTACTGCTTTAGAGTTTGATTTTGATTCCACCACCGACCCGAGGCAGAAGCTGCTGATAGGGAGTTGCAGATAGGGGTGTTAGTTCGATTATTTGGTTTGGTTTCGAAATTTTTTGACCGGTTCTCGGTTAACCGAATTTTCCAAAAAATAACCAAAACCGAACCGAATTATTATTCAGTCTTTCGGTTTGGTTTCGAAATACGCCAGTTTTGGTGTTCGGTAATTCGGTTTTCACCTGTAATTTTATATGCCTGAAATTATTTATCAATCCAATATGAATCATATTAAAGATTTTTTGTCTTAATTCACGTGGTCCAAATTTATAAGGGTGCTCGTTGGCAAATTGGTACATACATACATATATAAACAAAAGCTTCCCTCGTCAAAATAATATGATAAATGTGTGTGAAAACAAACTTTTCCATCACCTCTATCTATTCAAATAATATATTATCTAGTGGGTTTTGGCAGCTTGGTGGCTCTGCAGAAAGCCAAAGGACTCTCTGCTCTCTCTTTAATTTGTTTCTCTCCCTCCCTCTTCATCCATTCTCATCTCATTTTATTGAGAAACTTGCAATTACTAAAAGAGATGAAACTTTTAAAAGTATACACAACACAAGTAGAGAAACTTCTAAGGTTACTATTCTATTTCTGTGATTGGATATAGCAAATAAAATTTGGACACAAGAGCTACTTATACAACCTAATGTCTATTTAAGGAAGGAGACAAACAGCACAATAATATTATAAGAAGACTTTCAAGTAACATGCAGTCTGGCTACTACCTGCCAACCGCGAGACATTGTCAAAGACCTGCCGCTATAAGCCAAAAATTGAAAAAGCTAGCAAAGAGAATTGGTCCAGCAGCTGGAAAACTTTAGTAAAGGCCAGGGGTAGCTCCATTGTTGGCCCAATGTGCTTTGCTTTTGTAAATTGTAAAGCCACAAGTTGTATGAATTTGACCTTTAATTTTTTATTTGCACAGAATGAAATTATTCAGTCTAACTATTGCCTTACTACACACCAAGCTCTGCTTCAAGGCTTCTACTATAGCATCTTTATTAGCATCCAAAGACATTATCGGCCTAGCTAAAGTTGGAAGTTCAGATTCTATCTGATAAGAGCAACATGGAACTGAGATTACTACACATATATGACTCCACAGAATAGAGTATCTCTATATCTTCTAAGATCATGACCAAGTTGTTCAATACGAGAAAAATCAAGAACGATCACAATTGATGAATGCTTTCAGATGAATATGGCCTTATTATTCAAATGATTGGTTTCCCATCACATCAAGATAACATGCTAAATTTTCAATGATACACAGACAAATAACAACAGGCACATTATTGATGCCCAAGAAACCCCAGGAGACAGCACAAGCAAACTTGATGACATGTTAAAGTTTCTATGATACACAGATAAATAACAGCAGTTGGAAAGACATACCGGCCAGCGATCAAGAATTGACGCGGTGGACTTGGATTCCAGAACTCGTTGCGAGTAAATCGGAAGAGGAGGTCCGATTTTCTTCTACCTCTGAGTCTGATCGGACGATTGAAGAATGAAGATTGAGTGATTGACTGCGATTTGCGATTTGGAATTGGGAATTTGTGGGTGATTTTAGGTTTGGGTTTCTGGTGTGGCCGCGTGGGGGAGATTTTAGGTTTAGGTAATTAGGTTTCTCGTGGTGACTGGTGAGTGGTGAGCGTGCGTGATGAGGGGGAGGGGCTGAAGCTGTGACTCTGAGTCCGTGAGTTGCGACCGTGGGTGAGGGCTGAGGCAGAATGAAGTCTGGAACAGGAAGCGAAGAGAAGTGAACGAGAACGACGTCGTCTGAGTGATGAATTTAAAAAAATATATATTTTTAATAATTTCATTTATTCGGTTTAACATATTTTTTAAATAGAAAAAACCGAAATAAAAAACCGACTATATTTCTGTTCAATTTTTTTTTAATTTCTAAAAAAAAGAAGCATCGAATTGATATTTCAATATGATTCGATTCCATTATTTGGTTTTCACCGAATAATGAACATTGTAGAGGGAGTAAATTATAAATTAGTCTCTCTCACTTGAAAAATAAATTAATTAATCTTAAAAATTAATTATTTAATTTTTTTAATAAATATTGAACATTATTAATTTAATATTTTTTATTCCATAAAATATTTTTTTCATTAATCTTTTCATGTTTTTACTTTTTTATTTTTAAAACAAAAAATAAACTATATTAAAAAATAACAAAATATACTAAATAATTAGTTTCTAAAGCTAAAAAACTAATTGATTTGTTTCTCAAAACCAAAGATTTTAATTTGTTCACGTCATGAAATGGTTTTCATCATGTCCCGTGCCTTCAAAAACAAAGTCAAGTGCATGGTTTTCAAGAAAATAGCTAGACATGCTTAGGGATGGCAATTTGCCATATCCCATCGGCGCCCCGCCTCGGCCCATTTGAGGCAATGATGGTACTCAAAATTTCGCACCAAACGGGACACAAGGTTAAGATGTGGCGAAATTTTTTGAAGCGAGGATGGGATGAGGATGGCTATCCTCACCATGTCATTTTGCCTTTAGAAATGGCAATTTGAAAGAGCCCGCCCCGCCTCGTTTCGATTGGGGATGGTACTCAAAATTTCATCCCAAACGGGGCACGGGACGAGGATGGAGCAAAATTTTTTAAGGTAAGGTGGGGGCGGAAATAGCCACCTTATTGCCATCCCTAAACATGCTCAAAGTCATAAGGAACATACTATAGGAATGATCCGGTATACACTCTTGAAATG
Source organism: Dovyalis caffra (assembly GCA_963924115.1). Taxonomy (NCBI): domain Eukaryota; kingdom Viridiplantae; phylum Streptophyta; class Magnoliopsida; order Malpighiales; family Salicaceae; genus Dovyalis; species Dovyalis caffra. Next base: position 17,301 of record CAWUPB010000030.1, read on the forward strand.
TTCAATCATGGCACAAAAGAGAATGATCTAGTTTGTGCTCTTTGTGGGCATCATAGGTTTCACGAAAAAAGTCAAAGGCTCCACGGGGAAATGCTTGGTGCTTTTCATGATTTTTTATAGTCATGGTTTTCATGGAGAGCCATATGCATTCTACAAGGTGCGTCCGATCATAGAAAAAGTTTCTTAAAATCACTAAAATGTATTTTTTTGCATCATGCACATCCATACATTATTACACTTACTGAGCATAAGCTCACTAATTGTCTTGTGATGTAGGTAAATCAATAATAGGTAAGGACAAAGTGTGAAGTTGATGATGAACTATGAAGGAGATGAGCTTGTCATATGTGTACTATAATTATAATAAAGGTTTAAACCTATTTCATCTTTAATGGTTTTGGTATTTGTGTCAATATAGAATGAGATTACTAAATAAATATTTGATGTGCTTATTAATTAAATTAATGGTTTGATAGGGTTAGTTAAATGGTTAGATGAAAGAACTTAATTTAATAAAATGAGAGTTAGAGTTTAAATTAATAAAAAGGTTTAAATCGGGTAAAGATTAAAATATTAAATGTTTTAAATGGGTTTAATTGGTATGGAATAATTAAATAAAATAATGTTTTCAAAATCAAGATTAGCTTCCAAAGGGTTTAACAAAATATTTAGCTTCCAATGAGCCAAATTAAGGTTTTAATGAAGCTAATTAATCGAATATGTAACCTTAGAGGTTTTCTATCAAATTGGAAGAATTAATAACCAATTATTAAGATTAATCAATTAGTAGAATTTATATTTAAGTGGTTTATTAAAGTAAAGGACATTAAAGTGATTATTTTATATTAACATATAATTAATTAATTCGAATTTTATAAGAATAATTGGAGAAAACTAAAGAAACAAATTGCTTTATTTTAATCCAAAGTATTATATTAAAATGTTTAAATTGAGTTTTATGTTATAAGATTTTTTTTGACATATTTTGGCATATATATTCGCAAGTTTTATTGAAATGAATTAATAAGTTGTAATGATTATTTCTATTAAATGAATTTATTTTGGAAAAAATCTATACCTAGTTTTAAATAAATCATGAACCTAAATGGTAAAATTGAATAAGCTTCGTAGCAAATAAGAATTATTTAGATAGACAATGTCACAAGACTTAGTATCTCACGATCATTGCACCAAGAATATAAAGTACTATCGGTAATACTCTCGATTTATTTAGGTTTTAGATCGGGGGTGCTATACTTGCAATTCATGGGTTATTGTCAATATTGCAACCCTTTCGTTTTGATTATTTAATCTTTTAGATTTTATTTCTTTTTAGTTTAAATTTGGCATTTTGATTGTATATTAACACAATAAGCGGAATTATCCGTTTAGATTAACCATTGTTATGGATTATTGTCCTTGCAAACTTGCAATTTAACAATTTTGAATAGGTCGTGAGCCCTTACCAATAATTTGTAGGCTGATTGGAATCTTTTTAATTTAATTTATTTTTTAGATAAAATATCAAAATCTTTGTTAGAATCAATTGTAGTATGTTTATAATAATTAATTTAGTTCATTTACCTATGAGTTTGGAGACTAAAATTTTCTATAGACTACTATCCAACCATAATTTTTTTATTATAAATTATCTTAGTTAAGGTTGGCATAAAAGAACCCAAACACGTGGTAAATTTATTTTCTATTCAATTTCTAAGATTTTTGAAAAATAAATAGTAAATTTTCAAGCCATTTTTTGCTCAAAAAATTTAAAATAATATCAAATTGAACATATAGACACATGTTGCATATTAAATTAGTAAAAAATTACTCATAACAGTGTTATAGACTTAGTGTCTTAATTGTGAAGAGTATATTGTAAAGAGATTCTATTAATCATATTAGTAATACAAGGATCCAACTAAGATTGTAAATAGATCAAATCTTGACCTAAATTCAATATAATTAAATGGATCTGGTAAATAAAATTTTTTAACTCGAGTCCGATTATGATCCGAATCTTTTATTAAATAAATCAAATCCGAATCTATCCGGATCCGATTAGATAATAATTCAACTCAAAGTTAAAAATAATGTTTTTTTAATAAATATAATATTTCAATTATATTAAAAATTTAAATATGAAAAAAATATAAATATGAGATTAGTTTGAAATTTAGAGTTTGTTTATTATAAAGTTCAAATAAAGTATATTGTTCCATAGTGACAATTGTATTTTTTGTTTTAAAAAAAAATTCACATATAAGTTTTTTGCTATTTTCTTAATTCAGCTTTGTTAAGAAAAACCTATGGTATTTCATTAACTTAAGCTCATTACATATCTACTCTTTATGCATTAACTAATTATTAAAATTATTGTTTGCTCTTTTTATTTAACGTGTGCATTTTTTCTATAGTTAGAATTGTTATGGAGTTGAGCAATAAATATATATAAAAGTAATTGTTTATTTTGTTTCAAACTTGATAGTAAAAATCATAGCATGTGAAATTGACCTTCTTTTTTTTTAAAAAAAAAAATGAATTGGAACCCATTATAGTATTTTAATGTGAGAAATAAAAGTATAGCTCAAACTAATTGAGATAGTAGGGGTAGATAATAAAGTGTTTTGCGTGAACTCTTATATAAAACTTAAGTTTCTAAATTATATCATTGTTTTTTTGTCATTTCATTTATTGAGAAGAGCTGTAAAAATAAATAGTTGAATATTAGAATTTAAGATACTAAAAAACTTGTATTATTAAGAAATAAAAAAAATATTAGATTTAAAAAAAAAAGTTAAGAAAATACAATATTAGTACTTATTTAGTTATGTGATATTACTAATATTAGTAAAGTGAATATACTAAAAAAAATTAAGTAACTTTTTAAAAATATATAATAATATTAATAGATTTTTTGCTTTCTTTCTTTATAGGCCTTGATTTGTAGCACTATTATTTTGAAATCCAAATTAACAAATATTGATTTTTTCACTATATAGACAAGAAATAAAGATTATTTATTAGTTTTTTTTAATCATATTTTTTATTTAGTTCAAGATAAACTTTTATTAGGATTATTTGATTTTGTGCTTTTGAATTATATGACATTTTGATTTTTTTTTATGAAATTAATAGATAATATATATATATATATATATATATATATATAGTGATTGAAATATTTTTTATATTGAAAAAATATATTAAATATAATAAATATAAAATTTTTATAAAAACAAGTGATGAATCCAGTAGAGTTCCGTATCTATCAAGATTCAAATTCATTTTTCGAAAATTGGATTCGATTTTATAATATTCGATATAAGTCATTTTATTAAATAAATTGGACGTGACTTTACTATGATTTGATCATATTATAAATCCAACTAATCAAATATAATAAAGGGACATCCGGTGCGATTAAACCCGCATCATTACGGATGGGCTCTATTTCATAGTGTCTTCTTCAAAACTCAAACCTCGGCAAAGAAAAGGCAAAAACTCAAAAGGGAAGGGAAGGGAAGGAGGGGACAGTAGCAGTGCAGCAAATAGATCCCCGTTAAAAAGATATCAATAAAGAATCAATCGAAATCGGAAGAGCCGAGACTTTTAGGCTCCGTTAACAGACAGATTTAAAGATGGGGGAGGAGAAGAGGCACCAGATGATGCAGAACTTGTTCGGCGATCAGTCCGAAGAAGAAGAAGAGGTCGATTCCGAGCACGAATCCAATCCCCAGCCCAATTATGCTTCCGTAAGTAAATACTCAATTCACCTTTCTCCTATTTTTATTTTCAAATATTATGGGATTTGTACCTGAATTTTTACTGCTAGGTTTATTTATTTATTTTCTCTAACCCTGCCTGCTTAGCAATGCATTGCGTTGCACTGTTGCTCGATTGAACTGCATAATTGAATGAATAAGAATGCTCTGAGGTTTTGCTTGGATTTTGTTAGGGTTTTATGTTTCAATAATTTTATTTTTGTGATGGTTTCCTTCCTCCTCAGGATGAAGCTGAAGGAGAGCTGAGGAACGAAGGTGAAGTTGATGTTGATGGACAGGAGGATGTACAAGTGGAAAGTGAAGGTGAAATGCGTGAAGTAGATCCTGATCCTGGAGAAAGTGAGGGTGAGAGAGAACAAAGTTCCCAAGAGGTAGATATTGGTGATCAGAGGGATGAAAGTGATGTAAAAGATTCCGACAGTGATACTAAAGGAGAGTATGGTCACAGAGTGGCTACCAGCCGCAGACGCGATGTAATTGAAAGTGGGTCAGAGGAACATCATTATGTTGATCATGAAGATGAGGAAGTTGATCAGGCTACAAGCCCAAGGTTATTTCTTCGTCCTTTTTCTGTCATCCAGAACTTTCTACATTCTGTCTATTTACTATAAACCTGTGGGATATTTAACTTTGTAACAGTAAGTCACCTGAGGAGGAGAAAGATCAGGCTCAAATTGCACAATCGGCTCCTGAGATTCGTGATGTGTTTGGTGACTCTGAGGATGAAGACGAAGATGCGTATGCAGTTCATAATGACATTGAGCAAGATTCAAATGTGAGTATTCCATGTTTGAAAACATTTTTGTCATATATGTTAATTGCTTAGTGCTCCCAATCACACTAATGGCTAGGATGACACATATTGTCCTCTATCCTTAGATGTCTCCCATGGAAGTGGAAGGAAGCTATGAAAAGGACCTGAGACCAGAGGATATGCTAGCTGATGAAGATGCTCAATATGAGTCAGAAGAGGAGAACCTAGAGGCTAAACCTAAAGAGAAACCACTTGCCCCCCGTTGGAGATAGAGATGCCATTTCGGCTACCTCCAGCTGATCCAAAGAAGGTATTTTCTTCTTTTTTCAATATGCTTCCAAAATGTTAACTAAAGTTATCACTATCCATCATTTCTTAGGTGCTTGAGTTCATTGTTGCTTGATATGCATGCATGGTATTTCAAGTTTCAATAGCAAGTAAATTGAAGATAGAATCAGTTGAAGTGGTCTGCTGGTCTCTATTGAAAACAATTTGAAAGTCGCCTTTTAGATTTTAATAGGATCACATTTGTGCATCTCCTTTTGTTTTACAAAGCGTCACATTTGTAGAGCTGGGGAGTTTTTTCCCCCTTTTTAAGATGCTTCTGGAAGAGTTTTGGATTTGTGTTTTGCATTCAGGTTGGGCTCTTCTTGTTTTTGGAGTTATCAGTGTTGCCCAAAAATTGTACATTGCTTGTTTATCATTTATGGTTTCTGGAATGCTTTTCAAATTATATTTTACATGGAAGAAAAGCTTCCTGATCCGTATCAGTAAACCTGATGGCTGGTTAATTACATGTGGTTTCTAAAGTTTTAGATTTTGGTCATTTTGATCCATGTGCTTAATTTTAGGGGTGAGAACCTTCACACTTACAATTTCTGGTCAAATACCACTCATGTGGATGCCTGCCATGTTTGCCCTGGATAAAGGGACTATGTGACCATAAATCAAAAGTTTGAGGGTTAGCATGCCCAAAGTTGTGGTACATGGGTTAAATGATCAAAATCTAAAACTTGGGAAACAACAGGTGTGATTTGCCAACCTGATGGCTATTGTTGTCGATCATGTTTTCAGTTCTGTCCTGCTTCAGGTGCATAAGTGTTCTGACATGTGTTGAAATGTTTAATGCTTATTTGTAGATGAACATGATTAAAGTATCCAATATTATGGGCATTGACCCAAACCAATTTGATCCTAAGACGTACGTGGAAGAGAAAACATTTGTGACAGATGAATCTGGAGCTCAAAAACGAATTCGCCTAGAAAACAATATTGTACGATGGAGGACTGTTAAGAATCCTGATGGCTTGAATTCCGTGAGTAGATTCCTTTCCTTTTTATCTTCTTTTATTTTTTGAATAGTAATTAGATCCAACTAGAAACCTTTTACATTTGTGTAGGTTGAAAGCAATGCACGCTTTGTGAGATGGTCTGATGGTAGTTTACAGTTATTAATTGGGAATGAAGTTCTTGATATATCGGTGCAAGATGCACAACACGATCAAACACACCTTTTTCTCAGACACAACAAGGTGACATCTCAAGTCTGTTTTTATGTGATTGAAAATGATGATATCCCCAATCCTTTAATCTCCTTGTCTCTCATTTTGCCTACTTAGAGTTGGTCTAAGATCCTAACAGTATCAATGCATATGCCTGATTTTTTGACATATGAATTTGTTGAAATAAATGGGAAATGGCTGCAAGTTAAAGTCCTTGATTTTGGGACTTAGTGTAGTTGTTCTTTTTACGGGAAGATGATGCTTCTAGATATGTGGTATTGCTTAATATGCTGTAAAGTCTCTGAAAATGTGGTCCTTGATGGTAATGCTATTTCTTGCGGAAGGATTTCAGATTTGAAATTGTTTCTTGTGCCCCCCTTCTCTCTTCTAAAGGCATTTACAAGTTTATTAACGTTTTCTCGTTTTCTTCTTCTTTTATATATGGGGAGTAACGAGGATTTTCTATCCTAGAGTCAGAATGATAATGAATAATATGGCAAAAGGGTCAAAGTTGATTGTTGGATGGAAGCTGAAGTTTAAAAATTCCATGATGGTCTTTCTTTTTTGTGTGAATTTTATAGTAGTAGTGATGCAGGCAACAAAAGACTAAGGTTTATGTGTTTTATTTAAATTTTAGAATGCAATGGTATTATAGTAATTTTCAGGTTTGTTGAAAAATCTGGAAATTGTCTACGTCTAGGTTTTATTTTCTCTTTATTATTTTATTGGTCCTGAGGAGTAATTAGCTTTATTAGGTTTTTCCTCTTCTACAGACTTATTATTTTCTTATTTAGGAATCTAAGTCCTCCATAAATAAACATGTAGTCTTTCAATATTTTAGAATGATGGTTTATGAATGAAATTCCAGTAATTTGCTTTTGATTGTGTGACTCAATCTCCCTTAGGTGTGACACCTAAGAACTCTAGGTGTGAAGCTTAGGTTTTTCTATCCTCTAGGTGTGACTCCTAGAAACCCTATTAGTGTGACTGTAATATTTCTACAATTCCCAACAGAAATCCACTTTAATACAACCCAATACAGCCTTAAACAGCCTCCAAAGTCAGATCCTGAACAGCCATTCCTGACTTCATTTCATGCGTTTATTTACATGAAAAGTTCAGAGTGAGTGCCTCTTGGTGTTGGATTCTGGTTACAGTCCAACATTTTTTGCCTCCCATGATGATTTCCTTTCTTAAAACTTGCTGCTTGCTTCTTGAGGCAAAGTATTCTTTATCTTTATGTCTTGGTAAACAGCACACAAGTCTGATTCTTTGTTTGGGGAACTGAACTGTATCTGTACTTCAGTCACTTCTTCAATCGCAAGGAAGAATATTAAGGAAGATGAGGTTTATGCCGTCATCATTGTCATCAAATTCTCATAGGCTATTGACTGCTCTTGTTGACTCACGCCATAGAAAGGTTTATAAGGTTAAGAACTGCATCACCGACATTGATCCTGAGAGAGAGAAGGAGGAAAAGGAAAAGGTAACAAGTTACTTAAGGTTACAGTGGCTAGTATTGGGGTTGTGGTATCATGTTTTCTAATTTCTGTTGCCCATATGGTTTTGTAGGCTGAAAGTCAAACAATAAGAGCAAATGTACTTCTCAACCGAAAGAGGGAAAAGGTGAACCGGAAATATACACCAACTGTAGAGCGGAGGCGCCAACTATCGCCAGGATTTTTAGAAGGTGCTCTTGATGAGGTCTGCACTTTCCTTATGCTTTGCTTAGCTATATACATGTATGTATGATGTATATTATATTTTAATCATTAGGTGTTTGTGACTTATATCCCATCATAATGTGCTCAAGCAGTCTGCTTTTGAAAAGCAGAAATGTTTTTTGTATGTTTCTGGACTTTGTTAGAATCAATCAATGGCCATTCTGTGGGCAAATTTAATTGAAAGTTTTGCCTACCCCTTCTAGTCTTCTGATTCTACTGCTTCGATCAGGATGATGAACCAGATTATTATGACTCTCGTCATTCTCACCGCTTTGAGGAAGATCTGGAAGTTGAAGCTCGAGCAGAGAAACGCATTATGAATGCTAAGAAGGTCTTTTAGCCTTAAGTCAATTAGTATAGTTTTTGTTTTTGTGAAAATTCCTTATTTTATTATTTGTGCTAATACCAATAGGGACACAGAGACATGCTGCCGAAGTCATCTATGTCTTCTGTGAAATCATCAAAGCGCCCAGTGGATTTCTCTGACAGTGAAAGAGAGGAATCTGAGTATGAAACTGATGGGGATGAATATGAGAAGTCTCCAGTTCGTAAGAGGGTTGATGAACCAGAGCAGGAATATGAAGAAGAGGAAGAAGAGGAGGAAGAACGCTACGAGGAAGATACAGAAGTTAATGGAGTCTCCGAGGAGGAAGAGGTATGTGAATGTATTGTACTATACTTGTTTCAAACCCACTGTGGAGAGAAGTGAGTATGCAAAGTGTAAATGTTGCCCAAAATTTGGTACCATATTTTGTTCTTGCTGTCCCTTGAATTTAAAAGGCAAATGATGTAATCCTTTCTTCTGTCTCCCAATTTTATGAGAGTTGGAAGGATGGATCCTATTTTATATATACTACACAATTGAATTGTTGGGTCCTTGATAAACTTTAAACAAAAGACATATTCATGTTGTCTAATACATCAGCAGTTAAGATTCCATGCCTATTTACTAAGGGGTTGCGTAACTTTGCTGCAAGGTTTGTTTAGATGAAAATTTTCCAATGCTTCCTAGCAAGAAAGAATGAATTCAATTATTCTTTATTCACTTAAGGCTGATTGATGAATGCAGAATCAGCATATTATGTCCCAGTACTTGATGTTTCCAGTTTCCTGGCTGTCTGGCCCATTCTGCCGCCCATGTGATTGATCAAAATATCATTATACTCTATACAGTGAGCCTGAAATTGTGAAAGTGGACACCTTAGGAGTAGAACTAAAGCTTATTTTCCTTTCATTTTAGTGATACAGCCCAAATATTGATAAAATTTGCTATCATGAGAAATTTGGTTACATCGAGATTGGGAAGGACTTCTCTGAAGGATATGTAAATTACTCCAATGGTTTTAAACATTTGATGACTGATATTGAAGACATAGTGAAACCCAAGAGACTAGTCCTTGGATATGGTAAGGCTGCTATTTAAATAAAAAATAATGTGTTTGCAAGATGGGTAAAATAAAATGATTTGCAAGTGTCCTTATCCATTCTAGATTGTAATGACATTGGCATGTGGGGAGGATTACTCTTCTGTTGCTATCATGGGTTTTTTTATGGTAGTTTTATAGTAATGATGCCAACCATAACTTCCGGTTTATAGTTTTATTTGTATGATGTTGAAAATGATAATTTCTAATTTTTTCAGTTCATCTTTTTTTCAGGAGCCAAAGCAAAAGGGGAAGGAATTTGGTGGCAGTCGCAAGAGGGTGGGATTTGAGTCAGATGAGGATTCTCCTCCAAGGAAGATTCAATCGGGTCGTCGAATGACAGTGGTGTATGATAGTGATGAGGAATGAAAACTATGCTGAGATGAATGTGATGTGAGTGAATATATCCCTCATCATCTATATGTAATTTTTTTTCTGGGTAAATGATGTAATCTATTCTTATATAATTGGTCGAGTCCCCAGTATGTCCTTATCTTTTGATTGTGTTTTTTATGTTTTTATATTATATTCAATTCTCCAATATATCATTTTGTTAAGTTTTTCCATCCAAATTAACATAATTATTTTTTTTTTCATTTTGAAAAAACCTTTGATCTATATGAAAATCTAATTTTAATTATTCGAATTAAAATTAAAATTTAGTGTTTTTTTTTAAAAAAAAATTTAACGGTCGAGTAATTTTGGTGCATTTTATTTCTTAAATATTTTAAGCAATTTTGAGAAAATTTTCTATTATGTCCTCCTTTAAAGTACAATTTTGATATATATATATATGGAAAAATTTGTTTTGAGATATGTATTGGAGAATTAAATATTATATGTAAAATACATACTAGGCACGATTAGAGATATAGGGACATATTAGAAGCTTGTCCAATTATATGAGAATAGATTAAACTATTTTTTGTTTTTTAATTTTAATTTTATGGTGTTCTGTCTCATTTATAGTTGAGGGTTTTTCCTTTAATGATAGTTTAATCGTTATGATGAAAATTATAACTTTTAATTTGTAGTTTAATAGTTGGGGATATTAGCTCTCTTTTTTTACTTATAATTTCGGCTTAGTCTTTAATATGTCCCTTCAAGTCTAATTGCTCTTATTTTATTTTTATGTTTTAGGCATTCTCTAATCTATGCTTCTGGTAAATATTTTTATCCAAACGGATGGAAATGTCCTCACATGAGAAACTTAAACCTAACCTAATATATATATTAAAGAAAAAAGAACAAATTGTCATGCGATATTCGAATTCACTTTTTTTTTTTCATATTTATTTATTTACAATAAATCAGGTGGGATTCAAGTTTCTCCTATAAGGATATTTCAATTAGTTTGTAAGGAAAAGTTTGATAGAATGATAGATTGGAGAATGATCATATATTTAGGAACAAATTGAGAGTAATTAGATTTATTGGGACATATATTGAAGACTTGGATTGAAAAATAAGGACAAGTTGAGTTAATTTTTCTAGTAGTTATGATGAATAATTTTCAATTTTCTTGCTTTGATCTTTTTGCAGGAGGTAAAGCAAAAAGGGAAGGAAATTGGCTGCAGTTGCAAGAGGATGGGGATTGAGGTAGATGATGATTCCTCTTCAAGAAATATTCAATCCCATCATCATATGGCAGTGGTGTATGATAGCAAATGCAAAACTTACTCGAGATGCATATGAGGTGCATGAATATTTTTCTCGTGCATAATTCTTGCAGTGTTCGGTCTTGTTTATGTTGGACTTTTTTTTTTTAAGTAGTAGTTTGTGAAGTATAGGAAAGGTAGCTTGGTTGACTTAATTGTGGCTGCAATGATAATTTGTTTCAGTTTCAGTTTCAGTTTCGTTTTCATTTTGGACCTCATTATTTTTATGTCTGTCTAAGTCGTAGCTTAAATATATGTGGAACGTAACACAATTTATGGTGGAAGAAAATATGCCTTAATTATCTCGTCCATTACACCATCGCATTGCACAAATCACACCAAGCATAGGTATTCTGAGCATATGTAATCAAATGGTTCTAATACATAAAAGTAGCTAATGATAGCGTCTGAGTGGGGCCTTGGCCAGGAAGAGTTTGTTACACATCACACTTTCAGTGATAGTAAAAATTAATGTGTTTGGACCATAGAGTGAAAACTAAAAATAAAATGGTCTACTAGTTCTGACAAAGGGAGTTGATAATATAGTTTGGGAAGATAGCAGTCGCCTTAATGTGTCTTTTTAATATGCTACTATGGGATAATTTTTATGCTAAGTCTAATTAAATGTCTAATTTTCTATCTCAATTACTGGTCTTTTCTAACCGGTTCTAGGTGAGATGATTGGGAGACACAAGATTCAATCTCTCACCTAAATGGGTCATTGAAACTCGACTAAAAACTCAATTAAGGTCAAAATTAGGACGTAAAATGCATTGCAAATTAAACACTAAAACTCATACAAAGATATATTAAAAACCAAGCAAAATGAACATGGACCATAGGTCCAAATTTACCTGCCATGCTATGCAGTAAAATTATGAATCCAAAGCAAAAGTCTAAAAATATAGGTCTTAAGCACATATATATCAGCCATGCCACTTTAAATTAACAAAATCAAGTTTAAAACCCAAGTTAAATGAATAAAATCAAGTTTAAAACCCAAAACCAAGTTCAAGAGAATCAAGACAATCAGTAGTATTGAGAAAAAAAAAAAAAAACTAAACCAAAATAAGAATAAGAATAAGAATAAGAATAAAAATAAAATATGATGATGATAAAAGAGACCCATAATTGAAATAAAGTTAGTCTCGGGTCTTAAACCTAATACATCTAAATTGACCTAAATTGACCTCACATCAAATAAACACGAGTGCAAACATAATAAAATTGAACACGCAAAGACCACAAATCATGAAAAAAATGACTCAATAGAAAATAAGATAACCAATTAGCCTCTCAAAAGTCCTTAGCCTATTTAATTTATATTAGTCTATTTTATTTTTCCATCATAAAAAATAAAAAATGCTAGCCTATTGCTAGCTTCATATTGACCAATTGTTCATCATGGACTTTTTATATACAAAATAAAAATACTATGTAGTATGTCAAACCCTTACCCATTTTTATTAAAATAATAATAATAATAATAAGTAAATAAAAATAAAATTAAATATAATTATAAAATAAACTAAAAACAATAAGAACCTTACCCAATCAGATCAAATTTAAGAACACACCAATATCATAAAAATTTTGAATTTAGAACCCTTTTAAATATGTCAAAAATTGCAAAGCGTAGCAAGTTTTGATTTTTTTTTCAATTTCACCCTTTTAATCAAGATGTTTTAATCTTATAATCATTTGAATTCCATCTCAATCAATAAACTAACAAGAAAAATAGATTAACCAATCTAGTAATCATGCAATATAACAAAATTTGGATGATGACTAAATTAAAAATAGAAGATGAAAGGGTGTAATTATCAAAGTAAGAGTTTTAGGGACCAAATTGGATAAAATTGTTTGCTTTGGCATCATCATGCCAATAGGTGTGAGATCTCCGTTAGTGTAGGTGCCCAAGATCCAACCATATTTGGATGAGTTTGAGTTATTGTATCATTGCATTATTTATAATAAAAAAGTCTTTTTATTAATTTTTGTCATTTACCTTTATTGAATAAATAAAATTAGATAAAAGTCCATATAATATGCATTTGCATTAGTGATTGATTGAAAGATATAAAGCAAACATTAATGCACATAAATGATATCATTAAATATCCAAATTCGTAGCGTTGTTAAGGATGGACACTAACTATATGCGGTTGGACTTGTGAGCACTATGCTCATGCTATACGATAGTAGTAGGAGATCTCACACCTATTAGCATGATGATGCCAAAGCAAGCACTTAGATGATTTATGTTAGAAAACATATCAATGGACTTGACTCGCTATGAGAACCTATTTGGCTTAGTCTATGAAAATCTCATATGAGATATGTACAACTAGTCTTTAGACTTGAAGTTATCACGGTTATCTCATTAGAGAATTTATGCACTTTGACACTCGTTTTGATGGACTCGAGTAAAGAGTTGCACATGGACGATTCATTGGGTGCACTAGGAATCTAATAGAAGTAGGTGGATAATTAAGATAGAACATGTCATTTCTTATATGCTATAGGAGTTATCACATTGCACTTCGATGAATGTACGCCAAGAAATCTATGACCTCGGTAGAAGTACACTAATAGAGCATAGTTGGTTTACTATAAGAGCTAAGACATTTGAGAATTAAAGAAAACTTATGTGATCATAATCAAACAAGACTTATAACCAAGTTCGAGATCACACTCGTCATAAGTTAACATGAGGAATGAATTGTATTGTAACCATGCTCTTGAAAGATAATAATAGATTAATTAATCCTCCTAGAGATTGAATATTTTTATTCATAATATGGTAACATTATGTTACCGGTTATCTAGTCAACATCTAAAAACACCAATGGTCTTGGCCATCGAGTCATTAAATTTTAGTAGATTATCATCATCATTATCATCAAATCAAACGAGTACTTAGAGACTCACCCTCTAGATTTGGTATATGCACATTGCACTAGTTGACTTGACAAGTGTTGTAATAATCGAGGCTTCAAACCTTCTCATGTATTTGTATGTATGTTCATTTTTTAAAAGTGTGTGTATGCTATACTTTGTGTGGATTGATGAATGTTTGACTTTACAAGTTCATATTGCTAAGTGTTGTGAGTGTGTGGATGACTAAAGGACTCGAGTGTGATACTTAAAAGATTGAGGGCTTAAGTGAATTAAGTGACAAAGTAAATTGACTAGTTTGTTAGGCTTTTCAAACTCGAGGGACCTAGATATATAGCTTGATTAAGTATCTCATACATGTATTAACCTAAAAATAAAGCTTGATTGGTGTCTTATACATGTGTTAACCTAGGAAAAATATCTTGATTAGGTGTTTAATCTAGAAAACTCTCTTGATTAAGTGTCCATACAAGTGGTACTTTTAAGTTCCTTAGATCCTTCTAGTTTTGGCTAAGAGAGAAAGAAAATAGGGAAGAGTTGCTAAGTCATTTTTGTGATGTTTTAACCTTGGGAAATATAAAAACAATAAGAGAAAAACTAGTTTGTTAAGGAAAAACCAATTTTGGCCGAGAGGAAGAAATTGGACAGCTTGTGGTCGAGAGTGAAAGCAATGGAGAAAGCTAGGATCTTTGAGAGCTTTTAAGGTGTTCTTAACACTAGTTAAACCCTAAAATAAGTGTAATCTCATCTTAACTCATCACAAGACATAGGTGTTATAGGATTGATGTGTTATCGGATTGTTGAGCTTATGTGTTTACTTGATGATAGATTACTTATGATGTTGTGTTTACTTGATGTTACACCTTAAGTGATGGTATGTTTACTAGATGTTTAATAAGTGTATTTAAAAATCAACACAAGGTATAAGAGTTCTAGGGTTATTTTATTCATGAGGTTACTTGATCATGGAATACTTTTTAGGATCACTTGATGGTTTCGAGTTAAATGTTTACTTACGGTTACTTGGTTTTATGCTCACGTGTTTATTAGATGATTGAACACTTGTGGTGTTACTTGACAATTTTGGATTATGTGACTACTTGAGGTTACTTAGTTATGTGTTTATTTGATGATTGGATACTTGTGATGTCACTTGAAGATTTTGATTCATGGGTTTACTTTATGTTACATGGCTTTGTGTTCATATGTTGGTTTCGGGTTCATGAGTTTCTTTGATGTTACTTAGTTATATATTTATGTGTTTACTTGAGGTTTGCATTCTAATTGCTTCTATGCCATAAAATTTTTTTTATCATGATTTTAGGCATTCAACGAAAGGTCATGTGCATTTTTCAAAAAAGGATTGCAAGGCTCATGAATAGACGTGTTTAGCGGGGAAAGAGGGCATACAAGGAGAATGACCAACTCTTTGTGTTGTTTATAGATGGAATACATCTAGTTCATTAATATTTTTCATAAATGATGGTTTTAAATGAGAGTTGAATCCATACATTTAACGAGTTATGCTTAAAAAAGGAAAATGAAGTTTAGTATCATGAACAATGTGTTTTCTTACATTCATGCATGATTACACTTATTGAGCTTTAGCTCGGTGTTTATCTTGTGGTGTAAGTGAACCAAGTGATGCATGATGGCATGGTGTGACGTTGAGGATGCTACCATGAGGAGCTGAGTTTTCCAAAGTGTATATATGTATAGGTTTAAAATTTAAAGGCTAAACAATACCTAGGTTTGGTCACTTTTGGTTTATAAACTCATGTTACATTTTCGTATGTCAATATGTGTGTGTGTGTGTGTGTGTGTATGAGTTTAAAGGTTTATGAAATGATTTTATGTTTTGTGAAACTTGATGGTTTTTAATATGCTTAACCAAAGATGCCTTAAACTTCAAACCTAAATAATTTCTTGTGCACTTGTTTGTTAGATATGAGGTAGAGGACATAAGGCTTTGCCTTGCATTCTTCGAGTGCATGACATTGTCGTAGCACTCTTAGCTTCCTTTAGTTGAGGGTGTTACAAGAATTAGTATAGAGCAACGTGACTTAATGGACCTAAATAGCACATGCAAACTCGAGCTCCAACAACATGGTTAACATGTAAGTGTTTGATAATTATGAATCATGTTTACTTGATGAATTATATAAATATTTTTGATACGAGTTGAACTATCTAAATATGTTTGAGTGTTGATTTGTGAACTAATTTCATTCGAATTGGTGCGTGAAAATGAGAACAATAGACCAAAAAGAAATCATAGTAGTTGGAGGACAAGTAAGAGGGTTATCAACCAAGATGAGAATATTGAGTTTGTGGACAATGAAATTTGGCGGAGCAAATGTTTGGGTTGCT
Organism: Dovyalis caffra; assembly: GCA_963924115.1. Taxonomy (NCBI): domain Eukaryota; kingdom Viridiplantae; phylum Streptophyta; class Magnoliopsida; order Malpighiales; family Salicaceae; genus Dovyalis; species Dovyalis caffra. Next base: position 33,416 of record CAWUPB010000030.1, read on the forward strand.
ACGACGATAGCAAAAATTGATGCAATAGGAACAATAGAAGCATGACGAATAGAAGAAATTTTGATGACCATACAACAACAACAAATGATAGAAAGGCCATTACGACGAGTCGACGTAGTAAAACGATTCAAAAAGTTTAACCTAAAGGAATTTTTGAACAAGTCTAATTCTATGGTTATTGGAGAATGGATAGAGTCTTTAGAGACGATTTTTTACCACATGGCAATGGAGGATGCGGATCGGGTATCTTATGTCATCTTATGTTGGTCGACGATGTAAGGATATGGTGGGAATCAACCAAAATTTCTTTGGATGTGTCTATCCTTACATGGATGCAATTCAAAGAGGTTTTCAATGAAAAATACTTTTCCAATAGTGTGAAATCAAAAAAGATACAAGAGTATATGAAGTTAGAGCAAAGAGACATATCAATGGTAAAGTATTTTTGAAAGTTTGAGTATAACTATCGGCTTGCAATTTTTATTTCGAGAGTTATCGCTCAAAAGAGAGGCCATTTTCTAAGGGGTTTGAAACTAGAAGTGTGAAGTCTAGTATGAGTGTCAATGGATAATTATAGCGACATGGTTAGTAGAGCATTAAAGATAGAGAAAAACCATAAGGAGGCTCGTATAACTATAGTAATCTAAGAGGTCGTATCGTTGTAAATAGATTTGGTGTGCAAGCTGCTAAACAAAATCAATTTGTGAAAAGATGGCTGAACAATGCTAAAACTTTCGAGGGACGAGTAGAGGATAGAAGCGCAAGGCAAATCGAATTGCATTAGATGTGGCCAATCGCATATCAAGGATTGTTTGATTGGCCTTATGTTTGCTATTTTTGTAAGGAGGTTTGACACTTTGCAAATGATTGTCCTAAAAAGAGGCTCGCTCCAAAAGAATCGAGGATGATGTACACGATGATGTACGAACAAGCCGAGGAGGAGCATGCACGAGTGATATGTGATAATGTTCTAATCCTTAATCTTACTACGCATACTTTATTTGATTATGATGCTACGCATTCTTTCATATCATGGTCTTTATTGAGAAAATTAAAAATGATACCCAAGACACTTCGAGGTTATGTATGAGGTAGATTTTCCATTAAGAGAGGCATTAGAGTCCACGAACATGATTAGGGAATGAGAGTTACGGATTGATGACAACGTTTTGAAAGTTCATTTAGTAACTTTAAGGATTCGAGACTTTGATGGAGCATGAATTATTTGTCAAAAAATGGAGCATTGATTGATTGCCTTGCAAATAAAGTTATATTTCAACAATCCAGAGCAAGCATTTGAATTTCAAACAAAAAATCAATTAAAGTCAACATGTATTGTCTAAACGACGATAGCTTGAAAAATTATTAGAAATTGATGCATAAATTACTTGGTTAACGTAGTGGATACCATGAAGGAGGGAAAGGCGAAGTTGAAAGATATTGACATAGTGAGACTTCTAAGATGTTTTTTCTTTTGCCAAGAGTTTATCAAAAGCAACACCAAAAAGAGAGATTGAGTTTGAAATTGAACTCGAATCAAGAACACCAATTTTTAAAACATTATATAGAATGGCACCATTAAAGATAAAAAAGTTAAAAAGTTCAATTACAAGATTTGCTAAACAAAGACTAAATTTGACCCACTTGTTCACCTTGGGGAGTGCCCATTTTGCTCGTGAAGTAGGATGGAACAATGCGAGGTTGAAAGTTTATGAAATGATTTTATGTTTTGTTAAACTTGATAGTTTTAAATATGCTCAATCACTTAAAACTTTAAACCGAAATAATTACGTCATGCATTGTTTGTTACACATAAGATAGAGAACATGGGACTTCGTTTCGCATTCTTTGAGTGTGGCATTGCTTTAGCACTCTTAGCCTCCTTTTAAAGTGAGCACTTACACATACAAAATTTGAGACGATCCTGCAAATAATGAAGAGGTACGAGCTGATAAAAGAGCAGTAGAGAGCCATCAACTCTTATTATAAACAGGGCGCATGAGATGTGTACCAAAAGTTTACAATTTTGATTAAAGAAAGGATTTTATATAAGTTGCCCTGATCCCATATCCAACTTTCTGTACATTCCAGATGGATTCCTTGTGTTGTGCTCTCAATGGTATCCGCTTCTTTGCTTTGAAGAAATGCAGTTTATAACTTCTAAGCAATGCAGTCACGCACTGCCACAAAAGTTTGTGCGAAATTCACAAATGCGTTGGATAGAGAGAATGCTCATTCAATAACCTACTTCTGTTTGTTGAGATTTGACAAGCTCTTCAACTGAATGTTCTTGCTCAAAACCAATGTAACAATCTGAAACCAGCATAAATTTCATCCCCTGAAAAAGCCAACATGTCCAGTGAATTCAAAAACAGCAGTCTAAGATCATGTGGAAGAAGTAAGAACAGTGTAATTGTCTTTCAAGTTGACACATGGTGTTTTCTAAACTTCACACTGACAGCCAAAAAAAATAATAAAATACAGAGAGACCCAAAATTCCCAACATATAAAAAGAAAGCCAATTAGATAATGAATGAACACCATGAATTTAAAGGAAGGCAATTTAACCTGGACAGAAGTTAAGGTTGACGGTAACTCCATATGGGTCACCAAGCGATCTGAGAATGAAACTCTCTTCAAAGCATATAGTTCAGAGGTGGATGTGTTACCAAGAACTAGCCACCAAGCTTCATCTTTTAGCTGAAAAAGTTAAGACAAGCTTAGTTTGTTTTACCAACTAATGAACAGAAAAGAGGCAAACCATGTACCTTAGGGAATCGGGGAGCAAAAGCCCTCAATCTATTTTGCTTGCTAGTGGTCTTCTCCAAATTTATTTTCAGAGCAAGAGATTTTCTACCATCAATGTCCTTTTTCTCAACTTTTAACTTCATTCGAATGAAGGGGAAGTTCTGCAGATCCTAGAAAACAGAAAATAAAGGTTGAATATGAAGGATGGTTGCATACATTATGTTAACATCAGAGAAAAGTTGGCTAATGTAGATAATTAAAAAATTCAGGTCTTATATGCATGTGTATTTATTAAGGTCTTGACTTCTCCAAGAACTTTCTACATTAATTTGCTCATATTATGCCGTGTCTCTCTCCAATATCCACGCTCAAGCATTATGGCTTCGTTCCTATCTGCCGCATGAAACTTCTCACGTGGATAACTTTCTAAAACAAACGACACTTATAAGGAATGTCCAGCAAGTTCCAGGTTCAATAATCTCTTCTCTGACCTCAAATGTGCCCGTTCCTAATTATCTACTAATAAATAAGCACCAAGCAGCTTATGCTTCTCAAGTATGAATGTTTTTTTTTCTTTGTTCCTTTTTTTTAACTTAATAATAATAATAATAATTATTCATTTATTTATTTATCAATCAAAACCTCTTTTAACCCTTCAAGAGCCAGGGATGGCTGCAGGGGAAGCTAATTTAGATGAGGGGACCCTGCAACTTCAATCTTCCCATTTGTCATCATGAACACACAAAAATAATTCTTGAAATCATCCTCATATATATATATATATATATAGAAAGATCTTGTATGATTAGTCTATTCTAAAAATCATTCTATTTTAGGAAGTAGATCATTAATTTCCTAAGTATTTGGGGTGAACTTCCTAAATAGTAGCTGTCAACAATTTAGAGATTTATATATTTTCCCTAAAGAAGCAGATTAGAAAAAGATCTTCATCTATAAATAAGTAAAGTCTTACCTCAATGTACAGTTGAATAAAATATTTCTCTCTCCTAAAAACTTTCATGGTATCAGAGCCTGGCTCTCTTATCCGGCTATTTGTTGTCCAACCGACTGTCTATTGCTTAACCCTAAAAAGTCTTTGTCCTAGTGTCTTGTCCTTGAAGCCACCAAACAATAAGTAATACAACTGTTAGTGGTTTTGCCCATAAAGGTACAACTCTTCATGCAAAAAATGCAAATACTTGGATGGTTGGCTCTAGGGCATCTGACCATATGACAAGTAATTCATCTATATTTTCAACCCATACTCCTTGTCACGGGAATTTCAGAGTTAAAAGTAGGAGATGGTACCTTTTCTCTCATCACTGGAAAAGGCTTAATCCATCTCTCAAAGGAGATTTCTTTTAGTTCTGTTCTTTATGTACCAAATCTTACTTGTAGCTTGATCTCTATTAGCAAGATTACCCGTGAGCTTAAATGTATTTTTGTCTTTTTTGGCAACTCTTGTATACTGCAAGACTTGGAATCAGAAAGGATGATTAGCAATGCTAGAGAAGGTGGACTCTACTATTTTGGGGACGACAAATACGTGAGTACACAAGCTACTGTGGTTGAGAGTGACTACTTCTCTCAATAATAATGCAATAATGTTGAGGCACCGTAAGTTAGGACATCCCAACTTTCATTATCTCAAATATCTATTTCCAAGTTTATTTATCAATAAAAATCTTAGTTCTTTTAGTTGTGAAATTTGTCATCTTGCTAAGCATACTCGTACATCCTTCCCAATCTAACCATACCAAGAGTCTCGTCCAATTTTCTTAATTCATAGTGACATATTGGGACCCTCCAATGTAAAAAAAAAAAATCTCCGATACACGGTGGTTCATCACCTTTATCGATGACCACACTCGAGTTTGTTGGATTTATCTATTTAAAGAAAAATCTAAGACTGCAAAAACAATTCAAACTTTCCATTCAACGATAAAAACCCAATTTCACACCTTTATCCAAACATTAAGAACTGATAATAGAAATGAATATTTTACTGCAATTCTTGGACACTACCTTCAAACTAATGGAATAATCCATCAAAGTTTATGTTTAGACACACCTCAACAGAATGATGTGACAAAAAGAAAAAAACGTCACCTCCTTGAAGTTGCTAGAACCTTAATGTTTACCATGCATGTCCCAAAATATCTTTGGGGGGAAGCAATTCTATCACCCTCTTAACTCATAAATAGAATGCCCTCTTGAGTTCTTAAATTTGACTCCCTTTTGTCAACTTTGCTAAAAACCTACCCAACCTTCCGTTCTATTTCCTCCATACAACTTATGACTTTCGATTGTACAGCTTTTGTACATGTTCAAAATTGTTCTAAACTAGACCCAAAATCAGTCAAATGTGTCTTCATTGGGTATTCTCCCACTCAACGTGGGTACAAGTGTTATTTTTCATCACTTCGACGTGTTTTTGTGTCTATGGATGTCTCCTTTTTTGAGTCCCAATCTTTTTTCCAGAATACTTAATCTTTAAGGGGAGATTTCAGAAGAAGATAAGTTATGGGATATAGCTGAAACGGAATCCTTATCTTTGTCTCTCACTTCAATTCCAAACCCAATTACTAATATTGAATCCCTGTCTCCCTCTCTCCAACTCCAATTCCTACCATTGAATCTCAGCCTATAGTGCCACTCAATACACAGGGAAACATTAAAAACAAGAGGAAATAACTCCCAGCCACAATTACTTGTTTATTTACGCAGGAAACATTCTCAAAAAGGAGAGAACCCAGAAACTCAGCATGGTCAAGAGTCTGACCAGAATCTGAGTCTTGCAGCCGAAGGTACCAGTGAATATATTCAACATGATATTGAGCTTCAAAACCATGCTTTTGACCCGAATATTCCAATTGCTCATAGAAAAGGAACCAGGTCCTGTACCCAGCATCCTATATCCAAGTTTCTTTTAAGAAAAGTTGTCTCCTGAATTTCATGCTTTCACTACTTTACCATCTAGGACAAAGGTACCAAAAAATATACAAGAAGCACTTACTGACCCAAAGTGGTGAGCAGTTGTTCAAGAAGAAATAGGTGCCTTGAACAAAAGTGGCACATGGGAGATTGCAAAACTTCATTAAGGGAAGAAAACGGTGGGTTGTAAGTGGGTTTTTACACTAAAGTTCAATGCTGCTGATAGTATCAGTCGATACAAAGCTATGCTTGTGGCCAAAAGCTTTACTCAGACATGGAATTGACTATCAAGAGACGTTTGCTCCAGTGGCCAAGCTAAATACAGTAAGAGTTCTTCTCTCCTTAGCCTCTAATCTCGATTGGCCGCTACAACAATTGGATATAAAGAATGCATTCCTAAATAATGAATTACATGAGGAAGTCTATATGGATGCACCTCCAGGATTTGAAAGAAAGGACAACCTGATGTGTAGATTGAAAAAAATCTCTTTACAGGTTGAAACAGTCTCCTAGAAAGTGGTTTGGAAAATTTACTCTAGTTATCAAGAGTAGGGGTTTTGTTCAAGCACAATCTGACAACACATTGTTTTACAAGCACTCTAAAAATGAAAAAATAACCATTCTTATAGTGTATGTGGATGATATTATCCTAACAGGAGATGATCACATAGAATTGAATTCTTTAAAGAAGTACCTAGCATGAGCATTTGAATTGAAAGACTCGGGGGCTCTAATGTACTTCCTTGGTAAGGAAGTTGCTAGAAGCAAATCAAGGATTACAATTACACAATGGAAGTATGTACTTGATTTCTTCAAGATACAGGTATGTTGGATTGCATACCAGCCGAGACACCTATGGATCCAATTATTAAGTTATTGAAGGAGGTAGAGAGGTTGATCAAGAACAGTATCAAAGGCTTGTAGGGAAGCTGATTTACTTGTCACACACAAGACCAGACATTGCCTTTCCAATAAGTGTGATTAGTCAGCCTATGCATTCACCTAAGTAGACACATCTTAATGCAACCTATAAAATTTTGAGGTATTTAAAGAATACTCCTGGTATGGGTTTATTATTTAGGAAAGGTGAACATAGAATGATAGAAGTTTATACTGATGCAGACTGAGCAGGTTCTCACTTGGATAGAAGGTCAACTACGGGTTATTGCACATATGTTTGAAGTAATCTAGTAACTTGGAGGAGTAAAAAGCAACCTGTAGTTGCTAGAAGCAGTGCAGAAGCTGAGTTTCGAGCTTTAGCTCAATGTATTTGTGAAGGAATATGGCTAGGGAGTTGCTTAGTGAACTAAATATATCTAACATCTTTCCCATGAATCTGTATTGTGACAAGAAGGCAACAGTGTGTATAGCTCAAAATCCTATCCATCACTATCGAACAAAACACGTAGAAATTGATAGACACTTCATCAAGGAGAAGATTGACAATGGAAGGGTGTGCATGGTTTATATCCCTACTAAAATTCAAACAGCTGATATTCTAACTAAAAGAATGCATAAAGCAAGCTTTGAAGATTTAGTAAGCAAGCTAGGAATGATTTAACATATATGCCCCAGGTTGAGGGAGAGTGTAGAAAGATCTTATATGATTAGCCTATTCTGGAAATCATTCTATTTTAGAAAGTAGATAATTAGTCTCCTAAGTATTTAGGGTTAACTTCTTGAATAGTAGCTGTTACTATAATTTAGAGATTTGTATGTTTTTCCTGAAAAAGCAGATTAGGAAAAGAGCTTTGCCTATAAATATGTGTTCTGTGTTTTCCATGCATAAAAAGGTTGCACAAACATCTAAATGGCTGCTAACCTGATAAAATCTCGAAGCAGGAAAATTTCCAATCATGGCCTGCAAAGCTGCCTTGGGAAGATCCAATAGTTGTTGCACTGTAGATATTCCTCTTTTGCTTAGTGACTGCAGAAGATCTTCATTCATGCATGGCAACATCCACAGGGAAGAATCCTTATCGAACCATAAGCCCTGGGAAAAACACAATGTTTTAAAAAGGGAATGAGGAAAGCAATGTTTCCAATCCATCACATCATGTTATGAGATTAGAATAGTAAGAAGAATCATAAACAGCAACAGCATGGATGAAGAAAACAAATGACTTAAGCCCTCTATCTACCACATGGCACGTCTGTGCCTCCAATTGTTGGCAAAATATTGCCGTTAAAAGAATCCGAGACATTGTTAAGAGAGTCTCCAGAAACCATGATTTTTTACTTTCCATCCATCTTCACACTTTTTTCAGCTCTCTATTTGCAACATGCAGGACCTCATAAAAATCAACACTCTTTTATGCAAGCAATGTCTCTTGCTTACTAGATTGGTCTCTCTGTGTGTGTGTGCATGGGGTGTTTCACGAAAATAGAATTATCTTCCCTTCCACATAAGGGAAACAGAGGAAACACTCTCTTTACTCCTTATATTCATTATTTCTTCAGCTTTTTTTATTTCCTTCCTACTTGTATAATTTTTGCCGATCCTTTTTATTCCAGTATAGCTTATATAAATTTACATAAATGCACAATGCTAAAAGTATTTAATTGATAAGCTTAAATAACAACTATTTGATTTTTATACTTGGAACTTGCTAGATTTCAAAAATTTAGGATCTAAAGTCATGTACATGACACATCTTGAAACCATCATTTAGCTTCTCCATTGGTAAATCAAATCCTTCATTTCCCATAAAGTTACTGGGTAAAAATAAGGATAGAAATACCTGCATGACCATTTGCAACAGATGCATGCAAGTAACTGAGGCTGAAAGCCATCCACTGTTAGCACATATATCGATCATGGCCTGGATGATGCGAATACTTTGGTCCAACACTGATTTTAAATCAGTTACATAATCACTGATAGGCAACTCTAACTGGGAAAAGTGTGCCTGAAAGCCACAAACAAGGTTTTATATTAATGGGAAGTGGATTGTTAAGGAAAGAAAATCATTGAAAAAAACAAAGGTAATAGACAATGGCAACTCTTACCTGAAATAACAGATTTGCTTTAACATGTGGGTCATCCAAGCTATTCTTATCCACTATATATCGAACTCTCCCAGACAACGCTTCATTGTAACTTTCCTGTAACAAAGGAACTTATTTACAGATTACCCCAAAAAGTAATTTCTCACCAAACTATAGCAAGTTTCATTAGAACGATCATAACAAATACACTTTCCTGTAGCAGAACAAGAAGAATCAAATAATAACTGGATATGACAAATCATGGAACATCAATGAAGAGATGGTTTTCATTATAACAATATTATCTCCCTTCAATCTTGAAAGGGCCATATACCTCGTTATGCCGCACAGGAAGTTCATCATATTCAGAAGCACCAGATAGAATATGCACAAACACCTATGACAAAGGAAAAACTATGACATTAAGGATCCAAAGTAAAAAGGAACATCACATCAACGGCATGGTAAAGTACTTACTTCAAGAGATGTATCTGGCCCTATGTTTGACCCAAACATTGATACAGTCGTGTAGCTAAGGTAATATTGTGATGCTATCATACCCAACACCATGGACTCAACATTTTCTTCATCTATCTTTATGCATCCACTGTCTTCCAGGTCTTCAAATGTAGTTTGCACTAATCTGCCAAAAATTGCTATAGTTTTGTCACTGAAAGAAATTTCACAAATTGTAATGGAACGGAAACAAATTGTAACAGAACAGATTCCATGAAATGACTTTGACATGCTAAAAGCATGTTGGTGTTAGTATAACCAAAATTTATGCTACTCTATAAAATGATTATTGAGAAGAAAGTAAACACAAAATAAATAGACTGACTATCCACATTTATACTTGTTATCATAGCAACACCAGTTCTTTATCATTTAGCATTGACTTCTTAAATATGCTATTGTTAGAAATACATACGCCATTAATCAAAATACCTTTTGGTAAAACTTCTTTAAAATCATAAGAATTGTGTCAGCTAACCAATAATGATTTTAAGAGTAAAACTTGAATCAACTTAGTGATTTAATCAGCTGAAATACTCTAAAACAAGTAGGCCCTTTTTACCTGGACAAATAAGAATTCAGAGTTTCAGCCTCTGCATTCTCCAACCCATAGTAGGCTGGATTAACCATCTGCAAGAAAGATCTATGACTATCTTTTGCAGGTGAAAGAAGAAGAAAATAAAAAACAAAAATAATGCTCAAAATCTAATATATAGATATTAGAAAGAAAATATAACATACAATTGATACTGTCGCTTCTACATAGGGAATGATTGTCATGCTACGGAGTTTCAATTAAAAGAATATTATTCATTTTCATTCAGAAACGGAAAAGAAAAATAGAGAAACCTAAAGCTTTTCACTTCTTTACAAGTTTAGCACATTTTTATCAGGTACACATCTTAATTCAACAGGTGGTCTTCTTTTAATTATTGCCACTAACAAAAACTGGCAATTTATGTTCCGTGAATGTTTGTCAAAGCGCAGACACAATACCCAAAATGCAGAGACAACAAGATTCTTACAACAGAATTTTGTTTGATGAAAATAAGGTAAATGAATCATAGTTTGCCTTTTGTTTTACTTCTATTTATTATGTATTTTTGTGATTTCATCACTATTTGATTCATTACCCTCGGTTTTATACTCACTACAGAGGATAAAATTCTCCAAGGCAACAGGTTGAAAAGTCAAACATGGTACTCTGGCCAAAAATAGACTACATCCTGCAAGAGTTATGGACGCCTCAAATATTAATAGTCACACTAATGCATTTACATTTTACAAAGTCACATTATATAGTAATGATGGTTTAATATGAACAGAAAAACTTTATTCATGAATTTACAGATGGTGCAGGCAAACCTATGTGGTGACTAAACACCTGATGAACTCTATTGATTCCTAGAAGTTAGATTGACCACAAACCTTGTGCTCTCTATTAACTCCTAAAATTTTATATTTATTTCCAAAATTTTAAACCAGTTTCTATCCTTCCAGTAATGCCACGTTGCTATTTGAGTCTCAGGCAATGCCTATGTGGTGACTAAACACCTGATGAACTCTATTGATTCCTTGAATTTAGATTGACCACAAACCTTGTGCTCTCTATTAACTCCTAAAATTTTATATTTATTTCCAAAATTTTGAACCAGTTTCTATCCTTCCAGTAATGCCATGCCATGTTGCTATTTGAGTCCCAAGCAATGCCGGCAATGTTAGCAATGCCAGGACTGCTGAAATGACAGAGCATGAAGACGGGCTCAAATTTTTTACAGAGCAAATCACTTTCAAGTCCTACAGTTTTAGTGAAAACGGGGTAATTTCTAAAACCAACATGATATTTCAAGAGGTTTATGCTTGGAAAAATTAGCGTACAAAAAATTTATGTTTTAGCACAAAATAAAATCTCAAGAACCAGGTTTCAGAAAGCTCACAAACTAAAACTGAATTTCACCAGAACCTCTAGGACTTGAAAATAATTTACCCAATTTTTACAGCACATACAAACGTTACGCAATAATTCAAACACATCTTATTGAATATTGACTAACTAACTTGTTGAATAAGCTCACCATTTAGTCATACAATATCAATCTTCCATTTATCTGATATTAATAATAATCTTTTTGTCAAACCTATACCCAGAAAAAACTTAAAAAACAAGATTTTGATAAATTTTAACCCTTCAATTGCAATCTCGATACCGCAGAAACTAGTAAAATTTCACTTCCACAAGCTAATAAAAATATTTCTACATGATGAGAGACTTCAATGGAAATTTTGCATGTAGGAAAGACCAGTAAGTTAAGGTTTTTTTTTTAATACTTTTTGAACTAAGAAATGAAGACCTGGACCTGGAAGATCATAATCTAGAAAAGCGAACTCTTATCTGAGTAAATATTTTTCCTCATAGTTATAATCATCAAATTCATACCAATCTACGGAACAAGTATGTCCATGTAAGGTAATGCACTGCATCCTCTTTGTGGCAGATTGTGCCAGTCACTATCTCTGCATTGATGTGATCATGTAATTGCTCCCTCAGACTACTCTCAACTGGAAACGGTTCATACAAAAACTGAAATCAAAGAACATCAGAGTTAAGCCCAGCTTCCAATAAGAGTATAATCAAAATTACCATAAAACACATACAAATTACTAATGTTACTCAACCTTTTTATAGAAGCTCTTTTTGGGTTCATGAACAAGAATGACAGCTTTGCCATGTTGATCATACTGTGGACGGCCTGCACGACCCATCATTTGCAAGATATCTGTGATTGGAAAATCTACATATCTCTTTGCTTTTCCGTCATAATATTCTGTTCCCTGGAAAATAGACGCCCAATTTTTGAAATAAACATCCATGGTTTGGAAAGAGGGAACTTGCTTGGAGAGAGTATATTGACAGAAATAGCTGAATTTGAAATTTAAAAGACATTCAGGGAACTGCAACAAACTGGTTTGCAGTCAGAGGCCACTTACTCTGCACCTCAATGACTGGCCAGTATTTCTCTTGCAACAAATCTTACAACAGACATGATCTATTGCTTGATCATATTTCTTCAATGGATTTTTTCGTATAACTGCCCTTTTCCTGTGACTTCCTATAAAACTACTTTGTACAGTTCAAGTTTGGCAGTTCGATGCCAGCCTCTTGAAGCTTACACAACACAATACAATGCAGAAGGAAAAATGCCTCCTTAACATTGCTTTAGAAAATGCTGTAGCATGGCACGCCATTAATAATCAAGCTTAAAAAGATTTCTACACCATCACATGAAGGATTCAAAAATCAACCAGAACAAACCCCACCAGTATCATTTCAGGTTTACAAAACGAACAAGATCAGTATGAAAATACTATTTTCAAGCCATTTGACAACTACTGTAGAGTGGTAGTGTCTAATGAAGAGCAAAACAAGCTTGAAATGTTAATGACCCCTGAAGCATGAAAAATATTCTGACAGAATACATCAAAAACAAAGATAAAATCTTCCTAAATTTACATATGTGCCAGCATGTGTATTCCAAGTACAGTAATGGTGCAGAACACAAAAATGGTCAAAAATCTTTGCAAACTTTTGATATAGTAGCAAATAAATTTGTAATAATACAACAGTAAGAATAATATGCATACATATTTATGCCTCACCTTGATAATAACTAGATGGGCTGGAAGATTTACGCCCCATGCCAATGTACTAGTACATACCAACACCTGTGAATCAATAGTCTCATTTTCTGTTTGGAATGTGTGCTTGCCAGGTATGGGGAAAAAATAGATCAATTAGGTGATAAAAACCTGGATCTTGTTATTTGCAAAAAGTTCCTCAACCAGAGATCTATCTTTGTCATTCAGACCTGCGTGGTGCAACCCAATCCCAAACTGTAAGGTGTGCCTGAGGTTTGGATCAGTGACCTGAGAGAGAACCATCTGCAGTGCTTCTTCTGACATACTAAGGAACTGCCTTGGATATTCATCTGAAGCTGCAAACTACATGACATAAAAACACAATGTTTAAAATGTAATGTAATGGCATCAACAAGCCATGATGTGACGATGCATTTCACCTGAATAAGGTCTAGTGCTGTGAGCCTAGTCTGGCGACGAGATGAAACAAATATGAGAACTGGTTTTGTAGGTGAATGGGTGCATATTGCAGCATAAGATGGTTTGTTCATGCTATTCATCCTTGGGCAGTAGTACTTTCCAGGATATCCCTGCCCATAAAAAGTGAGTACTTGTCAAATGCAAAATAAGCTTCCATGTCAACCAAAAGATATACACAATGAACAAGGATAGCCTATCTAATGTTAATCCAGACAAACATCATAAAGGAAGAAGACAACATGCAAAAATTAAGAACAAGAAAATCAGTTGTTTGCAGAAATAATGTAAATCATGTGGCTGTGACAGCCATAAATTGTCCCTCTATGAACATTCTGCCACATGCTGCTGGCAGGAGGTACAAAATCTCACACCAAATCCACAGTTGCAATGGCTAATGTCAGCAGTATGCTAGGATCCCTTCGTTTTACTAGTGAAAAAATTTCCATTATTCTAGAAAAATTTTCTAGACAGCAGAAATCATGATTACTAACTAAAATGGAAACTATTTTCTTAGATATGGATTTTTTTGTTTCTCCAATTCTCTAGAAAACTGGAGAACTCCTAAAAGCTGTTATCGAAATTCAACACTTCAGAAAACAAGGGGTAGTTTTAGTTCATTAGATAATTTATCCTCTAATAATCTTAATGGCAAGTGATGCAGGACAGCTTAGGGGGCTATTCTGGATCTGACTTTGGAGGCTATTTAGGGCTGTACTGGGTTGTATTCAAGTAGATTTCTGCTGGGACCGGTAGCGAGACACACTAATATGTTTTTAGGAGACACCTAACCTAAGCTTTCACACCCAGGGTTCTTAGGAGTCACACCAAAGGAAGATTGAGTCACACAATCAAAAGAATTGCTGGAATTTTTATTCATAAATTGTCATTCATAAAACTGAAAGACTACAAGCTTATTTATAGAGTTCTAGCAGTCCAAATTCAATAAGGACTTGATTCCTATATAAGAAAATACTAAGTCTATGTAGAATAAGAAAAACCTAATAAAACTAATTACATCTTAAGACTAATAAAATATTAAGTAGAAAATAAAACATAAACTTAGACAAATTTCCAGATTTTTCAAAAATTACAGAAATATCCTTGTATACAAAAGACATAAGTTTTGCCCCCCAAACTATTGCATTTTGGCAATTTCAGGCTTTTGATATAAATTTACGTAATTTGAACCCAAACTATTATTTTTAGGGCAAACCCTATCCTCCCTCCACTATTTGTAACGGTGATGCAGGACAGCTTAGGGGCTGTTCTGGATCTGATCTTTGAAGGAGGTTTAGGGCTCTTTAGGTCTGTATTGATGTGCATTTTGTACTGAGAATTATAGAACTATTAGAGTCACACTAATAGGGTTTCTAGGAATCACACCTAAGAGGATAGAAAACCTAAACTTCACACCTAGGGTTCTTAGGAGTCACACCTAAGGGAAATTAAGTCACACAATCAAAGGCAAATTGCTGGAAATTATTTGATATTATTACATACTGAATATTGAAACACTACATACTATATTTATAGAGTTGTAGAAGTCCAAATCCAATTAGGACAAGGATTCCTAAACCTCCAACATAACTATTCCTATTTAGGGAATAGGAAAACCTAATAACTTCAGGACTAAGAAAATAAAATACTAAATAGAAATAAAGCCTAGACCTAAACAAATTTCCAGCAAACCTAAAAAAATACTCAAATACCCTGCACTCTAAAGTTTAAATAAAACACATAAATCTTAGTCTTTTGTCGTCTGCATCATCTTCTCCAACTTGGAGAAAACTCGACCTTGAGTTTTAAAATCATGTGATTGCATCCTAATCATCATCAAGGTTATCAGCCTTATAAACCCCAAAATCTAAAGAATTTCCTGCCAAATCAGATTCTTGTTCTGCAGGTTCCTTTCCTTGTGCAATCCCAACATGCAAATTTTTCATAGGACACTGGTAACCCATATGTCCCTATTCTCCACACTTAAAACAAACAGGTTTCTACCTTTAGTAGGGGCTATATTAGAAGAAGAAGGTATTGAACCATTAGGATGGTTGACAGGTTGTCAATAGACTGACATTCCTTCTTTACTCAAGTCAATAGCTGGCCTTTCATTCTTACCATAGGAAGTGGTTGTAAATCTCATAGAAGTCTTCTTCTTAGCTTCTCCTCAATCTGAGTAGCAACTTGAACCACATCGGCCATTATATAAAGCCTATAACTAGCTAAACCAGAAGAAATTTGTAAATTCAGCCCTTGCCAATACATAGATATCATGACATCTTCATTCCATGGAAATTCTAACCTTGTTGCTAAGCTGAAAAATTTGTTAGTGTACTCATCGATGCTTAAACTTCCTTGTGTCAATTGCATAAATTGCATGTGAACTTGTTGCTTGTAATTAGGTGGTACAAAATAACAGGTCATAGCAATCTTCATATCTTCCCAAGTTCAAAGGGTAGCATAATGACTTTGCTGAAAATTTTCCCACCAAACTCTAGCTGTCCTTTTCCACTTGGCTTCCGCAAAATAAACTTTTTGCTCATCACCCAAATGATACACTTAAAGAGACTTTCCAAACCATGTAACCAATCAAGAAATACCTCCGGATTACTCTCTCCTGGAAAATCACTAACATGAAGCTTAATACCTTTATTTATATCATTCATCCTTGAATTTTCTTGATATCGAGTTTGAGGAGGAAAAGAAGGATGAGTTTCTACCTTTTGTGTTAAAGATTGCTTTGATGAGTCTACTACAGGCTGTATTTGGTTAGGCACTGGCTGGTTGAGGGTCTGGGTAGCCACAATACCTTGATTTTGTGGAAAAGAGTTAGCAGCTGTTATAACAGCAGGTTGCTTTCCTAGAATAATTTTTGAAAGCCTTTCAATTGACACCTCTATTGCTCCAAATCTGGAATCAAATTTTTCTTCAATGTTGTCTAACCTTTCATCCATAGATTTTTTGCTTGCTTTAGCTTCTAGTCGAAAGGCTTCAAATTTTGTATTGACTTCATTGACAGTCACCGTGATTGAAGAATGCAGCAAAAACTCCTAAGATTTTGAAGCTCTGATACCAAATGATGCAGGACAGCTTAGAGGCTATTCTGGATCTGATCTTTGAAGGAGGTTTAGGGCTGTTTAGATCTGTATTGACGTGGATTTGTACTGGGAATTATAGAACTATTAGAGTCACAGTAATAGGGTTTCTAGGAATCACACCTAGAGGATAGAAAACCTAAACTTCACACCCAAGGTTCTTAGGAGACACACCTAATGGAGGTTGAGTCACACAATCAAAAGCAAATTGCTGGAAATTATTCGATATTACTGCATACTGAATATTGAAAGACTACATACTATATTTATAGAGTTGTAGAAGTCCAAATCCAATTAGGGCAAAGATTCCTAAACCTCCAACATAATTATTCCTATTTAGAATAGAAAAACCTATAACTATTCCTGTTTAGGAATAGGAAAACCAAATAACTTCAGCACTAAGAAAATAAAATACTAAATAGAAATAAAGCCGAGACCTAGACAGATTTCCAAAAAACCTAAAAAAATGCTAAAATACCCTGCATTCTAGAATTTAAATAAAACGCATAAATCTTAATCTTTTGTCATCCGTATCAAACAACCAATCCTTTGACCTTTTCTTAAAAAAAAATTATTTACAAAATAAAATGAATTGAATTAAAAGGATTAATACGGACATTTCATCTGCATTAACCCTTTTAATTCTGAATTGAATCAAGGATAGAGAGAGTGAGAGATTGAGTTAGGGTTTTAGTAACTAGATGCTGCGAGATTAAGAATTGCTGGTTTGATGAAACAAGTCAAAACCCAAAACTATGTAGATTGGAAACTGAATGAAACAAGTTATTCCCCTGTATTGTGAATTGAATCTTAATAAAAGTTTCCAAACTAGGCAAAAAAATAAAAAGCAAAACCACAAGAGGGAAGGAAGAACAAGTCCTATTAATTGTTATTTTATTTGGACAAGAACAATAGAATCTCACAAACACAACATTGACTCTCTCTTTCTGATTTCTCCAAAAGAACAGAGGAAATTACAGTCTTTTTCACTCTTTGTATGCAGAAGACAAAGAAACTGAGATCACTCTCTTTCTTTAAACTATCTAACAGTGTCGAAAACCAAACTCAATCACAAACATATAAACAGCAAGCAAATAAAAGGGTTAATAAATGCAACATATCATCTATATTAACCTTTTTAATTCAATTCATTTTATTTTGTAAATAGTTTGAAAAAAAATAACGGGTGGAATGCTTAAACGATGTCGTTTACTCATTCCACTTAATGGTCAAAGGGTTGACCATTACAAATAATGGATTGAGGATAAGATTTTCCTAAAAATAATAGTTTGGGGTTTAAATTATGCAAATTGATAATAAAGGCCTAAAATTGCCAAAATGCAATAGTTTCGGAACAATTTTTTCCATTAAACCGTTTTGCTTCCTTTGTTGTTCACATCATTCTCCCCTGGTTTGAGAAAACTCGACCTTGAGTTTTGAAGTGTCAAAGTAGCAAAAACCACACGTCCCACACCTCATCCCATAGCTTGAAGCCAGTTCCTTGAGCTTGATACCAATTACCCTCTGCCATAAGTGAAACAGTGAGTAAAACATCATGCATTTCTCTATAGCTGAATCACCAAACTTCGGTTGAAGAAGGAAGTCAATGCGATTGATTTGCACAATTTGCTCATCTCTGTCTTGGGTATCCTTGATGTTTTGCCCTTGTTGCTTCATAATATCTACTGTCTTTGGCATGTCAATAATTACTTCTTTGACCTCGTCATTTAGTTGTCCCCATAATTTCTTTCCTACAGGCTGGTTTTCAGTTTCTATTCACTGACCTTTCTCTTTAGACCTTCCAGCATCCTATTCTACTGTTTTTACTTTCATTTCATGGCCCTTGGGTTGCTGGAATTGTTCTTCACATTGTAGTTCAGGTTGAACAGATGGCTGCTCAGGTTTTGCTGCCAATCATGTGAACCTTTTTGCTTCCAAAAGTTGCTGATTTTCTCCTTGGTGCAGCTGCGGTTTCAAATCCCATCCATCCCCCCCCCCCCCCCCCCTGTTTTCCAAACTTCAGCACATTAAACATCACCACGTATTTAGCATTTATAGCATTTAACAAGCTGATTTTTATATGTGGTGGGCATTCTCATATATCCTTTGTTGATAACTAAATGGCAAGTAGCTCTCTTCAAGTATAGCTTTCATCTCATCCCAAGTAGTAATGGATAGTTGTCTCTATCTATCTATCTCAACACGATACCACCAAATTTTAGCTAACCCAACTAGTTTCATCTTGGCAATCCTTATTGTCCGTTCATCCAACATATTATACCAATTAAAGAATGTTTACATAGACCTAATCCAATCATTGAATAGTGCACGATCTACCTTTCATTCAAATTCAAGAACATCAACCCTTACTTTCTTTGAATATCACCAGCAGTGTCTTGTGGGTCGATTTGTTCCTTTCTTTGGATGGGCAATGCAGCTGGTTGATTATTCTGGGCAGCCACAAAACCTTGAGTTTGTGGAAAAGAGTTGCCAGATGTTGTGACAGCAAGTTGCTTGCCTAGAACAATTTTCAAAAGCCTTTTGATTAATGCCTCTATTGCTGCAAGTCTAAAATCAATTTTTCCTCCAATATCATGCAACCTTTCTTCTGTACATTTCTTGCTTGCTTTAATTTCTAGTCAAAAAGCATCAAATTTTGCGTTGACTTCAGTCACCATGATTTAGAATGCAACAAAAAAACTTCTAGGCTTTTGAAGCTCTAATACCAACTGATGCAGGACAGCTTAGGGAGCTGTTCTGGATCAGACTTTGGAGGCTGTTTAGGGCTGTACTGGGTTGTATATAAGTGGATTTCTGTTGGAAATTTTAGAACTATTAGTGTCACACAAATAAGGTTTCTAGTAGTCACACCCAGAGGATAAAAAAAACCCTAAGCTTACACCTAGCGTTCTTAGGAGTCACACAATCAAAGCAAATTGGTGGAATTTTATTCATAAACTGCCATTCATAAAATTGAAAGACTGCAGGCTTATTTATAGAGTCCTAGTAATCAAAATCCAATAAGGACATAGATTCCTAAATAAGATAATAGTAAGTCTACATAGAATAGGAAAATCCTAATAAAGCTAATTACTCAGGAATGATAAAATACTAAATAGAAAATAAAACCTAGACTCGGACAAATTTCCAGATTTTCCAAAAATTACAAAAAATATCCTTGTCTACAAAAAGAGACAAGTTTTGCTTCCTCTGTTGTCCACATCAGCAAGCTAAAGGTGCCCTTAGTTTTCTATTTTACGAAAATTATAGTTTGGATTATTATGTTTTCTTACTTTTCCAAGAGAAACATTTCTAGAATAAAAAAAATAGTAAAAATGGAAAGTAGAAATTCATTTTCAGAAAGTAAACACAATTTAAAGTCTACAACATACTAGGTGGTACAGTGACATAATAAGATTGCTGCCTCTTCCTGTCAACCCTTCCAACTTTACACACATCATTTTCTCCATAAACTGTAGTTTTTCTTCCAATACTAAAAAAATATGTGAAAAGTTGAGGAAGAAGCAACAATCTTATTTTGTGGAGAAGCATAAAAACTATCCTTTTCTTTTCATCAAAATCTGAAAAAGTTTTTGTAAAATCCTCTGTATGCTTGTAGAGTTCAGATTTTTGGCTGAGATGTTCTTTAGAGCCACTTGGTGTTGGAGATCACTATAAGGTTTTATGATTTCTTATGGAAGCAACACTGCAGTGTGCAGAGAAAAATTAGGCTAAAGTTCCTATCTCAAGCATCATGAGCAATTCCTTTCAAAACTAATAGTCAAAAGCTTTGATGATGATAAAATATCTTTAGCTATCATACAATCTGAAGATGACCAAAAATTGAAAGTCAATTTCGTGTATTATCTTATTTTTCTAATAAAAGACTAACTTTAAACAAAAGATAAGATAAAATCATTTTTCTTTTGCAAGATAAATGTTCCATCAAAAGCATGGCATCTACTTGCCTGGATATGTACTTCTAGAGGCACTGGCCTGACACTTGGCTTGAAATTGAAGAGTCCAAATTCACCAACACCCAACCAATCAGCCAAATCACTAGATAAATGAAGATCATAAACAAGAATTAAAATAGAAAAGTTATCAAAGCATCTTAAATGCACCGAAACCATGGAAAAAAGGCTATTTAAAGCACTAACGCTCAACATTTGTGGAGTAAACATCTTACTAGCAATAGAGCAATGCAACAACAGTATGTTTTTTTCTTTTTTCTTTTTTTGAGACAACTCAACTAATGGTATAATCAATGCAATACAACTGATTGCAAATGTGTCACAGAACTTTTAAAACAAAAAATAATAAAAAAATAAATTTAACCCAGGAACTTCTGAAACTAGTTCCTCCATATTCACAAAGTAGATCAATTCGGCCAGCATAATATTTTCATAATCATGCTCAATTTAATCCCAAAACAATATATTAAGATTAAGTAAAACTCCTCCCCTTTTGTCCAGTATATGGACTGTAGTCCTTTTTTTTTTTTTTTTTACTCTTATTCTCAGTTAAACATTCAAACCCTTATTTCTTTGCTGTCAAAATAATAATAATAATAATAATAATATCAGCAACTACTTAATTGCTTCTATCACGTATGAAGATTATGTTTATATTGGAGAGTCTACTCAGATAAGTCAGGTTTTATTTGCTAAATTTCATATCTTCTTGTATTGGGGTGGTGATCAAGTATTGTATGAGATTTTTTAACCTTATGGCTTAATGGAAGAGATTATTATGTATGATAAGGCAGCCATAGTTTATTTCAAAGCTTGTTAAAGTGCTATCTCTGCCTGGACTTATCTCTATTGATATTGTATTTATGAAACTTATTGCATGCTCAATTTTCAGTATGCTAAAGTTGCTACTAGATCTCCCTATTTCTGATATGAGGCAAGAGAGAAATGATATGAGGTTAAAGCATTTTTTCTATATGTGAGTTTTTTTAAGGTTAATTGAATTTACCCAAAAAGGCGATTGATGTTTTTTTGTCAAAAAGGTGTAGACAGACAGAAAACAATGGTCAAATTCAGTTTCTCACATGTTAAACAGAAAGCAAGTTATTCATAAACTAATATTGTAAGACATAGGTGCTTGAATTTGAATCAGATGCACACACCTTGCATTTGCCAAAGCAGTTGAAAGACCTACAAAACGCACCGCACGCTCTGTTTGTGATGATATGTATCTCATCCTAGAAACAATAACCTGGAAGCATAAAGTTCAATATTGTCAAAGGAACAGAAACCAATTCATAGACCAGTGAAATAAAATGTAATGCTGAGTTGGCTTTAAGCTACTAAACAATCCAATGCACACACCTCTTGTTTTAATACTCCCCCAACCAACTGAATAAGTTTAACAAATGTTGGCACAAAAGCTTCATTTCCAAACCACTTAGAATTCCAAGGATTTGTCAAAAGAACTAAGTTGATCATCAATGGCCTTCTGATTACAATGCCAAGCCCATTATAAAATTAAAGTAAGATCAAGAGGAAAAACAATTACCTTAATCTATCACCCCATATAAAATCTGATGGAACCCAAACACAGACTATCTGCTATAAGTTTGAGCCACAATTTCATAACATATGAATTAATCCCAAGTAAAGGATGAATGAGAACAACTTCTTGAAAAACTAGTCAACAGTGATAGAAAACAGTGACACAACATTGATGACAAAATTTGTTTATAAAAAAAAAAAAAGAATTAACTTTAAGTACGCAGGAACAAGTTCAAAAATATATATATATATGCTCAAATAAACAAACGAATAAATCCAAAAAAACAAAAAAAGATCTCAGTTCATCAATAGATAACCCTGAAATAGTAAATGAGAAGACGAATTCTGAGGTTCTATACTACAATAAATGCTCAGAAACAAAAAATAAAAATTTAACCATTAATACCTCGAGGATAGGTCCACGATCAGCTCCCAGTAAATGAATCTCATCTAAGATCATAAGTCCAACCTATCGATGAAATTGAATCAAAATATCTATATGAGGTAAATACTAAATAAATGAGAAACAAACAACCATTTCCTTCAAAAGTGGCGACCAAATATTAAAAAAAAAAAAAAAAAAGCACCTTTGTTACATAGCTTCGACTATGCCAATTACGACTGATGCCATCCCACTTCTCAGGAGTAGCTATAATGACATCAGCTGACAACAGAGCCATCAAATCAGGAGTATAATCTCCAGTCATTTCGACCTAATAGAAAACATAATCTTAATTCCAGTAGCTAGCATATGTTAATGTCTTGAAGGCCCCCATACAAACCACAAGCACATGAGCACACATAAACAAACACTTACAGTTACTAGCTTATATTTATCTCTCATGTTGTTTTCAAATAATGTATCTCCAAGACTTGATCACAAAACAAATAAAAAATCATATTATTACTTTAATAAGTTATTTTTTAAGAAAATAAAAATATAATATCTTAACTAAATTAATAGTATCAGTAAACCATTATGTCACTTAAAATTACATACATAGAGGTTAGGAAATTATTAGAGTTTGTGCATATTATTAGTATATTATCATGTAAATTAATAGTATCAGCACACCATTATGTCACTTAAAATTGCATACGTAGAGGGGCAGTTTAGGAAAATGTTAAGAGTTTGTGCATATTATTAGTATATTATCATGTCTCTTTTTTAAGTCACCCGAATGAATTTATGCTAAAGATACTTTTCCCAAGGACAAGTTATTAAGGATATAATAGTAAGTGAAGAAGTGTTTATGACTTCATGCTTTGATAGATAATATGCTTATAAAGCTAGTGAATGCATTTCTCACCATCTCTTTCCCAAGCTGAGAAACAAGACGCTTTCTCCAATCATTCATTCTTTCTCGAACAATAGCCTTCAGAGGTGCTATGTAAATAACCTGCATTTAGAGAAATAACTAAGTGTATTGCATAATGGGGTACAAAACACCTAAAGAATCTGCCAATATATTGATTAATTGGTATAACAAGAAACCTAATGTTATTTCCAAAGGATATACTAAAAACAAGGAACTTTGTCTCGTGTTCTTTCACAAAATATTAGAGCTCTAGCTCTGGTGATACTGGTTTGCACATCTAGAAAATGCAAGAAAGCAATGAGCATTTAGCTGGAAACAGCCCTTGTCCTTTTATGGTTTGCAATTTTCTCAATATCTTATATTTGCACAAATTGTCATTTGTATTGCACCAAATTATGAAAAATAGTACCTTCATGTCAGGCTGTGTGTTAAAGAGGCGAAGCATAGCAAGTTCAGCAGATATAGTTTTCCCACTTCCAGTGGGAGCTCCTAACAGAACATTATTGTCAGTGTGATACAGAATATGAAAGACCTGCAATTCACAAACAAAAGTATCGAATCACAAATGCAGAAAACTTTTCATAAGGTGAAAGGAACAGTTTAAAATAGGTAAAACCATGAAATAAACCAACAAAAATTCAATATAATGGACTACACCTGCGTTTGTATAGGATTGAAATGAGAAAAGTTGTACAAGGCTTCATAAGTGTTGTTACTAAGCGAAGTTACAGGAAGCGGTTTTATATCTAGAAGTTCTGTATGTGAGGTACGAGTCTGCACACAGCTGAATTTAGTGAGAGAAAAAATTTGCCATAAGGAAGTGCACAAACGATTATCCAATGTACAATGCGTACCTCTGGTAGTGCTAGATTATGGAAAGATATAGTGTAGAAAGATTCAGCACGCAACCAAGAATCAGAAACAGCACGAATGTAATATTGTGGGGGATGAGGTTCGAAAATTGGAACAGTGAAGGATAGCTTCTGAGGTTCCCCGCGAATCATCCGCTTTGTTATAGTTAAAAGCTCAGAATGATAGATGTGATCATTCTCAGAGTCCTGTTTAAATAATTGATTGGGCATCAGTTACATCTGAAGCAAATTGTGCATCTCATTAGAAACAATGTCAAAGGTAAAAAAGACTTTGTCAAATCATGAACTCTCAACACAGGAAACTGGAACACAACCCCAGTAAAGGAAAACTTCCATAAGAAGTCCAAAATCAAAATTACTCATATGCGATAGTGAATTCATGAGCTCAAATTTCAAATACAGATATGCCTACCATCCATATTTCCATAAGTGAGTGTAACAAGCCTATTTACCAACATTTTCTACACCCATTTTTGCAATTACAAGAAAATTAATAGTGCATTTAATATTTCACTGTTCTATTGCATTTAAAAAAGTTGATTAGAACATAACGTGGTGAATAAATATTTGAGATGGCATAGCTACTGAAATTTAGATGAAAGGTTTTATGCTTTAGGTTCAAAATGCATATCAGTGCACTTAAAAGAGTCCAAACCACAAACATCTTGAGTAGACAGGAATTTATCCTTAAAGCCCCTTCCAGGTTTTGAGTGAAGCAAATAATCAAAATATTATATCCTCTAGCTACATAGGAATCACAATGGGAGATATATGACAACACCTCAACAAGAATCCACCAACGTTGGGCAGCACCATGGAAACGATCTTTCCATATGAATTCTGGGGTTATGAGCAAATCCACCTGCATGTTGAAATTACCATCATTACGAGGCATCTATATTGATAGAATAGAACCTAAAATCCAGAAGATATGAAGTGGAAGCAATTGGCTATAATTACCTTCAATACTGTTCTGGTGATTGGACTTACAGTTGCTGATAACTGGATCGATGGAAAATATCCTAAATATTGCTTAACCAACTTCCATCATTCCCCAACCCCCAAACAACAACGAAAAAAAGAAATTGAATAATTAAAGTCAGTATTATCTCTATCAACACAAAACAATATAGAACACCATTCCGTACAAAAGATTACCCTTCCTCCAGGTGCATAACGAATAAGTGCTCCAATATCCTTTTCTTCCATCTCCTGCAGATGATCTAAGTCAGATCCTCGTTCTTCTAGCTTCCGCAATATCTGGAAAGTTATGAAGTGATGTCAAACGATGATCACCACAGGAGCAGTTTGGGAAGAGAAAAAGGCAAATCAAAGTAGACCAACTTCTCCGGAAAGATCCTTGTCAAATTGTCTAAGTGGATGTTGATGAGGCCAAATTTGGCGATCCACAGCCTTGCAGTATTCCAACATGAATAAAGACATCTCACTCCAGCCTCTGCGCAAACAAATCTCAAATAACGCACGCATTATACGAGCCAAGCTTGCACTGATATATGCAGCATCAGAGACCAATGAAAAGGAATCAATCGAGCCACGAGATATGTACAACTGCAAGTTGATAAACAAAACAATAGTCAAATAGAACAATTTCATTAACTATGGTAGGGACAATTAATTACGTAAAGAAAGCTAAAAACCTGAATGAGAATTGAAATTTTTCCATGCTTGTTTGAAGGACCGCCCCTAACTTCTAAAGGGCATGATGAACGCAACAACATCTCCAGCTCATGCTGCTCCTCCTCTCGAACAACAATATTCTCGAATTCTGAAGAACGGGCAACCATGTCAATAACCTGCCACAGCAGCAAAACAACGCAAAGGTTGTTAAATAAGATGCTGATTTGATATAAATTTGTAAATGGAAAAGGTAAAATAAAATAGCAATTAGAGATCAGAGATTAGGGAGATGATATCACAGTCCAGTGCACCTGAAAATACAGACTGAACAAATGATCACTAAAGAACTCATGATTGGGAAACCTTGTACCCTAAAAATTCTGAGAGCTTGCTTCAAAAAACTCTCAAGAGTATATAAAAAGGAAAGTCTAAATACACCATAACATTTTGTAAACTGATGTAACACAGTAAAACCATGGATGACAAGAAATAACCTCACTATCATTCATATGGCGCCTCAACATTTCATTGTAAGTTTCGACACTAGAATATTGGATATAAAAGTGGCTTGCAATGCGCCCAAGCTCTGTACAGTAAAAATTGCCACTTTTCTCATCAAACCGCATCATTTTAGCTTTGTCAAGTGCACGTGCAGCATCTGTTACAAGAGCTCTTTGCTTTAAACTCAAAGAAGGGTCTGCAATAACCTAAAAGCACATGAAGATTCTTTGCGTAAGCATCATGTGGAAAATCAAGAGCAAACTTTAGATTCAAGACTATTCAAGTTCATGCGCCATCAAGGACATCGAAGTCTATGCATGCATGTGTCTGTGCATACATTATAGCAAAATTTCAGTTTGAACAAAGTCTCAAAGTGTAACCCACGCAGATACAAGTGTCAAATCCTGAAGTTGCAACAGTGATTGTACCATCAGGGACTGTCACAACCAAATTCATAATAGTTGCGGCCACCACTATTTAATGCAAAAATTTCAAACTATTGTAACAAGTATGACAGTGTTTTTGGTACAGTATAAACTTAAAGATGCAAACATTTTTTTTGCAAAAGCATTGAGATTTTAACATTAAATCATCAATTCAATAGTAGAGTCTTCATTTCAAACAAGTATGACAGAGTTTTATGGTTTGAAATGCAATTCGATCAGAGATTGAATTAAAAAGGTAGAAGATGGATGGGAAGAAGCTATTTGTATATGTGACTTTTCAAGTAGCCATGCTTGAATTTTTTTGTTTATAAGGACTTGCTTCAATGAGAGCTTATTGGAGCAGCAAGAAGAGCAGAAGTATAAAGGTTTTGAAAGAGTGAAGTCTGGGGACAAAGGGAAACATGAGGAATGGGATCCCTAAACCCACCCCAACAAAAAAGTTTGCAAGCAGAATCAAAATCTCATTGTCAATAGTTATTTTGTTTGAGTAATATAAAACCATTCATGGGACTTGAGATGATTCTACGATCTGGTATCACAACCTTGATGATCAAACAGGCATAAAATAAATCTCAACACCTCCACTTTCTCTTCTAATTAATAATTCAGAACAAGGTAGTGGTGGGCTTGTCCAAGTTTCAAGCCCAAAGGACTTTCAAATTGAAGGAGTGTGTTAGAGAGTAATATAAAACCATTCATGAGACTTTACCCATAAGCTTAAGCTTTTAGGTTGAGATGGTTCTATGACATATTCTTTCAATGGGCGACCTGCTAAGGATCAAGGGCGGGGGAATGAATAGTTTGGCAGTAGTTCTTGAATTTAAAAACCATAAAGTCTGCAAACCATTACTCATATGAATCACTGAACCCATTATGTAACAAAAAAAATAACGTAAGAAACAAAACCAAGATGTAGATGTAATGTTAACTCCTTGCATTATCTTAATGTTCAATAGAGAGAGAGGTAAAGGTGCCTTGCATATTACTGGATGAAAGCACACGTAAAACTCAACACAGACCTTACTCCTCACTTTTGGTTTTTTTCACTTGGCGGGGTGGAGAATGGAATGAACGACATGTTGAGATGCAGCCAAAAAATGACAAGTCCAAAGCTCATGAGGTACTTCATTGTATATGTAGAGACAACTTTAATAGCAAAATAGTCATAACTACTTCCTACGTCCCCCACCCCCCACACAAATGACAAAATCCCTTTTTCTTCTAGGACTTCCTTATCAATTGTGACTCTTATCTTTGTTAGATTTCAGTTTATGGGCTTGTGTACAACTCCGAACTATGATGAAATTTAAGTTTCTCTGAAACAAAATTTCCTTGTGGACCTCGACAATTAAGGCATGTAATTATACCAATACACTTAGGATTCATAATTAGATAAACATTGTGGTCAATAGAAGATACACCAGCGCCTGAGTTTGTGTGTCTTTGTCATGATAAAAAAAAAAAAAATCTTAGATGTAGGTCAAATAATTGATATTAGTCACTTTGACGATTCAATTGCGAAGTGCATCGAAGGACTGAAGTGAACAATTTCAGGACCCAGTTTACAAAATCCTGGGAATTAGGATTAGCGTAGAAGTACAGATCTTATTAGGCCACAAAAATCTATGATAGTAAGTTGCTAACATAAATTGTAGGCTACCAACATTCACACAGCAAGCTACAAATGAGCCAAACCTGGTGATAAAGGCAAGAAAACAACTTGATTTCTCGTAGTTCTGTGTGATTATTATAGACAAAGGCACATCTATAAATTCCAGATTTGCTGGAAATTTTTTGGGTATAAGCTTTTATTTTATGCTTTAGTCTCTTATTAGTCCCTAATTAAGAGATTTACATGGGAATAATAGGTAACAGGATAGTGGTTCTGGAAAAGATCTTCCTTTAAGAATTCAAGCCATTATGTTCCTTATTTAAAGTCTAATATGTAAATCTTTCGGAGGTTGTTGAGTCCATGAGTACCTATGCTTGTAAGAAGAGGTTTTTATGAATAAAATTTCCAGCCATAAGCTTTTAATTGAGTGATGCAATCTCCTCTTCGGTGTAACTCTTAAGAAAGTTAGTTGTGATGCTTAGGTTTTCAAAGATTCAGCCTAAAACCCCTTAAAGCACTGTTCGAGCTACCCCTAAAATCAGTACCAGAACAGCCCCCTAATCTGTCCCGCATCATCTGAGTGGTCTCATTGTTTATCCTAACGGTGACGATGCTCCAGCCTCGCAATTATTCATTCAAAATGCTTTCAGTCCAACCAGTGACTACCCTTAAAAGCGAGTTCAAGAAAATACCTCTCAAGGCAATCAAATTGCAACATGGTTTTTGCCTCATGTTAAGCATGCTGGATTCTTTTGATTGTGTGATGCAATCTTCTCTTTAGTGTAACTCCTAAGATAGTTGTGATGCTTAGGTTTTCAAAGATTCAGCCTAAGACACCTTAAAAAACTGTTCGAGCTACCCTAAAATCAGTGCCAGAACAGCCCCCTAATCTGTCCTGCGTCGTCTGAGTGGTCTCATTGTTTATCCTAATGGCGACAATGGTCCAGCATCGCAATTATTAATTCAAAATGCTTTCAGCCCAACCAGTGACTACCCTTGAAAGTGAGTGAGAAATACCTCTCAATACAATCAAGTTGCAACATGGATTTTGCCTATTGCTAAGCACGCTGGATTCTTTTGTCCATTAATCTAAAGAAATGTCATAATACAAATTATACTTTATGTAATTACTTCAATGGCAAGGAAAATGCATACTAAAATGTCAGTAAATCATGAAAGATAGCCCAATTTCAACATGCTGAACCATGTGAGCAATGCTTGTAGAGAACTGACAGTGCCAGTAGGGTAAATGTAGAACTTAAGAAAATAGATGACATACCTCATCCCACCCGATACCATATGCCAAAGGATTCTGTCTCATCCTGATAAAAAGATATGTGTAACCAAGCCATGCGCAAGCTTCCTTGACATTGGTAACAGTACCCAATGCCACCTCAGCATTTAAATTATCTTTTAAGGAGCTAACAAACTGCAAGCACAAAGGAAAAATCATAACCAATATGTGAACCAGCTATTTAACTATATAGAATCCATGCAAAAATGGAATAATTCTCAATGTACAATCAGAATATAAGATATTTTTAGCAGTACAACCACACAGAAAACCATATAAAAAAAACCCAGCATAAATCATTTGCATTCTATCCTGCTAAACAGAACTTATGAAATCAACAATAAATTTCCATCATCGCTTCAACCACAACAGATGGTCAGACCATCCAACTCTGCAGCAAATTCAGGATATAATATTTCAGTGCATCTTGCTTAATTATAAGGTTACCTTTTCCATGTATGCTTCATGCATAGCCAGAATGTACCCAGCATCTTGATTAGAAGTTTAATTTATTTAAGGGGATTATTTTATGACTAGAACCATTTGTAATATTTGCAACTAAAGTGGCTATACAGCTAGTGTAACTATCATCTAGCATTAAATGCCTTAACCATATGATGCAAGACAGCTTAGGGGGTTGTTTTGGATATGAGTTTGGCGGCTGTTTAGGGTTGTATTGGGTTGTATTATAGTGGGTTTCTACTGGGAATTGTGGAACTATTAGAGACACACTAATAGGGCTTCTAAGCGTCACACTGAGAGGATAGAAAAACCTAAGCTTCACACCTAGGGTTCTTAGGAGTCACAACTAAGGGAGATTGAGACACAATCAAAAACAAATTGCTGGGATTTTATTCATATGCCGTCATTCATAATATTGAAAGGCAACATAATTACTTATAGAGTTCTAGTAGTCCAAATCCAATAAGGAGTTAGATTCCTAAATGAGAAAATACTAAGTCTATGTAGAATAGAAAAAAACTAATAACGCTAATTATCCTTAGGACTAATAAAATACTAAGTAGAAAATAAAACCTAGACTTGGAAAATTTTACAGAAATTACAGAAATATCCTTGTCTACAAAAAGACAGAAGTTTTACTTCGTTTGTTGTCTGCATCACCTGATTAATAACCAAATTCACCAACAGAGCAACTACAAATCTACTAGAAACCAAGAGATGAAAATCTTCATTACACTTCAACAAATATAATATCAGATCAGATAACGTTGATGCATACAAAACACAACTTCATTTTGCAGACAAGCTACCCATAGAATTTTGTAACAGACATGGGAGATTAGACTGCAAAAATGCAAGTAAAACATACTCTATATTTTGTATTAAGCTACTCAAATAATTTGTATTGTTCCTAATGATCAGTGAAACAATCCAAACTTCAAACAAAAAGATGGTCTTCTGAATTGACAAGGGAATAAGATATCCAAGTTACCTACTCCATATTAACCCAAAACCAAATCACATTTAGAAACCCTAGCATACCAAGAATATGATTCTAACATTATGCTCGGACTCCCGAAGTCAAATTACAAATACCTACCTGACTTTCAATGGGAAGTTGACTTGTCAGCAACCTTAGATAGTACGCAAGTTTGTCATGAGATGTGATTATGATGCCTTCACCACTCTTGTCAAACTGAGGTCTCCCAGCCCTTCCAAAGATCTGTGACAGTGAAATCATGAGAACAGTAAAATCATCCCTATAATAAGCAAAAATGAAATTAGATACATTTCCTCTGAGTCTAACCTGCATAACATCAAGCATGCCTAGGTCACGCCACCCACCAGCCTTTGCATCATATAATTGGGTCCCCTAGAGAATGACATCAAAATGGTTAGATAGAAAGAGGAATGCAAATGAAAACCATATCAGAGATTTATCTAGCTAAAAAGGCTATCCTATGCATTGTATTTAGTTAGTGGGAATGAGCTATATTCTTTCCTATTTCCTATTCTATATATTTCTTCTATAGTTTCCACTTAAATAAGAAATATACACACAGTTGTATGTGTGATCTATTTATCATTTATAAGTCTTTGTATCTTGCATATATATCATTAGAATATATGACAGAAAGAAAATTCTGCATATTAACAACTTGGTATCAGAGCCTTGTTGTACAATTTTTTTCAAAACCCTAGCTGCAGCTGCTGCTCCTTCAGAAACCATAGCCATTGCTGCTCCTTTCTTCTTCTTCAGAAACCCTAGCCGTTGCTGCTCCTTTCTTCCCTAAAACACTAGTCACGCCACAATATGTCTACCAAACCTGAAGTTGCAAATGCTAACAGCAAGAAAACCTCCACCATAACCAGTCACAATGCTCCCTCATCCATCCATATGAAATTGGATGGTGCCAACTATCGAGCCTAGTCTAAGATCCTAGAGAAGCATATTGCTGGAAGGAAAAAGAAGGGCTATATCAATGGAAAAAAGGTTGCACCAACAGAAGATGATCCAAGCTATGATGAATGGAAGGCTGAAGATGCACTTGTCAAATCCTGGCTCATTAATTCAATGAGCGATAATCTAATTTCACACTGTGTGCAGCGTGGCATGGCAAAAGGAGTCTAGGATGCTGTGCAAAGTAGTTACCTTGATGTATCTGATTCTTCTCAAGTTTATGAACTCATGAAAAAGTCTTTCCAATCACATCAAGGTGCCCGACCTCTAGCAGAATATTACAATGAATTAAACTCAATTTTTATGGAGATTGATTACCAAAGGCCAAATGATATGACCTGTGCTGCTGATATTGAAAAATACAGCAAACGTACGACAGAAGATAGGTCTACATCTTTCTCGCTAGCCTTGATCATAACTTAGATAAAGTTAGTAGCCATGTTCTAGCTACTTCTCTACCAAGATTAGAAGAAGCCTACTCCTTGGTTCGTCGAGAAGTTCAACGACAGGTTACCATGAGGGCAAAAATCCACTCGGAAGCTTCAGCTCTAACTATCCAAAAAAGCAATTCTATAGCTTCTCAATCTCGATTTTGCATCCACTACTGTAAGAGTACACATATAGTTGATGTTTGCTAGAAGAAGCATGGCTATCCGGAACAACATAAACTCAAGCAAGCTGAAAGGAAAAACAAAAGTTCTACTCAGAATGCTATTGCCATAGATACTACTCCATCTTCTGCTTCTCATGTATCTCGAACATCTTCCCAATAAGGTAATTTTGGTTTATCCATCATTTCTACTTACCCTAACACTTGGATTATTGATTCAGGGGTCACTAATCATATGACTAGTAACTCTTCTATCCTTGATTCCCTAACATTACCACCAGTTAAGTCTGTACAGGTTGCTAATGGGAGCTCTATGCCAATCACAGGGACTAGAAATGTGTCTCTTTCTCCGACATTTTCTATGTTCTTTGTTCTACTTGCAACTAGACTTTCAAACAACCTGCTTTCCATTAGCAAGATAACAAAGAATCTCAATTGTTCTGTCATTTTTCACTCTACTCATTGTGTGTTTCAGGAAAATCTTACGAAGATGACGATTGGCATTGGTAAGGAGAGGGATGGTCTATATTATTTGGAGGACAATCGAGGCATAGCAGCACCTACTAGTGACTTCCAAACAAAGAAAAAAATCTGATTGAGAGAGAATTATGCTTTGGCGTAATCGGTTGGGACATCCATCTTTCTCTTATTTAGAACAATTTTCCTCAATTATTTTCCAAAATTCATCTTTCTAGTTTAAAATGTGAACAATGCATTTATGCTAAAAACCATCATGTTCCTTTTAAAGTCAGTTTTAATAAAAGCACTATAATTTTTTCATGCATTCATAATGACGTGTGGGGTCCTTTCACTCCTGCTTCAGGACATGAATATTTTGTCTCTTTTATTGATTACTGTACCAGGGTCAGTTGAGGTATATTTGCTAAAATTTAAGAGTGGTGTTTCCCACATTATTTTTCAGTTTTACAACATAATTCTCACCCAATTTAACACTAAAATTAAAGTTTTTCATTCTCACAATGATCGTAAGTTTGTGAATCAATTTCTTGCTAAGTTCATGACACAACATGGCATTCTTTCCCAGACAACTTGTGTTTACACAACCCAACAGAATGGCATGGCAGAACGTAAGAATCGCCATCTCCTTGAGGTGGCTCAAGCCTTGTGTTTTACCAAGCGTGTTCCAAAACATTTTTGGCTGCTGTTTTTCTTATCAATCGAATGCCTACTAGGATTCTTGATTTTCAAACTCATTTAAGGATGTCATCTAGATTTCATCCTATTCCATCTGCTCTTGATATTTATCCTAAGATTTTTGTTTGTGTATGCTATGTTCATATTCATTCTCTTCATAGGGAGAAACTTTATTCTCATGCTCTCAAATGTGTTTTCCTTGGCAATTCTAATTCACAAAAAGGATACAAATGTTTTCATCCTCTTACAGGAACCTATTATGCGTCGATGGATGTTCAATTCTATGAAAATGAGTCCTATTTTTCTGACGATATATCTATGATTCCTTTTTAGAGGGAGATTGGTAGTAAAGAAGAGGAACAACTATGATTGAGAGAAAAGCAAATATGGACCTCAGGTACAGATAATATTAAGGCAAATAAGGAATCTGTAGTTTTAGAAGATTCGTGTGTTGAGGAAAATAAAATTGAACCGGATGATGAGAGACCTAAGAGACCAACTTGTTTCTTTGAGAAGGGATATTCTAGTAGAAAAGAATATATCAACGTTCTGCCTCCTAATTCTAATACCTTCCTTGATAATACTAGCATGCTATCGGATGAATCTTCTAGGACTGACACTAAGGTATGAACCTATTCTTCCGAATCCTTTGAAAATTTCAATCTCAATTCCAATATTGATCAGAATATGAGATACCATCTTCGTAAAAGAAAAGCAACTGATAGATTCGGTTTCTCAAAAACCTTCAATGTTGTTTACCCAATCTCTGACTTTATATGCTATCACTATTTGTCTAAAACTAACTTAACATTTGCCCTTTAGTTGTTTTTTGCACCTATTCCTAGTCATTTTCAGGAAGCCCTTGAAAATCCTAAGTGGAACGATACAATGGTAGATGAATTGATGGCTCTTCAAAAGAATTCTACTTGGGAAATGGTCGCGTTCCCAATGGAACTATGGGGTGCAAATGGGTATACACTGTCAAATACAAGGCAGATGGGACGGTGGAGAGATACAAGGGTAGGCTGGTCACAAAAGGCTATACCCAAACCTATAGTATTAACTATCAAGAGACTTTTGCACCAATTGCCAAGATGAATACTGTCCGCGTCATACTATCACTTGCAGTTAATTTGGACTAGCCTCTACGACAGTTTGATGTGAAGAATACTTTCCTTCATGGTGATCTGACAGAAGAAGTATTTATGGATCCACTAAAGGGAGTATTTACGGATCCACTCCCAAGATTTACACTAGAAGAAGGAAAGATATGCAAACTAAAAAAGGCATTGTACGGATTAAAGCAATGACCAAGAGCATGATTTAGGAGATTTGAGTCATACAATGAAGGAGTATGGATTCAAGCAAGCCTTGGTAAATTATACCTTATTCTATAAGCATGATCATAATAATATTACCTTACTTCTTGTTTATGTTGATGATATGATTATAACAGGTAATAGCAGAGATGAGACTAAGAAACTTCGAAGCTATTTAACCAAAGAATTCAAGATAAATGATTTGGGGCTTCTCAAATACTTCATAGGTATTGAAGTCTCTCAATCTAAGCAAGGCCTATTTCTTTCCCAAATGAAGTATGCTCTAGATCTCCTAGCTGAAACTGATAACTCTGCCTGTGAGCCTATAGATACTCCTATTGAGGTAAATCATAGTCTGTCTATTTATCCTGATCAAATTCCAACAAACAAGGAGAGATATCAAAGGATAGTGAGAAAGTTGATCTATTTAACTCACACATGACCGGATTTAGCATATGCAATTAGCGTTGTGAGTCAGTTTATGCACAATCCAAGTGATCAACACATGAATGCTGTGAATCGAATTTTAGCTTACTTAAAATCAGCTCCAAGAAAAAGGTGTTTTATTCTCCAAACATGGACATTTTGATGTTGTGGGTTATATAGACTCTAATTTTGCTGGTAGTAGACTTGATAGAAAATCCACTTCCGAATATTTGTCGTTTGTTGGAGGCAACTTGGTGAGTTGGAGAAGTAAAAAACAGAATGTTGTTTCATTATTTAGTGCAGAAACTGAATATCATGCTATGCATCATGCAATCACTGAACTTTCTTGGTTGAAAATTCTCTTAGAGGAACTCGGGTTTGGTCCAAAAAACCCTATGGTGTTGTTTTGCAATAACAAAGCAGCTATTGAGACTGCTAATAAACTAGTACAACATGATCGAACTAATCATGTTGAACTTGACAGGAACTATATCAAAGATAATCTCGATTCTGGCACAATAGAGATTCCTTATACCAGAAGTTCAGATCAGTTGGATGACATTATGACTCGTGTTGTCACTAGTGGACCATTCTATACTTCGCTATCCAAGTTGGGCATGTGTGATATCTACGCCCCAACTTGAGGGAGAGAGTTAGCGGGAATGAGCTGTATTCTTTCCTATTTCCTATTCTGTATATTTCCTGTATAGTTTCCTCTTAAATTAGGAACATACACACAACTGTATGTGTGATCTATTTACCATATATAGGTCCTTGTATCTTGTACATATATCATTAGAATATATGAAACAAAGAAAATTAAGCATATTAACAACTTATTTCCAAAACTAGCCAGCAAGCAGGCACAACTTCAAGCACATAGCACTACAGTCAATGCGTTTTCTCTTCTTAATTGATGTTACTTTGATATATGCTTCACTGAACCGCATGTCATGTGAGATGCTGCATGCATGTCAATTCAAAGGTTTTAGTCCACCTAATAGAAAGGAAATTTTACTTCCAATGTGATTTATACTTTTTGCAAAGGAAAGGCTCACTCACTTATCTAACTAATATGACGCCAAATGTCTTTTAAGTTGTGAATTTCAAATAAGAAGCAAATGAATTTAAGATATGGAAAATTTTACATACACTCAGATTGATCACTTTGTCTATGCTTGCAGCTATGGAAAACGATTGCAAAAAGGATTAAATTTCAGCAACAGTAAAACCAATGAACATATATGACATGATAATGAGCACAAACCTTAATCACAACAGTGTGAGCAGGTAGATTTACACCCCATGCCAAAGTTGCTGTGCAAACAAGTACCTGGAACAGAAAATAACCTAATTTTAGCAAAGATGTTGGGCAACATTTCCAAAGTGCAAAGCAGAACACTCTACCTTCAAAAATCCATCAGAAAAAAGCCTTTCGGTCAGACCTCTGTCAGCTCTTAGCATCCCAGCATGATGAACACCAACCCCATTTCCAAAGAGTTCAACAAGATCTTTGTTTCTGGACTTCATGACTTCTTTCTGAAATTCACAAATTTGAAAACTATTAATATCATAAACCCCACACGCACCAAGAATGAAAAACAAGGTACTTCAGTCCATCACCTTGATTAAGGCAAACTGTGGATGGTCATCATTTCTTAAGAGCTCTAAATCGTCATTATTCCGGGCAAGTTCAACCTGTTCAACATAATGTTAACAACTATGACTATGCACTAATATTGGTCAAAAGATACACATTCTCCATGTGCATCTCTGGAGCATAACGTTGTGTTTCCATGACTTAATGAATATTGAGTTTAGACATCAATAAGACAATCCACACATCAAAGGGTTGCGAGATCTGTTCCTTAATTTGTTTATTTATCTTAGTCAAAAATTGACTGCATTATTAATGAGAAAGGATGTACATGACACATTTCAAGATAGCACATCCTCCCAACCAGCCAACAAGATAATCAAACGGAATATAAAATAGCACTCCAATCTTGCTCAATGTCACAATATAACATCCCCAAATCCTGAAGCTGAACGCTGCAAAGATGCAAACAGTATCATATCACAAGACAATTATCTGAAGGAAAAGTGATCCTTAAAAACTATAGCATTTCTCTCTATCCAAACACATCATATAACTGCAAAATGGGGTTGGTCGTGCAGTCCTGTAATCTTTCATACAGATACCCATGAAACAAACTGGCAACAAATCTAACATCCCACCCAAGATCACCCGAGACTCACCTTCAATGTCAAATAGCCTACTCTACATGTCCCACACTTTTGACAATGGAGAACCATAAGGCTTTGAAAATTTCCACTTCCATAGAATTGCAAATGTTAAAAGACGAAGACCAAGACTGTCACCTCCACCTTATGAAGGCTCCTAATATGCAACAAGTAATTAATATTAATCTTATTAAGAACCACTGTCTAGATAAAAGGCTTAACTTTGGAGGCACAGTGGCTTTCCAAGAATCAGAAATTTAGGTAGGTATGGAAATTAAGAAAAATGAGACAACAACAAACAGATTTACAAGAAAACATTACCAATCCCTCTAAACACCATACTCTACCATCAACAGTCCAAGGAGGGGGGAAAAAGAGGATGGGAAGTAAGAGGAGGCTATGAGTTTCTTCATAAGATTAAGATTTAGATAAATGACATTGTCATCTTGCATATCTATAATACAATAAGGACAGGATCATGCAAATTTTATCATAATATCATCATTCATCAGTTGTCATAATATCTTGTCTCATCCAAAAGATCAGTGATAGTTTTGGTGTCTGAATGTAAGTCAGTCAAAGTAGCTGTGTCGCCACCCAACCCCCACCCCACAACACCCAAAAAAAAAAGAGAGGAAAGGAAAGGAAAGTCTGTGCATGTAATTGGCTGATAAAAAACCATAAAAGAGGATAATTTCTTAGTGGAATGCACGTCATTCACCAGCAGCAGAAGACAAAATAGATCTTAAGCACATGTAAATATCAGCAACAAAAATTTTGAGGCAAACATAAAATGCATGCAGGTGTATTGTGAAAAAAAATAACAGAAATAGAAAACTGCAGAACCAGTCGTATCAAATAAGAATGCAGTCCAGGCCAATCAATCTAATCTAGCAAGTACATGTCAACAACATTTACCACCACTAACTGTTATAAATAAACATCACAATTTAAAAACCACAACGAAGAATGTACCAGTTTCTCAGCCGTTTTTACTGTATCCTTCCTTGAATGAACAAATACCATTGCTTGATGACCTTTCTTTAATGAATCAACAACCTGGAACAAATAGTACCAGTGCTCCAATAAATTTTCAGCCTAAAGACTAATAAACCGCCAAAAGTCCACCTAGAGACATACCTTTTTATAACAGATTTCATTCAGCAAGTCATTGCGAGCTGCAAAGTTCTGCTCACTAATTCCAATATACTGCTGGGCAAGAGGCACAGGACGATAACTAGAATCAAAGAAGAAGAGACCTGTCTCTGGACTCACTCTAAGAAATTGAGCAACCTATGAACATTCAAGAGTAGAGATTTAAAGATTTGGGCTATAGAATTTGAATATATACAAGCATCGACTATATTGTAGAAAAGACCTCCAAGTAGTTGGGTAGAGTGGCTGAAAGTCCTACAATGCGTATCATTGTCTGTGTTGACTCCACCTGTCACCCAAAACAGGAAAAGGAGAAAGAAAGAAAAGACTGATCAGTTCTCCACCCACTCATACATGTAACCAAATCCAACTGCAATTCTCGTGCATCACCAAAGCATTCAGATTAAACTGTTGGGCTTTATAATGATATTAAAGAAATAGATTTGAGAGAATGACATAGTGGAGTAGCATCAATTACAAATTAACCAGCGCATATATATATATATATATATAAAATCCCAGAGATAATTTTTTTACTATGATTGTTTTACTACATGATGTGGTGGAATATGATTGGTGATTCATTAATTAACACATTCTATAATTATCAGTGCATCACTAAATGTTATAAGATCCATATTCTAGGATTTGAAAAGCTTTCCCTATAGCAAATGCCACATCACTTAGTAATAAAGATTTTGTAAAAAAAATAAATTCAGACACACACACACACTCAACCTTTAAAATATGAAAATTACATTTCAGTCCTTACTAAAATAGTCTCAACAAAAAACAAATCAAGGAACTAAGGCATACAATTTGCAATGCTGTGGTTATAATACACAAAGCTATCAAGGGAGGAAAAAAAAAAGGACAG
Source organism: Dovyalis caffra (assembly GCA_963924115.1). Classification (NCBI taxonomy): domain Eukaryota; kingdom Viridiplantae; phylum Streptophyta; class Magnoliopsida; order Malpighiales; family Salicaceae; genus Dovyalis; species Dovyalis caffra. Next base: position 73,222 of record CAWUPB010000030.1, read on the forward strand.
TGTACCATTTGATATAGAAACAAGGCCAAAACGCAAAGAATTTGATAGAAATAATCCCACAGATGAACATGAATCATAGGGAAGTACTTTTCAAAAATACACTGCAATGATGATTCAGCAAAATTTCACCTGTCGCAGAGTCCTGGCAACTAGTGCCTCTATCACAGGGCCTCTATCATCATTCAAAAGATGCACTTCATCAATGATTAAGAGCTTCACCAGCATTGAGAGAGACATATCACTGCTCTTACGAGTGATGACATCCCATTTCTCAGGAGTTGTCACTATCATCTGATTCAAAGAAACTCAAAGAGAGAAACAATTATAGGATATATACGTAAAAAGCAAACAAAATTTGAAAGAAATGCAACCTGAGTCTCTTCAAGTTCACTCTTAGATAGTTGCATGTCCCCAGTAAGTTCTCTCACAGTCATGTTCAATGGAGATAAGCGATGGCTAAATGTTGATGTGACCTCCGCAGCTAATGCCTAAAAGAACCAAAAAGTAAATAACAAGACCAACCCCCCCCCCTCCAAAAAAAAAAAAAAAAAAAAAGACATGGACAATAAATGTGCTAGAGGTGGGTTATACCTTCATAGGAGCAACATAAACTATCTTAAATTCATCTTTGTGCAAGTACCCATCCCTGAAGTGCTGTCCAATCTGAAAACATAAATAAATAAAAAAGAAGAAGAAGCCAATTAAATAAATTTAAAATATATATATATACGTCATCCTGTGCAGTATTTTAAACGACACTTTTCAATGGTTTAAGAAAGATGAAAAAAATAATATATATAAAAAAAAAAAAAAGAACTTGGATATCAACAATAACACCATAGGATAAACTTCTAAGCAACCAATAACTTAGTCAAGAAGAAAAAACAACAAAAGAATAGAATCTTCCATATGAATATGATTAAATTCAAAGGTAACGTATCCCTGATTATCAAAAGAAAAAAAGGTGATATATCTAAGAGGCATTAAAAGTGATTTATCCCACTCATGTCGCATCATATAGCCCCTCCTGTAATCATAACTATAAAGCAGTCTGCCTAAAGTCTCAAACCAAAACACAAGACAGTAAGACACTTTATAAGCCCATTGATGAAATACCTCATGTAGAATAGAGATCATAGCTATATTTGTTTTGCCAGCTCCTGTCGGGGCACAAACCTGCATATACATAAAAACTTCAGACATTCTAAAAGCAATCCTTCTTGCAACGAATTTTAATATATGGTTGATCGTGCTTTATAACAAGCAGTGAGCAAAATCCATATTTTGTTTTGCCATCAAGAAAAATCCATGTCTTCTGCTGGATTTCACCATTGGGATCAACAACCAATTGTGTCCAAAAACACCTAAAATTCTTCAATTCATAGGTTCTTAGAAATCAAATTTTAGTCTCAGATTATCATTTTTGATATCATTTGCTCCCTCTTTTGATTATTCTCAAGCTATTCAAAACATAAATGAAGCTCAAATTTTTGACCATGCCACTGTCCTTTTAATTGCAAAGTCACCATTTCCTCTTTCTACTTTAACCTCCCCCACCCCCCCCCCCCACCCCAAAAAAAAAAAAAAAAAAAAAACCCACCACACATATTAAGCCGTTAAAGTTTGCAATCCTACATCTCTAATTTATTCACCCAGATAGAAGAATGAAAAATGACTATATTTAGAGACTGAGACTAAAAGTAGAGGCATTCTATGTGCTAGGGGTCCACAGACTTGAAATGAAAGAAAATAATGTAGTAATACATGGCTTTACATAACTGACTACCATAAAAAAAGGCTTTGTAGGTCAGGAATATATAATTAAACTGGTTGCAAATAAGATTAAAAGAAGTGAAACAACAGAATAGGTTACTCACAAGTATATTCTCGTTAGTGTAATAGACAGTTTGAAATATCTGGCTCTGTATACGGTTTAGAGATTTATAGCCATGAAAAGCAGCTTGAGCAAAGTCATCCAACTCCTTTATCTCAATCTAACGAAGTATCATGATGACAGATATATTGTCAGAGACAAATCAACATCAATGAGCATACTAATAGAGTAACAGCAACCTTCCTGGAACAAGCAATGCAGAGAAAGAACAATACACAGAGCAACACTGGGAAATGAGAATTATGCAGTAAGTGTTCCACAACAGATCATCATATCCACCCTAAATAGAGACACCATTATCACAAACTGTCCTGTCACTAAACAACTTTTATCATGCACCCCCCAGAGAAACATACTACTTTTATCATGAATCTTATGCACAAGAAGTCGCACAGATTTCATTTAGCTGCCACAAAAAGCTTCTGAATCCTTGATAACTGGCCTCTCTAGGAAAAAGGCCCCCAACTTACAACCTGCACCTCCTCCAATGCATCCTTACTGTAGAACTTTTCTCCTGAGTCCTTATCAATGCATGCAACCAAAATCCAGAAAATATCTTAAACATGGCAAAAATGCTTCTGGAGAGTGTTTCAGTTGTAATGTCATTAATGATTAATTATGTGTGACAAATCACCAGCTTCCATATCTGTGGTGAAGTGAAGAAATCTAGGAGTTCAGAACCGTTAAAGTTTCTTAAGAGTTTAGAAAGTGATATCTGGTTTCTTCAACTGTCTATCCTTGGAAATAACAAGCATCTATTCTTCAAATCAAACAACCACTGGTCTTGCAAATCGGTGATTACTCTTAGGATCTTTTTTTTTTTTTTTTGCGAAAATGGGGAAAATGAATGGCAATCAACTTCTCTTGACAGCTTGAAGCTCAAACATTTTCCTCTATATCAATAAAGTTTGAGAAAGGAGGAGGGTAATCATAAATTGGTTCATAGAGCTATCAAATGGACCTAGATTAAGAAGCCAACATGAAGTTTGACCAGAAAACAAATGGAATGATTCCTCTCATCATCAATACCAATGGTCTAAATGACACAGTGCCCTCCAAAATTTGTAACAATCGTCTCAACATTTGTTTCTAGACATAATAATATGCAAAGACAATTGGGTCTTACTTCAAATATCTTATTTTGCCAGTCAATGATTACCACTCATTTCTTTTCTTTTTCTTTTTTTTTCCTTTTTTTTGGTGCTGAAAACACATTTGAAAACACCTTTAGTCCCAATATCACCAACAGGACATACAGTTATCACTATTAAGGAAACTATCAGTAAGAATTAATACACAGGATTATCTTCAGAGTCAATCATGAAAGAGATTAATCTACATCACAAGAAATTACCAGCTTTTCTCCAGGTTTCATTTCTGCAGTTGGTGTTGGGGGAATAATGACTTCCTCATAGCCCTTGTAATGTTTCCTGACACTACCTTGAGGAAGAGCAGTCACTGACAACGAATAGGGCCCTGGTCCAGACCCAATTAGATTGTCAAATGGGCTTTTTCTCTCACTTGCTTGAAGTAAAGAAGAAAAACTCGCAACTGATGCATCACTCTCAACTCCATGTTCTGTTCCGCGTCTATTCCGCTTTTCTTCCTTGCGCCGAAGTTTATCGATTTGCTTCGCAGATTCTGTTTGGATGGTAACCTAAAAATAGAAGCTGATATGTCACTACCTGCAGATAAATTGAAGACATAAATTTATAACTCTGTTTGTACCTGGGTGCCATAACTAGGCATGCGCGATTGAGTGTTTGAAGCCTTTTTTTCTGACTTCAGTAGAGACAATCCACGATGGATAGCATCAACAAGTTCCTTGCGGTGCTGGAAAATAAAAGTGATAAAGGATTTCAAATACAGCTCCTGAGAAATAAGTTATAGATTCGTTTGACATCAAGCAATCCAATAATCAAAAGAGATAGACAGACAGGGAAATGATAATTTAAGAAATATAACATATTCATTATTTCCAATCAAATTTTTAAACCGATTTAGCATGCATTTCTCACTGATAAAAATACCAGAAACCCAGAAGAGTAATGTCATAAAAAAAATACAGGTCATGATTGCTTAAAGATGACCAAATAGAGAGTCTCAATCCAGTGGAAGAGATTACATTGATTTCAGTTGAAATTAATCTATAATAACCTTCTGTATAATATAGAACAGTAACTTTCTAACTCCTCAAGATAGCATCATACATCATATCAGCAAATAGAAACGTATTTCATGATTCACTAGATAGTTAAGTGAAACTAGAGCAATAGTTAGCATACCAGTATAAGGTCTTGTACAGTTTCGAAAGCACTATCGCCAACAAGATCCAATAAATCACCAGCTATCTAAAAGGCTCAAAAGTAGTAAATAAGATTATGTAGCCATGCTAAAAATCTGCATCCATAGCTTATGAACATAATAGCTATTGACCAGTACCTCCTCACCGGGCTTGTCTGAATCAAGTACACGGCATATAGCCATTGCCAGATCATCTTGGGAAAGCTGTGAAGTACTTTCTCTTACTATCTGGTCACATGCATCTCTTAACCAACTTAAATCGAAATTTCCACCATCAGTAGTAGAATGATTTCGTCCCGGGTCACTATGATCATACCATCCATCATGAAACATAGAAGAAGGTGCAAGACTTTCCTCATCCAACATTTCCCCATCCTCCAAACTAGCATCCACCAGAAACCTAGCTGGCGCTAGGAAAGCAAAGTCAGCACCAAACTCTAGATCATCCCCACTCCCATCTACATGACTGTCTACAATAAGTGCCGCTCCAGAGTTTCTTGGTTGCAAACCGCAAAGCCTCCGTGCTAGAGAAGCAACTTTCTGTAACTTAGCATCTGAAACTGCATGACCAATAAGTTTCTGAAATTTCGACCTACATGCGAACGTCAATTACTGTAATCACAACTGCTGAATACAGGTCACCATCTTATTATTCTAATTATAAAGCATAAACAAAATCCGATGCACACAACTCACAGACACCAGACTCAAAAGACAATAAAACAAAACAAAAGTGTTTCTATTGATGTTGGAAAATCAAATTCTTTACTTCTTTTGGGTAAAGTTGCTGTCCACATTCTCCTCTTCCCCAAATATACGATAAACAGTCAATACCACCTCGCGAAACTCCTCGGATTGCACCTCTCCATCTATCAACTCCACAACTCCTCCAATAAATTGCCTGTAAGCTTGTCGCACTTCGGTTGAGGCTGCTCCATAAATTCCCAATCAACTTTAAAATCATCTTATTATTAAATACTACAAGAAATTCGTATAAATATTTATACGACAAACAGTACCTTCTTCCCATCCATCAACAATCTTCCTCGCAAGTTCTGATTCATTGAGCGAGCTTGCAGTACTGATCAAGCCAAAAAAGAAAAATCAACGATAAATTTAAAACAAGATTACTTCAATTTAGGAACAAAAAGAAAAGGTACTGTGTCATACTTGTTAGGGTTCTTGAGGAAGTTTTGAAGGATGACTTTTCTCTGGAGATAGGCTTGGTCGATGTCAAATGGGTCTCTGAGAGAGCTTGTCAACCGAGGAAGTTGCATCAACATTGTTTCTTGTTTTTTTCTTTTCGTTCTTGGACTTCCAGTTATGTTGAAAATCAGTGGAATTCAATCGAATTCAGCTCTCTAGATTAAAATTATTGATTTGGGAACTCAGATTAAATTCAGCCCTACTGAACCGCAGTCCGCAACACAGAAGGAAAAAGTAAAGGAGAGATGTCGCTTCTACAATGCCTTGGTTATCAGAAATTTTATAATATAATCTTTACTCTATGAACTAACTCATAGAATAAAGATAGAAAGATAGATACATAAAAAAATTAGAAAAATTAAGATAATGTAAAAAAAATTTTATCATTTTTAGTGGATCTGAATGTAATTTTATATGTTTATTTTTCTATTTTAAATAGATCCATAGTAGTAACTATCGTACATACCACTAGTTATTCTTTATATGTTATAAAATTTCTCCTTTAATTATTTATTCCCTTTTTCCATATATCCAAAATTATAAGCCTTTGGATCATTTCTAGAGCGATCTGAACCACTCAATAAAATTCCACGGTAACTTATCATCTTACATAATAAAATAGAAGAATTATTTAATATACGAGGTATTAAGGAATTAAGAAAAAAAACTAAAACAACCGGAATGTTAACTATTTATCACTTTTCATTTAATGTAGGTTTTTTTTGTGATTTATTTTTAGACTTTGAAATAATATGAAAATTAAATTATTTTTTATGTTTTAGTTCTTGATATTGTTTTGTTTCGATCCATATCTTCATTTAATGATATATTTTGATACTTGAGTATGGAGAGAAGGGAGGAAAGAAGAGTAAGAAGAGAGGAGAGAGAGCGCTCGCCAACCTTATTTAAGCTATTTTGACGGACGAAACTCCATTAGATTTTTTTATCTTTGAGAAATAAGTTTGTTCATGGTGATTTTAAGCTATTAAATAATTGAAGGATTTAGATCGAAGCAAAGAAAGAAAAAAATTCCTATTTGATATGCGTTAAAATGATTTTTAAGGTTTTAAAAGTGTTTATTGACTTTATTTCAATTATTTAGAGATGTTTGGCGAGGGGAATAACGCCAAAATTGAGTTTCTTGGGGTCCGAAAATTAACTCTGTGATTTTTTTATGAAGCTTCCAATGAGCTTGAGTTTGTAAAAAATTATATGTTTTTCTTTCTTTTTGTGTGTACGTGTCCGTGTCTCGTGTGCGTGGTGGGGGGAGGGGGCAAGCTCATGCAGCCCCAGGGCATGGGCCCGAGCGACCCTACCCCCGGCTCACAAGCTCGCACATGCGAGCCCAACTCGCTCCAGGCTAGCCTAGTTGCACATGCATGACCTTTTTTTTTTTTTCCTTTTTTCTAATAATTTATTTTTATACTTTTTATCATGAAATTAGATGTGAAAATATAAAAAATAGATCATTTTTTTTTTTTAGTTTTAAGTACAATTTGACATAATAGAATATATGTAATATTTTTTAAAATTTTAGTGTGTGTGTGTATGTGTATCTCATTATATTGCTCTTATTGTTTAAAATTTATGTCTTTAGTTGTTTGTTTCTTATTAAAATTCTCATCAAATTAATTTTTTAATTTTTTGATATAATTTTGTTTGTTAATAAATTTGATTTTTTTATGAATCGATTTTGAAATAAAATTTCAAAATGTGATTATTTTATTTTTTAAAATATATTATTATAATTTATATGATTGATTATTGTTATAATTTTTAAATGAGAGTAGCGTAGTTACATATATAAATTCGATGAGCGAGAAAGAGAGCTAAAAGTGTGTTTTAAATCATTTCACTCAATTTTTTTAAAAAAAATTAATAATGAGTTTAAAAAATTAACAATTTTTTTAAAATAATAATTAGTTAAAAAAGAATTCATAGGTTTTATTTGTTTATTTATATATATATATAATCGAACTTATCGAAATTAACTTTGTAATAGATTTTATTTAAATATATTCACATCAATATATCCATATGATTTAGGTGGGTTTTTTTTGTATATATATTTTTTTATTCTATATATTTTGAATCTAATATATATAGATATATATACTATTTACTATAGTGTCTTCACGTGTTGATGAACGAGTAAGACGCCGAAAGCAATTTTGACTTTTTGTGTCACGTGGGATGAACGATGATGATCTTGTGAAAATTTTGCTTCGGAGATAAGCTGTTTTGTCGACGGATAGGAAATGCCGGGAATGTGCAAGTATTGTCATGGAGTTCACGGGTGGTGAAGCTGGGAAAAGATACCATAGCGAGTCGTCTTCGTTATTATTTCCCAAATCTAGCATGGGTTCGATGCGGAATGCGAAGCTGCTATTTGCGAGGATTTTTGTCCGTTACGAACAATTTCATCCATGATAGCAAAATAGGCTTCATCATCAAGAGCGGTACGCTAATCCGGCATTGGCGGTAGATCTTGGAATGGAGGTTCCGATTCTTGGATAGGGAGGTTATCGAAAAAGGAATATGACCATGTTTTTGTAACCAATGGAAGATAGGGGTTTGTGATAGAGAGGAGGGGATATAGTAATGATCCCACCATTTGACTTTAAATCTTCTTGTCAAGATCAAAGTTTGTTCCTAATGACGGGAGTCATAATACCAAGAACGGACCTAGGGAACAAAGAATTTTGTACAAAAAAGGAAAAAGGGAGACCATCTTTTCTCATGATCCGTAGGTTTATAATTTGTTTTGAAGATTTTGAAGCTTTCGAAAACACTTGGTACAAGTATTTCGGGGATAGCTCCAAAAAGGACCATCATCTGGGAAAACCACATGGGAATGCAATCGGGATTAATGGTTTTGGCAAAATGGATTAACCATGAATGATTACCTTTCTTATTTTGTAAGAGGAAAGTATTGAACCGAGCCTGCTGGTAATCCCAATAGGAAAAAGACTGGCGAGGTCCGAACGGGATTTGAAAGATTTAGGAAATGAAATTGGGTGAGAAAGGTCATTAGGAAATTTCCAATCGGATGGAGGAATAATTTCAAGAATACGACAAGTAGAGTAGGCGGTTTCGTTTTGTCCGGTGTTGGATAGTGTTTGAATGTGGCGGATTCGAGATGGATAAGAATATCTTCATAGTACCATGGAGATTTGGTTAAATCCCAAGGCTTGTAATGCCAACGATAACCAAAATACTTTTCCACGATCAAGGCTGGGTTTTCAAAAAAGTATCCTTTTTCAATGGTGAAAATATTTTGTAAAGATAGTTTTAAGAAATACTTTGATGCAAATTTTTGGAAAATTGGTTTTATAGGAATGATTTGAGCTTTTTGTGAAGACGTAATTAAACCCAAAAATTTTGGTTTTGAAATAGCGAGTTAGTGGAGAAGGCCCTGTGGAGGGTAATGCAGGGGAATTCGAAGATTCCTAAGAAAGGGGTTTTGTAGAGGAAGAACCTTTCTCCGATTTTTGAAAATAGAGCGGGAAGCCATACCCGAGATGTTTTGCAAGGCCAGCGAAGTTCAGTCTGGTTTGATAGTTTATTGACCCAAGTATTAATGGATTGGGTGTGCATAGGAATATCCGGGTTTTTTGGTGAAGAAACACTAGCCGAGAGATGATGGGTTTTGTGGAAGAGAAGGGGTTTGGGTTTTCTTGTTCGGGAAAAGGGGTTTTTCCCTTTATCTTTCTTGGCCATTAAGCCCTGTTTTGCGAAATTCTCTAGTCAAGAAATCGGGAATATAATTTTGTTCTCCTTTAATAAATTCAATGTCAAAATAAAAAATACTAAGAATTGCTTGCCGACGGGCAAAAATTTGTTTTAAAGCAATGTTTTGAACATCCTTTTGCAAAACTTTTTTAGCGATTTACAATCAATACGAAGAGTAAATTTTTGATTGAGTAAATCACTTTGAAATTTTTGAATGCACATGACAATGCTGAGTATCTCTTTTTTAATAGTGGAATAATTTTTCTAACAATCATTCCAATGGGCGAGGTGAACTTGGACAATTTTTTCTTGACCATCGGACACTTGTTTTAAAATCCCACCATATCCTCGAGGCATCGGTTTCAACTATCTTAGGTAAGGAAGGATCTGCTAAGTGAAGGCAAGGGATATTTGTAACTCGATTCTTGATCCGTTGCACTATGTGGGTGTGTTCATCGGTCCAAGGAATAAGTTTCTTCTTCAATTTATCATGCGGAGGTTTTGCAATACGGTTGATGTTTGGACAGAAATCTAAAACATAATTCGAACTTTCTAAGACCTTTGTAATCGGGTTTTGTCTAGAATTTTATCGGGAAATTTGTTTGCAAATTCTAAGGATCTTTCGATAGGAGAAATTGTTCCTTGGGTAATGTAATGACCTAAGAAAAGAATCCGAGTTTGGAATAAAGAAATCTTAGATTTAGAAACGACCAATCCATTCTTTTTTGCTATATGGAAGAAGGTTTTGAGATGCTTAAAATGTTGTTCTATAGACATAGAATAAATAAGCACATCATCAATATAAACAATGCAGAAATCGGCATACATATGGAAAATATCATTCATAATCTTCCGGAATTCGGAAGGGGCATTTTTCAATCCGAAAGGCATGACCTTCCATTCATATTGCCCAAACGGGACGATAAAGGCGGTTTTGTATCTGTCATTTGGGGTTATCCGGATCTGCCGAACCCCGACTTCATATCAAATTTTGAGAACACAAATGCACGGTTTAATCTTTGTAAAAGGTCCTTTTTATTAGGGATAGGGTACCTAATCCATTTAAGGGTCTTGTTCAAAGGTTTGTAGTTGATGACTAACACGGGGGTTCCTCTTTCGATCTCGGCATTTTTATTGACATAGAAAGTCTGCGCAAGACCAAGGAGATCCGGATTTTTAGATACGACCTTTGGTTTTTAAATCTTGAATTTCTAACCTATAATGTTTTTCTAGGTCGGCATTCATCCGAATAGGTCCAGCTTTGGTAGGGATTTGTCGATCATCAAATTCTTTCTCATAGGGTAGGTCAACACTATGGTTTTTCCTATTCCGAGAAAGCATTTGGCAAATCGGAACAAATCTCTTTTTCAAGCATGTGTTGAAAATTTAAAATTTTGTTTTTTAGAAATTCATTTTGTAATTGTCCTTGGATTTTGTGTAAAGAAACATCATATTTCAAATGCATTAAATGTCGTTGTTTGCTCGAAATCATAGCATTCAATTCAAAGCTCGTAAATGGAACATGCTTGGATAATGTTAAGATTCCTAGTTTTAGGTTTTTCTAAAAAGGGGAAAACCAGTTTTGTATTTCGGATTTTGAAAGATATGCAACTATGCTTCACGGAATAAGGAGTAATGAGATTAATGAAAGATGTTCCTAAGATCACCATATGATGCATATTCTCAACAAGTAGAAAATGATTTTTGATAGCAATCGTTCCATTGACCACGAGAGGCTTCGTCTTACCATGTATGGTCATTTTGAAATTGTTTCGTTGCAGAAAGACGTTCATTTGTACGCATATGAAAATGTTTTGGAACAATGCTTTGTTTAATACAATTCAAATCAGCACTCGTATCAAACAAGGCAATTGCATCAATTTTGTAATCATTTTGAAACACAAGAGTAACCTTAATCAAATACTTCCTAGAAGTAACTTCACGAAGAACAAACAAGAAGTCTTCGGAACATGTTCCAGATTTCCTAGGTTTTGTATTCCTTGGTCTTCATCGTGGTTTCCGAGTCAAAGTCCGGCTCTTCGTCTGCCTGTTTTTCCAATAAGATTTTTAAGAGAATGGAGTCTCTGTGTTGTTTTTCTTTGAGCTCTTTAAGCTCTGTTTTGATGACCTTAATCTCGGATCGAAGGTCCTGAATTGTGATCATATGTTTCTTGGTCTTCTTCTTCCTATCTAGGATAACGAGTAAGGTCATACGTGCTTAGTACTAGTAGAAGGCAAGATATAAGGTTTTGGTTTTTCATGAAGGGTGTTCTTCTACGGGCTTTAAGAGTCCGTCTAGGTATTCCTTTTGTAACTAAGGGTCATCAAATTTTGTGATAATGTCTAAAATGAGGTTTTGGTTGTTGGTTAAGACACTAACTTTGTTTTGGCCAATGAAACTTATTAATTTCAAAGACGAACTTGTCTCGATTTTTGATCTAAAACATTTACGCTATTGGATAGAGGAGTATCGGGAGCTACATGCTTAGAGGTTCCTTCGGAAGATATTCCTATCTTACTAAGTTGGTCTCTAATGGCTTTGCCAAATTCGGGTTTGTTTGTTTGTATCTGTTGTTGACTCGATCTAGAAACCCGAAAGGGTTTGAAGACTGGGTTTTTCGACTTCGGTCTTTGGCTTCTACGGGAGCTAAGGAAACTACAGGTTTTGGGATAGGAGGGACAAGCTGTTTCTTGGATATGGGACTCGATCCTAACAAGTTGTTTTCCTATGGTTTGGAGATTGGTATTGGTAAAATTGTTCTGTTGAACAATGTTTTTGATGTTGACGGAATCATCATCTTTAGGGATTTTGTATGGACAAGCTTCTATTTTGGTTTCTCCATGAGAGAATGTCAATTTCCTAGGTGGCGGATGGTCGATCGAATCATCCGTCCTTCCACTTCCCATGTAGAGGTTTTGTTCCTAACGATTCTTGGTTTCACGAGTATTGAAAGGATAACAAATATCATTTGCGAAGCATAAATCTCAAACCAATCAAAGAATAATATATGAACTTTATGAGTATATACAAATTCATAAAATTCGTTTTGAATATCCTTCACGGTAGCTAGAAAGTTTTTGAAGAACCAAATTCGTTTTTCAGAATTATGTTTTGCATAGAAATCATCATGCAGATATTGTTTGTCTACTTGTAAAACTATCATCAGACAAAGCATTACATTCATGTGCAATATTATCGGTGATAGCGGATGCGATAGGAGATAAAGGAGGAGAATCCTCTTGGCTTGAATATTCGGGTTTTGAAATATGGGTACCATATTCCAGGCAATTTCTTATATGCCGACAAAACAGTTATCTCCGAAACAAAATTTTCACAAGATCATCACTTGTTCATCCCAAGTGACATAAGAAGACAAAATTGCTTTCGGCGTCTTACTTGTTCATCAACACGTGAAGACAACGTAGCAAGTTACTATTTACTTTTACTTGTATATTTTTACTATTCATAGGTACTTGTTCATGGTACTCGTTCATGACGGCTTTCTCTATATAAAGAGAGCTCATTTCATTTGTAATCGAAGTTTTTTCTCGCACATTTCTCTCTAAGTTTTCGAAATTCTCTAAGAAAGATTTCTCTTTGTAATCCTCCTTCAAGATTCCGAAAACTCCTCCTCTTGTAAGGTACTTTTCTTGTAAATAAATAAAAGTTTCTTACATTTACGTTATCTTGTTCGGTGGTTGGCTCTGTCGCCCATGTATTTTTGTTTTATTTATGTTTTGATTTAAAGTTCATTTATTTCTTTGTTTTGTTCATCTCGCATCTCCGTGGTCGGCTTTGTCGCCCATTTATCAATTTGCATTTCATTCATCTTCCATTTCATACCCTGCACCATTTGTTAGATCCTTGGGGTTCATTGGTATCGAGCCTAAGTTGTTGGTGGGGTTGTATGTTTATGGTTTATAGTTTTCATGTTTAGCTCTGTGTTACGAAGTCTAGGGTATAGACAACCGAGTTAGCATGCTTGTAGTAAGTCCCGATGGATAGGGCGATAAATCGGAGGACTTGCTTTCATAACCTGCGTACCCAAAACCTCCGAACCATAGTCTAGGTATGGATTCTATGTTACGTAGATCTACCTCCTTTTCTACATCTTACGCTTCGATTCTTCCGAGTCTAAGAAGATAATCAATAGTGTAGAATATGTCATAGAAGATTTTGAAAAACAAATTGATGATTGGGCAATACCCAAGATTCACAAAGATGAGATTTACAAAACCAAGCAAATATGGACTTTTCAAAACCGATTTCACTATCAAAACCGAGGAGCGTGATATTCGGCTCTCAAAACCATTTGAAACAATTCATCTTCTTTCTTCCAAAACTCTTCAAAAACATAAAGACAAAGGTTTTAAATACATTCATATTGGTTTAGTTCAAGTGGGAATTAAATCACTAACAAAAGAGGGATTGAACACCTCAATCCTAGCGATCCTTAGAGATAATAGGTTTACAAATTTTCAAGACTCTTTATTAAGTTCAATCGAGTCTAGTTTATGTAGTGGACCTATTTCTTTTAATTGTTATCCAAATTTTACTTGTTTCCTTGAATGACAAAAATATTATTGAATCATTGGTTTTGCAAGTTAAAACTCATAATTATCATATGATGGATGAATCTATTCCGATTGCATTAATTACAAAAATTCATTACAAAGCCATGAATTCCGCATTTGCATCAAAACACAAAAGGCGATCGACCAAAGGTGAAACCCTTCTTCCGCAAATAGATCCGACCAAATCCAATACCGTTATTCACGGACCCACTAGGTGGAAAGACATAGTGCTACCGGATGAATGGATCTTCGAAGGTATTACAAAACTTTGATCTCTACTAGTTCCCGAGATCTCAAAACCAAACACACAAATCGGATCCATAGAACAACAAATGGATGGGAGTGTTAGACTCTCGTTTGATGGAAAATTTACCAATAGTAGATTTTTTGATATTGCCTCTAGTTCCACGACTTATGACCTAGGAAGATTTTACGAGATTCCTTCGAGTCATAAATTTACCAAATGTTAGGAGAGATACGGACTTGGATCGAGTCTACCGTCCCTTAGACAACCACGTAGGTTTTCAACCTCGGATGTCCCTAACCCGAGTTTTACAAAACATTGATTATGGTACCCATATTCCAAAACCAAGATATTCAAACCAAGAGGATTCTCCTCCTCTATCTCTTACTGCATCTGCTATCACCGATAATATTGCACATAAATGTAATGCTTTGTACGATGATAGTTTTACGATAGACAAACAATATCTGCATGATGATTTCTATGTAAAACACAATTTTGAAAAACGAATTTGGTTCTTCAAAAACTTTCTGGCTACCGGAAAGGATATTCAAAACGAATTTTATGAATTTGTGCATACTCATAAAGTTCATATATTATTCTTTGATTGGTTTGAGATATATGCTTCGTAAAATGATATTTTCTATCCTTTCAAGATCGTGAAACCGATGAATCGTTAGGAACAAAACCCTTACATGGGAAGTGGAAGGACGGATGATTCGATCGACCATCCGTCACTTAGGAAATTGACATTCTCCCATGGAGAAACCAAAATAGAAGCATGTCCTTACAAAATCCCTAAAGATGATGACTCGGTCAACATCAAAAACATTGTTCAACGGAACAATTTTACCAATACCAATCTCCAAACCATAGGAAAACGACTTGTTAGGATCGAGTCCCATATCCAGCAGACAGTTGTTCCTCCTATCCCAAAACCCGTAGTCTCCTTAGCTCCTGTAGAAGCTAAAGACCGAAAGTCGAAAAACCCGGTCTTCAAACCCTTTCGGGTTTCTAGATCGAGTCAACAACCGGATACAAACAAACAAACCCGAATTTGGTCAAAGCCATTAGAGACCAACTTAGTAAGATAGGAATATCTTCGAAGGAACCTCTAAGCATGTAGCTCCCGATACTCCTCTATCCAATAGCGTAAATGTTTTAGATCAAAAATCGGAGACAAGTTCGTCTTTGAAATTAATAAGTTTCATTGGCCAAAACAGAGTTAGTGTCTTAACCAACAACCAAAACCTCATTTTAGACATTATCACAAAATTTGATGATCCTTAGTTACAAAAGGAATACCTAGACGGACTCTTAAAGCTCGTGGAAGAACACCCTTCATGAAAAACCAAAACCTTATATCTTGCCTTCTACTAGTACTAGCACGTATGACCTTACTGTTATCCTAGATAGGAAGAAGAAGACCAAGAAACATATGATCACAATTCGGGACCTTCGATCCGAGATTAAGGTCATCAAAACAGAGCTTAAAGAGCTCAAAGAAAAACAACACGGAGACTCCATTCTCTTAAAAATCTTATTGGAAAAACAGGCGGACGAAGAGCCGGACTTTGACTCGGAAACCACGATGAAGACCAAGGAATACAAAACCTAGGAAATCTGGAACATGTTCCGGAAGACTTCTTGTTTGTTCTTCGTGAAGTTACTTCTAGGAAGTATTTGATTAAGGTTACTCTTGTGTTTCAAAATGATTACAAAATTGATGCAATTGCCTTGTTTGATACGAGTGCTGATTTGAATTGTATTAAACAAAGCATTGTTCCAAAACATTTTCATATGCATACAAATGAACGTCTTTCGCGAGCAAATAATTCCAAAATGACCATACATGGTAAGACGAAGCCTCCGTGGTCAATGGAACGATTGCTATCAAAAATCATTTTCTACTTGTTGAGAATATGCATCATATGGTGATCTTAGGAACATCTTTCATTAATCTCATTACTCCTTATTCCGTGAAGCATAGTTGCATATCTTTCAAAATCCGAAATACAAAACTTGGTTTTCCCCTTTTTAGAAAAACCTAAAACTAGGAATCTTAACATTATCCAAGCATGTTCCATTTACGAGCTTTGAATTGAATGCTATGATTTCTAGCAAACAACGACATTTAATGCATTTGAAATATGATGTTTCTTTACACAAAATCCAAGGACAATTACAAAATGAATTTCTAAAAAACAAAATTTTAAATTTTCAACACATGCTTGAAAAAGAGATTTGTTCTGATTTGCCAAATGCTTTCCGGAATAGGAAAAACCATAGTGTTGACCTACCCTATGAGAAAGGATTTGATGATCGACAAATCCCTACCAAAGCTGGACCTATTCGGATGAATGCCGACCTAGAAAAACATTATAGGTTAGAAATTCAAGATTTAGAAACCAAAGGTCGTATCTAAAAATCCGGATCTCCTTGGTCTTGTGCGGCTTTCTATGTCAATAAAAATGCCGAGATCGAAAGAGGAACCCCCGGGTTAGTCATCAACTACAAACCTTTGAACAAGACCCTTAAATGGATTAGGTACCCTATCCCTAATAAAAAGGACCTTTTACAAAGATTAAACCGTGCATTTGTGTTCTCAAAATTTGATATGAAGTCGGGGTTACGGCAGATCCGGATAACCCCAAATGACGGATACAAAACCGCCTTTCTTGTCCCGTTTGGACAATATGAATGGAAGGTCATGCCTTTCGGATTGAAAAATGCCCCTTCGAATTCCAGAAGATTATGAATGATATTTTCCATATGTATGCCGATTTCTGCATTGTTTATATTGATGATGTGCTTATTTATTCTATGTCTATAGAACAACATTTTAAGCATCTCAAAACCTTCTTCCATATAGCAAAAAAGAATGGATTGGTCGTTTCTAAATCTAAGATTTCTTTATTCCAAACTCGGATTCGTTTCTTAGGTCATTACATTACCCAAGGAACAATTTCTCCTATCGAAAGATCCTTAGAATTTGCAAACAAATTTCCCGATAAAATTCTAGACAAAACCCGATTACAAAGGTCTTAGAAAGTTCGAATTATGTTTTAGATTTTCGTCCAAACATCAACCGTATTGCAAAACCTCCGCATGATAAATTGAAGAAGAAACTTATTCCTTGGACCGATGAACACACCCACATAGTGCAACGGATCAAGAATCGAGTTACAAATATCCCTTGCCTTCACTTAGCAGATCCTTCCTTACCTAAGATAGTCGAAACCGATGCCTCCGACTTAGGATATGGTGGGATTTTAAAACAAGTGTTCGATGGTCAAAAAAAATTCTCCAAGTTCACCTCTGCTCATTGGAATAATTGTTAGAAGAATTATTCCACTATTAAAAAAGAGATACTCGGCATTGTCATGTGCATTCAAAAATTTCAAAGTGATTTACTCAATCAAAAATTTACTCTTCGTATTGATTATAAATCTGTTAAAGAAGTTTTACAAAAGGATGTTCAAAACATTGCTTCAAAATAAATTTTTGCCCGCTGGCAAGCAATCCTTAGTATTTTTTGATTTTGACATTGAATTTATTAAAGGAGAACAAAATTATATTCCCGATTTCTTGACTAGAGAATTTTCGCAAAACGAGGCTTGATGGCCAAGAAAGATAAAGGAAAAACCCCCTTTTCCTAGAACAAAAAAACCTAAACCCCTTTTCTTCCATTAAAACCCATCATCTCTTGGGCTAGTGTTTCTTCACCAAAAAACCCGGATATTCCTATGCACACCCAATCCATTAATACTTGGGTCAATAAACTATCAAACCAACTCGAACTTCGCGGCCTTGCAAAACATCTCGGGTATGGCTTCCCCTCTATTTTCAAAAAATCGGAGAAAGATTCTTCCTCTACAAAACCCTTTTCTTAGGAATCTTCGGTAAATGCTATTTCAAAACCAAAATTTTTGGAAAACATCTCGGGTATGGCTTCCCCCGCATTACCCTCCACAGGGCCTTTTTCGGTAAATGCTATTTCAAAACCAAAATTTTTGGGTTCAATTACGTCTTCACAAAAAGCTCAAATCATTCCTACAAAACCAATTTTCCAAAAATCTGCATCAAAGTATTTCTTAAAACCATCTTTACAAAATATTTTCACCATCGAAAAAGGATACTTTTTTGAAAACCCGACTTTAATTGTGGAAAAGTATTTTGGATATCGTTGGCATTACAAGCCTTGGGATTTAACCAAATCTCGATGATACTATGAAGATATTCTTATCCATCTCAAATCTGCCACATTCAAACACTATCCAACACCGGACAAAACGAAACCGCCTATTCTACTTGTCGTACTCTTGAAATTATTCCTCCATCCGATTGGAAATTTCCTAATGACCTTTCTTACCCAATTCCATTTCCTAAATCTTTCAAATCCCGTTCCGGACCTCGCCAGTCTTTTTCCTATTGGGATTACCAGCGAGCCTAGTTCAATACTTTCCTGTTACAAAATAAGAAAGGTAATCATTCATGGTTAATCCATTTTGCCAAAACCATTAATCCTAATTACATTCCCATGTGGTTTTCCCAATGGTGGTCCTTTTTTTGATCTATCCCCGAAATACTTGTACCAAGTGTTTCCGAAAGCTTCAAAATCTTCCAAACAAATTATAAACCTACGGATCATGAGAAAAGATGGTCTCCCTTTTTCCTTTTTTGTACAAAATTCTTTGTTCCCCAGGTCCGTTCTTGGTATTATGACTCCCGTCATTAGGAACAAACTTTGATTTTGACAAGAAGATTTAAAGTCAAATGGTGGGATCATTACAATATCCCCTCCTCTCTATCACAAACCTCTCGTCTTCCATTGGTTGCAAAAACATGGTCATATTCATTTTTCGATAATCTCCCTCTCCAAGAATCGGGAACCTCCATTCCAAGATCTACCGCTGATGCCGGATTGGCGACCGCTCTTAATGATGAAGCCTATTTTGCTATCATGGATGAATTTGTTCGGAACGGACAAAGATCCTCGTAAATAGTAGTTTCGCATTCTTCCTCGGAACCCATGCTAGATTTGGGAAATAATAACGAAGACGACTGCTATTGTATCTTTTCCCTAGTTCACCATCTATGAACTCCATGACAATACTTGCACATTCACGGCATTTCCTATCTGCCGACAAAACAGCTTATCTCCGGAAACAAAATTTTCACAAGACTCGTCACTATTCATCCCACGTGACACAAGAAGACAAAATTGCTTTCGGCGTCTTACTCGTTCATCAACACGTGAAGACAACGTAGCAAGTTACTATTTACTTTTACTCGTACATTTTTACTATTCGGAGGTACTCGTTCATGACGGCTTTCTATATATAAAGAGAGCTCATGTCATTTGTAAGAAGAAGTTTTTTTCAGTACATTTCTCTCTAAGTTTTCGGACATTCTCTAGGAAAGATTTCTCTTTGTAATCCTCCTTCAAGATTTTGAAAACTCTTCCTCTTGTAAGGTACTTTTCTTGTAAATAAATAAAAGTTTCTTACATATCCGTTTATCTTGTTCGGTGGTCGGCTCTGCCGCCTATGTATTTTAGTTTTATTTATGTTTTGATTTAAAGTTCATTTATTTCTTTGTTTTGTTCATCTCGCATCTCCGTGGTCGGCTTTGCCGCCCATTTATCAATCTACATTTCATTCATCTTCCATTTCATACCCTGTACCATTTGTTAGATCCTTGGGGTTCATTGGTATCAAAGCTAAAGTTGTTGGTGGGGTTGTATGTTTATGGTTTATAGTTTTCATGCTTAGCTCGTGTTACGGAGTCTAGGGTATAGACAAGCGAGTTAACGTGCTTGTAGTAAGTCCCGATGGATAGCGCGGTAAATCGGAGGAGTCACTTTCATAGCTCGCGTGCCCAAAACCTCCAAACCATAGTCTAGGTATGGATTCTATGTTCCGTAGATCTACCTCCTTTTCGTATCTTCTGCTTCGATTCTTCGAGTGTAAGAAGATAATCAATAGTGTAAAATATGTCATAGAAGACTTTGAAAAACAAATTGATGATTGGGCAATACCCAAGATTCACAAAGATGAGATTTACAAAACCAACGAAATATGGACTTTTCAAAACCGATTTCACTATCAAAGCCGAGGAGCGTGATATTCGGCTCTCAAAACCATTTGAAACAATTCATCTTCTTTCTTTCAAAACTCTTCGAAAACATAAAGACAAAGGTTTTAAATACATTCATATTGGTTTAGTTTAAGTGGGGATTAAACCACATACAAAAGAGGGATTGAATACCTCAATCCCGGCGAGTCTTAGAGACAATAGGTTTACAAATTTTCAAGACTCTTTGTTAAGTTCAATTGAGTCGAGTTTATGTAGTGGACCTATTTCTTTTGATTGTTATCCAAATTTTACTTGTTTCTTTGAATGATAAAAATATTATTGAATCATTGGTTCTACAAGTCAAAACTCACAATTATCATATGATGGATGGATCATTCCAGTTGCATTGATCATAAAAATTCATTACAAAGCCATGAATTCAGCATTTGCATCAAAACATAAAAGGCGATCGACCAAAGGTGAAACCATTCTTCTACAAACAGATCCGACCAAATCCAATACCGTTATTCCCGGACCCATTAGGTGGAAAGACATAGTGCTACCGGATGAATGGATCTTGGAAAGAATCACAAAACCCGGATCTCTACCGAGTTCACGAGGTCCCAAAACCAAACACACAAATCGGATCCATAGAACAACAAATGGATGGGAGTGTTAGACTCTCGTTTGACGGAAAATTTACCGAAGTAGATTTTCCGATGTTGCCTCTAGTTCCATGACTTATGACCTAGGAAGATTTTCCGAGATTTCTTCGGTCATAAATTTACCAAATGTTAGGAGAGATACGGACTTGGATCGAGTCCGCCATCCCTCGAACAACCACGTAGGTTTTCAACCTCGGATGTCCCTAACCCGAGTTTTACAAAATGTTGATTATGGTACCCATATTCCAAAACCTAGATATTCAAACCAAGAGTATTCTCCTCCTTTATCTCCTATTGCATCTGCTATCACCGATAATATTGCACATGAATGTAATGCTTTGTCGATGATAGTTTTACGAGTAGACAAACAATATCTGCATGATGATTTCTATGCAAAACATAATTCTGAAAAACGAATTTGGTTCTTCAAAAGCTTTCTGGCCACCAAAAAGGATATTCAAAACGAATTTTATGAATTTATGCATACTCATAAAGTTCATATATTATTCTTTGATTGGTTTGAGATATATGCTTCGCAAATGATATTTCCTATCCTTTCAAGACTCGTGAAACCGAGTAAATGTTAGGAACAAAACCCCTATATGGGAAGTGGAAGGACGGATGATTCGGTCCGACCATCCGCCACCTAGGAAATTGACATTCTCCCATGGAGAAACCAAAATAGAAGTTTATCCTTACAAAATCCCTAAAGATGATGATTCTGTCAACATCAAAAACATTGTTCAACAGAACAATTTTACCAATACCAATCTCCAAACCATAGGAAAACGAGCTTATTAGGATTGAGTCCCATATCCAGCAGACGAGTTGTTCCTCATATCCCAAAACCTGTAGTTTCCTTAGCTCCTGTAGAAGCCAAAGACCGGAAGCTGAAAAACCCAGTCTTCAAACCCTTTTAGGTTTCTAGATCGAGTTAACAACGGATACAAACAAACAAACCCGAATTTACCAAAGCCATTAGAGACCAACTTAGTAAGATAGGAATATCTTACGAGGGAACCTCTAAGCATGTAGCTCTCGATACTCCTTTATCCAATAGTATGAATGTTTTAGATCAAAAATCGAGACAGAATCCGTCCCCGAAATTAATAAGTTCCATTGGAAAAACCCATTACCTATGATGATTGCCCCGACATAGGTGAGATGCCAAACAAGTTAGCACAACCTAGATTCAATGCCTCTTCCATTTACGAATGGACTATAGATGGCCTATCGGAGTACAATATCCTTAGTCTACTCCAACAAATGACCATGGTCGCTAACGCCTACAAAAACAAAACTGGTACTCCCGATCGTGCGATAGCTGAATTGCTTATTGTCGGTTTTTTGTCCAACTTAAAGGATGGTGGGACTATCATCTCATTGCCCAACAACATATGAAAATTTTAAATGCCATTCAAACGGATCAAGAAGGTCTTCCTATCCTAGATGACTTAAGTGAACCCATCCAAGATGTTGTGTCCACCCTCATCTTAACCATTTCTCTTCATTTCATAGGCGACCCTTCTCATCTCAAAGACAAAAACGCCGAGCTTCTTAGTAACCTTCGATGTAAGAAACTTAGTGACCTTCGGTATTACAAAACCACTTTCCTGACTAGAGTTATGCATAGGGAAGACTCAAACCAACCTTTTTGGAAGGAGAAATTCCTTGCGGGTTTACCAACCCTCTTAGGAGAAAAGGTTAGAACTCGAATTAAGGATGCTTTTGGTAACCAAAATCCTTATGACCAATTGACTTATGGTGAACTCGATTAGTTTAACCCAAAAAGAAGGTCTTAAGATATGCCAAGACTTAAAACTCCAAAAACATCTTAAGTGGGAAATGAAAAAGACTAGACAAGAATTAGGAAGTTTCGTAAACAGTTTGACATTTCTACTTCAAAACCTTCGAGTTGCCAAGGTAACTCGTCAAGACAAAACCCACAAATCTTATAAAAAACCATATAGAAAACATTACCATAGGGATCAACCCAAAGATATAGAACCTTTCTATAAGAAACCTTCCAACAAAACCCCCAAAAAACCCTTTAGAAAAACCCGATTTAGGTCCCAACCTAGAACCGAGCTAAAGGACATTACTTGTTACAAATGTGGACAAAAAGGCCATACGGTAAGATATTGTTGTATGAATACCAGATTACAAGAACTTCATTTAGATGAAGATGTTTATAACAAAATCTCTCGCTTTGTTAGTCGATTCCTCTAACCCTTCGAGACTACTCGGTAGTGAAGAGACTTTTCGGGTAGATGAACTTGTTACGTCTTCCGGTTCAAAACCCGATTCGATAGTGAACCCGATAACAAAACCAAACATGCCGGTGTCTTAACCAAAGACCAAGACCTCATTTTAGACATAGTTAAGAGGATTGATGATCCTCAATTACAAAAGGAATACCTAGACGGACTCTTAAAGTCCGTAGAAGAAAACCCTCATGATAAACCAAAACCTTCTATCTTGCCTTCTATTAGTACTAGCATGTATGACCTTACTGCTATCCTAGATAGGAAGAAGAAGACCAAGAAACATATGACCACAATTCAAGACTTTCGATCCGAGATTAAGGTCATCAAAACGAGCTTAAAGGGCTCAAAGAGAAACAAACCGGAGACTCCGGTCTCTTGAAAACCTTGTTAGAAAAACAGGCAAACGAAGAGCCGGACTCGACTCTAAACACCACGATAATGACCAAGAGTTGCCAAACCTTGAAAACCTGGAACACGTTCCGGAAGATTTTTCGTTTGTACTTCGTGAAGTTACTTCTAGGAAATATTTGATTAAGATTACTCTTGTGTTCCCCGATAATTACAAAATTGATACAATTGCCTTGTTTGATACTCGGTGCTAATTTGAATTGTATTAAGCAAAGCATTGTTCCAAAATGTTTTCATATGCACACACATGAACGTCTTTCTCGCGAAAACAATTCCAAAATGGCCATACACGGTAAGACGAAGCCTCCGTGGTCAATGGTAGCATTGCTATAAAAAATCATTTTCTCGCTTGTTGAGAATATGCATCATATAGTGATCTTAGGAACACCCTTCATTAATCTTATTACTCCTTATTCCGTGAAGCATGATTGCATATTTTTCACAATTCGAAATACAAAACTTGTTTTCCCGTTTATTGAAAAACCTAGAATTAGGAATTTAAATATTATTAAATCATGTTCTATTTTTGGAATTAATTCTTTGGTTCTTTGTGCTCCTTTAGTTCCAATTATCCCTTCTACAAAAGTCATAGGATCTTCCCCAACTTATCCTTTATAGATGGGTTGATTTTATGAACAAAATGAAAATTATGACCAAGAGGAAGCTATTGATTTCAATTAACTCGCTTGTTCTTGAGGAAGATATCCTAGAAGACATTATGGATATAGTGGGTCTAAACACCGACCAAACCGAGGATTATTTAACGGTTAGAGCCTTAGATAGATCTCCCGAAACACTAGAAGCATATGCCTTAGATGCTATTGATAATTTCAAAGATGATCTTATCAATGAAGCACTCAAGCAACATTGAATATGCCCTTTCCAAAACAAACTCTTTAGAACGTTACCTTGATTATGAACTCCAAAGAGGCCTAATCAAAAACAAAATCCTACCCCAATATCGTGAGTTTGTAGCCATTATTGCTACCGATCCCGAGCATTATGATCAGCTTGTTAACTTATAAACCTTGCAATCGCATTTTGCATTTTCATATGCATTCAAAATATTTTCCTAAACCATTTCCAAAATCTTTTACACTTTGGTTCGAACTCTGCAAAATCTATTTTATTAAAATCTCTTTTAACGTTCTTGACTTGAGAATGTCCGCAAAGCGAGTCTTGATGGCCAAGAAAAATAAAGGGAAAAACCCCCTTATACCAAAAAGCCCAAAACCCTTTTCATCATCAAAACCCATGTCTTGGGCTGATCGTTGTCGAAAAACAAGACCCGTAAACTCCGATCAAAACCCAATCCATTGAGAATTGGATCCAAAATCTCACAAAACAGTAGGAACTCCTTCGGCCCTGCAAAAATCTCGGGTATGAATCTTGAGCCCATTTCAAAACTAGAGAAAGGTTCTTCTTCTTCGGAAAAACCCCTTTCTCCAAAACCTAGTGATTGTTCAAAACTCATTTCTCAAAATACTTCTTCACAAAACACTCGGGTGATTGTTTCAATGAAAACTCGTTTACAAAAAATCCACATCCGAGTATTTTCTCAAAAAGGATTTTTAAAAAATTTTTACTCGTCGAAGAGACAAACCTTACAAGATTGTTTAGAAAATTTTCCCTCCTAGATGGCACTATACCCCATGGGATTTGTCAAAAAACCAAACCTACTACATGGCCATCCTTGAAAAAACAAAATCTACAACCTTCAAACACTTCCTCACCTCTCGACAAAGCCGAAACCGCCTATTCCACATGCAGAATTCTTAACATCATCCACCCTTCGACTCGGGCAAAGACCTTTCCTTACAAATTGTGTTCCCGGACAATTACAAACCAAGTGTTAACCACTGTCGTTCTTTCTCCTACTGGGATTATCGACAAGCATGGTTCAATACTATGCTCCTCTAAAACAAGAAAGGAAGCCATTCATGGCTCGTTCTATTTGGATACAAAATTCATCTTTACAAACATACCTATGTGGTTCATCCAATGGTGGAACTACTTTGGTCTTACTCCCGACATACTTACTGCAAGCAATCACCGAGAGTTACACTCTCTTCAAAACCCATTACAAACCTTCGAAAAAGAAAAAAGATTAACCCCTCTTTTCCTTTTCCGCACAAAATTCTTCTTTCCTTGGGTTTGTTCCCGGTATTATGAAACACAAAATCAAAACCAGGCTTTAATCCTCGTCCGAAGGTTCAAAGTCAAATGGTGGGATTCTCTCCAGGTTCCATCATCTATATCCAAAACAGGTATTTAAGAATGGCTTACAAAACAAGGATTACTCAAGCCATCATCCTCAACAACCAATTTTCTTGCGGAAAAATCATTGTGAATGCCGGACTTGCGGCAGAAGAAACGAGAGGAAGAATACTTCGCCATCATGTCCGAGATGGTTCAAAACAGGTCCAATTCCTCATAAGTAGCGATTCGGATTCCGAGTCGAACCCATGATAAATTTAGAAAATGACAACGAAGACGAATCCTATGACATTTTTTTCCAAGTTCACCACCCGTGAACTCCAAAACAAAAATGGCACATTCCGAGTAATTTCTTATCTCGCCGACAAAATAGTTATCTCCGTAAATAAAATTTTCACAAGATCATCCATCGTTCGTCCCACGTGACACAAGAAGACAAAATTGCTTTCGGCGTCTTACTCGTTCATCAACACGTGAAGAGACCGTAGCAAGTTACTATTTACTTTTACTCGTACATTTATACTATTCATAGGTACTCGTTCATGGTACCATTCATGACGGCTTTCTCTATATAAAGAGAGCTCATTTCATTTGTAGGAAGAAGTTTATTTTCTCTACATTTTCTCTCTAAGTTTTCGGACATTCTCTAGGAAAGATTTCTCTTTGTAATCCTCCTTCAAGATTCTGAAAACTCCTCCTCTTATAAGTACTTTTCTTGTAAATAAATAAAAGTTTCTTACATTTATGTTTATTTTGTTCGGTGGCTGGCTCGTCGCCCATTTATCTTTAGTTTTATTTCTGTTTTGATTTAAAGTTTATTTATTTCTTTGTTTTGTTCATCTCGCATCTCTCGTGGTCGGCTCTGCCGCCCATTTATCAATTTGTATTTCATTCATCTTCCATTTCATACCCCGCACCATTTGTTTGATCCTTGGGGTTCATTGGTATCGAGCCTAAGTTATTGGTGGGGTTGTATGTTTATGGTTTATAGTTTTCATGCTTAGCCTATGTTACGTAGTCTAGGGTATAGACAACCGAGTTAGCATGTTGTAGTAAGTCCCGACGAATAGGGCGATAAATCGGAGGAGTCGCTTTCATAACCTCGCGTGCCCAAAACCTCCAAACCATAGTCTAGGTATGGATTCTATGTTTTGTAGATCTACCTCCTTTTCGCATCTTCTCGCTTCGATTCTTCTAAGTCTAAGAAGATAATCAATAGTGTAGAATATGTCATAGAAGATTTTGAAAAACAAATTAATGATTGGGCAATACCCAAGATTCACAAAGATGAGATTTACAAAACCAACGAAATATGGACTTTTCAAAACCGATTTCACTATCAAAACCGAGAAGCGTGATATTCAGCTCTCAAAACCATTTGAAATAATTCATATTCTTTCTTCCAAAACTCTTTAAAAACATAAACATAAAAGGCGATCGACTAAAGGTGAAACCCTTCTTCCGCAAACAGATCCGACCAAATCCAATACCGTTATTCCCGGACCCATTAGGTGAAAAGACATAGTGCTACCGGATGAATGGATCTTGGAAGGAATTATAAAACCCGAATCTCTACCAGCTCTCGAGGTCCCAAAACCAAACACACAAATCGGATCCATAGAACAACAAATGGATGGGAGTGTTAGACTCTCGTTTGACGTGAAAATTTACCGAGTAGTAGATTTTCCGATGTTGCCTCTAGTTCCATGACTTATGACCTAGGAAGATTTTCCGAGATTTCTTCGATCATAAATTTACCAAATGTTAGGAGAGATATAGACTTGGATCGAGTCCGCCGTCCTTTAGACAACCACGTAGGTTTTCAACCTCGGATGTCCCTAACCCGAGTTTTACAAAATGTTGATTATGGTACCCATATTCCAAAACCCGGATATTCAAACCAAGAGGATTCTCCTCCTCTATCTCCTACTGCATCTGCTATCACCGATAATATTGCACATGAATGTAATGCTTTTTCGATGATAGTTTTACGAGAGACAAACAATATCCGCATGATGATTTCTATGCAAAACACAATTTTGAAAAACGAATTTGGTTCTTCAAAAACTTTCTGCCACCGTAAAGGATATTCAAAACGAATTTTATGAATTCGTGCATACTCATAAAGTTCATATATTATTCTTTGATTGGTTTGAGATATATGCTTCCGCAAATGATATTTGCTATCCTTTCAAGATCGTGAAACCGATGAATCGTTAGGAACAAAACCCCTACATGGGAAGTGGAAGGACGGATGATTCGGTCGACCATCCGCCACATAGGAAATTGACATTCTCCCATGGAGAAACCAAAATAGAAGCTTGTCCTTACAAAATCCCTAAAGATGATGATTCTGTCAACATCAAAAACATTGTTCAACAAAACAATTTTACTAATACCAATCTCCAAACCATAGGAAAATAACTTGTTAGGATTGAGTCCCATATCCAGCGAGACAGTTGTTCCTTCTATCCTAAAACCCGTAGTTTCCTTAGCTCCCGTAAAAGGCAAAGACCGGAAGCCGAAAAACCCAATCTTCAAACCCTTTCGGGTTTCTAGATCGAGTCAACAACGGATACAAACAAAGAAACCTAAATTTGCCAAAGCCATTAGAGACCAACTTAGTAAGACAGGAATATCTTCGAGGGAACCTCTAAGCATGTAGCTCCCGATACTCCTTTATCCAATAGCGTGAATGTTCTAAATCGAAAATGAGAGACAGAATCGTCCCCGAAATTAATAATTTCCATTGGAAAAACCCATTACGTATGATTACTACCCCCGACATAGGTGAGATGCCAAACAAGTTAGCACAACCTAGATTCAATGCCTCTTCCATTTACGAATGGACTATAGATGGCCTATCGGAGTATAATATCATTAGTCTACTCCAACAAATGACCATGGTCGCTAACGCCTACAAAAACCAAACCGGTACTCCCGATCGTGCGATAGCTGAATTGCTTATTGTCGATTTTTTGGCCAACTCAAAGGATGGTGGGACTATCATCTCACTCGCCCAACAACGATATGGAAATTTTAAATGCCATTCAAACGGATCAAGAAGGGCTCGATACCAATGACCCCAAGGATCTAACAAATGGTGCGAGGTATGAAATGGAAGATGAATGAAATGCGGATTGATAAATGGGCGACAGAGCCAGCCACGAGAGATGCAGATGAACAAAAAAAAGAAATAAAAAACTTTAAATTAAAACGAAATAAAACTAAAATAAATGGGCGGCAGAGCCGACCATCGAACAAGATAAACAAAAATGTAAGAAACTTTTATTTATTTACAAGAAAAGTACCTTACAACGGGAGAAGTTTTCGAATCTTGGAGGAATAGGATTACAAAGAGAAATCTTTCTTAGAGAATGTCCGAAAACTTAGAGAGATAAAATGTAGAGAAAATAAATTTCTTCCTACAAATGAAATGAGCTCTCTTTATATAGAGAAAGCCGTCATGAACGTACCATGAACGGTACTTATGAATAGTAAAAATGTACGAGTAAAAGTAAATAATAACTTGCTACAAGTGTCTTCATGTGTCGATGAACGAGTAAGACACCGAAAGCAATTTTATCTTCTTGTGTCACGTGGGATGAACGAGTGATGGTCTTGTAAAAATTTTATTTCGGAGATAAGCTGTTTTGTCGACGGATAAGAAATTACTCGGAATGTGCCATTTTTGTTTTGGAGTTCACAAGTGGTGAACTTGGAAAAAAATGTCATAGGATTCGTCTTCGTTGTCATTTCCCAAATTTATCATGAGTTCGACTCGGAATCCGAATCTGCTGCTTGTGAGGAATTGGACTCGTTTTGAACCATCTCGGACATGATGGCGAAGTATTCTTTCTCTCGTTTCTTGCTCGCAAGTCCGGCATTAACAACGGTTTTTCTGCAAGGAAATTGGTTGTTAAGGATGATGGCTTGAGTAATCCTTGTTTTGTAAGCCATTCTTAAATACCTATTTTGGATATAAATGATGGAACTCGAAAAGAATCCCACCATTTGACTTTGAACCTTCGGACGAGGATTAAAGCCTCGGTTTTGATTTTGTGTTTCATAATACCGGGAACAAACCCGAGGAAGGAAGAATTTTGTGCGAGAAAAGGAAAAGAGGGGTGAATCTTTTTCTTTTTCGAAGGTTTGTAATGGGTTTTGAAGAGAGTGTAACTCTCGGTGATTCTTCGGAGTAAGTACGTCGGGAGTAGGACCAAAGTAGTTCCACCATTGGGTGAACCACATAGGTATGTTTGTAAAGATGAATTTTATATCGAAATAGAACGACCATGAATGGCTTCCTTTCATTGTTTTGGAGAAGCATAGTATTGAATCATGCTTGTCGATAATCCCGATAGGAGAAAGAACGACGAGTGGTTAACACTTGGTTTGTAATTGTCCGGGAACATAATTTGTAAGGAAAAGTCTTAGCCCCGATCGGAAGGGTGGATGATGTTAAGAATTCGCATGTGGAATAGGCGGTTTCGGTTTTGTCGGAGGTAAGAAAGTGTTTGAAGGTTGCAGATTTTGTTTTTTCAAGGATGGCTATGTAGTAGGTTTGGTTTTTTGACAAATCCCATGGGGTATAGTACCATCTAGGAGGGAAAACTTTCCGAACAATCTTGTAAGGTTTGTCAAAGAAATAACCATCTTCGACGAGTAAAATTTTTTGAAAATCCTTTTTGAGAAAATACTCGGATGTGGATTTTTTGTAAATAGGTTTTCTTTGAAACAATCACTCGAGTGTTTTGTGAAGAAGTATTTTGAGAAATGATTTTGAACAATCACTAGGTTTTGGAGAAAGCGGTTTTTCTAAAGAAGAAGAACCTTTCTCTAGTTTTGAAATGGGCTCAAGATTCATACCGAGATTTTTGCGAGGCCGAAGGAGTTTCGTACTGTTTTGTGAGATTCCGGACCCAATTCTCAACGGATTGGGTTTTGACAGGAGTTTATGGGTCTTGGTTTTCGACAACATCGACCTAAGAGATGGGTTTTCTTGATGAAAAGGGTTTTAGGCTTTCCGGTATAAGGGGGTTTTTCCCTTTATTTTTCTTAGCCATCAAGACTCGCTTTGCAAACATTCTCAAGTCAAGAACTTTAAAAGAGATTTTGATAAAATGGATTTTGCGGAGTTCGAACCAAAGTGTAAAAGATTTTGAAAATGGTTTAGGAAAATATTTTGAATGCATATGAAAATGCAAAATATAGTTGCGGGGTTTATAAATTAACTAGCCAGTTATAATGCTTAGGACTCGGTAGCAATAATGGCTGCAAACTCACAATATTGGGGTAGGATTTTGTTTTTGATTAGGCCTCTTTGGAGTTCATAATCAAGGTAACGCTCTAAAGAGTCAACCCCGTTGGAAAGGGCATATTCAATATTGCTTGAGTGCTTCATTGATAAGATCGTCTTTGAAATCATCAATAGCATCTAAGGCATATGCCTCTAGTGTTTCGGGAGATCTATTTAAGGCTCTAACCGTTAAATATTCCTCCGTTTGATCGGTGTTCGGACCCACTATATCCATAATGTCTTCTAATATATCTTCCTCAAGAACAGTGCAGTTGATTGAAATCAATAGCTTCCTCTTGGTCATAATTTTCATTTTGTTCATAAAATCGACCCATCCGTAAAGGATAAGTTGGGGAAGATCCTATGAGTTTTGTAGAAGGGATAATTGGAACTAAAGGAGCATAGAAAACCAAAGAATTAATTCCAAAAATAGAACATGATTTGATAATATTTAAATTCCTAATTCTAGGTTTTTCAATAAACGGGAAAGCAAGTTTTGTATTTCGGATTGTGAAAAATATGCAATCATGCTTCACGGAATGAGGAGTAACAAGATTAATGAAGGGTGTTCCTAAGATCACCATATGATGCATATTCTCAACAAGCGAGAAAATGATTTTTTATAGCAATGCTACCATTGACCACGGAGGCTTCGTCTTACCGTGTATCGTCATTTTGAAATTGTTTGCTTGTAGAAAGACGTTCATGTGTGTACATATGAAAACATTTTGGAACAATGCTTTGCTTAATACAATTCAAATCAAGCACCGAGTATCAAACAAGGCAATTGTATCAATTTTGTAATTATCGTGGAACACAAAAGTAATCTTAATCAAATATTTCCTAGAAGTAACTTCACGAAGTACAAACGGAAATCTTCTGGAACGTGTTCCAAGTTTTCAAGGTTTGGCAACTCTTGGTCATTATCGTGGTGTTCGAGTCGAGTCCGGCTCTTCGTCCGCCTGTTTTTCTAACAGGATTTTCAAGAGACTGGAGTCTCGATTTGTTTCTCTTTGAGCTCTTTAAGCTCGTTTTGATGACCTTAATCTCGGATCGAAGGTCCTGAATTGTGGTCATATGTTTCTTGGTCTTCTTCTTCCTATCTAGGATATCGGTAAGGTCATACGTGCTAGTACTAGTAGAAGGCAAGATAGAAGGCTTTGGTTTGTCATGAGGGTTTTCTTCTACGAGTTTAAGACTACTGTCTAGGTATTCCTTTTGTAATTGAGGATCATCAATCCTCTTAACTATGTCTAAAATGAGGTCTTGGTCTTTGGTTAAGACAACGGCATGTTTGGTTTTGTTATCGGGTTCACTATCGAACTAGGTTTTGAACTGGAAGACGTAACAAGTTCATCTACCTAAAAAGTCTCTTCACTACCGGAGTAGTCTGAAGGGTCGGAAGAATCGACTAACAAAGCGAGAGATTTTGTTATAAACATCTTCATCTAAATGAAGTTCTTTTAATCTGGTATTCATACGACAATATCTTACTCGTATGGCCTTTTTGTCCACATTTGTAACAAGTAATGTCCTTTAGCTCGGTTCTAGGTTGGGACCTAAGCTGGGTTTTTCTAAAGGGTTTTTTGGGGGTTTTATTGGAAGGTTTCTTATAGAAAGGTTCTATATCTTTAGGTTGATCCCTATGGTAATGTTTTCTATAAGGTTTTTTGTAAGATTTATGGGTTTTGTCTTGGCAGTTACCTTAGCAACTCTGAAGGTTTTAAAGTAGAAATGTCAAACTGTTTACGTAAACTTTTTAATTCCTGTCGAGTCTTTTTCATTTCCCACTTAAGATGTTTTTGGAGTTTTAAGTCTTGGCATATCTTAAGACCTTCTTTTTGGGTTAAACTAATTAGTTCACCATAAGTCAATTGGTCATAAGGAATTTGGTCATCAAAAGCATCCTTAATTCGAGTTCTAATCTTTTCTCCTAAGAGGGTTGGTAAACCCGTAAGGAATTTCTCCTTCCAAAAAGGTTGGTTTGAGTCTTCCCTAAACATAACTCCGGTCGGGAAAGTGGTTTTGTAATACTGGAAATCACTAAGTTTCTTACACCTAAGGTTACTAAAAAGCTCGGCGTTTTTGTCTTTGAGATGAGAAGGGTCACCTATGAAATGAAGGGAAATAGTTAAGATAAGGGTGGACACGGCATCTTGGATGGGTTCACCTAAGTCATCTAGGATAGGGAGACCTTCTTGATCCGTTTGAATGACATTTAAAATTTTCATATGTTGTTGGGCGGTAAGATGTAGTTCCACCATCCTTTGAGTTGGCTAGAAAATCCGACAATAAGCAATTCGAGCTATCGCACGGTCGAGAGTACCAGTTTGGGTTTTATAGGCGTTAGCGACCATGGTCATTTACTGGAGTAAACTAAGGATATTATATTCCGACAAGCCATCTATAGTCCATTCGTAAATGGAAGAGGCATTGAACCTAGGTTGTGCGATCTTGTTTGGCATCTCACCTATGTCGAGGGCAACGATCATAGGTAATGGGTTTTTCCAATGGAACTTATTAATTTCGGGGACGTAATCTGTCTCGATTTTTTATCTAAAACATTCACACTATTGGATATAGGAGTATCGGGAGCTACATGCTTAGAGGTTCCCTCGGAAGATATTCCTATCTTACTAAGTTGGTCTCTAATGGCTTTGCCAAATTCGGGTTTGTTTGTTTGTATCCGTTGTTGACTCGATCTAGAAACCCGAAAGGGTTTGAAGACCGGGTTTTTTAGCTTCGGTCTTTGGCTTCTACAGGAGCTAAGGAAACTATAGGTTTTGGGATAGGAGGGACAACTATCTGCTGGATATGGGACTCAATCCTAACAAGTTCGTTTTCCTATGGTTTGGAGATTGGTATTGGTAAAATTGTTTTGTTGAACAATGTTTTTGATGTGGACAGAATCATCATCTTTAGGGATTTTGTATGGACAAGCTTCTATTTTGGTTTCTCCATGAGAGAATGTCAATTTCCTAGGTGGCGGATGGTCGGATCGAATCATCTGTCCTTCCACTTCCCATGTAGGGGTTTTGTTCCTAACGATTACTAGTTTCACGATCTTGAAAGGACAGGAAATATCATTTGCGAAGCATAAATCTCAAACCAATCAAAGAATAATATATGAACTTTATGAGTATTCACAAATTCATAAAATTCGTTTTGAATATCCTTCCTCGTAGCTAGAAAGTTTTTGAAGAACCAAATTCATTTTTCGAAATTATGTTTTGCATAGAAATCATCATGCGGATATTGTTTGTCTACTGTAAAACTATCATAAGACAAAGCATTACATTCATGTGCAATATTATCGGTGATAGCAGATGCGGTAGGAGATGGAGGAGGAGAATCCTCTTGGTTTGAATATCTAGGTTTTGGAATATGGGTACCATAATCAACGTTTTGTAAAGCTGGGTTAGGGACATCCGAGGTTGAAAACCTACGTGGTTGTCTAAGGGACGGCGAGACTCGATCCAAGCTATATCTCTCCTAACATTTGGTAAATTTATGACTAAAGGAATCTCGGAAAATCTTCCTAGGTCATAAGTCATGGAACTAGAGGCAATATCGGAAAATCTACTACTTGGTAAATTTTCTATCAAACGAGAGTCTAACACTCCCATCCATTTGTTGTTCTATGGATCCGATTTGTGTGTTTGGTTTTGGGACCTCGGGAAGCTGGTAGAGATCCGGGTTTTGTCATTCCTTCCAAGATCCATTCATCTGGTAAGCACTATGTCTTTTCACCTAATGGGTGCGGGAATAACGGTATTGGATTTGGTCGGATCTGTTTGCGAGAAGAAGGGTTTCACCTTTGGTCGATTGCCTTTTGTGTTTAGATGCAAATGCGGAATTCATGGCTTTATAATGAATTTTTGTGATCAATGCAACTGGAATAGATCCATCCATCATATGATAATTATGAGTTTTGACTTGCAGAACCAATGATTCAATAATATTTTTGTCATTCAAAGAAACGAGTAAAATTTGGATAACAATCAAAAGAAATAGGTCCACTACATAAACTCCACTCAATTGAACTTAACAAAGAGTCTTTAAAATTTGTAAACCTATTGTCTCTAAGGATTGCCAGGATTGAGGTGTTCAATCCCTCTTTTGTAAGTGGTTTAATCCCCACTTAAACTAAACCAATATGAATGTATTTAAAACCTTTGTCTTTATGTTTTTGAAGAGTTTTGGAAGAAAGAAGATGAATTGTTTCAAATGGTTTTGAGAGTCTGAATATCACGCTCCTCGCTTTTGATAGTGAAATCGGTTTTGAAAAGTCCATATTTACTTGGTTTTGTAAATCTCATCTTTGTGAATCTTGGGTATTGTCCAATCATCAATTTGTTTTTCAAAATTTTCTATGACATATTCTACACTATTGATTATCTTCTTAGACTCGAAAAGAATCGAAGCGAGAAGATGCAGAAAAGGAGGTAGATCTACGGAACATAGAATCCATACCTAGACTATGGTTTGGAGGTTTTGGGTATGCGAGTTATGAAAGCGACTCCTCCGATTTACTGCCCTATCCGTCGGGACTTACTACGAGCATGCTAACTCATTTGTCTATACCCTAGACTACGTAACACGAGGCTAAGCATGAAAACTATAAACCATAAACATACAACCCCACCAACAACTTAGGCTTTGATGTCGATGAACCTAATTCGTGAAGCATGATTGCATATTTTTCACAATCCGAAATACAAAACTTGCTTTTCCGTTTATTGAAAAACCTAGAATTAAGAATTTAAATATTATCAAATCATGTTCTATTTTTGGAATTAATTCTTTAGTTCTCTATGCTCATTTAGTTCCAATTATCCCTTCTACAAAAGTCATAGGATCTTCCCCAACTTATCCTTTACGGATGGGTCGATTTTATGAACAAAATGAAAATTATGACCAAGAGGAAGCTATTGATTTCAATCAACTGCACGTTCTTGAGGAAGATATCTTAGAAGACATTATGGATATAGTGGGTCCGAACACCGACCAAACGGAGGAATATTTAACGGTTAGAGCCTTAGATAGATCTCCCGAAACACTAGAAGCATATGCCTTAGATGCTATTGATGATTTCAAAGACGATCTTATCAATGAAGCACTTAGCAATATTGAATATGCCCTTTCCAACGGGGTTGACTCTTTAGAGTGTTACCTTGATTATGAACTCCAAAGAGGCCTAATCAAAAACAAAATCCTACCCCAATATTGTGAGTTTGCGGCCATTATTGCTACCGTAAAGCCCAAGCATTATAACTGGCTAGTTAATTCATAAACCCTACAATCGCATTTTGCATTTTCATATGCATTCAAAATATTTTCCTAAACCATTTCCAAAATCTTTTACACTTTGGTTCGAACTCTGCAAAATCCATTTTATCAAAATCTCTTTTAACGTTCTTGACTTGAGAATGTCCGCAAAGCGAGTCTTGATGGCCAAGAAAAATAAAGAGAAAAACCCCCTTATACCGGAAAGCCCAAAACCCTTTTCATCAGCAAAACCTATCTCTTGGGCGATGCTTGTCGAAAAACAAGACCCGAAACTCCTATCAAAACCCAATCCATTGAGAATTGGGTCCATAATATCACAAAATAGCCGAAACTCCTTTTGGCCTCGCAAAAAATCTCGGGTATGAATCTTGAGCCCATTTCAAAACTAGAGAAAGGCTCTTCTTCTTCAAAAAAACCCCTTTCTCCAAAACCTAGTGATTGTTCAAAACTCATTTCTCAAAATACTTCTTCACAAAACACTCGGGTGATTGTTTTAGCAAAACTCGTTTACAAAAAATCCACATCCGAGTATTTTCTCAAAAAGGATTTTCAAAAAATTTTTTACTGTCGAAGATGGTTACTTCTTTGACAAACCTTACAAAATTATTCGAAGTTCTTTCCTCCTGGATGGCACTACATCCCATGGGATTTATCAAAAACCTAAACCTACTATATGGCCATACTTGAAAAAACAAAATCAGCAACCTTCAAACACTTCCTCACCCCCGATAAAATCGAAACCGCCTATTCCACATGCAAGATCCTTAAAATCATCCATCCCTCTAACTCGGGGCCAACACCTTTCCTTACAAATTGTGTTCCCGGACAATTATAAACCAAGTGTTAACCACTCGCCGTTCTTTCTCCTATTGGGATTATCGGCAAGCATGGTTTAATACTATGTTCCTCCAAAACCGCAAAGGAAGCCATTCCCGGCTTTTCTATTTTGACACAAAATTCACCTTTACAAACATCTCTATGTGGTTCACCCAATGGTGGAACTACTTTGGTCCTACTCCGGACATACTCACTTCGCAATTACCGAGAGTTATACTCTCTTCAAAACACAATACAAACCATCGAGAAAATGAAAAAAGATTCACCCCTCTTTTCCTTTTCTGCATAAAATTCTTCCTTCCTTGGGTTTGTTCCCGGTATTATGAAACACAATATCAAAACCGAGGCTTTAATCCTCGTCCAAAGGTTCAAAGTCAAATGGTGGGATTCTTTCCGAGTTCCATCATCCATTTTCAAAACAGGTATTGAAGAATGGCTTACAAAACAAGGATTTCTCAAGCCACCATCCTCAACAACCAATTTCCTTGCACAAAAATCTATTGTGAATGCCGGACTTGCAGCAGCAAAAACGAGAGGAAGAATACTTCGCTATCATGTCCGAGATGGTTCAAAATAGGTCTAATTCCTCACATGCAGCAGATTCGGATTCGAGTCGAACCCATGATAAATTTAGGGAATGACAACGAAGACGAATCCTATGACATTTTTTCCCAAGTTCACCACTCGTGAACTCCACAACAAAATTGACATTTTCAAGCATTTTTCTATCTGCCGACAAAACAGTTATCTCCGAAACAAAATTTTCATAAGATTGTCACTCGTTCATCCCACGTGACACAAGAAGACAAAATTGCTTTCGGCGTCTTACTATTCATCAACACGTGAAGACACCGTAGCAAATTACTATTTACTTTTACTCGTATAATTTTACTATTCATAGGTACTTGTTCATGGTACTATTCATGACGGCTTTCTCTATATAAAGAAAGCTCATTTCATTTGTAATCGAAGTTTATTTTCTCTACATTTTATCTCTCTAAGTTTTCGGACATTCTCTAGGAAAGATTTCTCTTTGTAATCCTATTCCTCCAAGATTATGAAAACTTACCACGTTGTAAGGTACTTTTCTTGTAAATAAATAAAAGTTTCTTACATTTACGTTTATCTTGTTCGATGGTCGGCTCTACCGCCCATTCATTTTAGTTTTATTTCGTTTTAATTTAAAGTTCTTTATTTCTTTGTTTTGTTCATCCGCATCTCTATGGTCGGCTCTGCCGACCATTTATCAATCCGCATTTCATTCATCTTCCATTTCATACCCCGCACCATTTGTTAGATCTTTGGGGTCATTGGTATCAATATATATATATATATATATATATATATATTCGATTTACATTAATCGAGCATAAATAAAAACTTCTACTCACACCATACATATGAATCATTAACCCTATGTATATAATGATTATTTGATCGTAACGTAGCGTGGGTATCTAACTAGGTATAGCTCTAAACGTATCGATTTTGACTCGAATTCAATATAACTAAATAGATCCGATAAATATTTTTATAAATATTTTTAATTTACATTAATTATCATAAATAAAACTTCTACTCACACCACACATATGACGTATATAACGATTATTTGACCATAACGTAGCGCAGAGTTAGTTATAGCTCTAAAAAGATTAGATTTTTACCCGAATTTAATATAACTAAACAGATTTGATAAATATTTTTTATATATGGGTTTGATTATGAATCCATTAACTCATTTATTAAATGGATCAAATTTGAATCTATTTTGATTCGATTCGATAATAGTCCGATCCAAAACTAAAAATAATATGCTTTTAATAAATATAATATTTTAATAATATTAAAATTTAAATATAAAAATTATATAAATAAGATATTAGGTTAAAATTTAGAGTTTATTTGTTATAAAATTTAAATAATTCATATTTTTCTACAATGACAACTCAATTTTTAAAAAATCACATAAGTTAAAAGGGTAAGAAAAAAGTCAATTCGAAAAATTTTTATGATCCAACAAACTATTTTTCAAGAACCCATTTTCCAATAACAAATTTTTTCTTTCCTAACACATTCAACTATGTTTTGAGTGAATGAAAAAATAATGAGCATGAATTTATTTGTTTAATGGCTAAACCAATGAAATAAAAGTTCATCAATGTGAGTGCGGATGCCCTAAATCTAACCTTGTTTGAATGGTTTGACTTATTGTAACATTGTATTCTTTATTTTATACTTAAATGATATCATTAAATGTCTTAAGTTGTAACATTATTAAGAATGGATATTGACTATATACGAGTAAGACTTGTGAGTGTTATGCTCATGTTATAAAATAACGAGTAGGAGATCTCACACCTATTAGCATGGTGATGTCAAAGCAAGTACTTAGGTGATTAATGTTAGAGAACATATCACTAAACGTGACTCGTCATGAGAACCCATTTGGTTTAGACTGCGAGAATCTCATACGAGATTGGTACAATTGGTTCTTTGACTTGAAGTCATTACGGTTAT
Organism: Dovyalis caffra; assembly: GCA_963924115.1. Classification (NCBI taxonomy): domain Eukaryota; kingdom Viridiplantae; phylum Streptophyta; class Magnoliopsida; order Malpighiales; family Salicaceae; genus Dovyalis; species Dovyalis caffra. The sequence continues at coordinate 112,757 of CAWUPB010000030.1, forward strand.
CTCATTAGAAGATTTATATATTTTAATACTCGTTTCGATGGGCTTAATCAAGAGTCTGTATGTAGGCAATTCATTGGGTGCACGAGGAATCTAATGGAGAGAGATAAATGACTAAGATATGATATATCATTCCTTATATGCTAAAAGAGTTACCATATTATACTTTAATGAATGTATGCTCAAGGAATATGTGGCCATGGTGAGAGTATATCAATAGAGCATAATTGGTTTACTATAGAGCTAATACATTTGGGAATCGAAGAAAATATATATGATCATAATCGAACTCATAAACCAATTTGAGATCACACTATAATAAATTAAAATGAGGACTGAATTGTATGGTAACCATGCTCGTAAAAGGTATTTGAGGATTAATTAATCCTCTTTGAAAATTGGATAGTCATGATGCTTTACTAGAGGTCAATCGTAATTTATATATCAAGAGATAAAAGAGGTGTCTTTTATTCTTGATGCATTCCTATTAAGTCACATGCATAAGTTTAAGCATTCACATAATAAAAGAGAAGCAAAGATTTTGGAAAAGGTTTTTTGTTTTAAAAGTTTCCTATTTTGAAAAAGATTTCCTATTTTAGAAAGTTTCCTAAAATGAAAAATTTCTTATTTTAGAAATCAATTTTGTAATTTGAAAGTCGGTTCCAAATTTGAAAGTAAATTACCTACAAAAGAAATTAGTTTCCTAATTTAGGTTGAAGGGTAATTTGAAAATTATTTCCTAATGTAAGCTTTCTAAAAATATCTAACCCAATTTATTTAGATAGTCCAAATTAATTGATAATTAATTAGGCCAAAAAATTCTAAGCCAATAAACCTAATTTAAAAGTTTACAAGATATTTTAGTGGAAGGATAAACTTGTATCCTATTAGATAAGGTTCAAGGTTTATAAAGGATAAGATCAAACAATCTCACATATGTTGCAACTCTTTATCTCTCGAAGGACAAGGAAGCCACCCATTATGTACATAAAAAGAGAGAGGCAGCAAGGTAAGGCTAAGAAAAACACAAAGACATAGTAAAAAAGAAAAGGTGTTTCTTCCCCCAAAGCCTCGAGTTGTCATATCCTTCTTTAAAAGCCGGAATTGTCGCAAAAACCCTAATTAATTCCTTTAGAAAGCAAATTAACTATACGGAAGGATTGGAGTTAGCATTTTGCAATTTATGTAGCTTCATTTATGAGTGTTTAAGCTGTGTAGATTATTAATAGAGGTTGGATACTTGGACGATTCCTTTTCTACTTGATTTTTTCTATACTACAAAAGGTAATCTTTCATTCATATGTATATTCATGTTAATATATGATTAGTAGATTTAGCGAGCATGATTTAAGAAACCTTAGATGGAAGAAAATTTTTATTTTATTCGCATCTTCATAGGACATATGATCCTTTAATTAGTAGCGGAGCCTCCGTTAAATCTTTAATTATACGTTATGTTAATCGTGATTAATTGCATGAATTGATATTTTCTATTATAAATCTAGGGTTTTGGTATTTTATAATTATTTAAATTAATTGTTTGAGCTGAAAAAGGGTGGGTGTGTGTGAAGCCAACGTTGGACATTGGACTTTGGCGCTCGCATGCGCGATAACTCCCTAGTGCGTGTTAGGCTAGGTGTAACACCCCCAACCTCGTAGATTGAAAATATTACCATCATTAACCTACAATCAAGGTGCAATTAATGCAAGCCGAAAAGACGATGTGTCTTTCCTATGACATTACTAAGTATGGACTACACTATGAAAACCTATAAATGATGGATAGGTCTTATGATTCAATCCAAAATGCACTATAAATTCTTTGCATTTTATTATTTTATTTAGGTTACTTGGACTAAACAAACTAGATCTATAACGCTCGATTTTTTCAAATTCCTTTTTTATCGGTATGTAGAAATTTATTTATTAATCAACCATTATTAGATGTTTAATCACCTTTATTCACCTTAATTACCATTTATTATTATTATTATTATTATTTTGCTTATTAATTTAGCGATCATATTTTAGTGATGGAATTAATAAATAAAGTGCTAACTAAAAGAAACTAATGTTAACCACAATTAAGTTTTTTTTTTCATCAATACTATTTTATTTTAAGTTTAGGTTACGTACCAATAATGCCTATTTACATACAAAATAGACCAAAGAGCTTATAGCCCGAGTGGTAGTGATCTTTTACAATAAGAAATTACGAGTTCAAATCCTAACAAACTAGTTTTGATAAGAGCCTTAGGTGTGTGAGCAAAAAAAAAAAAAAAAAACTATAAAAAAATTTACATACAAAATAAATTAATGCTATATAATACAAGAATGACTTATTTACTTATCTCGCATTACATTCTTATATATTGTTCTACTTGTTCATAGCTTTAACTATTGTATAAAATAAATCGTTATGGCCGAGTACATAAACCGTAACACCAAGCACTAAGAAAATGGTTGCTTAAAGAAGGTCCACTTTACTACCGAAGCCACATCCAAAATACAAATGGTTCATGGATCCCTCGGTAATCAGCTCGGTGGTGAAAATTACCATTATTACCTATAATGTCTACACCATAAAAAACTAAGTGAGCAACGACTCAATAAGTTAATCTATGCATGACATGAATATATGCACGTGAAACGCACATGGAAAATCATTTTCATATCTTTTCGAAACCCTTCTCATGATCATTCCGAAAACCCTTTTTCCATATTTGGACGTGCCTTATCGAGTATTCGAAGGTACACATCTATATCCACTTGGTCATTTTCCCCGTGCAATTCTCCTTTTGGGTCATTATCAATTCCCCATAGTCGAGACTAATATAAATTCCCTCGACTAAAAATGTCATATCCTTCTATTAGGGCTTAGCCCACGTGAAGCTTTTCTTTGGCCTTAGCCATTGCCGACTTGTCGATAAAGGAAATGTTACGGACCATGAAAATCACAAAACCCATGTATCATATAATCCGTAAAAGGTCATGAAATATCATATGAATCGTGAAATATTTTCTCAATGCTTTTGGAAAACCATAAAGGAAATCTTTTCATAACTTTGAATCATTTCCATGAATTAGCATGTATATGCATTTTATTGGAAATACATAACTATTATAATTTCATGATATGCATGCCATGAGTGAGATACATTTATGCTATGATAATGCATAATTTAATGACATAAACTGCACCATATACATTACCTCATTAAAACAATTCCAAATCATTCAAACTAATGGCATCGGCATACAATATAAAAAAATGCATTATCGTAACCATCAACATCACAAGTTTCACACATCATGTACATATTAAACACATCAAATGGCATCCAAGGAACCAAATTACAATTGAATTACACAAACCAAAACATAAACCCTAAAAATTCTAACCTAGGTCGAATATCAACCACAACCTAACCGTAACATTTTCTCTCAATTTCAACACAAATTTCTTTTACAATTTTATTCAATTATGCACTCATATTAAGAGCTAACTCAATTAGGTATTCATTAATTGAGTACATGCATTAACCCTAAATTAGGCATTAATGAGCCTAAACCATAATTTAGGTTGTTTAAGCAAATTTTTCCATTGTTAATGAAATTTCTCATTCTAACTTATCTCATTAATTTATTCTAAGTCTAAATTGATTAATTGAACCATTAGAAGTCAAATGTACATAAACCCTAATTTATTTCCAATTTGGGTCAAATATGGGCTAAGTAATTTAGGTGAAATTCTTCAATTTTTATAAATGTTTTTACTTTCATCCATTAATTCATACTTAACTAACTCCTAATCAACCAATGATTCATTAAATAAATAATTGAATTAAAACCCTAAAATTAGACATTCTAGGTCGAATTTTCATATAAGAAATTCAATGAAATTTCTTCAATTTTAATGCAATTTCTCACACCTAATCACCAATTCATACCTAATTAACATATAACCAAGTGGATAATCATCAAACCAAGCTAAGTATCAAAAATCCTAAAATTCAAGAATTGAGTAGAATGAGTTATCATTCCAAACCCTAAAATTTTGATTTTTGTTCATCAATTTTAAGCTCACTCGACATGTTTAGACTCGCAATTGCATGAATTATTAACTTAAATTCATTTTCTTCAATTTTCCTCATCACGAACCCCAACCTTAATTTTCAAAATTACGGGTAATAAACATAAATTAAAGCATCAAAACATCAATTAGCATCAATTAAACACTCCTTGTGGTGGAGAGGAGATTAACTTACATAAGTAAAATCCAATTAGTTCTTGGAAGGTGAAATTTCCTCCCTACCTCTTTCCCACTAAATTCGCCCAAAACTTTAATTTTCTCTTTTGATGATCCTTGCCCTTCTAGCTTGAATTATTTGTTTAGTTGAGTGATTTGGAGTGCTTAGAGGTGATGTTAGTGAAATTTTGGAGGAAATTTTGCAAGAATTTTCCTCATGTTTTTTTTATTTTTCATGCCATTGTTTTTTGATTTTCTTGCACCCATATTTATAGGCATAATTGGGTGGAATCTTGACTTAATCTCCACCCTTAATTTGTAGCAATCATAGTCCGTAATTTCTCTTTCAATCATGGCCTTTCAATTGTTTCCATCTTGGCCATCCAACCAGCTTTTAAATTTTGTTCATCCATGTAACCTCTTTCTTTAAATCTCTTCCTTCCATTTGTTCATACATTAATTACTCCCCCATTATTGAACTGAAATGGGCCACAAAAGGTGAAGAAAATCCTCTCAAAATTTGATTAATTTTGGTCCTCAAAGTTACTAATATTTTCCTTAATTACTCCTCTATAAGTCCTTCAATTATTCAATTGATTACTTTAGGCCCTTCCTTTAAAGGTTTCTTAACAAATTTTGAATTCCTAAAGTTCATATCTAATTTAATTTGAAAATTCAAACTTTTAATTTTATGCAATTAGGTCCTTAATTTCTATGCAATTAGGTTCCTAATTCTAAAATTTTATTCCATATCTTTCCAAACTTTAATTTATTTTTATAATAAATTCAAACACATCCTTAAAGAATTTAATCATCATTCATATAATTTTTATATACTTGTTTAGGCCTTTAAATTAAAATTTTTGTATAAAAATACATTATTTCCTATAAAAATATTTCTATACATAGAAAAATACATCTAAGTTTATAAAATATTCCTACACACCTTAAATGATTTTTCTATACCCATTGGATAATTTTCTTATACCTTTAAAGTACCTAAATTAATTAATTTACCTCAAAACACTATTCAAGCATAGTAAACTTCATATAAAATAATCACTAAGCATCAAAAAATTCATCCAATGGCATCAAATAATCTAACACCCCTCTAGCAAATATTTTGTGCAAAAAAATATTTTTCATGCATATTCATCATGCTTAAAATAATTAATTTGCATAAAAAGTCAATATTTATGCATCGAAAATTAGATAAAATATTCATTTAGTATTGAAAAATCATCCTAAACATACGTAATATTCTACAACCTATTTACAGTTGTTCCATATCCATGAAATATTTTTCTTACACCTTTAATATATTTTTAATTTATTTAGTAACGAGTTAGGATATTACACCAAATGTGCCAAACAATGTGTTTTCATTGCAATAAGAAAAGATATTGAAAACGCAACTGAAAGGAGTATATTGACGAGTTAAATATGAAGAGTTCTACAATCACATTAAATATTTATGTTATTAAAGCTAATTTTTCTATTTTTAATCCCACATCATGGGTATATGATACTATATATAGTGCTCACATTTTAGCAATGTGCGGGAGCTTAGAAAGAGAAGGAATATAGCTTCGAGGGAGAGTGATATACACAACAACAATGGATTAAGAGTTGGACAATTAGTTGTATGCACTTATAAGTTAGCAATACCATGTGGGTTTATGTTAAAACTCAATAACTATTATTGCATTCCTTGTATAGACTATGAATATTATTTCCATTACTTGTTTGGAACAAAATATTTTTTATTTTTATTTAAGAATAACGATTGTTCTTTTAAAAATGAAGTTTTCTATGAAAATGTTATGATTGATAATAGTTTGTATATTTTGAACATAATGTAACTCTTACACACACACACACACACACAACATAAATGTTAAAAGACTCAAAATGATTTAAATAATTCACATTAGTGGCATTATCAACATAGCCATATAAACAAAAATCATATATCCAAAACTACTTATAAATGGATACGAGAGAGTCATTTGATGATGTCTATGAATCTTGTTTACTTGTCAAAATGAGATGAATCCCCTTTTAGTGAAAAAGAAGAAAGAGCTACTAATTAATTAGACCTTACACATGAAAATATATTTAGGCCCATGTTTGCCCATATAAGAGGAGGACATGATTATTTCATAACTTTTATTGATGACGAGATCATGTTTTGGTTATGTGTGAGACACAAGTCTAAAGCATTTAAAAAGCTCAAGGCATTTCGATTAGATCAAGATGATGAAACTTAAGCAATAAATTTTTATATCACTTACGGAAGAATGTGATTCTCCGTCAATGGACACCACCTATATCATCATCGTTGAATGATATGTTTTAAAAAAGGAATAGGATGTTATTAGGTATGGTTCGATCTATGATGAGTCAAATTAATATTCTTATTTTATTTTAGAGATATGCACTCCTTACGATAATCTTTATTTTGAACGGGGTTCCAACAAAGTACGTTGATCGGACTCCATATAATATGAAGTTCAACTTTATGTTAGAGATATGCATTTCTATTTCATTGAATGATATGGAAAGGAAAGAATGAAAATTTATCTTTTTTTAGGATTTATGACTATAAAGAATATGTCAAATGTTTAGATAGAGACAAGTTAAAGCCTAAATCAATAAAATGTAAATTGTAAGATATCTAAAAGAAACAAATAGATATTATTTTTTCTACCATTAGAACAAAGTGTTATTTGTGACTAGGCATGTTGTGTTCCTTGGGAAGGGATTTATGAATGCTAGAAATAGTGAGAGGAAAGTTAAACTCAATGAGATTCGAGTAGACTCACAAATTGACACCCAACTAGTGGTGCCTTAAGTAGATAGGTTACAAAGCGTTGTAATTATCCCATAAATTGATACTAAAAAACTTCATAGGTCTAAACGAGTTTGGCAAAAGTCAAAAAAGATATAATCTTTTTGTCTCGACAAATGTTGATGTGTATCTTAAAGAGAATGATGAAGTTAATACCTATAAAAATGCAATATTAGACATTGAATCAGCGATATGACAAATAAATAAGGATGCGTAGATGACACACCTTGATGGTTCTATCACCAAAAAACATACAAATAAGATTTATAAATTTCAAATTTTCATTTATGGACTTAAACATACCTCTAGAAAAGAGAATTAATATTTTTATGAAAAAATCAAATAAAGGATTTCTTCTAATATCACATGACTTGATGCTCGGACTACAAAGGATCCATAGCATAAGCTAAAGAACCAAGGTCTCATCAACGAGTCTAAGTATGTACCATGATGCTATTTGTTTAGAGAGATTATTAATTGTAGCGATATAAGGATAAAAAAGGTCCACACTAATGACAACATAATTGATCCCTTGACTAAACCTTTATCACGGCAGAAACATGAGAACTTTACTCAATCATCAAGCATTAGGAACATGGTCAGGCTAGCTCTAATGCAAATGAGAGATTGTTAGTATAGATGTTGTAAATCTAACATTGTTTGGATGGTTTGACTTATTGTAATATTGCATTCTTTATTTAATTAGTAAAAGAAGTATTTTTATTAATTCTTGTTGTTTATTTTTTGATAGAATTAGATAGAAGTCCATATGATATGCATTGCATTAATGATTGATCGAAAGATGAGAGACAAACATTAATGTACTTAAATGATATCATTAAATATCCCAAGTCATAGCATTGTCAAGAATGAACATTGACTATATGCGGTAAGACTTGTGAGTGTTATGCTCATGCTATAATACGAGTGGTAGGAGATCTCACACCTATTAGCATGATGATGTCAAAGTAAGCACTTAGGTTATTAATGTTAGTTAACATATCATAGAACATGGCTCGCCATAAGAATCCATTTAGTTTAGTCTATGAAAATCTCATATGAGATAGGTAAAACTGATCCTTTAACTTAAAGTCATCACGATTATCTCATTATAAGATTTATATATTTGACACTCGTTATGATGGGTTCGGTTAAGAGCTGCATGTAGGCGATTTGTTGAGTGCACTAGGAATCTAATGGAGATAGGTGGATGACTAAAATAAGACATGTCATTCCTTATATGCTAAAGGAGTTATCATATTGCACTTCGATGAAGGTACGCTCAAGGAATCTGTGGTCATAGTTGGTTCATTCTAAAGCTAAGACATTTAGGAATCGAAAAAAACATGTATGATCATAATCGAACAGAGTATAAACTAAGTTTGAGATCACATTGTGATAAATTGATATAAGGACTGAATTGTATGGTAACCTTACTCGTGAAAAGTAATTACGGATTAATTAATCCTCATAAAGAATTGGATAGTCATAATGTCTTGCTAGAGATCAATCTTGATCTATGTATTAAGAGATAAAAGTGATGTTTTTTATTCTCGATACATTTTCAATATATCTAGGAGCCTATTAAGTCATATTCATAAGTTTAAGTATTCGCATAATAAAAGAGAAGCAAATATTTTGAAAAAGGTTTTTAGTTTTGAAAGTTTTCTATTTTGGAAAAGTTTTTAGTTTTGAAAATAAGTTTCCTAAAATGAAAATTTTTCTATTTTAGAAATCAATTTTTTAACTTAGAAGTCAATTCCAAATTTGAAAGTAAGTTATCTAAAAAGCAAATTACTTTCCTTTCCTTAGGTTTAAGGGGAATTTAGAAATTGTTTCCTAATTTAGTGATGAACCCATTTTCAATTGAACTCTTTTTAATTAAACCCCCAATTGAATTTTCCTTATTTTCAATTTCCCATGTATTTTCAATCGGACCCCGAAGTCCCAATTTTCTACTTGTCTCCTCCTACTCTTTTTTTCCTTATTTCCTTATCTTCTTGTTTCTTTCTTTTTCTTGCTCTTTTTTTTTTTTTAATTTTCTAAATTCTTAAAAATCATGTGATTTCTAAAAAAACCCTAACCCATGGACAAAATATTGCACAATCAAGTAAATTAAACAGAACACATTTAATTTTTGTATTTTTATTTTTTGAAAAAATATGTAAAAAACAAAAGGTTCAAAAATTAGGTGATAAAATAAAACTTAAATTTGAAGTTTATTAATTGAAATTGGAATACTTTTTATGTGTAAACTTAATTAACTAAAATAGGAATTTTAATCAATACACTTTTTGTATTAAAATAATTAATTCATTAACTTTTCTAAAATAAGAAATCTGATATATTAACTAACTAGAAATTTCTAACCTTATTCATAATATAATATGTAAAAGGCACCACTAGCGTTAAGGATTATTTTTTCTCTTTGAACTAATTTGTCTTAATGCGTCATGGTTTGAATAGAGACTAATACGAGCATACAAAAGTTGGGACATATTTTAGTCAAGTCACATAATATTATTAGATGAAGTCATTTATAGAGCCTAATAGATATGGAATTACTACTTTAATTTTCTTTCACTTGATAAATATTTAGTTTTGAACATTAAACAAGGAAAATGGAAAAGATAATGTAATTTAATACCAAATTTCTTATTTTAACAATTGGTAATAATTAAGTTTACATAGAAAAGTTAATGACTTGGTAATTTTAATACGAAAATGATAGCATTAAAATAATTATTAAATTTTATAAAGTTATGAAAAAAAAATTAACATAAAATTTAAGGTTAAAGGATGGAAAAAAGGTACAAATTATTTTTCAAATGATACTCTTAAAAATTTGTTCATTAAATTGGTAGATTATTAATTATAAATTTTGATCATTAGGAAAAATTAATTTTAGACCACTTATTCTCAAATATTAAATTGAAGACGAATTAGTACAAACTAGTTTCTTCCCACGCTACACTATAAGTTAGACAGAACATATAAAATTATTTTAAAAAACAATTTTAGTTTAAAAAACCTTTTTTAAAAAAAATATATGTTTAAGAAATTATTCATTATGTTTTTTCATAAATTTTCTGCTAAAAAGAACATGATTTATTCTTTTGTATTAGAATTTTTAACTAAAAGCTTATAAAAAAATTAAAAAATTCTTAGATTCTTCACCAAGAACTTTTCTCCTATTTTTTTCCTAAAACATTTAAGACAAATTATCTAGAAAAAAATGCCTTTAATCTTTAAATTACACACACACACACATACATATCAATGAGACCGTAGCACAAATAAAGTTATAGATTAAAACAAAAGTCGTTGAAAAAATTAGAAATTGAAGTTCTACAAGAGCAAAAAAAAAAAAAAAAAAAAGCCTCGGAATTTCAAAAATACCACTAAATGCAAAATAATATTAGGAGGGTGAATAGTATTGTAAACGTATTAAATGCTTAAACAATATTTAAAATAATAAAAATACCACCAACTTAAATCATTAAAATATCATTAAATCCACACGATTCTTGAGTATATGAAGAGTATTAGGAAGTTCTCACTCTATCTTTTTTAGAATTAAAAAATTTTGCAAACTCATATTGGATTGATAAACTATCAATTATCAAATTATTATGTTGTTTAACCTTGTTAAAATAACACAAAATTAAACACATAAAAATCAAAAATGAAAATCGGGAATCTATTTGCAAATTCTGAAACATGGGGATAATATTGTATCTTCGACGGTAAAACGAGATCGAAATGTAAAATCTCTATATAAAGTTTCAACACTTTATCCTATATACTAAACCAAAATGCTTTTTCATCGTAGCAATGAACAGTATCAATCAATCACTTGTTCATTGCTACAATGTTTTTGTTTTTTTTCTTATTTTCATTTTTTTGGCTAGACCAGTTGCCCCCCCCCGATCCGTTTACTTGTTCATTTGAACAATAAACGGCTTCCCTCCTCTTTTTTTTTTTGTAAACATTGAATTTTTTAAAAAAATTTCCATCCATTTACTGTTCGCATGGACGAGTAAACGGCTTGCACCCTATTTTTTTTTCTAAACATTGAATTTTTTTAAATTTCGTTTCTTAATAGTATTTGGTGTTAAAATTTTAAAAGAACTAACAATTAGTTGGGTGTTAAAATTTTAAAAAAACCAACAATTTATTTCCTTTATTATTTATTTTTAAAATTTAAAAACACAAATAAGAAATAGTTAAATATAATTTTTTTTATTTAAAAATTATAATTATTTTTTATCATAAAACAGATTATTAAACTGAAATAATTTTTTTATATAATTTTATATGTTTTATCCAATCCATAGACATAGCACGAATAAAAAATCTAGTCTTCAACTAAATCCTCAAAGCCTAAAATCACCGGATAACCATGTAATTACCATGAGCGAAACCAACCTCACAATATACTAAACGTCATATCAAACACCATGGTGCGAACAACAAAAACAATATATCAAATCTTCGATCCAAGCTGAATTTTTTGAATGATTTTTTATGTATTAAATGCTGTAGAACTTTTTTCTTCTTCCAACGAGCTCCTCCCTTCTTTTCTTTCTCCTTCGTAGTATTATGTATTAAATGCTACAGAAATTTTTGAATGATTTTTTATGCTGTTGAAAAAAATTAATAAAACTCAAATCTTGTTTAATTGAAGAAACTAACTACATACACAACCTTACTAATAATTAACAAAAAAACTAAAAGATGAAGGATTGTTACTGTTGGTGTATATCTTCCTAAAAAGTGAGGAATTCTTATCTTCCTCGTTGTTTTCAAATAAGCTATCATTTTTTGTTTACCACCTGATTTTGGAGTCTTTGATCTACACATTTTTTTATGGGAGCTTGGCTTGGAATCTTTGGTTTTGAACATTCTTTATTTCGACACTAATCGTAGAGCACTAACCACTCCATCCTAACTAAAATATGGCCAGCAATCTATTTGTTCTAGATCCAAATAATTAAAAAAAAAAGAAGAAGATTTAGGTTATTTTGCAAGTTAATTAAATTTTAGTTTTTCCGAAATGATTTTAAGGACAATTTCTTACTAGTGTTGATTTGAATATTCAAATCTTAAAAAATCGACAAAGAAAGCAAACTTTCTTAATCACTAGACTAGTTGCTAGACTAAACCCCTCTAAAAACACCAAAAAAAAAAAATACACAACCTTACATAGTCACAACAACCTTTTCTACAATAGCTAGACCAAGTCTATTTATACAAATATTTGTTGCCGCTTAAGATTGCAAAGTTAAAATCTTGTTTAAGGGCTAAGGCTGCAACTCATATTAGCTTGGTTGCTAACATTTTAAACTAGAAAACGGGGTTTTTTTTCACGGGAGATCAGCCACCATGGATTTGCCCATTAGCGTTCATAAACTAACAAAGTTGAAAATGACTATAAAGTATGAAACTCACACCCGACCATTAAATTTAATTAGAAGATCAATTATTTTAGCTCATGTCTTTTGTTATTTCCTCCCCCGTTCTCTCATCCATTCTCCTTGCTCACCTTTCCAGTTCTCCACCATAGCCCCATCACCTTTCGTTATCCATCTTCCTAAGGACCCCACGACCTGACAGCCTTCTAATTTTTATATTCATCTCACGCAGGAGTCTTCGCGCCAAAGTCTGCCTTAAAGACTTTTTAGAGAATAAAAGCAAACTAATCAGCGTCTAGCATTCAGACAACATAACAAATGGAACTCCGCGCAAAAACTTCCTAGAGAACAAAACCAAAACTACTCAGCGCCTTAGCATTCAGAACATATCAAATTGAACTCTTAAATAAAAGCAATCTAATCAGTAAGAGCTGATCATCATCTAGCATTCGAGACATAACAAATTGAACTCTAAACTATGAATTCGAGGCTTTAGAAAGCTAAAAAATTCTCGCAATCGAAAACATTACGTTACATATATAGCATTCTCGATCATGTTCTAACTTTAACTTCACTTTAAAGTAAGGCGGTTATTTAACAGATATCAAACACTTGAAACATGACAAGGGAGGACAGAAAGAGAGACTTCAGATACCATTCCAGTTCAACTCGGGACCGGTCATTATTCCTGCAGCATCTTGGCCCATACAAGCAATTCACTCAATCATCTCATTATCACCGTCCTCATCCACAACCTCCTGGATCTTCATCTTTTTCACTTTCTGGGCAGCATCATCCCTTGGGCCATTGGGAATTTGAATCAAAACATCAGCCTTTTGACCCGTGGCTGCATTGACAAGTCCACCATTCTTCTCCACGCGATAAGCCAAGTCCTGTCCATCTGGGCTTGCATCTATGTACACAGTAGAGTTCTCATCAATCTCCTCTCTTACAAGCATTCTAGATAGCATTGTGACCACCTTCCTCTCGAGCCATCTCCTTATAGGTCGCGCACCATAGACCTAAAACATGATATAGACAATGTAAGTCACTGCATCCAAACAGAGTACCTAAAGAAGTGACGGAATATGTTATAAAAAAATACTCACAGGATCATAACTCTCAGCCAAAATATAATCCAGTGCAGCATCTGTAACTGCCAAAGCAATACCCCTCTCAGCAAGACGGCTAGCAACATCTTTCATTTGTAACCTTGCAACCTTTCTCAGTTGGTCATGAGAGAGTGGATCAAAAACCACTATCTCATCAAGCCGATTTAGTAACTCAGGCCTGAACTGCTTTCTCACCTGTCAGAAAAATCAACAATTAGCAGTAAGTTCGTATCTCAATTTTTTGCAACCAAGAAGCCTACGACAAAACCCAGAAAGACTGCATGACAGAATGTAGTATTACGTTTACCTCTTGCATCACTCGATCTCGAGCAACTTGCATGGAACACTTGCCCATCAGTCCAGACAAAAGGTGCTCAGCCCCAAGGTTGGAAGTCATGATAATCACTGTGTTTCTAAAATCTACAGTGCGGCCTTGACCGTCTGTTAGCCTTCCATCATCAAGAACTTGAAGAAGAGTATTAAAGACAGAAACGTGAGCTTTCTCCACTTCGTCAAACAGCACAACGCTATAAGGCCTCCGTCTCACAGCCTCTGTCAGCTGCCCACCTTCTTCATGCCCCACATACCTGAAATACATACGCATGTGTGAGATATCATTCGTGCAACCTTATATAATAGAGAGAAAGAAAATTATGAAAAATGAGTACTTACCCAGGAGGAGCACCAATAAGTCGAGCTACTGAGTGTTGCTCCATGTACTCAGACATATCGATTCTCACCAAATGGTTTTCATCATCAAAGAGCTGCTCAGCAAGAGCCTTGGCAAGCTCTGTCTTGCCAACACCAGTTGGACCCAAGAATAGGAATGAGCCAGTCGGCTGCTGAGGCCTGCCTAAACCAGCCCTTGACCTCAGCACAGCCTCCGCAACAGCATTAACCGCTTGGTCCTGTCCTACCACTCTCTGATGCAACCTATCAGCAAGCCCAATTAGCCTCTCTTTCTCATTCTGGCCAAGCCTTGTGACAGGAATGCCAGTCCACCGACTCACTACTTCCGCAATGTGTTCTGGTCCAACAGTTTCTGTCAGCATCAAGTTCTCCTCGGTGGTTGCTCCTTCAAGACGTGCTATAGCAGCTTCCACTTCCTCCAGTGCCCCATAGCGCAAATCAGCAACTCTGGCTAAATCGTATCTTCTTTCAGCCTCTTGTATGGAGAAAAGTATCTCCTCTTTCTTCTGCTTGAGCCGCCGAATCTCATCAATCCTTTCTTTCTCCTTTTTGTATTTCATCAACATGGGCTGAAGCTTGTCTCTCAAGTCATCAAGTTCTTTTACAACCTGAAACAGTCTCAATATAGCCATGTTGAGCATAAGGGAGATACACAGCTCATAATTGATTACTAAATTTTCTTTTAAGATGCAGTTCTTACTTCAGCCAGTCGAGCTTTGCTAGCTTTATCTTTCTCCTTCTCAAGAGCATGATGTTCTACTTCTAGTTGCATTCTCTTCCTTTCAAGGTTGTCGATTTCTTCAGGCTGACTATCAAGTTGGACTCTAACATTTGCACATGCTTCATCGACCAAATCAATTGCCTTATCGGGCAGATGACGACCTAAATACATGAGCAAGAAAGACCGGATATTTATCATCTAACCAAATAATCCCAATACACGAACTATAAAATCAAATATACTACCGCTTTATTAAAACAAACAATTCCAAAAGCATATTAAAACCTGAAAGTGGAGTTGAACTGCTAAATGGTACCTGTAATATATCGACTTGATAATTGAGCTGCAACCACAAGGGCTCTGTCTTGAATTCGAACACCATGATGACCCTCATACTTCTCTTTCAATCCTCGAAGAATGCTTATTGTGTCTGCAACACTTGGCTCAGCCACATAGACTTGTTGGAACCTTCTCTCAAATGCAGCATCTTTCTCCACATACTTCCTGTACTCTTCCAGGGTTGTGGCTCCAATGCACCTAAGCTGACCTCTTGCAAGCATTGGCTTAAAAAGGTTAGCAGCATCCATAGACCCCTCCGTTCGACCCGCACCTAGAACAAGATGAATTTCATCAATAAACAGAATCACCTTCCCCTCAGCTTCTTCCACTTCTTTCAAAACAGCTTTTAACCGCTCCTCGAATTCCCCTCTATATTTTGCACCAGCAACAAGAGCACCCATGTCCAAGGCAATGAGCCTGACATCAGCAAGATTACTTGGCACATCCCCTCTCACAATCCTTTGGGCCAAACCTTCAACAACAGCGGTTTTGCCAACTCCTGGCTCTCCAATAAGGACCGGGTTGTTCTTAGTTCTCCGTGATAGAATCCTGACGACCCTTCTGATCTCATCATCTCTTCCAATGACAGGATCAAGCTTTCCCGCATCTTCCACAAGATCTCTCCCATAAGTCTTCAAAGCCTGAAAATTAGTATCCCCAGAAGCACTCTCCACCTTCTTCCCTTCCTTTCCTCGGAGTTTCTCTACCTCAGATTTCACAGTGGAAGCAGAAACTCCAACTTCTTTCAACAAATCCCTTATGTGGGAATCCTCGAGAAGACCTAAGATCATCTGATCAACAGCTAAATAGGAGTCCCCTCGTGATTTTTGTAACGCTTGAGCACGTCTTATCACCTTAATAAGACTAGTGCTGGGAGGAACTTCATCAGGAGGCGGAGACTGAGATGGGAGTTTCTTGAGGGCTTGATTGAAAACTCTTTCTGCTGCCTGAGCAGAATTCTCATGACCACCGGCATTGGCAACTGCTTGTCTAAAGATTCCACTAGGATCTGAAAGAAGGGCAACAGCAAGATGTAACGGGGTTATCTGGGCATGACCAGCACTTATTGCCAATTCGTGAGCTGTTGCAAGAGCCTCATTGGTCTTGTGTGTGAACTTTCCAGGATCCATTACTTGATTCTTCAACCTCCTTTCCTTCCTTTCTGTAAACAAACAACACCAACAACGGTTACGGTACTGATTTCATGAAAAGAATTAAACATAAAGTGATTTCCAAAACACAATTAATAATAAAACCAAAAAAAACAAAAAAAACAAAAAAGAATGTAGATTGCTCCGTTGTTGCGGTTGGAATAAGAGAAACAATAGAATAGAAAAGCGCTAAAACCACGATTAAAAGATTGAAGAAATAATTCTAATCTCTACGAACCTTAGTTAGCAATCGGTACGTACTTAAAGGAAACGGATGCCTTTCTTTCTTTCTTTCAGCTAGCAGGCTAAGCCTTAAAACTAAAACTTTGATCGTTGATTCTGGTGGGTGGTTTTTGTATGGGAAGAGTGAGTAGCTAACAGTTTCAGAATTGAATTTGATCCTTCTTCTATTGGTTAGAGTGAGGAGAGAACGAAGAGGAGTGGTTTTTTGAAGAGACGAGAGAAACATCTGGAAACAAGTCGATACGTGGCACTAGAAACTACTAGAGAGGGATAGAAACACATACTTCGCTTGCTTTAGCCGCTCGCCTCCTCCTTTGTCCTGCTCTTATACAATAGTAACAATAATAATAATAATAAAGCGTAAATAAATATTAAATAATTCAATAGGAACCTCCTCGATACACCTGGAACATATTCCATTTCCCAGATTAAGAGAGTGTGCCCGCGCTCCTTTTTCTAATATTTCACTTGATGTGCTACAGTTACAGGAAAAATTACATAAGTTGTTGTCGCCGTCATTAAATTCACTATAGACTATCACTAGTTCGCACCGTGCTGCTTCTTTTGTTTTGCTGCATTTCAGCCGTTGATGATTGTCGTTTGTGCGTCATTTCCTTGTTCTTACACCATTGGATTGATTGGTTTTTTCTGCTTTTAAATGATTTTTTAATTTAATTCTTTGGATGGCTTTTGGTAGTTTGCAAGCTGCGTATTTTGCGCCATTCTATTTTTTTTTGTTTAATTATTTTGATGTCATTTAGTGGTTATGCATATTATTTTTGTTATAACACGTTTTAAAAATAAAGTAAGTTAATAATTTATATCCTTTTTTGGATTAGAAAAAATAGTTATAGATTAATTAGAGGTTAATTATATTTTTAGTATAAATTAAAATTTTGATTTTTTGTTACAAAAAAAGAAAGTTCTCAAACCTTATATAAAGAAAAAGAAAAGAGAATAAAAATAAAAATAAAATGAAAGGTAAAAATAAATAAATAAATAAAATTGCATAGTTTTAAAAACAAAATATGGGACATCCCTTCTCATTTTTTCTTATTTTGCATTTCCTTCCTTTCTTTCTCTTCCTCCTTCATTCTCTCTACTCTCCCATTTCTCTCCTCCTTTTCTAAGCTAAAGTCTTGCTCAAATGCTTCAGAAATTCATTACAGCAAGATGATTAAAGTGAGTTTAGCTAGATTAAAGCTTTAGAGGCTTGAAGTGTTTTAGGATTGAAATTAGGATTGAATACCTTTTTGTCAAATATAAGAATTTTTGTTATTTGACTTTAAATTGAGATGTTTATATGTATTTATTGATTATTTTAAAATTAATTTATACTAGGTTTGTAGTTGGAATGAAAAATTGAGTTAGGTTATGGTTATGGTTAGGGTTTGAATTGAATTTGGGAGTTTGATGATTAAAACACTTAATTCTCGCTAGTTAATGCTTGAAATGACTTAATAGTGTCATGAAATTGATTATTGGAACATGAATTTGAAAAATCCTCAAATTGGTTGAAGTGATGGATTGTAGAGATAAATTATGTGAAAATTGAAGATGGATTGTAGAGAAAAATTGTGTGAAAAATTAAAGTGAAAATTTGTGATGGATAATTGATTGTAGTAAAGTATAAATTGTATAGTTAGAGAAAAATTATAGAATGAACTTAGGATATAGTTGTTAGGTAATTGTCTAAAATTGGTTGGGAAAACAAGAGTTTAATTAAAAGTCCATAATTTGAGTCTTTCCGATAAATTCTATTCTTATAAATTATCTTGTATTTAAATTTTTAGAATAATTCATTTTCTTTCAAAATATTTTTTGATATGTAATATTAATGATTATTCGATCATTTTATATCATTAGATTCTTTAGGAGCAGAGCGACTCCATCTCAACGAACCTTGACTTTGTACAATCTTCAATTTGCACTTGTGAGTAGATAGTATATAACATATCGTATTTTTAATTTCTTTTAATATTTTTATCATGCATCATTATTTGAAATATGTCAAAATCACATCTATTGGAACTTAGATGGGAATGGGTATCCTTGTGAAATTTTGAATGATTGGATTTTGAAAATGATTTGATATAATTCAAAAAGATCCGATTATGTGCTTGAATAAGAGTTTCATTTAAGATTTGATTTAATTTTATAAATTTAAATTTTTTTTACTTGTTCGATTAAGATTCTTGATTTTGATGTTATTCATATAATTTAATTAAGTATGTATTTGATTTGTAATTTTAAATATGATTTTCTATTTGAACTTATACCGTAAGTATGAGATTTGATATTGACTTGCATTACCAATGGTTTTGAGCATGAATTTTATTTAGATATGTTGGATTTGTATTTTAGAATATATGTAAATTTATTTTAGTTTCGAATTGTTTGAATACCTTGGGGTACCTAGCTACGTGGGTTAGCTCACCGATATTAATGCTCTAAATAACGGGAGAGGTATAGTGCTAGCTTCGTATGTTGGCCAATATACGGTTACCTAGCTACAAAAGGCATATCCTTTGGATATTCGCATCCAATAATATGTTATGGTTTGATCACTCTAAGTGTAGGTTTTGGATATTTGATTTGATTTGATTATTCTATGTATGGATTTTGATACTTGATATTACTTGATTGATTATATGTATTTTGATATAAGATTTTGATTATAAGTTTCAATTACTTGAAAATATGAGATACAATTTGATATTTAAATATATATTTGATTTTAAGAAATATGCATTGCATCTTATGCGGGTTTTGAATTATCATCCATTTGTTCGTTTTTCTCCTTAGATATGTTATAATAACTACTCATTGATTTTTATTATAAGTTTCAATGACTTGAAAATATGAGATACAATTTGATATTTAAATATATATTTGATTTTAAGAAATATGCATTGCATCTTAAAGCGAGGTTTTGAATTATCATCCATTTGTTCGTTTTTCTCCTTAGATATGTTATAATAACTACTCATTGCTTACATCCCACTATTTTAGTTTTGTAGAGTTTTGGGATTTTTAGTTGACTTTCTCAAAATTCTTATCTTTAAACCGGCACATTGATCATACTATTTATTTATTTATAGTATTTTGAATTTGTATTTTAATATTATTGTACACTCTAAAAGCTCGTAGTTATAATTGTGGGAGTTGTGTTAGTTTGTTAATTAATATATTGAATATGAACAAGTATTGTGAATTTGGATGTGTTATGTAATAATTAGGTTGTTGATTGTTAAATTATAAATTGAGATGGAATTTAAGAAGTATTAGTTAAATCAAGATATGATATTATGAATTGTATAGAAGTTGTGTTAGGTTGTTGACTTGAATATTATTTTAGAAATGTATAAATATGTGGAATTATAGTTTGTGCTGGAATTTATAAAGTGATGACTATCTTGTGGTGAATTTATTGATTAAAAATTGACATTTTGATTACTACATATTTGATAGTTATGTTTAGATATATAAGACTTGCTTGAATTAGGGTAGGCCTTACAACTCTCTCAATTTTCGCATCGATCATGAACTAGTTTGAGAGTCATGATAAAGTTGGTATCGAGCATGGGTTTCAAAGTTTAGGATAACTACAAAGCGTAGGCTTTAGTTTAATCCATGTCCTTCCTTCAAAGTATTCTACTTTTTGGAGTCTTTATCTCTTAAAATATGTTAAATCTAAGTTTGTGTTTCATATAGGTTGTTATGGTGAGGATTATATTATGTGATCATAAAGGACGTGGTGTCGAGGCCGATGCATCATCCGGACCTCTACAATTTCATGGTAGATCTAGAGTCGGTGAAGAAATAGACTCTAATGTGATGTTGCCAACTAATATCATGGATGGTTTTTGTGCTATGTAACATATTGTAGAGACAATGATCGAGGGTATCTAGAAAACTTTGAAAGCTATGGGCGGGGTTGGTGTCAACCAATCGGGGTTTGGGTGAGACAAGTACTTCCATAATCGCCACCGGATTGGGGTTAGAAAGGTATGACCTAATAAAAGAGAAGCAAAGGTTATCAAAGTCTAGGATAATTACAAAGTGTAGGTTTTATTTTAATCCATGTCCTTGCTTTAAATTTTTCTACTTTTTGGAATCTATATCTCTTAAAATATGTTAAATCTAAGTTTGTATTTCGTATAGGTTGTTATGGTGAGGATTAGATTGAATCAACTCCTTAAATATAATGTTTACAAAAATAATTCAAGTAAAATGCCAAATGACCTCCTAAAATTCAAAAGATTAAAAAATAGATTAAAAAAGTACACATATGTTGAACATATAAAAATTTAAATAAAAAATAAAATCAAAATCCGAGCAAAACGAGATGAAAAATCAAAACAACCCATAAAATTATAATATTTATGACAATAATTTAAATAAATCCGGATAAAATACCAAACAACTTCTTAAAATTAAGACATTTTAAACATAGATCAAAAACATATGTTAAACATATAAAAAGTTTTGCAAAAAAAAAAAAAAAAATCAAAATCTATCATAATTAAATGGAAAACCAAACTAGCCTCTCTACTTTGTCTCTCTCTCTCTTGAATTTTCTCAAAACATTTTTACTTCAAAATTGGTTCTAGGATGTAAACGGCATGGCCCTCTAAACCCTCAAATGTTATTAAAATAGAAGAAAATCAATTTAGAAAATTCCTACTTCAAACAAAAAAAAAGCGTTTTTATTGTAAGTTTTTTCATTACCAACAACTCTGCTATATGCTTAATTTTTGGTGATCCGAACAAGGACAAAACAATTTTAAAAAAATTACTCGTTAAAAATCAATATATATAAACTAGAAAATGACAAAATAATGATTTTAAAAAGATAGCTCCTGAAGCTAAAAAAAAAAACATCAAATAAAAAATTCAGCTAAAACTAAAATCAAAATCTTGGTTAAATTGATGAAAAACTAAAATAGCTCCTAAAAATATAACTTTTATGACAATAGCTAAAATAAAGTTTGATTAAAATCAAAATAACCTCCTAAAATTACAAAATTAAAACATAGACCAAAACAAATATATGTTGAACATATAAAATTTTAGCTAAAAATAACATCAAAATCTAGGCTAAAGAGACAAAAAAAACTAAAAGAACCCCTAAAATATAATTTTTACAACAATAGCTAAAATAAATTTAAATAAAATATCAAATGAGCTCCTAAAATTTTGAAATTTAAAATATAAACTAAGAATAAATATTAAAGATATAAAATTTCAGACAAAAATAAAATCAAAATTTGGACTAAATAGATGAAAAATTATAACGAGTCCCTAAAATATAATGTTTCCAATAATAATTAAAAAAATTCACATAAAATACTAAAAAAACTTTGAAGTTATAAAGTTTGAAATATAGATAAAAAAAACATATAGATGTTGAATATATAAAAATTTTATTAAAAAAATAAAATCAAAATCAACCCCTAAGAATACAATATTTATGACAACAATTTAAATAAATCTAGATAATAATAAAAAATGATCTCCTGAGAATCTAAAATTTAAGACATAGAAAAAAAATAAATTTTAGATAAAAATAAAATCCAAAGTAGGGTAAATAGATGGAAAACCAAAACGAGCCCCTCAAATATAATGTTTACGATAATGACTTAAATAAATTAAGATAAAATATCAAATGATCTCCTAAAATTCTTCAATTTAAAACATAGACTAAGAACATATATTGAAAATATAAAAGTTCATATAGAAATAAAATCAAAATATGGGCTAAGCAAATAGAAAATAAAAATAGCTCTTCAAATATTTTGTTTACGAAAATAATTAAAATAAAATACAAATTGAGATCCTAAAATTCTAAATTTTAAAACCTAGATAAATAAAGAAGAAATAAATAAGATAAATATTGAAGATATAAAAATTAAAGAAAAAACAAAACCAAAATCTAGGCTAAATTGATAAGAAATCAAAACAACCGTAAAAATACAATTTTTACAACAATAATTTAAAGAAATCTAGATAAAATATCAAACAACTTCTTAAAATTATGAAATTTTTAACATAAATAAAAAATAGATATATTTTAACTATACACAAATTTGAGAAAAAAATAAAATCAAAATCTAACCTAATTAATTGGAAAACTAAAATAGTCTCTCTAATTTTGTTCTCTCTCTCGAATCTCTAGACATTTTTACTTCAAATTTGGTTCTGAGATGAAGAAGAGGTTGCCCTTTACACTCTTAAATAAATAATTACTCTTTGTTAAAAATAAAATCAAAATTTGAGTTAAACATATAGAAAATTGAAACAAAAAATCCCTAAAATATAATGTTTCTGGAACCTACCTCTTTTCTGTTCATGGTGGCTCGGCCACCATTGATGAATAACTTTAAGGCTTTAAGATAGAAGACTCCAGCTCTAATGGTAACAGTATCACCTAGATTCCAAACTTAGAATATGATGGAAAACACATTGGTTTCTTCAAGAAATACAATCGACCATATTGGTAAACAGAATCCTCCACTTGGTTCGATCGCATCTGCTATTGATAAATAAAATTCTCCAACATATCCGATCATGTCTGCTCAGATTGAGACCAATCTAGATCTAGCACCGTCATTATCCTATGCCAAAATAATATCCTAAACAGTATCCTAAATATCCGATCCAATAAAAAACCCCAAAACACCAAAACCATACCCTCTTAAAACCATTTCCCTTGCTCCAAGACAACCTGCATCTATTAACTCTGAGCCTATATGTCTGTTTTCCTTTATAGAATTATAGAAAATAGCCTCTCAATTACAAAGTACCCTAATTCTCAAATTCTGTAGTAGGAAGCCATCGATTAGAGACATACAAGGCCATATACAACGTCTATAGAATTTAAGGGGAGAAGCAGTTATTGGTTTGCTTGATCCTTGACATGTCATTTTGCGTTTGGAGATAAAAGATAACCTGATCCTAACCCTATCATACGAAGTTCATAATATTCAAAGTATGTACCGTATGTTATTTTGGAACTTTAAATTCCAATTTCATAAAAGAAAGTCCATTAATTTCAATATGGATCCGTTTGCCCCATCCACCCTTATTATTCTTTAACCCATCTTTTCTAAAATGAATCAGTGAAGGTATTAGGAGCTTCATACATCTAGATGATAAGATGTTGCCATTAACATATCCAATATTTGCCAGGATATATTTGGAGGCGGATCTCTCAAAGCCTTTCCCAAATCACATATAGGTGGAAAGCTTGAAAGATCATGGTTTACGGTAGGGAATTGAATATGAAGGGTATATGGTTTATTTCTTTTTTTAAGTTTGATTGGACATTCCGATGATAACTCGTTGAAAGAAATTAGAAATTTTACAGCAGGAGAACATCATGCAAACTAAGGTACACCAGATTAGTGAGGCTAAGTCTGTTAGAGGTGATGGGTATAGAAAAATAACATTAGGTTACGATGTATAGAAGATCAAGAGGTAATATTGAATAAATAGGAAAGGGAACCTCTTAACCCTATAAAGGTATAGAAAGTTAGGGAATACAATCATCAAGGTACATTTATTGATGAAAAAAAATTGGTAAAATCAATACGAGGAGGTGGCAACGGTATAGAAAATATACCAAGTAACATGGGTAGCCATCCACAAACTATCACGTTGCATAGAGTTGCCTAGATCGGTAAGGATAATCATTGTAATACGCAACATGTGCACAAGGCATCATATGATTCTATATATGAAGAGAGATAACACAATAATAATGTAAAAGCGAAGAAAAATAAGGCTAAAATTCATTTAGATTTGAAACTATTTGTAGTATTGGAACTACTAGAGGAATCTAGGGAGTATGAATTGGAAAGAGAGATAGATACAATACGGGACTCATGTGCATTGACTATGAGGACTCTTTTAGGGAATGCATATGAAGAGTTTATCCCTAAATCTTGGTCCGTTAATAGTATTTACAACGGGCTTCTAGAAGATAATATATTAGTCTTGGAATTAATTTATCCAAATTTGAAAGTCGAGTTACCTAAAATGAAAATCGGTTTTCTAATTTAGGTTTAAGGGTAACTTGAGAAATTATTTTTTAATAGTGGGCCTCCCTAAAAATATCCGACCCAATTTATTTAGATGGTCTAAATTAATTAGTAATTAATTGGACCAAAGGAGTTTGGGCTAATAGCTTAATTAAAAAGCTTACAAGATAGTTTAGTGGATGGATAATCTTAAGCACTAAAACATAAGGCTCGGGATTTACAAAAATAAGATTAAATAAGTCCACATAAGCAATAACTCCTTTCTTTAGAATAAGTCACCGCCACGATTTATATAAGAGAGATGGAGAGATAGAGACACAAAATACAATTATTCAAAAAAGAAAAAAAAATTATCTATCTCCTCTCTAAAAATTAGAAGCTGGAACTTCTCTTGTTTAGGAATATTTTGTGCAAAAACTCTAGGTTGAGAGAAAATTATACAAAGTAGAAAAGTTAGAGCTAGCATATCATGATTTCGTTGCTTCTTGTGCGAGTATTTGAGCTGCATGAATCACTAATAGATATCGGATGTTTGGACGGTTCTTCTTCTAGAATTTGAATTATTCCCTAGAAAAGGTAACTGCTAAATATATTTTTATTAATATAGTTAGTTGATTCAATGGTTGATCTTGGAAACCTTAGATAAAGGTGTTAGCACCTAATTTTTGGTCCTATTTATTTATCTATTTATTAGCTATTTATTTATTATTATGAAATACCAAAAGATAAAAAAATAAAAACAAAAATAGAAAAAGAGAAAAATAAAAAAATAGAAAATTAAGGTAGTTAGTTTAGAAAAAGTTTTTAATCGAAAAAATAAAAGGTTGGAAACGAGTTAAAAGGAAAATTGAGGGCATAGAGAAAAAAAATCAAAGTTTCAAACCCTTTAATTAAAATGAAGAGGGATACAATTGAAACTAATTAAAACAAAAGTCTTAACTTTTGGCAAGAGGAGGCCTAAATTAAAACATAAAAAATTAATTGAACCTAAATAAATGCATGGAAGAAAATCAAGGACCAAAGTGGGTTTTTGCCAAAAAAAACCTACCAATATAAAACCCCATGCATTTTTTTTTATCACGAGGACTATTCACCGTCACCTTAAAAAAGGAGACCCAGCTGCTCGCAATTTTCGGACACGCCAATCGCTTCTCCCTCATACGCCAATTGCAAGTTTCTGCTTCCAGCCTCCCTTTCACCTCCCTTTCACCTCCCTCCCTCACTCTACCAGCCAACCCACATGCAACGAACCCCTTCTCGCCGGTCGACCAACCGCACACGCAGCGGCCCCCTTCTCGCCAACCTACGCGGCACCTTCAAAGCCATCGGACCCAAGCCTCTCCCACACTATAGAGCAACCCCTTTTGGCCAGCCTTTCCCTCACCCAAAATAGCCACTAAAACACCCTCAAAATTAGTCCCAAAATCAGCCCCGAAACCGACCTAAAAATCTACCAAAAACCTCCCAAATTAGTTACGAAACCGTTATCGATAGACCCCTAAAAAACTTTACAGAGCAACCCATTTTGGATGGCCTTTCCCTCACCCAAAACAGCTACTAAAACATCACCAAGGAAGCTTTAAGATACCCCCAAAAAAACTCAAAAGTAGTCTCAAAACCAGACCTCGAAACGGACCCCAAAAGTATGCCAAAAGCCACTAAAATCAGCTCTAAACCTATCACTAATCGCCCCCAAAAACCTTTACAAAGCAACCCCTTTGGGTAGCCCCTTTTAACCATTAAAGAAGCCCCAAAAACACCTCCAAAACAGCTTCAAAACCAGCTATTAAACTCTCCAAAAAATCCACTAAACAGTACGCAAAAATCTCTCTCAAAACAGACTCTCCCGAACACTTTTCTTTTTTTGTTTTGCGTTATTGACAAGAAAAAAATTTGAAAAGAAAAAAGAAAAAAGATCTTGTGCTTGTGATTTGGTTGTTGCTTTTTATTTAATTTGTTTGGATAGGAAACATATAAGATCCGCATCACATGCCATCTATGAACGAGTTGCTCTCCTTTTTCGGTTAATCGAATAATCGATTATCATCGGGAATGAAGAGAGTAAGACTAACTTCAAGCTAGACATCGAATCATAGGATCTTTAGGTAAAAATTCTAAAACTACTATACTTTCAAAACATGGTTTGTGTTTGTTTTGTGATGGGTGATTAATTGATTGTGGTGTGAAATATGATTTTAAAGTTGTCGATGGTATTCAAAGTCCTTTTGGATGTTTTTAAATCTGTTTCTCATCTTTCAAAACCGGTTCGAAGCCTATGTTGAGGGCTCTTATCTCTCATGGGACTTTTCACATCGATGCTTCACCATAGGAAACATAGATATGACTCCTACAATAGAGGAGTATCACCAACTACCGCAAATGTGAAGTCCTCCATATCAAGTTTATATATACTCGTCGACGTGATGAAGTGGTTGATAGGGTCGAAAGATGGTTAGGTGTAAGTCTAATTCGAGCACGAGCCAAAGGTGCTACCGAGGGATGGCACCATGAGATCTTATTAGACATATTCAAACAAATCTTAAAGGAGCCCATCACCAGCTCGAAAAAGTTTCGGGTCTTAGCTTTGTGTATCTTCGGTTTGATTTTGTTTCCATCCTCTATTAGATTAATCGGTTTTGATGTGGTAAATATGTTCATTGAGGTGGAGAAGAACTCGGTTAATCCCACTCGTTGTAATTTTAGCCGAGACTATTCTATCACTAAATCACCGTCGAAGATCCGGTAAAGGCATGATGAGGTGTTGTGTGCAACTACCGTGCATATGGATGATTAGTCATATGGGGATATATAGATCAATCTTTGACCCTGTTTGGTCGAAAGGATCAAGAATTACCGAAGAAGTTTGCGATCACCCTATGGAAAAGCTATACCGAACAAGAATGACGAACCATGCTACTCGACTTGTCGAACTCCCAAGTCTTATGGAAGGTCATCCGGATGAATCAAGCATCATATTTAGCTTACTCGTGGAACTTTTCCTTGGGTCCTTTTGGTTGGATTAACGAGATACACTAGTTATGCTCCCGGTATGGTGTTTAGGCAACTTGGTTATGAGCATGGCATTTCGAGAACTATGGGATTGGTCTGGTTTTGAAGGAAATTTGAGAAAAGATGCATCACCTACTTTTCTAAGTCGTATCACCGAAGACTTGTTAACACGGGGCATGATAGGTGGAAAAATAGATGGTCGTGAAGTAGCTACCATCGAAACTTATCCATCTTGATAAGTCGCGAGAGTAAAAGATTTAGGTAATCAAGCGAATCGAAGTCGGGATAATCAAGCTCCAACGCCCGACCATCAAGCTAGTCCGAAACCCTCAATCCCTATCGTGGTTATAGATCCTATTGAGCCATTCGAGGTTGAGATGGGCCAATCTATCCAAGGAAACAAACCAGTTTCTCTACGAGTTCCAAGCATTTCATCTAGCCAACACGCAGGAAAAAGAAGAAAAATAGAAGATCCTCCGTAAATGGCTCTCTCGTACTACCATGACCTTAAAAGAAAAATGGAGTTGCTCAAGATGAAAAACTTAAAGCTAACTAATGATCTAGCCGAGGAGAAAAGAAAGAGGGGAAATGATAAAGAGAAGATATTAGATCCGGAACAAGATTTGGAGGCATGGCAAAGTATAGCTGCTCGAAGAGAAGTATTGAAAGTCGGCTTATCATCAAGCTCAAGCGAATTGGATGTCAAATGTGCCGAGTTAGACAAGCTATAGTCTCGAGATAAAAAAATCGAACTTGAGTTAAGGAGTATGGGCTCGTAAATGCAAAAGCTTAGAGAATATAATTTGAAATGGCAAATGTCAATAGGCGCTGAATGCAACAATCATCGAAACTCAATAGAGCAAGTAGGGGAAGCACAAAGTCGGATCGTAGGACTCAGAAGGAGAATCGATGTCCGGAATGAGAGCTACTTAAGGTATCCTCATACTCGGGCTACTATATATAATCACTTGGCTTAAGTGGCTAGTGAGCGAGGTAAAAACCTAGCCGTACTAGATAATCAAGCAAAGGCGGTCTCCAAGGAAGCTATAGCCCTACGAGAGCTAAGCTCGGGACATTGGTGAGCATAAAGTGAAAAATTATAATGAATCTGTGAGGAGCTACTTGAGGAGGTGTGACTACTTGCTAGCGAGAAATGGCTAGGAGAGCTAAGCAATTCACTCTTGTTTTTTTCTTCTTTCTTATATTTCCTTTTCGGTAGCATGAGTTTCTTTTTCTTGCTCTTTTATGTAAAAGAAAGATGTACTATGAACTATTATAGGCTTGTATGCTCATAATTTTGAATATTCGGTTAATGAAAGTTATGGCATCTTTTTATATATGGCATGGTCTATTCTCCTTATCGAAACTCACTTGACAAGTTGGGCGAATTGACCCTATCTAGTGATCACATCAGCAAATCACACCGACTCGTAAGCAAAATGACTTCATTCATTTGAGAATTTGATAGGTTAAATGATTACTCCGGAATTGAATGGAAGAAAGAAATCCAACAATTACCGATGTGAATAAACATGTCATTAAATTGGATGGAAAAAGGGAATCCAATGGTTACCGATGTGAATAAACACACCATTAAACCAACCATAAGCAAACACACCGAACAAAAAGAAGAAGAGCTCTTTTGTCACCCTCCATGAAAGACTACTCCATATCTAGTCTTAAATATCGTATCTATTATTACTATGTTATTCATGTGCTCGTATTTTGTTGCTTCTTTTATGTGCAAAAATATAGGTCATGTCGGTAAAATCACACATCCTCAAATAGTTTACAAGACCAAATTAAGAGTGAAAATGGAAAACGAGGAAAGGGCTCGATTGGAGCAAACCTATCAACAAGAGGTCACAACATTGAAGAAAGAAGTCGCAAGACTTACCGCCTTTTTGAAGCACGAGTCGCTCTCGTGTCGCCTTCCAATCTGGGTGTAGGTCGGTCATCTACTCGTTGCCTTTGAAGATGCATTTGTCATCCTTCCATCGGCTCCTCAATAGACGGTTAAGATTCCTCAATTTGTCATACCTCAACAAGGGAACCCTACCATTGATAACCCGATGAATACATGAATGCCGGGAGACATGCTCGAGCCAATCCCTTCGAGGACTCATGTCCCTCTCGCCACGAGCATACATTGATCTAATGGCCGATGATCGTGGAAGGGAGAAGGGGTTTACCGAATCTAAAGTTGAAAAATTTACTACTATTGAAGAGCGACTTCGAGCCATCAAGGGTGTAAATGTGTATGACCCTCTCTTAACAATGGATAAAGGATTTGTGGTGATTTCGAAGAAATTCAAGCTACCGAGTTTCCTAAGTATACTTATAGCCGATGCTTGAGGACCCACTCGAGAGTATACCCGAATAAGATGGCTAAAGTAGCTCATGACGAGACTTTGTTAATCCATTTTTTTCTTGAAAGTCCGGAAGGATCCGCCCTCACTTGGTTTATCGACTTAGACAAGAATAAGATCAAAAGATAGAGAGACTTAGTTGAGGACTTCATGAGGCAATACAAGTTCAACTTAGAAATAACTCCGGACGAGTCTAGCTTACGATCGATGGAGAAAAGTATCAAGAAGTCCATTAGGGAGTATGCTCGGAGGTGGCGAGAAACGGCTTCGAGAATTCGATCATCATTGTTGTAGAGGGAGTTAGTCACGCTCTTTATAAATACTTTCAAGCCGCCTTATTATGACTATCTCTTAAGTAATGGATCGAGTAGTTTTATTGAGATAGTATCGGCGGTCGAGCGTATTGAGCGAGCCATTAAAGCGGGAAGAGTGTCGGATTCCGTCGAGTCAAGTTCCAAAAGGAATAATCTTGGAAAAAGAAAAAAATAGGCGTTCATCGAGTGGAAGGGCTAATTTTTCGACAAAGAGGTCTTTGGGAAACCCCATGGAGAGCAAACCGTCGGTTTATGCCATAAGGCGATATGGTTAGTCCTGTCTCACGAGTTCACAACACCAAGAACTATCATACCCACCAATGCCATCGGTTTGACGACCTAGTCTTCAATTCTTACACGACCTCGGATGCAAGCTATTCCTAAACATCCATTGGCCTTTAGACAGCTTTAATAACCAACGAGCTTTCTTCAACCAAAATGATCGGAGGAATACTAGAAGGATAGAGTACAAAAACATCCTACCACCACTCTCTATCTCTTTAGGGGACCTATTTAAATACTCGATGATCGTCGATCGGGTGGTTCCAATTCGGATGCCTCTATTGCAACCACCATATCCACGATGGTATAGGGCGAATGAGACTTGGGAGTGTCATAGTGGTGCAGTTAGGCACAATATTAAGGATTATATCGATTTCAAGAAGAGGGTGAAGTCATTGATAGATCAAGGGTGGATCACATTTGAGGACACACCTAGTTCTCTAAATGTGAATTCAAATCCATTGCCAAATCATACTAAAGCTGGAGGAATAAACATGGTGTCATGTGACGACGTGGTATATGGTAGCAGAAGATGAAGCCTAAAGATTCCTATGGCCGGACTATTTGACTTGATAAAGGCTAGGGATGTTAATATAAAACCTTCTAAAGTCCAAGCTCTAGTTAATCCGAAATAGTATTGTAAGTTTCACAAGATAGGGGCACGACATTGATGACCGTACGGAATTCTATCAACTCGTCCAAACCATACCGGTACTAGTGACATTAAGGATGGACAAAGGGGAAGAAAATGTCAAAGTGGATATGTTATCTGCCGATAAAGGCACTAATAACTCCGTACCCTTCAAATATGAGCCAATTGAGGCGAGCCCTATGAAGTCGGTTTTGAAAATGCTTATCCTCGCGAAGACCGATTGTCGAGCCATTCTTTACAACTACGAATCCTCTAATAAATCACATGCTATTGTGAAGATCTCAGTCGATGGGACGAGTAGATGTTGGAGGAGTTATACATACGTGAACGTTCTATACCTCGGAAGAATTGAGAGTAAAGAAAGGGAAAGGTGTTGATAAAGCCATTAAGGAAAAGACGATTGAGCAAACCTCGTTGAATTTTGAGATGAGCAAACCGATTGAGGATGATAAGGCGATGGAATTTTTGAAATTGATGAAGCACGAGTGAGTATAGTATAGTGGATCGGTTTAACAAGACTCCAGCACGTATATCCCTTATGTCGTCGATATTGAATTCGAGCCTTATCGAAAGGCGCTTCAAAAGGTACTCAGCGAAGCCTATGTGCCATAAGACATCACATCCGATTCAATGAAGCATTTGGTCGGGAGAGTACAAGCCACTAATTATTTATACTTTACTAAGGATGAATTAGGACTTGAAGGGATTGGACACGATAAAGCCTTATATATCACCGTCAAATGCAAGGATCATGTAATTGTAAAGGTTCTAATCAACAATGGGTCTCGCTCTAAATGTACTACTAAAATATATGTTGGATAGTCTACCAATCGATTATTCACACATGAGGCCGAGTAAGATGATGGCACGAGCCTATGATAGAACCCCTCGTTAGGTTATTGGTGATATAGAAATTGATCCGGGCATTGGGCCATACCAATTTCAAACCACCTTTCAAGTGATTGACATCCATCCTTCCTATAGTATGTTGTTAGGGAGGCCATGGATTCATGCGACGAGAGCAGATCACATCTTCACTCCATTAAAGGCCGAAATATAGCCAATGGGAAGCTAATCACTGTGAAGTCCGAAGAGGCTATGACTATAGCTAAGAATGTGGCGATCCCTTATATTGAGGCGGATGGAGTCGATGAAGGGAACCTACATACTTTTGAGGTTGTTAATGCGGAGCTGGTCCTAGAAAACTCACAAGTAAGAAGTCCTAAGTTGTTTGGTGCGGTTAAAATGACAATAAAATACATGATAAAGGTCGGGCTACCACCATCTTGCATGGATAACGACTGTCCGATGATGGTAAGCATGTGAAGTTGGGGATGACCAACCATCATTTGGGTTGGGTACAAGCCATCTAGAAAAGACTATCAAAGGATGGTTGAGTTGAAGAGAGAAAAGAGATTAGCTCGTGTTGAGGGGCAAGATCCCGATTGTCGAGACATTGATATCCCTTACATCCGTACTACATTTCCACGACCTTTGTATAAGACATTCATGGGTGATGAGGATCTTGGCTTGGCTCACATCTTCAATAACATGGCGGTTAACACCTTAGCGAGCAGTAGTGACCGGAGACAATGATCGATACATACCACCAACATCGTCGCTAGCCGGAGCTAATGTGGTGACTCTTCCATAATTCAACGACAACAATATGGAGAAAGCTTTTGACATCGGGAAAATTATCTAGAAGTGTGTTGAAAACGAGGAGCCGACCAACTAGTTTGAGGAGGAGGTGCCAATCGTCTTCAAGGTCGAGTAAATTTCTATTCATTATGTTTTTTTTTACCTTCCAATTGAATTCGGCTCAAATCTTGGAAAAGAATGTTTAATGTGGAGCCTTGTTTTGTTTCATTCATAATAATAATACATCAAACTATGCAAAATTTTATTTTGAAATAGTCTTGTTTACCTTCTTTTTATCTTCTCTTTATTTACACTTTTATTTTATTTCGGGGACACACATTATGATCACCTCTTTAAAAATGAAAATGTTTGAACTAAAAATGATTGGCCTAAATTTGATGAAACTTTAATTGCGATGGATGAAAAAGAGTGGGGAGAGGATGACATAAAAGAATTCACATAACTCTTAGAATTGTTAGAACACTCTATCAAGCCACATCAAAAAGAGTTAGAAATGATAAATATGGGGACTAATGAGAATAGACGGGAGCTAAAAGTTGGGACCGGAATGGAAGGTGCTAAAAGGGAAAGCTCGATTTCGTTTTTGAGAGAACTCGATGTATTTGCTTGGTCGTACATCGATATACCGAGACTAGATATCGAGATAGTGGAGTATAGATTACCTATGAACTCGGGGTGCAAACTAATAAAGCGAAGTTAAGAAGGATAAGGTCGAATGTACTATTAAAAGTAAAAGAATAGATCGAAAGTAGTGGGATGCTGAATTCCTAAAAATGGTCGAATACCCTCGAGTGGGTGTCGAACATAGTTGTAGTGGGTAAAAAAGATGGAAAGATTCGAATATGTGTGGATTACCGTGATTTGAATAGAGCCGATCCAAAGGATGATTTCCTTTTGTTGCATATCGACGTCCTAGTTGATAATGCTACAAAGAATACCATTTATTCATTCATGGATAGGTTTTCGGGGTATAACCGGATCAAGATGGCAAGTATATGACAAGTAAAAGATGACATTTGTCATCCTTTGGGAAACTTTTTGCTACAAAGTTATGCCTTTTGGATTGAAAAATACTGGGGCCACTTATCAAAGAGCTATGGTTACGTTATTCCATGACATGATGCACGAGAAGGTTGAAGTGTATGTAGATGATATGATTGCCAAATCTAAGGAAGACGAGGACCATAAGGTGATCATGAGAAAATTATTTGAGAGATTAAGAAAGTACCGAATGAGGTCGAATCCTGCAAAATGCACTTTTGGTGTGAAGTCGGGAAAATTACTTGGTTTCATAATAAATAATAGGGGAATTGAGGTTGATCCCGATAAAATCAAAGCCATCCAAAGCATGCCTCCACCATCAACCTAGAAAGAAGTCGGAATCTTTTTGGGCCATTTGAATTACATTGCTCGCTTTATCTCTCAATTAACCAACACTTGTGAGCCAATATTTAGATTATTACAAAAGAAAAATCCCGAAGTATGGAATGAGGAATGTCAAGAGGTGTTTGATGAGATCAAGCAATATTTACGGAACCCACCACTGCTAGTACCTCCTGTGCTCGGAAGACCATTAATTCTTTACTTGTCGGTGATAGAAATAGCCATGGGAGGTGTCTTGGGTCGGTATGATGAGTCGGGAAGGAAGGAACATGCTATATACTATTTGAGTAAAATGTTCATCGATTGCGAGTCGAGATACGATGCATTAGAGAAAATGTGTTATGGTTTAGTATGGTGTGCACGACGACTCGGGTAGTACATGCTCTATTACACCACTTGGCTAATCTCAAAAATGGATCCTCTTAAGCACATCTTTGAGAAGCCATACATGTCTAGCCGAGTTACAAGATGGCAAGTCATGTTATCCGAATAGGACATTTATACATGACAAGGAAAACTATAAAAGGAAATGTCATAGCGAGATCATTTAGCGAGATAATGGCACAAATCACTATGAACCTCTAAGATTTGACTTTCTCGATGAAGCGATTGTGGTGGTCGAGAAAGAAGAGATGGGGTTGAAGGATAATAGGTGGGTCTTATATTTTGATGGGGATATAAATGTGTCGGGAAATGGTATCGGGTCGATCCTAATTTCATCAAAAGGAAGACAGGTTCCTATGGCAGTCAAGTTATAGTTTGAATGCACAAATAACATCGTTGAGTATGAAGCATATGAAGCTCGCTATAGAGATGAAGATAAGCAAGCTTGATGTATACGGCGACTCCTTGCTCATAATCGATCGAGTGAAGGAAAAGTGGCAAACGAAAGATGAAAAGTTGAAGCCATATTAAGAGTACTTAACAAAGCTGGCTAATTAATTTGAGGAGATTGAGTTCACTCATCTAGGTAGAGAGAAGAATCACTTTGCCGATGCACTAGCAATAATGGCCTCCATGACCGAAATTGTATGTGGGGTGAAGATTCAACCCATATGTATTGAAACTAGAAATGCTCCTACATACTGTTGTGGTTTGATAGAAGAAGAGTTAGATGGAAAGCAATGGTACCATGATATCAAACAGTTCATCAAGAATAAAGAGTATCCAATTGATGCAACCAGGAATGACAAAAAGATGCTAAGAAGGTTGGTTATGGATTTTTATCTTGACGGTGAAATCTTATATAAAAGAAGTCTTAATGGCTCTCTGTTTAGACGTTTGGATGCGGTTGAAGCAAAGAAGACTATAAGAGATGCCCATGAAGGGATCCGTGCCACAAATGCTAATGGACATATGATAACCCGATAAATTCAGCGATGTGGTTATTTTTGGACCACCTTGGAGAAAGATTATATCGAGTATGTCCGAAAATGTCACAAATGTCAGATTCACACCGCTCGGATAAATGCTCCACCAACACCCCTTTTCAACATGGTATTGCCTCGGCCGTTTGCAATGTGGGGTATGGATGTCATCGAATTGATAAATCCTAAGGCAAGCAATGGTCACCGCTTCATTTTGGTAGCAATTGATTATTTCACCAAGTGGGTTGAGGTCGCTTCCTTTGCACATGACTCGGAAGGTCGTTTGTCGGTTTATTGAAAAGGATATAATCTGCAGATATGGCTCTCCCGAAACCTTGATAACGAGATAATGCTCAAAACTTCAACGGCAAAATGATAAAAGATTTTTACCAGCAATGGAAGATAAAAGCATTGTAATTCCTCTCCTTATAGACGCAAAATGAATGGAGCTATGGAAGCGACAAACAAGAATTTGAAGAAGATTGTCCAAAAGATGGTGATGCCATACAAAAGCTGGCATAAGATGCTACCATTTGCCTTGTATGCTTATCGAACAACCATTAGAACCTCAACGGGAGTGACTCCTTACTCTCGGTATGCGGAATGGAAGCAATGATGCCACTTAGAGGTTGAAATACCCTTTCTAAGGGTCTTAAAGGAAGTTTAGTTAGAAGAATCCGAATGGGCAAAAAATCGATATGAACGACTAAATCGATAAGTAAGAAGTGACTTACCTCTATATGTCATGCCCGACTGTATCGAAAAGAATGGTCGGAGGATATGATAAGCGAGATGCGACGGAGGAGTTTTCAAAAAGGGAATTAGTATTGAAGAAGGTGCTGCAGATATCGAAGGCGAGATCGGAGTAAATAGGCATCGAACTACGAGGGTCCCTATGTAGTGAAAAAGGCATTTTCGGGTGGAGCTCTCATTCGATAAACATGGATGGTGATGAACTATCCAAGCCGGTGAATTCGAATGTCTGTAAAGAAGTATTACACTTAAATTATAACTCTCTTTAATTCAAAACAATGAATATTCATCAAGTTTTGGCCAGTCTAATTTATGTGTTTGTATTTTTCCTTGCTTCTTATTTTTGTTTCTTCGATTGCCTATCATGATCAACTTATGATTGTTTTAATTTCTTTTGAAAAAAACCATATTCTCAAATGTGATCGATCCCTAAAAGCCTATTTTCTTGGTCCTCCACAAGATGATGTATTCATATTATCTATGAAACATGAAAAACAATTCAAATATCAAAGAAAGACATGATAAAGGGATTTACCAAGGTCTTTAACGTGATCAAACCTTCCAAATCATGTTTACTTGGAAAGCAAATCGTGGGACACCTCATGTAGTAAACTAAAAGAAGTCCACATAGAAGGGCAAACCCGAGGATACAATAAATAAAATCCGAAGTCTAAAAAGAGAAGAAAGAAAGAAAAGTCATCACATCCTCAAACCCTAATCGGATGGTGTTGATATGACCAAATGACCTATGATAAACGTTTACGGTGTAATGTCGGGATGAGATAGCCAAAAGAAAAAAAAGGGTAGTAAGCCTTACACTTCGGGGACATGAATGATGTCGCTGAACAAGAAGAGGAAGTGTGGTTTGAATGATTAGGACTTATACTTCTAACAAAAAAAAACACGATTTACTGAAGCTCAAATAATAACCTCATAACTCCTCGTAGTTATCTCAGCTTAAAAAAAAGGGGTCCTGTTACACTCCTCTAAACCAATGTGTTCCGTCACACTAGCCTAAGTTAGAATGGTCGGTCATACCTTCGCTTAGTCGACGCGGTCTTTCGTGCCATTGCAAGTTGATATGGTCCGTCATATCCTTCTAAGTCGAGTGTTCGGTGTGGTATGTCACATCCTGTAAAGTCAAAGTGTTCTGTCATATCCTGTAAAAATCAGAGTGGTGTGTCACATCCTGCAAGTCTAGAGTGGTCTCGTCACATCCTACAAACTTAGAATGGTCCGTCATGTTTTTCAAAAATCGAGTGGTCTATCACGTCTTTCAAAAATCGAGTGATATGTCATGTCTTTTGAAAATTAGAGTGGCTCGTCACGTCTCACAAACTCGGAGTGGTCTATCGCGTCTTTCAAAAAATCAAAGTGGTCTATCATGTCTCCAATAATCGAGTCGTCCGTCACCTCTTTCAAGATCGAGTGTTCGTCACATCCCGTGAGGTCAACGTTGTCCGTCATACCTTACGAAATTAACAATCAATCATCTTCTCATCAAACCGTCAATTGTTAGTTGGGTTCAATGACTCTCTGTTTCATGTCCGTATTTGCTCGTTGCTTATGTTGTACATTCTCGATCCATTTTTCATTTCTTTACAAGCTTACTATGCAAAGCCAAGGAAAACTTTTCTTTTCAATGACTTTACACCGCAATCATTGTAAAGAGGGGACAACTCGTTAGCACCTAATTTTTGGTCCTTTTTATTTATTTATTTATTATTATGAAAATACCAAAAGATAAAAAAAATAAAAACAAAAATAGAAAAAGAGAAAAAAGAAAAAAAAGAGAATTAGGGTAGTTAGTTTAGAAAAAGAGTTTAATTGAAAAAAGAAAAGGTTGGAAACAATGAAAAGGAAAATTGAGGGCATAGAGAGAAAAAATCAAAGTTTCAAACTCTTTAATTAAAATGAGGAGGGATACAATTGGAACTAATTAAAACAAAAGTCTCAATTTTTGGCAAGAGGAGGCCTAAATGGAAACATAAAAAATTAATTGAGCCCAAATAAACGCATGAAAGAAAATCAATGACCAAAGTGGGTTTTTGCAAAAAACCCTACCAATATAAAACCCCATGCATTTTTTTTATCACAAGCACTATTCATTGTCACCTTAAAAAAGGAGACCTAGCTGCTACAATTCTCGGACACGCCAATTGTTTCTCCTTCATATGCCAATTGTAAGTCTCTCGCTTCCAGCCTCCCTTTTGCCTCCCTGCCCAACCCACACGCAACGAACCCCCTCTCTCCGCCAACCGACCCCACACGCAGTAGCCCCCTTCTCGCCAACCTATTGTCGGCACCTTCAAAGCCATCGGACCCAAACCTCTCCCACACTACGGAGTAACCCCTTTTGACCAGCTTTTTCCTCACCCAAAACAACCACTAAAACACTCCTAAGAAAGCTTTAAGATCCCTCTAAAACACCCTCAAAAGTAGTCCCAAAACCAGCCCTAAAATTGACCTAAAAATCTATCAAAAATCTCTTAAATCAGCTTCGAAACCGTTATCGACAGATCCCAAAAAAATTTACAAAGAAACCCCTTTTGGATGGCCTTTCCCTCACCTAAAACAGCCTACTAAAACATCACCAAGGAAGCTTTAAGATACCCCCAAAAAACCTCAAAATTAGTCTCAAAACCATCCCCAAAACCGACCCCAAAAGTCTACCAAAAGCCCTCAAATCAACTCTAAAACTATCACTAACGACCCTCAAAAACCTTTACAGAGCAACCCCTTCGAGCAGACCCTTTGACCCATCAAAGAAGCTCCAAAAACACCTCCAAACCAGCTTCAAAACCAACTAATAAACTCCCTAAAATATCCACTAAAAAAACACAAAAATCTATCTCAAAACAGATCCCCTTAACATTTTGCTTTTTTTTTATTTTGCGTTATTGACAAGAAAAAAATTTGAAAAGAAAAAAAGATCTTGTGTTGTGATTTCGTTGTTGCTTTTTATTTAATTTGTTTGGCTAGGAAACATATAAGATCTACATCACACGCTATCTACGAACGAGTTGCTCTGCTTTTTCGGCTAATCGAATAATCGATTATCATCGAAAATGAAGAGAGTGAGACTAACTTCAAGCCGGACATCGGAATCATAGGATCTTTGGGTAAAAATTCTAAAACTAATATACTTTCAAAACATGGTTTGTGTTTGTTTTGTTATGGGTGATTAATTGATTGTGGTGTGCAATATGATTTTAAAGTTGTTGATGGTATTCAAAGTCATGTTGGATGTCTTTGTATATGTTTCTCATCTTTATTTTGGCCTTATTTTATTTTATTTTACTTTTATTTTTATTTTTTTATGTGCATCATGTTTGAAAATAAGCCGTCTGGTTGCTTCCCACTTATGTGACGAAGCCACCGTAGGGTCTCGAAAATATTTAACATTTTTTTTGTTTATTTGTTTACATATAGGCCATCGGTAACTTCCCACTTATGTGATGAAGCCTTCGGAGGGCCTAAAAAACATTCAATATTTTTTTTTGTTTATTTGTTTACATATAGGCTGCCGGTAGCTTCCCACTTATGTAACAAAGTCATCGGAGGGCCTCGAAAATATTCAACATTTTTTTTGTTTATTTGTTTACATATAGGCCGCCGCTAGCTTTCCACTTATGTGACAAAGCCGCAGGAGAGCCTCAAAAATATTTTTGTTTATTTGTTTGCATATAAGCCGCTGGTAGCTTCCCACTCATGTGAAGAAGCCATCGGCGACTTTTCAAAACCGTCATTTGCTCCTCTTGAGCGACATGATGTTACCGGTGGCTTCCCACCTTTGGGAAGAAGTTGTCGGTAGCTTCTTATATCCATGACTCGAAGTCGTCGGAGGCTTCCCACTTGTGTGAGGGAAGTTGTCATTGGCTTGTAGCTCATGCAAGTAAAAGGCTATCTACCTTTAGAAACTCACCTATTTTTTGATAATAGGTCGTGTTCACTAATGATTAGCTGAAATTCTAATTTTTGTACCTTTTTTTTATTTGGGTAGGGCGTATGGGCCTTGGACCGACTCGAATGCCTAAACTATCCTATTTCCCACTTGAACCATCTCGTCCTAAAATTTTATCAAATAAGTTCACACAAATAGGCATAGAAGCACAATATGATAAAACTATATTTTCATATTCATAGACAAACAATGTAGCCTATCTTAGGTAGGACGGGATGGTGGTGATGTCATATCTTCCCCATACGTAATCGACCTTTTACCTAGATATCCATATAGACCAGTATATTTAGGGTTTCCTAGTTCCCCCAATTAACTAGGTGGCGACTCCCTTATTTTAGCCTCTTTCCCCACTCTTGTTAGGCGACATAGACAAGAGGAAAAAAGTTTTTTGTTCATTCCGCACCTCGATAGGATGCATGATCCTTCATGAAAAGCCATCGATGACTTTATATTAGCGATAAAAAATCTTATGCATTAGTCATATACATTACACGTTCAATGCATCAAAACTAAACATACTAAATGAACACGAGCAACAACATCATATAAATATGTAAACACTAAGACTAGTATTTGTCCCGAATCCACAATTGAAATTTAGAACCTAATTTTAGTCCTCCTAGCTCAATCACAAAGCTTTGATTATCGACCTTATTTCACCTCAAGGTACTTGAGGTTTTTGACCTTTTGCGGGTTCGATACACAAAAATATATCTATTCATACTTTAAATTTCATCTATAGATACAACCAAAGCAATACTACTTTTTTCAAAATAAAGCGAGTTTAATTAATAACATTGAATGGGTATAAATTTTAAATGTTACCTAAAAAATATATCTACTTTGTTTTAGTTCCATTTTTTTCGTCCTTGATGATAACTACTTGTTTAGTCGACCAAAGAAGGAGAGTAGTTGCTCATTGTCAAAATATTGTATAGTCCCGTTAAAGTGGTTGCCACTTTGGTGGTTGTTATTGTGAAGGTCGAAGGTTACAATAACCGCTATTGCGGGTTGTTAAAGTTACGATCATCTATCAAAGTTACTACCGTTGTCAAACTTACTATCAAAGGCAATTTTGAAAGCAACGAGAGTGCTGACATAGGTTACCGACAAAGGAGACTTGGTAGCAATGGGGTCATTACCTATAACATCGTGTTATTTCGACTCGAAACAAAACAAAAATTATAATTTAGAACATCATATTGTTTCTTCGAAACTCAATAATCCAAACAATAGTTTTTTTTTATTTTATGTTTTTGCTATTTTGTTATATCTAATAATTAAACTAATTCTCGTTTACTATCAAAAACTAAAATCATATGATTGTCGTTGTTAACATCAATAATCACGGAGTTTCGTTGCTCTTTTTTTTAAAGGTTGACTTTGAGAGAGTAATGCTTGTTGCAACTTTTGATTAAAAAGGGAACCGAACTAATGATGGTGGTAGTTGTAGTTGCGGTTGTAGAGTGGTATTGGTTTGTAAAACTCTCGACTTGGTTTGGTTGATTGGTGTTTTGGATAGTGGTGGTGTATGGTGTTTTGGGCGATGATCGTCATTGGTGTAGTTGTTTTTTCTTGGATGATAAAGGACTTTAGGTAGTAACTATCAAGCTACTATGGTTGTGGGAGGTGTAGGTGGTTCGACCGGGATAGAAGGATGATATGGCATGGGTGCGCGGATGGTTCGGTTGGGCTAGGAGGTTGGTATGGTAATGGAGGTATGGGCGATTTGGCTAGGCTAGAAGGATGGTATGGCAAGTATGGGGTGTGGGTGGTTTGACTAGGCTATGAGACCGGTATAACGAGTTGGGGTATGGGTGGTTCGGTTAAGCTAGAAGGCTAGTATGGTAGTGAGGGTATGGGTGGTTCGATTGGAAATGAATCATAGTTGGAGGCTAGCGCGGAAGAGAGGAGAAATGCTGGTGATGGTTAGAAGATGGTGGAGGCCGGCTTGTCTCGGTCAAGAGAGGGAAGAACTTCCGGTCGTAGCCAAAAGGAGAAAGAGAGGAATGAAGTGTTTGACTACCTCTATGAAAAATCTTCAAGATGATGAATAGTCCCCCTTCGTAATTTCTAGCGAATAGTGGCTATTTATAAGGGGTGAAAATTAGGGTTTGACAAACATTAATTTGGGTTCCCGATTCTCTTGTGCTTATTAATTTTGATTCAATTTTGCTTGTTTGTATTTCGGTGGCACCATTTAATTACCATTAATCGGGAACATTTCTTTAAATTTCTCATAATTATGCCCTTCCTTTCTTTTAATTAAGGCTATGAGGTTTTAGATTTTTTAATTGCATCCTCAATTAGGTTTCTTTTGATTTCTAAACTTTCTATTTCTTTTAATTGAATCCCTATGACTAATTTTAGCCACTTATTTAAATTGACCTCTTATCTTATCTTTCTTGTTCTTTGTTTTTTTGTTCTTGTCAAGAATTAAAAGAAAATACTAGGTAACAAAAATAAAAAGGAAGAAAAAAAAGAAGAGAAAATGCTATGTTAATTTAACAAATTTCTTATCCGATAGAAATCGATGCTATTAATTAAATCAAATTGATCACTCTTAGTCATTAGGTTGTTCTTCAATATATCGATTATATTGATACTTAAACTGGATTTGATGTTGAATTGATAAGACTCTCGAGCATTGGGGTCGGATGATTAATTCAAGATGATGTCATAATAAAAAATTTTAAAAAAAATTTGGCTTAGACAAATAAAGAAGCTTGGAAATAGATTTAGGAAGTAATTTGACAAAATATAATTATTAGGAGATATATTTTCGGGATTAAAATAGAAATGGTACCTTTTTTTAGAAATGGTGCTTTTAGATGATCGTTATTTTTTTAAAAGTATAACCAACTCCTTATCTTATAATCTCTTAATCTTGTGCCCTTTTAGGTTTCTAGTACATATAATATTAGGTGGTAACTTTAAAATCTTTTTCTTAATTCTTTTCTCCTTTCCATAAATAAATTCATATAATTTTTGGAGGTCCGTAAATGTCAAGTAGCTACGGTTGTAATAAAAAAAAGTCGAATAATTGATGTTCTATTTTCCTTTGTGTTTGTTAGAATGTTTAGAAACTCTATAATAATTCAGTTATAAAAGATGTCTCTATCTCTTAACATGTGTAACTCTAACAAATTAATTCCTTTTGTTCGAGATTATAAAAATACTTTTAGTGTGGGTTATTCTAGAATCGAGCAATGAAGCTTGCAATATGTTTCTTGAACTCCTCTTTATACAAATTTATGAAAATTTAATGGTAATAAGAACTTAGTTGTTAATCCGAGT
This sequence comes from Dovyalis caffra, assembly GCA_963924115.1. NCBI lineage: Eukaryota > Viridiplantae > Streptophyta > Magnoliopsida > Malpighiales > Salicaceae > Dovyalis > Dovyalis caffra. Next base: position 156,618 of record CAWUPB010000030.1, read on the forward strand.
AGGACATTTTATAGGGTTTTTTTAATGAAAATTGTGGCAATAGATTAAGGAATTCTCAAGTTATATTGGTCATATGTAACACCCTCGACCTAACTAAGGCTAAGAATGCTATCGGTAATGCCCCACACTTGAAGGGTAATGAATGTGAAATACTAAGCCTCATGTCCTCTCTTTTATATTTAACATATCAATGCAATAAAAAAAACTAGTTGCTTTAAAAACTAACACAAAACTTGTGTTAGCTCATTGAAAGCCATTTCGGTCTATGTTCCATCAACACTTAAATATCTTAAAATTCATTTCAAGTATTAATTCATTAAACACAATCTAGTATTATTATGAAAAAAAATTGAAGTTTAACTTAACTTTAATTATAAATTTATTAGTTCAATAAACGCCATTTATTATTCTTATTATGAAAACCAATTTAAGTCCAATATTGTTTATAGCCATAGAAACAATTTTAAACATTATAATAGAAAACCATTTTATTGAACTTTAGAACTCATTTCATGTTTAACCATTTTATTAATTTATTAGGAACCATTTTAATTTATTCTTTTTATTTAACCATTTAATTAGACCTATTAAACCATTAATCCTATTTATAAACATCTCAAAACCATTTGTTTATCTATTAACATACTAAGTTAACAAAGAGTACCAAAACATGAAAGATAGAAATTAAACATATTATTTTTAAACTATAGTTACAATACACATTCGGCAAGCTCAACTCCTTCTAGCATCATCACCAACTTCACACCAAGTTATCACATATCATTGATTCACGTACATTACAAGACAACTAGCAAACTAATGCTCGGTAAGTGCAATCATGCATGCATGATATAAAGATGAATTTTTCATTACTTTAGATAGTATTTTCCGTGATTGGACGTACCTTATCGGATGTGTAAATATTCAACCCATAAAAACCATGAATGTGAAAACCATAAAGGACTATACATGTTCCTTATGGAGCCAATGACGCTTATAAAAAGTTGCTCACTCTTCTTGCAAGCCATGATTAAACGTGTCTAGCCATGATCCTTTTCTTAAAAACCATACACTCGTCTTCATCTTTAAATACATGAAACATGATGAAAATGTTTTCGTGATGTAGATGCTATCAAACAACATAACATATAACCCATGAACTTTAATTAAACGTGTAGGTCAAATTCACCCACCTATGGAACACTTAACATTTATCCATGTAGCATTGAACAATAACATACCAATGACACCAAGTAACTTAATAATTGAAAAATCATTCATTAAACACATAGAAATATCATGAAGTCATTTGAAGTTACATTGGCTGAATCTTAACAAGAAATTTTCAAGTGAATACATGAAAATTAAACTAAATCTCATTAATTATGGACCTAAGTTGAATTCATCCAAGCATTACACCAAGAATCAATCATCAAATAATCAAGTGGTCCTAAATATGGTTCTTGGCCGAATGATTAAAAACATGAACACAAGTATCAATTTGCCTTATAACTAGCTATATAACAACTAATAATGACATAACAAACAATTATATGAATACAATACATGAACAAACATCAAGGAATATCAAATCACCATTTTGTTGAAACCTATCAAGAAACAAAAATAAAATAAAAAAATCCAAGCATATAATCATTTAAATACCACATAAAAACATAATTACATAATCTAAAACTAGTATGATTATGAATACGCATATGAATATTAAATCCATTAACACCAAATTGATGTTTAGCCAAATTTATCAATAACTCCTACAAACATGCAATAATTCATTAATTTTATGAATTAAACATCTTTGAGACTTCTAATTCATGTTTTAAGCTAATTTCATCTTTTAATCATCAATTAACCTCATGATTAATCATGGTCAATCATTAATTAAACACAATATAATCAATGATTAATCATCAATTCAACCAAATAACACACAATGACACATAATTAATTATTGGTTAAGCATATCAACACATTAAACCATGCAATTCTTATGTCTTGTGATGTAGTTGAATTTGATTATACTTACATAGAGTTTAGCTAGTGTTGAGAACACTTGAATTACTCACAAAGCTCCCACCTTCTTTTTTTCAAAGTTTTGGCCAAAGCTTGCTCGATTCCTTCTCCTATCTTTTGGTACCTTTCAACCACTCTTGCTTATTCTTCACTAAATCAATTTTGCTTTTTATATTTTGTTGTTTAACTAGCCTAATTTTTACCAAACCTAACTTAGTTAGTCCTCCCCCAATTTATACCCATTTTTTTGACTTATGAAGCTTCGTAAAAGCTTAGAAACTTGTTTGCATTAAGTAATTTAATTTAGGTAAGTATCCTAAAAGTTTCTTGCTTGATATTTCTTTAAGTTAGGCTAGAAATTTCTTCTCTTATCTTTCTCCTCTCTTAGCCAAACTATTTAGATGTAAGGAAGCTTAAAAATTGTAACATGTATAAAATAATTAAGCTAAGGCATTTATCTAGATTATTCTAGGTTTATTAAGGTTAAAATGTTACTAAGATAACATGAATATTCTTCTCATTTCTTTCCTTATCTTAGGCGAATTAATTAATGTAAAGGTTTGGGATTTTTGCCACTTAGATCACCATTTGTATGACCATATTTGTTTAATTATTCTAATTATATTTTCTAGATTTTTTTTGATTTCTCATATGATTTCCATGAAATTTCCTAAGTGTAACATTTACTTACATTATCAATATGTTATCTTGATGTTAATTCATGCCTAAGTCATGCATAATTAACATCCTAGTTGAATTCTTCAAGTCCTATAAGTTGGTGCACTTTACTCTTTAATCACTTAACTTTAATATTTAATTCAGTTAAGTCCTTAATCTTTTAATTGTTACATTTAAACCCTTAATTCATTCACACACCTATAATAATTAACAAGATAAACATCCAAAACTAAACACTTAGTAATGTAAACACAAAAGTACAATACTAATGTAAGTATGCAAACACCAAACATAATTTTCACTTGGTTTAAAAACTCATCATTCACATATTTGAAATAAGAGATCACACATATTCAAGTGCATGGAAATGTTCAATGTCAAAATGAACACACACGTATGTATGAGGACATTTCAAAAGTGGGGTGTTACTTCATGTGACTAATATGCTTTTCTAGTTGAGTGAATTTAAGCAAGGATTTTTATTGGCTCAAAAGTTGCAATGTATTCATTTTAAAGTGGACTCGATTTTTTCAAAAAAATTTTAATATATTTTTGTAGATCATTTGTCGTGTCATCCTCATTTGGCTATCAATATTAATATTTAGACTTTACTACGAGAGAAGGTAAGTGTACGCTTTTACATATGTTTTACAAAGGAAACCAATGTTTTGACCATTTGATTTGTGTTGGTTCAAGCTTTAATGGTAGTTTTTAGGAGTGGTAGTCACCACTTTCAAGTTTAATATCTCTTTAGTTATTGACATGGTGGGAGCGAGTGCTTTATGATAGTTTGTTTCTTCCTTTCTACTCTTCTCTCTCTCTTTATTTTGCTACAAAGTAACAAAGGTTCGGATTCTAAACCTCTTGAAAGGCTAGGGAACTATAAGTAAATTATAAATTAGTCCCTTTAATTTTGAGAAAAACAATAATTAGTTTTTTTAAAAAAAATTAATCATTTAGTTTTTTAACTATCGTTGACCACACATTTCATTTAATATTACTTTATTTAATAAAATGTCATTTTTTCTCATTAATCATTCCATAGTTTTTACTTTTTATTTTATTTTTAAAAATAAAAATAAAAATAATGTAAAAAAGAAAAAAATATTAAGTTACAAAAAAATTTAAAATATAGAAATTAAATTATTAATTTTTAAAACAAAAATGATTAATTAATTTAAAATCTCAAGGGACTAATTTATAATTTACTAAGGATACTATAGTTGATCTTCTCTTTGAGTTAATTACATTTTTTGGTGTCCTAACTTGTCAATTTTTTTCTAATTGAGTGTATGCTCTTTAACCTTTGTTAATTGAGTAAACCACCTTATATTTGTTATTTGAGTGTTTTTATTAAGTTACGTTAACTTTATACCGACGTGGTCGTTAAGTGCACACCCACGGATATGTGGGCTCCACTATCAATTTTTTGTCCAAAATTATTATTTTTTTGAGTATGTAAACTTTGATTTTTACTTGTAGCACCCCTAACCTAGGACTTAAAAAGTTGAGAATATTACTTTCGTTAACCTACATTCGAAGTGCAATAAATAGAAGCTAGCAAGACATCGTGACTTAATGTCTAGAGTGAAATTTATGTCTTAAAAATTTAATAGTGGTTAGGTAGGTCCTATACTTTAACTTAAAAGACGTTATAAATTTTTCACGTTTGATCTATTTACTTGGATACTTGAAACTAGATTCGAGGTTATTTGCTAGTTCAAATCCTTTCTTTACTAACTATTGTAATTCATTGAAATGTAATTCCTTATTATCAATTATTATTATATTACTTATTCTCTTTCATATTTACTATTTTTTTATTTAACGATTAATTAAGAAATTCTCTTAAATATTCGGGGATGCTAGCATTCGGTGGACAATTGAAAGTAACTACACTACTATCGATACACTATCATTTTACTAGCAAGTATTTCGATTCTAGCTATATTATTTTAAAGTACTACACTTACTTGTTCATTGCTTCTAATATAACATAACACGATCCAGCTAGTTCTAGAACATGCAAGTCAATAGCTAGTATCGTAAATAAAATCGCACATGGTATGTCTACTCGGATCCTAAAGCCCCATTCAAGGTATAACCGCTCGGTGCATTCCTTAGAAATCAACTCCATAGAGAAGTAAGCCATAATATGTTATTTATCTACAAGCACAAGGAACTATATGAGCTACGACTCAATAAGTTAACATATGCATGTAGTGTTCGTGCATGTAGATGCATGTATAAATACCGATATATACATAAGAAATCTTCTTTCTCATGTCATAAGACATTTCATAAAAAATATGAAAATCCTTTTTCTATCTTTGGACATGTCCCCTTTAGGTACTTTAGTGGTTACCATAATATATGTCTAGCAAACTAGACCCGTCCACGGATGCGTCCTATCGAGCCTTTAAAAGTGCACGTCCGCACTCGCCGTGTCCCGAACCATTACCATTACCATATGGAAAATCCATGAAGCCCATCTTCATAAAAATCATCAAAGTCATGGAAATCCTTTTCTTTAAAATGATTTTGATCGCTATCGGAAACTCATAGTATTAAATACGTTTTCATGACTTAAAACATTATTCATGAGCTTTGGCATGCATATTCATTTTGAATGACAATACATGCTAACAATGATACCCAAGTGCATGTCCTAAATGGTCATGTAACAATGTTATGAAAACACATATAAACTTGGGCAGCATAACGGCATAAATAATATCAATCCATATCAAACAATACAACCATCATTGGCCCATCCGTTACCATAACCACAATTCTCAGCACCAATCATAATTCAACATAACTATCATTCATTAATCATCGCATCACATACATTATTGAAAAGAAAATAAATTCATAACATAAGAGTAAGTAAACAATTGTATTTCATTTTAGTTTCATTAACTTACTCTACCTTTTAACATCTCTACGTTATTTCCCTTAGGTTCCTAACTTGCCTTTCACATCTAACCTTTACCATATTAGGTACTAATCCATATTCTAACTCAATTAGGTATTATTTCATTGATTATGTGGTCCAATTTTGGTTTGGCCTTAATGAGCCTAAGGTACAATTTTTCCTAAATAAATTTTTCTTTAAATTTTCATGAATACTTTTATTCTAAACCATCATTTTTCATTATTTTGAGCTTGAATGGACTAATTTAGGGTATGGAACTTAATTTAAACTTGATTCCCAAAATTCCTCATTTAAATTCTTAAGATTTTCTTCTCATTTTGTCCTACCATTTTAATACTAAGTATCCTAAATATGTAATCACTATAAGAATCAATTTAATTGAAATTTAGAACCCTAATTCCCGCCCAAACCCGTATTGAGCCTTAATGAGTCGAAATTGAGCCTAAGCCTATATAACCCATTTTCTTCAATTTTTAGCAAATTTTCCATTTCTACTCATCAAAACATGCTTATTCAAGTGTGAATGACCCATCAAAATAGAATAAAATTGCTTTGAAATCAAACCCTAATTTGTTTAGTTTTAGGCCCAATATAATTTCTAGAAATTAGTAGATTTTTCTTCAATTAAAGTGTAATTTTTCATTCCTAAACACTAATTCATACTCAAATAAGTCATAATCAAGTGACAAAACTCTAATTAAATGAAATAATTCAAAACCCCCAAATTTAGTTCATCAAGAACCCTAACCCTATTTTTTTCTTAATTGAGTAATTAAATCAAATCAAGCAATTAAACATGAAATTGACTTGAAATTAAGTATGCTTATGGTATGGGTGAGGTTAACGTACTTGATTTAGCTCCAAATTAACCTTGAAAATGTAGGTTGCTTGAGAATTATCTTCCTCCCCTTTTTTTTTTCCTAAATTTGAATTGGCTCTTTTAATTTTCTTCTTGAAGCTATTCGGCTCCCGACTTGAAATTAAAGCTTAATCCACTCGATTTAAAGGGTCTAAAATTGGTTAGAATTATTTTGGGTAGTTTTTGATCGAAAATTTTACAAGAGTTTCCTTTGTGTTTTTCAAATTTCCTTTCCTTTTTAATTTTTCTAGAACCTCTATTTATAGGAAACATTTTTAGACATGTTGATATTATCTCCACCGTTAATTTGGATAAATCTTAGCCCTTAATTCAATTTCGAATCAATTCTTTTTATTTGGCTAAATTTTTGGCTATTTGTTCTTCTTTTTGTTTAAGCCTTCCATTTAATTAATTTTAGCCACAAAATTTATTGGAAGTTAGACTTAATTAATGCTTTACGTTGGCCGAGTTGAAAGGAAACCGATAAATTTTGATCCTCCAAAATTTTAGACTTTTCCATATCCTATTCTTTCGTAAATCCCTCTTTTATGTAAAACCTCACTTCTAATCCTCCATTTTCCATTTCTAGGACTAATGTTTGACCCTTAAAATTCATACATAATGTAATTTGGATTATTAGACTTTTAAATTTATGCAATTGAGTCCCTAATTTTATGCAATTTAGTCCCTAGTTTTAAAATTCTATACTATACTCTTCAAAAATCTAATTTATTTCCATAATAAATTCAAATATTGATTAAAGGAGTTTATTTTAAATTTTCATAATTTTTAGACCTCATTTGAGCCACTAAATTAATTATTTAGTTTGAAAATCACATTGTTTCCTATAAAAAATATTCCCTATACTTACTAAAATTAATTTAAATTTTCAAGGCACTCTCACACATCCCATATGATTATTCTATACTCTTAAAAAAAATTATTCATACTCCTAAGGTGCCTAATTAAAATTTTTACCTTTAAAACACTATTCAAATGTACAAAGATTCAAATAAAATATTCATAGCATATAATAAAATTCACCCAAGCACATAAAATAATTCCCTCTAACTATTATTCTAAGCGGACAAATTATTTTTCATTCATAAACAACATGTCGTAATTAAGTATTTCATGCAAAAACTACTATTCATGTGTCGTAAAATCAATAAAATATCCCTTAAGCATAGAAAAACTATTTTAACTATTATATATATTCGTTGAAGTTCCTAAAGATTATTTCACACCCTTAAAATATGTTTCCCTTGTGTTTAATATTAAATTTTTATTTAATTTCAGTTTCAACGAGTACTCGTTATTACATTATTATTTGAGTGCATCAACTTGTAATTTATTCTATTTGAGTGGTTTTGCTAACTCTAGGCTTATGTGCCCATTAACTAGTTATACATCATGTAAGCCCTATTATCAAATGTTTGTATCAAAAAAATTACTCTTACAAAAATATTTATTATTTAACAAATGTTTATATATATATATATATATATATATATATATATATATATATATATATATATATATAACAAAATACTAGTATAAAAATAAAAATGGATCAACAAATAAATATATAAAATTAAATAAGAAACTTTTTTAATCAATCAACCTTATCCAACTAAAGTGATCCCACCTACCTTAATGGCTAGAAAACCCACAAATAAGAAGGAATAATCCCAAGAAAGCCAAATCAAATTTGAAATGGTATGGACGCCAATCCTTAAATAGTTAGAAGGAGAGTGGTAAGTCATTTGAACGTCATAAGAATCGTTTAGATTCTTGATGATTTCGAATTAAGTTCTAAAAAGAACTTAGCCGTGAATTTCACACAAAAAATTAATTTGATTCAAAAGATAATTAATTGAAAATTACATATCATTTTGAGCTAAATAAGCTACTAGAAATTCAGAAAAACAAGTTGAATTAAAGTTACATAGGATTTAACAATCGAAATTGAAGAACTACAAAGGTTTGATGAAGTCTTCTCAAACTTGGTAAAAACACCTTGAATTCGACAACCATTAGTGTGGTTCGAATCTTGAAGGAAGTTGAATTAAAAATAAGGTATAAAATTTTGACTTTGGAATGACTTAAAAATGATTGATTCAATAGCTTTAGCTTTGCTAACTTGGCCTAAAACATCAAGAAAAGATGGGTTATGGAGATTAGACTTCAAATATGAAAAATTCAACCCAATGGCTTAGATAAGATTCACAAAGCCCATCTAATGTTCTTCAAGCCCATTAATGGAGAATTCAAGCTATTGATGTTGAATAAACCCATTTAATGACTCATGGATCTTATTGGCCCTAGCTCTAGTGATTAGGCCTATTGAATTGGCTAATGGTTCGACCTCTTCAAGATCAAGCCTAGGGCTAAATTGTGTATCATTTGTAAGCACATGACTAAAAGGTTGCAACACATGACCATACTCTTAAAGCACACGATTAAACATATGACTAGAAGGTTGTTAGTGTAGGTAACCTAGATTCAATCTTATTTGGATGGTTTAACTTATTGTAGAATTTTATTTTTTATTTAACTAATAAAAGAAGTCTTTTTATCAATTCTTGTCTTTATATTTTGATAGAATTAGATTGAAGTCTATATGATATGCATTGCATTAATGATTGATCAAAAGATGTGAAGCAAACATTAATAAACTTAAATGATATCGTTAAATGTCCCAAGTTGTAAGATTGTCAAGAATGGATATTGACTAGATGCGGTAAGACTTACGAGTGCTATACTCATGCTATAAGATGTAGTAGGGGATCTCACACATATTAACATGGTGATCCCAAAGCAATCACTTATCATCTTGTAAATAGCCATCATTCTCACTTTTTTTAGTGAGAACAAGAATAGACCGTTGCTTTAGTGAACGAACACAACCAAGCTTTTTTGTTTTAATTTTTATTTTTTTTCTTATATCTGATTATGTTTAATTGCTTTATTTATCTTTTTCTTTAAAAAAATTATTTTTATATAAAGATCATAAATACTAATTATTGTTATGTGATATATTTATTTTTTTACTGCTATGAATAGATCGTTGCTTTTTTAATATTTTTAATTTCTATATGTCTTGCCAATAGCCACATATGCAATTAATAGACAAGTTAGTTTAGAGTTAACCAAAATATTTAAATAAAAAAAATTACAAGTTAGTGCACTCAAATAACAAAATTCAAAATTTACGCACTCCAATATAAAAAATTGACAAGTTTATACAAGAAAATGACAATAGGACCCACATATCGGTACCACATGTATAGTTAACGATCATATCATTATAAAATTAACGAAGTTAACATTAACTAAATAAATTAAAACAAAACGTTAGTTTATTATTCCAAATACTATTCATACACTAATATTTCACTATTCACTAGTTTTTTATACTTTGGTCCTTGATATTTGCCAATAAATATTCGATCCATATCTTTATTTGTTCATCTATTTTGATCCTTGGATGAGAGATAAGAGAGGGGGAAGAGAGAGACGAGAGGAGAGAGAGATCGTCGATCAAGCTTATTTAGGCTACTTTGGCTAGTGAAAATCCACTAGATTTTTTTATCTTTGAGAGATAAGTTTATCTATGGTTGTTTCAAGCCATTAAGCAATTAAAAGAGGTGGATCGGAGATTAAAAAGGAAACAATGATTCGATTTGATTATGTGATTTTTTATTTATTTTTGTGTGCATTAAAATGATTTTTAAGGTTTTAGATATATTTATTTGCTTTATTTCGATCATTTATAGGTGTTTGGAGAAAAAAACGATATCGAAATTTAATTTCTAGGGGTCTAAAACTTGATCCTTGATTTTTTGATGAAGATTTCGACGACCTCGATTCGTCAAAAGTTGCGGACTATGTTTTTTTGGGTCTCGAGTAGCGGCCTGGGCCCGACTCGTAGGCTCGACTAGCCCTCGGTCCCCGTGCCTCACATAAGGCTTTTTTTTCCCTCCCATTTCAGCTTAAGAAATTGTTTTTTTATTTTGGTCCCTTCTCTCTATTTTTTTTTATTTTGATCATTAAACTTTTCTTATCTTTGATTTTTATCTTTATCGAAATATTAAAATTTTATTATATGTAATTTTTATCCTTATAATAAAATATTTTTTTAACTTTTATTAAAAATTTATGTTTTTTTTTCTATTTTTAATATGTTTTTATTTTATTCATTAAGGTTTTCTCATATTTGATTTTTATCCTTGCTATACTCGAAACTAAATAAAGTTTACTATCCTAAGGTTGTTTTTTTCTTTTACTAAAATTTTCTTTTTATTCTAATTTTTGTTTTGTGATTTTTTCTTTGTTTTCATCATTAAATTTATTGATTTTTTTTTAATCTTTGTTTTGTAATTGTTTTTTATTTTGATGATTAAATTTTTTCCTACAAGGAACTATTTTTTACTTTTAGTAAAACTATAACCCCCACGAAACTCCCTAACCTAGCTATATGTACTCGAAATAATTATATCCGCATCTACCGAGTTTAAATTATAATTTATGTGTCATGTGCATGTTTGGTGAGGAGATATGAAAAAAAAATTTATTTTATTTCAGCATGCCATAAATGTGGATACTCGAAAAAAATATCTCCCGAAATATCCATAGTTATGTGAGTATAAATTATGTGTCATTTCTTTTATATTTATGGTGTGAAAATATTTAAGGTTTATGGAAGCGTTTATAGGAATACCCTTTTTGGGAATTTAATTAGTCATTATTTATTTTTTATAATGTTATATTTAAAAGACCATGCAAGTGAAAAACATGTCCCAAACAAAGGTGCATGACCAAAATTTAGGAACCAAATGGGTAAGAAAGTTGATTAGTTTAGTTAGTTTAGTTACCTTTTTAGTTTCCACATTTAGTTGTTGATTTGACACTAAATCTATCATTTTTTCTAAAAGTGTGACACCTAGCCCACTTGGATTTTTAAATTGCCAAGTTACCTCTCATTTAGTCCCATCATTTGACCTTTGTTTACCACATAATTTTGACACTTGGACTACTAATAAATGAAGGGAAAAGTGTGATATAGAAATGGAGGAAAGCTTGAAACTTTACCATTCTTTTTTTGACAAAATCGTAGCTTCCAAAGAAAGGAGAGAAAACATGATTGAGAGGGAGAGAAATGGCTTTGTGAAGGAAAGAAAGGAGAAAAAGAAAGGAAAGAAAGAAGGGAGAAAAAGAAGGAAAAGTCTAGGAAATCTTAAGCAAGCACATATCATTGTAAGTAGGTTTCATTTTAGCTTTACTTATGCCTTAAGTTCTATTTTACATGTTCAATTTATGGGTTATGTTTTAAACTATGTAATATGTTGTCATGGTAGCTTGTGTTGATGTTATGCTTTGATGTTTTGTAATGGATCTAGTATGCTTGTTTTGATGTGTATTTTATGGTGAACTTTATGTGGATTGTACAAGTATGATGATGGATGGATGGTAAGTTGATGTATCCTTATAAAATCCATGTGTGATGGATGTTTATACATGTGTGGATGGGTTTGGTTTGGTTATAACCATATGGGTTTGGAAGATGTGTGTGAATGAGCTTCGATTAAAACAAGATGGGCTTGGATTAAAATAAATAGACTTGGATTAAAACAAAATGGACTTGGATATTCGAAGGACACTTATTGGGCCTTGGTACTAAAATGGCCAAGTTGGATTTATGTTTATGGACCTAAAGATCTAGACTTCCAAAGTAACTCACTTAAGTATAATTTAGTACATTAGGATGGAAAGAAATGACTTCGGAACAAAAGACAAACCTTTGCCTTTTTGGATCCATTCGACCAAACACCCTAAAAATTGGGTTATGAGTTTCATTTATTCTATTTGAGAATAAATGGTTTAAATATACCTAAATAAGTATAAAATAAAGTGTAGAAAGGTTAGATTCTAATAAAAATGAAAATTTCGGTTTAGACTAGGAAACACTCGGTCTAAATCCGACTTTTTACAAATTGAGTCCTAAACACCCAACTCCATAAGAAATGGCCCAAAGACACCTAAATAAATATAAAATAAAATATGGAAAGGTAAGAGTGCAAGGCAATCATTAAGACTTAGATCCAATAAAAGAATAAAGTTCGACTTTGAAGACTCAAATTCGAGTTAGAAAGGAAAACCCACTACAAATACGCCCCGACGCATTCCTAGGACCTAAAAACCAACATGGATTAACTTTATGAGGCGGGTTTTGAATTCCTTGTGTGATCCCGATAGTATGGAATCAACGGGTTTAGTATCCATGACTTGGTAAAATGTGATTTATGATACATCACGTGTATTATATGCATATGAGAATGGATTAAATTAAGAAAAACCATTAAGTAAAAAACGATGAGGTTTGGTAACCGAATCGGATGGAATTGAATAGGTTTGGTAACTTATAGGAATAAATGGGTATTAGCGGTCTAATCGTGTGTGTACTCTAAGCCGTGTGCCTGCACTGTTAGATGATGGACTCCCGCTAATAGTGACTACAACGAGGGATAATTCGTCGTTAGCAGAAGGTGATTCGATAATCACCTGGATTAAAAAATAGAGTAGACTTACTAATACCCAAGGTACCTATAATTAAAATTAGATGAGTCCAAGTGAGGAAGTCGGAAAATCATTGCATATCAAGTGCATCATATTACTTACCGAGCTTCGACTTACTCGTATTTATTTCATGCCATGACGAGTAAAGGCGATAATAATGCCGATAATGAAGTCAGTCGGTTCTTCCTAGAAAAAGGCTCATGTGTGACACACGAACTATAAGATTCACTTTTACCCGTAATAATACCTACATTATTTTGTAACTTTTGTAATGATATTCAGTATATTTTGTATACATATGGGAGTAAATTTGAGACTTCGGTCTCTAAACTTTGACGCACCTAGCTACACCTTTTAGGTAATCTGCAAGCGAGTCGAGGCGCCACAAAAAGTTTTTGTTATATTTTGGTTTTTGTTTTATGATCTTTCATTTATTTTGATCATTAAACTTTTATTATATTTAATTATTATTCATTCTACATTAAAATTAAATACATTTTAACCATGCTAAGTTTTTTTTTGTTTTTAGTGAAAAAATTTTATGTTTTGATTCTTATTTTATTAATTTTTTTTATTTTGGTCATTAAAATTCTATAATGTTTACTTTTGTTCCTACCTTGTACATAATGAAATTTTTTTAGTCTTATTGTTTATAAGTATTTTTTATATGCTTTTAGTGAAAGTTTATTTATTTATTTTTATCCTTTTTATGATCTTTACTTTGTTTTAATCATTTAATTTTTATTGTGTGTAATTTTATCTTTATTTTCTTTGTCAAATTCTCGATTTGACAAAGCTTTTTGTCTTTTTTTTTAGTGATCTCTCTGTCTCATTAAAAAATTACAAATGAATAATATATGGTAAATATTAATCATCAAAAATTCAAAAAACTACTACATTATTATTTTAATTATCGGTTATTAATAAAAGACATGTTTATATCAAACAATATCTAATTACCAACATTATAGTACTCAATTTTGCATACTTTTCATTTAGCTAACCTTGCAGTAAATTATGAAATATATGTTTTAGTGTTTTTTAATATTTTAAATAATGATTTGTAAATATTAAATTTTATATGAATGAATGCATAAGAATATTATATAACTCACCCTACGGTAACGTGCATGATATTTGCTAGTAAGCACTAAAATAAAAAAAAGTTGCAATTTGATCAACTCATATAATAAAAATTAAAAAAAAATGCTGAATTAGAAAAAATTGATAAATTATTGCACTAAAAATATAATTAATTCCTCGTTTGTTTAGGAAAAAAAAAACTGCTTAATGCAACCAACCGGAAACGACAAAAACCAAATCATGAAATTCACCGAACATTGCTAGCAAGTCCTCCTGAGTTATTTTATCATTTCTACCTCAACGTCTCCCTCCTCCTCTCGCTCTAAGTAGTTAGGCTTTTATTTTTTATTTTTTATTATTCTCTTTTTATAGTTAAAAGAGAAGTGAAGTAAACGTAAAAATGAACATGTCTCGCGCGAGACCGATACGCATAGTAGTGTTCAGGTCCGAACAGGACCAACTTTTCTCTCTCTATCCATCTTCTATGTGTGTGTCGCATCGTGTCTTTATAATATGCGAGTAATATTTTCCACGTGTCAAACCACATGATAGGCAGAACCCTCACATACAATCAATGATCTATGGATGGATCGATGGAAAGAAGCCAGAATAATAATTGCCCTTTTTTTTTTTTTTTTTCAGTAATAGTGTCTGGCAGGCAAAGGCAAAAGCCAAAAGGAGAGAGGGGTCTTTGAATTGAAACTATTCTTCTTTACAGTCCACTTTGCTTCTCTCTCTCTCTCTCTCTCTCCCCATGTGATTTTCTTAGGAAAATACCAATAATAAATACTAATAAATAATAAAACAGTTGCAATCCAAAATAATTTCTCTTCCTAAAGCCTCGTCTCCATTTTCACCTTGATCTCTTTTCTCTACTGTCACTCGCCACACACACAAAGACGCACTTGCCTCTCTACCCCTCTTTCGATTATTATTATATTAATTAACTATAATAGCAAAAGAAAAGCAAATTGTGATTAATAATATTATTATTATCTTCATTAGCTGCTAAATTGTGAAGAATTTGTATGCTCATTGTGGTTGATTTTGATTCAATTCCGTAACCAACTGTCTCTCTCTAAAAACTCTCTATTTTTTAAAATTTTTTTTATATGTTTATATACGTGTGTAATTAATTGAGTTGGAGAATTTCGGGATCTGCTATGATTTTGAGTTGCTTAATTCTGATCTTTCCGGTGCTATTGTAAATCAACGCTTTGGATCCGATCGCCGGAGAAACAGCGCCATCAGATGGCGCTGTTCAGACGCTTCTTTTACCGGAAGCCGCCGGATCGGCTTCTTGAGATCTCCGAGAGAGTCTACGGTACTTTTTTCTTTATTTATTTATTTTTTTGAACTATTCGCTATTGAATGCATCTTCAAATTTCTGCTTCATTTCTATTTTTGAACAATTCAAGCTTGATGATTATGTTTCTTATAATATAATTTAGTAGTGAATTATTCCAAGTTTGGTATTTATTCTTGGCAATGCATTAATAACCTCTTGAGGAGTTTTGTTTAATCTGCAATTGAGCATAATGTTCAGTAATCCTTAAAATTTTTGCTGCAATTGGTTTTTTCTAATTAGTTCCTATGTTTTGAGTGCTTAGCTTAGGCAGACTTATTTGTTATGCTGCCGAAAAATTGAGGAGTTCGGTTGAGCTTTAGACATTTTTGTCGTATCAGCACTTTTTAGCTAATTCGTTTTAACCCCCTTTTTTTTTGCAGTATTTGACTGTTGCTTCTCTACGGACGTGTTGGGAGAAGATGAGTACAAGGTGTACTTGGGCGGCATCGTAGCACAGCTACAAGACCACTTTCCTGATGCGTCCTTCATGGTGTTTAACTTTAGAGAAGGAGAGAGGCGGAGCCAAATATCTGACATATTGTCTCAGTATGACATGACAGTTATGGATTACCCTCGGCAATACGAGGGCTGTCCTATGCTGCCACTCGAGATGATCCACCACTTCCTTCGATCAAGTGAAAGCTGGCTGTCCTTGGAAGGCCAGCAAAATGTGCTGTTAATGCATTGTGAAAGAGGAGGTTGGCCTGTACTTGCTTTCATGCTTGCAGGTCTTTTGTTATACCGGAAACAGTATACTGGGGAGATCAAGACTCTTGAAATGGTCTACAAGCAAGCTCCTAGGGAACTTCTCCATGTTTTGTCACCTTTAAACCCACAGCCTTCCCAACTTAGATATCTTCAGTACATTTCTAGAAGAAATTTTGGTTCTGATTGGCCTCCATCAGATACTCCTTTGCTGTTGGATTGTCTGATGCTCAGGTCCCTTCCATTATTTGAGGGGGGCAAAGGTTGCCGGCCAGTTGTACGTGTTTATGGCCAGGATCCTTCAAAACCAGCCAATAGAACTTCCAAGCTTCTGTTTTCAACATCAAAGACTAAAAAACATGCTCGACTCTACCAGCAGGTAATGCCTTTAGTCATGTAATTGAATATGATACATGAAACGCATCCACATTAAGGTGTTCCTTGTGAATTTCATCAATTGCAGGAAGAGTGTATACTAGTGAAAATAGATATACGGTGCCGTATTCAAGGGGATGTTGTTCTTGAGTGCATCCATTTGGATGAAGATTTGGTACGTGAGGAGATGATGTTTAGAGTGATGTTTCACACAGCCTTTGTGCGGGCCAATATTTTGATGCTCATTCGTGATGAGATTGACACTCTCTGGGATGCAAAGGACCAATTTCCAAAGGACTTCAGAGCAGAGGTAGGTTATCTTAATTCTTTTGTTGACGCTGTTTTCTGAAGCTGTAGGAGTTGAATGCATACTCATATCTGTATCAGGTACTTTTCGCGGATGCTGATGCTGTTGTGCCTAATATCACCACAGTCGTGGCGAATGAAGATGGAAATGAGACAGAAAGTGCTTCACCTGAGGAATTTTTTGAGGTGGAAGAAATTTTCAGCAATGTAGTAGATGGTCATGAAGCGAAGGTGGATGGTGCTTCTCATATAGTCCATGACAACATGCCAATTGATGTAGACAGTAAAGAAGTCTGGAAGGAGGATTCAGATATTCACTCATTTGAAGACTGTGCTTCTGATGACGGGAATCACAAACAGGAGAGGAAGCTAAATTCTAGTGTTGATGCAGTGAAGGATATTGCTGTGGATGATGTCAAGTACAAGGTTGATGAGAAGGTGGATTCTGCTTTTCTGGCAGTGAAAGACATTATTGTGGATGATGGGGATCTCAATGCAAATTCTGTGGTGGTTGTTACTGATACGCTGATTGGTAAAGAAACAGTAGAAGTGATTGAAGATGTTGATGGGGAGCTTAAAAAGATGGAAGATAAAGCTGATAGAGAAAATACTGCTACAAAGAAGTTAGAATGCAAGGTTCCACCAGTAAAGTTGAGTGCTGGTGGTAGACAGAAACTTGAGAAATTAGGGTTACCTTCACCAAGGAGACAGCCTACATCAAACGCAAAACCAGGTGCAGATTCAATTGTAACTAAAGAAAAGACTAAACAATATGAACCACAGGGAAGTAATGGAAAACAAACAAAGCCAAATACTGTTCCTCGGTGGGTTCCACCTAATAAAGGCCCTTTTACCAATTCAACGCATGTAGCATATCCACCATCAAGGTATAATAGTGCACCACCTGCTCTTGCATTTTGTGCTTCCCCAAAGGACTCTAGTGCTGGTGGTCATGTAAAGAGTTCTTCAGTTGCCACCGCCCATGGAGATTTAATTTCAAGTGAGATTCCTTCTTCTCCAACTGAATCACCTCCTTCGCCTGACTGCCAACAAGTTGTGCGTCCTTCTCCTTCTCCTTCTCCTTCTCCTCCACCTCCACCTCCACCTCCGCCTCCACCTCCGCCTCCGCCTCCACCTCCGCCTTATTCCAACAAATCTTCATTGTATGATTTTCAGGCCAGTTCAGTAGGTGAAGCATCTCCTCCACGTCCACCACCACCACCGCCGCCGCCGCCACCTCCACCTCATTCACAGATTGCTAATGCGGTTTCCTTTTCTGCTCCACCTCCTCCTCCACCTCTGCCTCCTCCTTTTCCTTCCACATCATTTAGCAGGCAGAATATTCAGATAGTTCCACAGCATGTATCCCCACCCCTACCTCCCCCTCCTCCCATTCTCACTCCGTTTAGTAGACAGAATACAGGGAAGGTTTTGCCTCCCCCACCTCCTCCACCCCCTTGGAAGTCTGAGTATATTCCAGCTGCTCATGCTACGACTCATTCTCCACCACCTCCTCCTCCACCCCCTCATCTCCCTTTGAGTGCTTCTACTACTACAAATCATGGCAGAGTTGGAATTCCCAATCCACCACCACCACCTCTTACTCACACGTGTGGCACTCCTTTGGCTCCACCACTGCCTACTCATGGAGTTATATCTCCTCCTCCTCCTCCCACCCCCACATTGACAGCGTGTGGTGCTCCACCGCCACCACCACCGCCACCTCCCCCACCCCCTCCCTCACCCTTGCAGCCTGCACATGGAGCTCCACAACCCCCACCTCCACCTCCTTTATGTGGAACTCCACCACCACCTCCTCCAGGGCGTGGAGCTCCTCCACCACCGCCTCCTCCAGGGCGTAGAGCTCCTCCACCAGCACCGCCTCCTCCAGGGCGTGGAGCCCCTCCACCACCACCACCTCCTCCAGGGCGTGGAGCCCCTCCACAACCGCTGCTGCCTCCTCCAGGGCGTGGTGCCCCTCCTCCCCCACCACCTCCTCCAGGGCGTGGAGCCCCTCCTCCCCCATCACCTCCAAGGAGTGGAGCCCCTCCCCCCACTGCATCCAAGGAGTGGAGCCCCACCTCCCCCACCTCTTCCAAGGCAGGGAGGCCCACCTCCACCGCCCCCACCAGGAGCTCGTGTTCCTGGCCCTCCAGCACCCCCAGGAGCTCCAGGCAGTGCACCACCCCCTCCACCTCCAGGCAGTGCAAGAGGTCTACCTTCAGGAAGAGGGCGTGGACTTTCACGTCTTTCAGGGATGGGGGCATCTGCTACAGCACCCAGAAGATCTTCCTTAAAGCCTTTGCATTGGAGCAAGGTAACAAGGGCAATACAAGGAAGCTTATGGGAGGAGCTGCAAAGGCATGGAGAGCCCCAAATGTATTGCAACTTCTTTAGTAATTGAATTTTATTTAGAATAACTAACACACTATTCAGCCATACTTTCCTGAAGTCTATATATGCATTACAATTTACAGTTTTGCATCATTTTCTCTATATTTGATGGTGTTGCATCCTTGTGCCATAGTGCACCAGAATTTGATGTGTCAGAGCTAGAAAGCCTTTTCTCTGCAACAGTCCCCAAACCTGCTGATTCAGGAGGTAAAGCTGGAGGAAGACGCAAGTCTGTTGGATCAAAAGCTGACAAAGTTAACCTGGTAATCTACAATTCATTTTCATGTCTTGAAATTTTCTGTGAAAAAACCTCCGATGTCTGTGTGATGGATCTTTCATACTTGGCTGGGTTTTTATTTTATTTTTCTCTGACTCTTTTCAATGGGTTTTTCTTGCTTTCTTCAATCAAAATATGGTAAGTTTCAATTTCTCTCTCCACAAGGCTCAAGTTAATTTGACTGGTAGGAATTGCACCACTTTTCTCATTAGCTGACAAGCCTTTGTTTTCCTGGGGAGATATTATGGCAAATGATTCTAGAACTGGTGTTTATTTTTGTGGTTACTGTGACAATTTGGTGAGAAAAGTTACTTTTGAGTGTATCTGCACCAGTTATTTAGAAATTCTTTATACAGATAGCTAATGAAATATGTAGATGAGTATACATTTATGAATTTTTTACATGTAAGCTAAATACAATATGTCCCCCGTATATGTGCAATAAGTTATTTATGGTGGTTATATCTTTTAAGTGCAGTTAGAGTAACATTTATCTTAAATACTAGGCTGTATACTATTACGGGTTAAACTATGCTGAAGTTAAAACTATTAATTTTCAAATATGCATGGAAATATCAAACATTGCTCTACATAGCATGGAATGGAGGAATCGTATTTGACCTTAACTAATTTGAGGTGAAGGTTCAGATGAGTTGGATGCTAAGCAGGTGTGATGCATATCATAAAAAAAGAAAAAAAAATCCCATTAAAGAAATATATGCCCCTTATACAGTCTCATCATGCACCAGTGGTTTCATTTATCTCTGTGTGAATTCTGTGTTCTCTTAGTTATGTATTGCTGTGCAATTGCCATGTGTGTTTTTGTCTACCTTTCTGAATATATATATCAATTTGATTGTTGCTTTTTCTTGTCAAAGAAAAATATTCTTATGATAAAATCTTGATCTTTTTCTTACAATTTATTGTCTCTCAAATGAAGCATCTTGTTAACTGTAGATTGATCTGCGGAGGGCGAATAACACTGAAATTATGCTGACAAAAGTTAAGATGCCACTTTCTGACATGATGGTAAGATCAGACATCTTGGAAGCGCTTGCAGTGATTAGAATATTTATTTCATTTATTAAAGCTATTTTTCTTCATTAGCGGATGAAGACATGATCTTTTGTAGTTAGACTATATAAGGAATGCTTGAGATTGGAAAGTTTAAACAGGATAACATAATATTGTATGTGTTGGGTATTTCTGTTGTGTATATTTGGAAGAGAGTTATTCTTTAACCACAGAGACTTCCACCTTTCAAGCAGTCTGTGCTAGTCTTGAACCATTTATAGCAATGCATGTTTTTTGAAGTGTAAAGGATTGAATGTGATGTAATGGTCAGAAGCTATCCTTTCTGTTGACCTAGGAGCACATTCTCCTATGACTTGGATTTCCCTGCATGATGCAGGTGAATACAAAAATTCTCCTGTGACTTCGATTTCCCTGAATTGACGTCCCTTCACTGCACTGTTTGTTGACCTTGGAGCATACTCTACTGCAACTTGGATTTCCTTGTACAATATAGGTGTTTTAAGTTTCACTTTTTGATATGGAAATGGAACCAATATAAGGCTGCCTTGCTTTAGGGCTTGCAGACAACTATCACTGGGAGTTGAGCGGAGCTGGTAATCTTGGGGCTGGAATTTGTGAATAAAAAGTGTATGATTTAGGGTCTTACTAACAGTTTAACCTTATGGTGGAATTTATTTTCATGACTTATCATTTTCATCCATGACAGGTTTTATGTTGCTTCTTTGCATGCATGCAATTTTTGGCTCAATTATATAGTAGGTTGCCCTTTTATAAGATTCAGCTCAGTGGCTGTTTGAAGCAAAAATTTTATGCTTGTCATGTTTTTATGGACTGATACTCCAAAATTTATTTATTTTGGATCTATCAGCTTTGGTGCAAATGGGATAACTGATGATAATTGCCTGCATATTTTTAGGCTGCAGTACTAGCAATGGATGCGTCAATATTAGATGTTGATCAAGTGGAAAATCTAATAAAGTTCTGTCCCACTAAAGAGGAGATGGAACTTCTCAAGGTGAAGCTACAAATAATGATGATCTCATTTACGTTCTGTTCTATATTCAACAGTACTTTGACGCTCAAGGTCAATATTAAATTTTTAACCCGAATCAATTGTAAAATAACAGGGCTACACTGGTGACAAGGAGAATCTGGGAAAGTGTGAACAGGTCTGCAAAGTTTATTTATCAACCAGAATTTCCTCATCTTTTACTGGAATGCATTCTTGAGAACTTTGTCAGTTGTCACATATGGGTTAGTTGAACTCTGGAGGATTGACATGCGCCTCCGTACCTGTAGCCTGGCCTATGTGACTTTTTAAAATCCTTATAGCTTCTCTTTCATTATCCAAAGCAGTGGATTATGGCTAGTTAAAATATAATTGTACTTGCTCTTTTTAGATTTCACTGTGACAATAAAGTAGGTAGGTTGGCTGATCCATTTCATCCTAAAAGTTGTTGTCTAGTATCACTGGTCTATGATACCCTGGCAATTTTCATTTGAAATTATGAACTCCAAACTTCCAATTCTTTAATTGGAAAGAGATGCATAAGAAGACACTAACTTGCGGCATGAGAAATTTGGTTTGGCCCTCTAAAAAAAGGCACATGGAAAGTACTGCAGTGGTTGTAAGCACTAGGAAGGAATCAGATTTTTTCTTGAAGATTTACTATAAGTTTTGAAGTTAAAATAATCTGAGCCTTTAATACTAGATGATGAGAAGCATTGAGAATTTTCTTCTCCTATATAAGAGAAAATAGAGCAAAATAATAGAAACTGTCTTGTGACAAGTTATGGGATTCATCAACAAAGTTTAGCTGTCTAGTGGTAGAAAAAAATATCCCATGTTTTAAATAGATTTTCTTCTTTTATCAAATAAAAAGATGCAAGCTAAGAATACTAGTGCCTTTCCTGTCTTTTCTCTCTTTCTTTCCTGGTTGGTAGGAAGTATTTTTTCCTTTTGTTTTGTTCTCGTTTTGGTTTTGGTTTTGGTTTTCTTAAAGAAGGCTCTTATACCAAAGGAGGGTATGGTTCGTGTGAATATGTCTGCATGAAGTATCATGTACTGCATGAGAAGTGATGAACGCACTAGGCAGCCCCACTATCTTATGGATATCTCCAAATTCTGTTATTGTTATGAGTTTTTTTTCCTTTTTATTTATTTTTTTGGAGGTTTAAAGGGTACACAATGGTGGGTAACCCTTTCCAGTCCCTATATCTGCACCCATCCCTACCAAGGTGGAAACTAAAACCTCCAAGTGGAAATCTTTAGTCTAAATTGGCCTGTTCCTTTGGGGACTTTGAGTATTCTGTTTTAGAGTTATATTGGTGGAAGCCTGACAATGTTCTTATTGATATTTGGAATATCAGCAGTCACGTTCATCCATTGCTCTAAAAAAGATTGTTATGTTATGGAATTCTTTTCACGAGCAGAAGAACTACAAACTCTACTGGGAAGTAGAATAACTTCTACAAAAATTTTCAAGTAGATGATTTTAGTTTAGTTATGGTTGTCTTTCATATTAAGGACATGGTTGCTTATGCTCAAAAAGATAAAGGATCCTTTTGCAGACTTGGATGGTAAACTTAAAAGGCGCTTAGAAGCTAGATAAGAGCTAGGGCAGTACAAGAGGAAAGCCGGAAGTCTCTTTGAAGACATCTGATATGATTGGAACTATACATGAAAAAATACCGTGGCCCCTGCGCAAGAATATCATGCACAAGTTGAGAAAAGCTCTTGTGCGCCAGGGGGAACTGAACTAGGATGCATGAAATTGGTTATAGCTGCCTGCAAGTCTTGATAGCTTCAATTGCTATAATTGGGGCAAATATTAATTTATGTGGATGTATGAAATTGGTGATAGACGACTGCATGTCTTGATAGTTTCAATTGCTATAATTGAGGCCATTATGAATTTATATGGTTGATGATATTACATTGCATATTGTCTATGGTTCATCATGCGAAACCCATTTATTTGAATCTTTTGTATGCATGTAGATTACATTATTTAGGTCAACTGATTTTGCCTATTGGATATGTTGGATAACTTGAATGCATCAATTTGAACAAACTATTAAGCTTGATTATATGTGTTCCTCCAGTACTTCTTGGAGCTGATGAAAGTTCCACGTGTTGAGTCCAAATTGAGAGTATTTTCTTTCAAGATTCAATTCGGCTCTCAGGTTTGGCGGCATCTGCATTGTTAGTGTGATTTTCATAAATTTATCATTCTCCTAAACTATGCTTTTCTCCACATTTTTCTTATCCTTACTCTCTTTCACAGATTTCAGAATTTAAAAAGAGCTTAAACACTGTAAACTCTGCATGTGATGAGGTATACTCTGCAAATGATAATGAAGCCTTCCGTGTAGTTTGTGCATTCATTTTTTTATGTAAGGGGCCTGAATATCTGCTTATTAGGTCCGAAATTCCCTCAAATTGAAAGAAATTATGAAGAAAATTCTTTATCTGGGGAACACGCTGAATCAAGGAACTGCACGGGGTAAGTAGTTGAGGTTCTAAATTCTTATCAAGGTCTGAAATTTTCTCTAAAGGAAATTGCCGAGAAAATTCTTTATCTGGGGAATATACTGAACTAAGGAAGTTATAAATGTTGTATTCACAATTAACGTTTTTAGAGAACTTTCATAATGGCATTTGACATGATTATTTATGTTTTCATGAGACAATCAAAGAAGAAGAACTTAATTGCCTGTGATGGTGTGCTTGGTCCTTCCATAATTATCATGCCTTACTTTAAAACCTACTCGAGGGGCATGTCCTATATTGCAACTTAGAGAATCTGATGAACCATATGCAGTCTGAACACAGTACTTATAATATCTGCCAATTGACATTATCTGTACAAGCCTTGAGCTCTATTTTCACTATATCACAACTCATGGCTTAAACTCAACTAGTGCCATGTAGCAGCATTCTATGCAGCTTCAACTTTAAATGAAAACAGCTCCTTTTCTCATCTTTTGATGACGTGTCATCTGTTGTAATGGTGAAGATTTATGTGGAAAATATTTTGCCTTATATTTCTTTTGTTTAGATTACATATAAATAGGAATACAATAGTGTCTATACTAGAAAAGAATTCTATACAAATCAAATCTCCAAATTTATCTCCTAAATCTCCTTTAATTTATCTCATCCTCCTAATTAGCAGCCCCTTGATCTGGCTGCCATTGATTTCTCCTTCACGACACTCCCTCTCAAGTTGGCCTGTAAATGTCTTCCATAGCTAGCTTGTTTATTAGGAAATCAAACTGTTTTCTTTTGTAGTCCTTTAGTGAGTATATCAGCCGTTTGTTTGGTGGTTGGTATGTAAGGAATACAGATTAGGCCACTTTTTAGTTTCTCTTTGATAAAAGGTCTATCCACTTCGATGTGCCTGGTTCTGTCATGTTGAACAGGGTTGTGTGCAATTGAAATGGCAGCCTTGTTGACATAATAGACTTTAATAGGAAGTGATATAGGAATCTTCAGATCTTCTAATAACCTTTTGATCCACATTACTTCAGAAATCCCATGTGCGAGAAACCTAAACTCAGCTTCAGCACTACTTTGAGCTACTGCGTTCTGTTTCTTACTCCATCAAGTGACTAGATTTCCCCTAACAAAAGTACAGCATCCTGATGATGATCTTCTATTAGAAAGGCTATCTGCCCAATCAGCATCTGTGTAGATTTCAACCTGTCTATTATCACATTTTTTAAACATCAAGCCTTTCCCAAGTGTCCCCTTCAGATACCTTAGTATTCTGTAGGCAGCTTCAAAGTGCTCTTTACCTGGCAAGTGCATAAATTGACTTATTACGCTTACAGCAAAGGCTATGTCAGGACGAGTGTGATAGATATATTAGTCTTCCCACCAGTCATTGAAATTTTTCCCTATCAATCACCTATTCATCCTTAGCAGGGCTGGGTTTTAGGTTAGCCTCAATTGGAGTTTGGGCAACCTTGCATCCCATTAGCTCGGTTTCTCCAAGTAAATCAAAGATATACTTCCTCTGATTCACAAATGTTCCTGCTTTTGATACTAGCTATGATCTTGACATTCCCATAGCACTTAGAAACAGTACTCGGTCTTGTACTAGCCATCCTATTGCAAAATATCTCTCATATGATAAGCTATCTTAGAGTCATAGGGCATTTACATAAAAAATCTCTAATTTGTTTGTTTTGAGAAATGTTCAGTGCCATTATCAGTGTGGAGAATGCCAATTTTTTGTTGAAATTGGTTTTCAATCATTGTATAAAATTTTTTAAATAAGTTTGTGAATGATAAAAAAATTTATCACTTTTTGACAAAATACAACTTTCACAATGAAAGGCTGAATAATCCAATCCTCGAAACAACATAGGAAAAGATCTTTTCAAATACAAAAACCTAGGATGTCCTAACCTATAGTGCTAGAGCATAATTTGATTCGTGATAGAAAGAGAACTAATACTACCCAAGCTTTGAGATTTTTTACCCTTGGAATCTTCATCATCCAAATGGTAGAGACCATCTATCATCCTAGCATTGCCAATCATCCTCCTCGAACTTTGGTCCTGAAACACACAATGAGAGCCAAAGAAGGTAACTTGACAGTTAGAATCTCTAGACAATTTGCTAACAGATAGGAGATTACAAGTAAGTTTAGGTACATGAAGAACAGATTTAAGGGACAAGGTACTAGATAAGGTTACCAAACCTTTACCAGCAATAGGAGAATGTGACACAGACTTTTTCATAACCAGAACAAAGGTTATAAGTATGAAACAAATTTGAAAGACTTGTCATATGATCAGAAACTCTTGAATCAATGATCCAAGGAGCAGGAAAAGAATGACATACTAGGGCATTAGGATTACTACTTGAATATGCCAAAGAAGCATTAGGTGCACCTAACAATTCAGAATTAGATTTCAGCAGTTTTAGGATGTGATCCAGTTGCTCTTTACTGAAAGAGGCAGTCTCGGCTTCGTGAGCTCTCATTTTTCCCTTTACATTTTGTTGGTTTCCCATGCAAATTCCGGCAGGTTTCACATGTGTGCTTTGGCTTATTGCAATAGTCACACTAAACACGGCATTTTCCCTCCAATTTCTCCTGAACCATTCTGCTAGCACATGCCTTTGCAGCAAGGGCAGAATTCTCCACTATTTTGTCAGGTTTTTTCTTCCCTAACATCACAAGTTTGCGGCTTTCTTCTCTCTGAACTTCAGAAAACACTTTTCCAATGGAGGGAAGTGGCTGTCTACCAATACTTCTGTCCCTAACTTCATCAAACTCAACATTTAGTCCAATAAGAAACTTAAATATACGATTATCCTCCCCCTTTTTCTTATAGTGGTGGTAATATTCTGATGATTTTCACTTATAATCATCACTGGTTAAGTCTAAGTCTTGCCATAGACATTTCAAAGAATTAAAGTATTTTGTAACACTTTCCTTACCTTTTCGGATTTCTCCAAGTTTCAGTGTCAACTCAAACAGTTGAGATTGATTGGCCAAGTCTGAATACATGAGATTAATATTGTACCATAGCTCCTTGGCAGTGTGGTAACACATATAATTGGAGCTGATTTCCTCCTCCACAGAATTCACCAACCAAGTCATTACCATTGAATTTTCAGCATCCCAAGTGGAGTAACCTGGGTCCTCAGGGGTAGGTTTCTTCTTTTCTCTTGTTAAGTAGCCAATTTTCCCTCTCCCACAGATATACATCTGCACTGATTGAGACCAATGTAGAAAATTTTCTCCATTCAGCCATATGGTTGTAATTTGGATCGAATAGGAATCTGAAGTAGGTAGATGGGGGGTATTGCTTTTTTTTGATGGGGCTGTGAATTTCAGATGAGTTTGGTTGAGATTCTGATACAAAATCAAACATGGTGAAGGAAGATGGATGGTGGACAGACAGCTAGAGGGGCTAGGGTATTTTTTGGAATGGACAGGGCTGGAATTCGGCTAGGGTTAGGTTTTTTGCCTAGAGCTCTGATACCATGTAGAAAGTATTCTGCCTTATATTTCTTCTGTTTAGATTATATTACATATAAATAGGAATGCAAAAGTGTTTATACTAGAAAAGAATTCCATACAAATCAAATCTCCTAATTTATCTCCAAATCCTCCAAATTAGCAGTCCCTTGATCCAGTTATCACTTATTTCTCCTTCTCAACAATTTATATTTTGAAACATTATAAATCTCGCAAAGTATAATTCTTGGGTTTTATATGATGGGGAACTGACCGAGAATCATGGAGCTGTAATTTAAATACATGACTCTTCTAGTTGTTTTAGGGATTTAAGATTTTATTTCCTGTCCAATAGTTGATTTAGTTTCATTCTATATTTCATTTGACATTTTTATGAATCACAATCTTCTTGTTTCATTTACCATTATTTTCTAAGGTTTATTGGAGTTTTTAGTTGTTAAAATAAGAAAGTGTTTCCTCTCAACTCTATACTTGTTTGTCTTTCCTGTCCCTATTCTTCTCTCATACAGTATCTCCTCTCCTCTTCCCCATCCTGTTATTCCTTAATCTCTCCCCCAACTAGTGATCTTTGAACACTTTCCTGCCAAGTAATGATCAAATTAGGTGGTGAAGCACATGCTTTTTGAAAAAGAAACTGCTATAACAGCATGGTAAACATTAATAGAACATGTAAAACAATAGTTTTCTTTTGAAGAATATGAGCACAGATGTCCATATTATCTGGTACTCACGTATCCATATTGGTTTCTCTCACTTGTTTGCAATTTATTTTCCATCATCTTACCATCAGCCAGTGTCCTGCCTCAATGAGTACTTTTTTTTTTCCTGAACTTTTCATGGTAACTTCATGTATATAAGATATCAAATACTTGTCAAATTGTACAGGTTCTGCAATTGGATTCAAGTTGGACAGTCTTTTAAAACTCACTGATACGCGTGCTTCTAACAACAAGATGACGCTTATGCATTATCTTTGCAAGGTGTGATCAGTATTACCCACCCCGCCCCCCCAAGCTTTTTTACTGACAATTTTAGATTTTCTATTCGAAATTTGGTTGTTATGGAGCCCATTTGTGATTGCTGTGTTGCTTCCTGGGATGCAGTGCTTATGTAACCAGTTATTGATTATCAATATCAAGTCCAGTAATTTGTAATAAATTGAACAATGCAACAATAAGTTTACTCATACCATGTCTTTTGGGAACACAGTGCAGGTTGTGGAATGGGTACTCAAGCGGATCCATATGAATTAAGAGGAACTGAACTCTTTTATTTTTTAGCTGTTTAAACGGTTTTAGAAACTTCTTGATGTTTTGAATTTTTTGGGAATATGTAAATTTGGAGACTGTTAATTTGGGATTAGCATTAGATTAATATTGGAGAACGTATATGAGTTTACTTAGTTATATCGTTAAGTTGGAAAGGATGTGATCCAGAAAAGTTGTAGAATTTTGAACTTGAATTGCTCTAAGATTTAATCTTTGTGCAATTGTGGTGGCATCTGTTGCTAGACCTATAATAATTGGTTAATTTCCTTCACCTTTTGTTTTCAGAAATTGATTCATGTGATGGAAACATTAAGTCACAAATCCTTTACAATAAATAGTCATAAAGTTGCATATATTTATGGCTGATCCGTTATTAGTGTTTTGAATTATTCGTGATTTCAATTTCGTTATGTGTAGCATTATTCTTTATTTTCCTAATTGATTTGAAATAAAATGTTCCACTTAAAATCTCCACACTTGAAATTGTTTATTTGAATCAAAGTTTCATAAAATGAAAACTGAATATTGTCTTTGCATTGTTTTAGATTATGTTCATTCTTCTACTGATTGTGTTCGTTGCTCTACTGATTCTGTAATGTTTGTTAATCGATATTATTCTTTTACCTCTTACCTATCAAAGAAATGAACTCCAGTGTCAATTGCCATTTTATGTTTAGTCACACACTTCATTTTCTTGTCTCCCAGGTGCTTGCTGCTAAGTCACCAGAGCTTCTAAATTTTCACAGGGACCTTGTTAGCCTTGAAACTGCATCTAAGGTGTCTTCCTTGTTTTAATTGTCAACAGCACTTAATTAATGTAGTAAGATTATGTATAGATGGAGTGTTTGTTTCTTGCAGTTACAATTGAAGTCTTTAGCAGAAGAAATGCAGGCTATCATCAAGGGATTAGAGAAAGTTAAGCAGGAGCTGGGAGCATCAGAAAATGATGGTCCTGTATCTGAAGTTTTTCGAAAGGTACAAAGCCAATTGTCTTGTTTATATTCTGTTTGTGATGCAGGACATCTTGGGGGCTGTTCTCGATCTGAGTTTGGAGGCTGTTTAGTATTGTATTGGGTTTTCTTAAAGTGGATTTCTACTGAGAATTTTAGAACTATCAGATGTGCAGTAATAGGGTTTCTAAGAGTCACACCTAGAGGATA
Source organism: Dovyalis caffra (assembly GCA_963924115.1). Taxonomy (NCBI): domain Eukaryota; kingdom Viridiplantae; phylum Streptophyta; class Magnoliopsida; order Malpighiales; family Salicaceae; genus Dovyalis; species Dovyalis caffra. Next base: position 186,655 of record CAWUPB010000030.1, read on the forward strand.
GAAAAACCTAAGGTTCATACGTAGGGTTCTTAGGAGTCACACCTAAGGGAGATTGAGTCACACAATCAAAAGCAAATTGCTGGAATTTTATTTATAAACTTCTATTCATAATATTGAAAGGCTACATGCTTATTTAGAGTTTTAATAGTCCAAATCCAATAAGGACTTAAATTCCTAAATAAGAAAAATACTAAGTGTATGTAGAACAGGAAAAACCTAATAAAGCTAATTACTTTTTAGGACTAATAAAATACAAAATAGAAAATAAAACCTAGACTTAAGACAAATTTCTAGATTTTCTGAAAATTACAGAAATATCCTTGTCTACAAAAAGACACAAGTTTTGCTTCCATTGTTATCTGCATCAGTTTGTGTAGAAAACTGGTTTGGTGTTGTTTATTTCATCTTGCCTCTTAAAAACTGCTGATGGAAATTGCCTCTGTTATTAATTAATTATTTTTTTTCTTTTGTTTCATTGTTTAGAGTGAGCTTTTTAAAGTGCCAATATGATTGTTGCTATTTCCTTTTCCTTCTTAGATAAAACTATTTCCTGAACTATGATAAGACTATTGACATTGTGTATTAATTAAATATCTGTGGCTAGATGCATTTAGCTGGCATCCATAGTTGACGTAACGTCAGATATAAATATAGTTGAATGTCTTCACTATAAAAGATCTTTACAGTATCTTACCAGTTTACCCCTTTGAGAATGTGCAATAATCTAATTGCACTTTATATGTCAAGAAGTGGATCAATGTAATGCGCATATTGTTTCTTATTTCATATTAATATGTTCTTTATGCACTGACAGCCTTTTATGTGAATTTTAGACACTAAAAGAATTCATTGGTGTTGCTGAGACAGAGGTGGCATCTGTGACAAATTTGTATGCTGTAGTGGTAATTTGCCAACTATTTATTTGCATCTGCTATTATCTACCAGAGTAACTATGTTCTATTGTCGACTGTCATCAATTATTGTCATGTGATGGGCAGGGTAGAAATGCGGATGCCCTTGCACTGTACTTTGGTGAGGATCCCGCACGTTGCCCATTTGAGCAAGGCAAGTTATGCTTAGGACATTCTTCTCATTTAACTGATCTATGAATTTTACAATTTTATAGAGTATTGCATTTAGTAGTACCATGCTATGGTTTGTTTGTCAACTTTACTGAGTTCAGTATCTCAACTAGATTTGATGTTTATGTATAATTTAAAGGTTCTGTGGGATTATATAAACTTAAGCAGAGTTGGGTCGGTTTTATTGACTGGGAACTGTGTAAAAGGATTGGGCCATGGAAAAGTATTCATTTGGGGGTGTGTGGGTGGGTGGGTGTTGAGGTAGAAACATCTAGAAAATTTTCTCAAACACGAGAAGACTAAAGGATGCCTATGATACAAATTGAATTTTCATGGATACTACATTGTTTCCTTGAGAAAGACTTCAGCAGTTAATATTGGGATGGATTGTGAGATAATATGAAACGGTGGAAAAGGATTAAAAAAGAAAAAGAAAAGAAAAGAAAGTAGAAGCTGTTGACTACAAAGCAATCAAAGCTTTGTGATGCTCTAATATGTTTTGAGTCTAGTCTATATGTTAAGATTAACATTGGAGAGAATCTAAAATGATTTCTTCATCGGTGCTCTGATGATCAATGCAGTTACCGCTACTCTCTTAAATTTTGTGAGATTGTTTCGTAAAGCGCATGAAGAAAATTTGAAACAGGCTGAACTGGAGAAGAAGAAAGCTGAGAAGGAGGCTGAAATGGAGAAGGCAAAGGGAATAAATCTTACAAAGAAGAATGTGAAATAGCTGTGAATTGGTTTATTCTCTTCCTGGCTTGGCAATTTGAGGTTCTCTGCTAAAGCAGCCATCTGCCACAATGTTTTTTAGAGTGAACAGCGGCACATGCTGCTGAGGATTGGTAACAAGTATGTGGTTCTCTGCTCCAGTTTTCTCCAGTATGGTGCAAATACGACCCTTACAAGTGATACTTACAAGGCTCGAGCACCATTCAATGAGGCTTGCAGAGCTTGAGGCTATATTCAGTTAAGAGGTTGACTGATGAGTTCATTTTGATAGATATCACACGGATTATACTTGAGCTTGCTGAGTGGTTAAAAATGCCCATCAGCATGGGTTCTCTGCATGATTTAGAAGGCGATGGATGTGGCCCCGGCATCTCAGTTGTGAAGAAATTTTGTAGTTTTGGTGAATCCATTATACAGTAGGTGATTTGGTTTCCAACTTTCGACATTCGTTTGGCATAATATTTTCTGCCCCAGAGTGGATGCCTTCAGTAATATAAAAGCCACCGCCAAGTGACAGTGTGTACCATGAAACAATGTACAAATCTCTAACCCAACACTAACACTAGAATTTAATTTGTTTCTTGTAACATAGGGAGCAGCATTTTCCTTCTCTTGTTATTTTGTTTCTAATAGAGATTTTGACTTGACCCGTCCCAAAAGATGTATAGGTATTCAGGTTGAGATAGAGTGATTAGAAGACGGGTCGCTCTTAGTGTAATTGTAACATAACAGAAAAATGTAGCTTGCAGAACAGTTTCGAACTTGTTTCATAATTTAATTAAAACATGGGCATTCGTGGAAGTATCCTCGCTTGTGTTTACATTTCAGATTCATTAACGTTTGTTATGGCCATGGAAGTTGCATGTTGAAAGTGATTGTAGCATGCATACTGACAGCCCCTGGAGATTTGCATTTAGAAGAAGAAAACGCTAACGGCTAATAGTAGTTTCCAAATTCTTATTTTCTTTTTAATATGTATTTTGGGAACAGTTTACATAGTAATAAGACTAAAAATTTTCTTAGGACAATTTTAAATATATATCATTCACATCATCAGAGGAAACCTCATTAAATAGAGTATTAAACATCCAAATCGTTTTTATAAATCTGTTTTATTTTCCTTCAATTGGATAGCCTAATTAATTGGACTACCTTATGCCTAAGGGGGAAAAAAAAGCCTAAGGAGATAAAGTTGCTTAATTAATAAATTAGATAATTGTTGCAGTCTTATAGTTTTCTGACAGGAATAAAGAATTGCTTAACTTTACATTGTTGGTTCTGATCTACAAGTAGCTGAAATTTCAATTTTCTTGATGACCAGTGATTAATACATCTACAATGCCATTTTTGTCTTTTATTCAACCAATCTATAACGATATAGAAACAAATGATTAAGCACTTGAAGAAAACCTTGGAAAATTCACATAGCTATTGATATTTTACAAATTCCGAAGTACAAATAAATAATAAAGCAGGAAATGTGAAGGGAAAAAAGAAGAAAGAATTGGAGAACGAATGTAACAGCTTGAACGTGTGTTATGGTACTTGCTGGATTCAAGTGTAGCTTGATTTCGCTGAAACAAAACCTTGTGAATCATTCTTTTGTTTGAATTCTTGTGTATTAGCCAGCCTTGTGACAGAAAGGGGGGGGGGGGGGGGGGGGGGGTTGTTTTTGAAGAAAAAAAGGAAAAGACATATGCTGTACTTGCTACGCTACACCTTTAAGCTCATCTTATAACCACCATTTTCTACGTCCTCTTCAATTTCATTAATCCTGTAAGTGTATTTACTTTGTTGATCAATGCAAGTACTGTAGGTTGGCTTGCAGCTTTTGAAGAAGATGCAACTGACAATGGTGTCCAGAACAACAAGAATCGAATACAAGTAGACGATAAGCATCCCCTCTGAAATTATCAACAAATTAGAGCTTGGTGTTTCACTTTCACCCTTATGATGATGATAAGCTCTCCCAATCCGGTATTGGAACAATGCTTCAACTCCTGCCAGAGCTATATTGACGGCAACTGTAAGCGATAGCGCAGTTGAAGCCCTTCCCCTGATCACAACACAAGCTTTTAAAATGGCCAGATATCCGCCGATTCTTTCCATGCCCGATAACACCAATGCTAAGTTGCATATTATGATTGCATGGGCAAGGATGATGGAGTAAGCAACAGCTCCAGCAGCTGAGAGGAAGAGATGAAGGCCAAATCCAATATTATCATGAAAAAGGTTAAAAGTAAAGAACAAGAGACAAAAAGCTGTTGAGTTGGCTGAGAGGATCAATAATGAATTGCATACATGGGTGAGGAGGAGAGGATTGAAAATGGAGAAAATACAAAAGAAATTAGGAGAAGGTGGTTTTTGGTGATTGGTTTTGAGAGCTTGAATAACAGATGCTTTTGTGATGAGAAAGAAAGTAAGGGTAAAGGGAAGCGTAAGAATGTGAAAGGAGATTGTTTGAGATAGCTTGAGAGTGACGAGGTTGAACAACTCCGAGGAGGGAGGGTGGATTAATCCTGCAGCATGGAACAGACTGTTCAACCTGTTATATACGACTGGAAGGAGAGATGATGAGGAGGAGGAGAGAAGAAGCAGGTTTGCGAGGAGAACTGAGGCAGAGAAAGGGAAGGCAAGAAGGGCTGGGGTTGAGGTGAAGTATTGATAGTTTTGAAGGAAAGTAAAGATTGATTTTCGCATAATCTTGCTTCCTGTGTTTTCCATTGGAGTCTTCTCTTGATCCATTGATGCGAGGGAGCTAGATGGGCATGAAATGAGTGTCTCGCCTGTAGGCTATAGGTTGGTTGTATACGAGAACCAGACTAGCTTGGAAGGTGATATTGATGTTTCCTCCTCTTCATTTGTTTCTTGAGCAAGTTTTCCTTTCTTTTTAATGATATACTATTAGATGGAAGTGGGTTGTTATTTTGGATTAGAAGAGACAGGTCAACTAAAATTTAAGCGAACAGAAGTTGCGGATATGGAGTTGGTTTCGAGTTTGGAAATTAATTGTTTTTAACAATGATATATTTGGATTTTTTTGGCTTCTGACTTTGTTATCCTCACATTAGTCGGCCAATAGGAGCTAGGAATATTTATATAATTTTCTAGGTTTGAATTAAATATATTATTAGAAGAATGATGATCCATGGCTTGGCTTTTCATCATCTCTCTTGCTTGCTTTTGATTGCTTGAAATACAAACTATATATGTATATACTGCCTTTGTGATTTCTCGCTTCGTTCGGTTGGCTACTTTTATATATATATATATACACACACATACATTGCCTTACTTCCAACGGTAGAGAGGCACATGGCAGCTTAGTAGTCCCCTACTGTCAGAACATTATATGAATTTTTAAGGAGGAATTTGGGAATCAGAAAACAAACTCAGCAATTGAACAAATAAAATACCCCTTGGAATTATGAAAGATGAAGTGGAAGAATTTTTCTTGCAATTTTCGTATATATATAAAAAAAAATCGTTGGAATTTAGGTATGTATCATCAAGTGCTAAATATTTAATTTCATATAAATTGATCAGAAAATATTTTTATTAATAAATTAACAATAAAATAAAATCAAGTGCTAAAGATTTGCTTGGAAAGCTCTCCAAGGGCCAACTGGGTGTCCTCTCTTTTACGTTATGTTTCACGTGGTACGTGACTGAAATTCTTAGCTTTGAAGAGAGCTTTAATGATAACTAGCACAAAAGATAAGGAAAATTGAAGGGTAAAGATGGGAGGACTTCTAATTGAATCAACAAATTTACATCAGGGAACAATTTGTTGAGCTTAACATCCATTGATTAGCTGCGCTTACAGATAGGTAGTTTTGTATTTTACCTATCGTCATAAATTAATTCATCTAGTTTCTTAAAACAAATTAAGTAGTTCATATAGTTTTCAAAACTAATTTATCAGAATAATTTGCATTGCGTGCAATCTTTCCTACTGTTCAAGATGTGGTTTGATGGGTCGCATTGCGTCCAGCTGCAGCCCCTCCTTCCAAGAATAATTCGCAGCAGCAGCTTTTGTTTAATAATGCAGGCAAAGTTAACGGGAAAGATGTAAAAGAGATGAATGAACAGCTGCAGGCTCTTCCAAGATTGTTCATACTGATAAAATAATGGGAGTCAAGCCTGCAATTTGTATCTGCCACAAAGAATCAGCAACTGCCTTTTGCTATTGCTACGGTAAATTCCCCCAGCCAGAATGGTCCTAACGGTACTGTACACGGGGACGTTGTTTCTGTCCCGTTTGGCGTAACCATAAACACACCTCACGTGTTGGCGCATCAACCTGGAACTTTGAATCAGAATTGGGCAGAATCTTTGCGTGGACAGAATAACTTGGCTGGGCAGACCGATATTGAGAGTCAGGTAGGTGATTGCATTGCGCTCCAGATTCCTTCAACTTATATGGTGAAGGATATGAATCTAAAACTTATGAAAGACAGCACAGGTAATCAGAAGTCGACCTCAATAGACTTGGAAATCAGTCCTATCCAGAATTGTGCAACTGCCACTAACATGGCAGACGCTGTTACAATTCCTGTTGGAATACCTGAAAATACAGCAACTATACGTGGGACTTGGCCTAATGGAATTTCTAAATATATAGCAGCAACTAAGCGGATCCAAGTTAGTGGGTTGAATAATGTACAGATCAATAGGAGGAGTGGACAGAATATTGAAGATTGGTAGATCATCATTGGGCAGCAGCGGGAAGTTGGTACTTAAACCAATATCCCCGGATTTGGGCAGCAAGGAAATAATGGATTCTGTTTTATGCGACTTCAATAAAGATGTAGAGGCCAATTACTTTTCCATTCTACAAGGTTTAGAGTATGGGGATTTGGAGAATGAGGGATCACGGGTTGGTTGGAAAGGTTCCTTATCTGACAGTGCTTATCCTGACAAAAATACTAGTAGTCCCCTACTGTCACTGCCTCAGTCTTCCTCTTGGCTAGATTTCCAACAGGTGGATATGGGCTAAGTTAATAAATTGCACAAAGATCTCAAAAAACTAGCTTGCAAAGCAAAACTTCAAAATTCATATTTCAAGAGAAAGACATAAGCAGCTCTACAAGCATAAAGTGCTCCTATCCCTAAATTTTAAATATGTCTATCAATTTATGGAATGCTAGAGAGGTGAGAAATAAAGATACAATAAATTATATAAAACTCTAAAAACGACAACATCATCCTATATTAATAGTAATTTGAGATCCTAAACTGCATGAAGCTAAAATTGATAAGGTCGCGAAACAATTGCATTTCATGCATCATATGCATTATAATCCTATTGATTGTCATGTTTGGCTCTTTTGGAATGTTGACATTTACGTGACTAGTATGGAAGTTACCGATCAATTAGTCATAGTTAGAATAAATAGTCGGGGTTGGAATCCGGTTTGGTACTCTTTTGTCTATGTCAAATGTTTTAGGGTAGGTAGATTAGTTAATCTTTATCGGCTACCTTGGTTAGTGAGAGGGGGGCTTTAATGTCATAGCGGACATGTCAAAAAAGGTAGGTGGTACGAGTTATGACCTCCAAGCAATGAGGGATTTTGTGGATTGTTCCAATAATATTAAGGTGGATGATGCTAGCTATATAGATAACTAGTATACATGGTGCAATAATTAGTTTGGTCTAGCCAAAATTTGGGAGAGACTTGATAGTCATAATCAATGGTTAATTTGTTTCCTCTCCGTTATTTTGGTTCATCATCTTGCTAGGTTTCATTCGATCACTCTTTTGCGTTGATCCGATTTGAACCCACAAGAAAATTCCATTCTCTTTTTAAGTTCCACCATATGTGGATGGAACACAAGGATCGTGAGGTTTTTATCAAAGGTGTTTGGGAGGCTCCTTTTTCGGGTGCTTTTAGTGTATGTGTCAAGGATCCAACCATGTTTGGATTAGCTTGAGTTAACGTATTATTTTATTTTTTATTTTAATTATAATAAAAAGTCATTCTATTAATTTTTGTGTTTTATGTTTGTCAATTCAGTAGAATTAGATAGAAGTTCTTATGATATGCATTTGCAATAGTGATTGATCGAAAGATGTGATACAAACACTAATGCATATAAATGATATCATTAAACGTCCCAAGTCGTAGCATTGTCATGAATGGACATTGACTATATGCGGATAAATTTGTGAGTACTATGCTCATGCTATATGATAACGATAGGAGATCTCACACCTATTGGCATGGTGATGCCAAAGTAAGCACTTAGGTGATTTATGTTATAGAACATATCACTCGGACTTGACTCGCCATAAGAACCCATTTGGTTTTAGCCTATGGGAATCTCATACAAGATGGGTACAAATGGTCCTCGGACTTGAAGTCATCAAGGTTGTCTCATTAAAGGACTTATGCACTTTGATATTCGTTTCAATGAACCCATTAAAGGGTTGGACGTAGGTGATTCATTGGGTGTACTAGGAGTCTTATAGAGGTAGGCGTATGACTAAGATAGGACATATCATTCCTTGTATGCTAAAATAGGACATATCATTCCTTGTATGCTAAAGGAGTTATCACATTGCACTTCGATAAATATCTGCTAAAGAAATCTATGGTCATAGTAAGAGTACACCAATAGAGCATAGTTGGTTTATTCTAAAAGCTAAGACATTTGAGAATCGAAGAAAACTTGTGTGATCATAATCGAACAAAACTTATAACTAAGTTCGAGATCACATTGTGATAAATTGACACGAGGACTCGAATTGTATGGTAACCATGCTCGTGAAAGGTAATAATGGATTAATTAATCCTCTAAGAGAATTGGGTAATTATGATGTCTTACTAGAGGCCAATCTTAATTTATGTATCAAGAGATAAAAGAGGAGCTTTTGTTCTTGATACATTGCCAACATATCTAGGAGTCTACTCGAGCCATATGCAAAAGTTTAAGTATTCATATGATGAATAAGAAGGAAAGATATTGGAAGAAGTTTCTAATTTTGAAAGTTTCCTATTTTGAAAAGGATTCCAAAATGAAAAATTTCCTTAAATGATAATTTTCCTAAAATGAAAAGTTTTTTATTTTAGAAATCGGTTTCTTAATTTGGAAGTTGGCTCCAAATTTGGAAATAAATAACCTAAAATGGAAGTGAGTTTCCTAAATTATGTTAAAGGGTATTTTGAAAAATTATTTCCTAATGTGGATTCGTTTAAAATAATCTAAGATTATTTATTTGGATAGTCCAAATAAATTAATTAGGCTAGAATGGTTTAGCCAATTAAGTTTAATTAAAGCCTTAAGATATTTTGGTAGGAGGATAAAGATCAACCTTATTAGATAAGGATGAATGTTTTATAGATAATGATTAAAAGTCCACATGTAAAATAACACCTCATCCTTGGAGGATAAGGAAGCAATAACCTAAAATCCTTTAGGGACTCATTGCCGTCCCTCTCCTTATCCTTGGAGGAGAAAGAAAATCTCTTATAAATATATAGGAGAGAGGGAGGTGCGACAACATAAAAAAAGAAAAAAGAAAGAAAGATAAATTTGACAAGCCCTAAAAACTATTAGGGCACACGACAAAGAGAGAGAAAAAAAGAAGAAAATAGTTTTCTCCAAAAACCTATTACGCCATACTCTTTCCTTCTCTTTTAACGTTGTCATAAAGCACTATATAAATTAAAAAATATGAAGCTACCACTTTATCGATTTTGAGTGCTTCTTTATGGGTACTTGACTTGCGTGGATCATTAATAGAGGCTGAAAACATGGATGACTTTTATGATAAAAGAATTTAGATGTGTGTTACGAAGGTAATTCTTTATTCATTGCTTTAAATTCATACATTTATGATTAATAGATTCAACGACTTGATCTTGGGCCCTTAAATGGAGGAAAATTTTTATTTATTTCACACCTTTATAGGATATATGTTCCTTCATTTGGTAGCGGAGCCTTCGTTGAATCTTTGATTGTATGATTTGTTAATTATGATTAACCGCATGAAATTAGCTATTCTTGATTATAAATCATGTGTTTTTGGTATTTTTATATTTTATAAAATTGAATTTTGTGGCAAAATCGGTGGGGGCACGTGAGGCCGACGTTGGACGACGATGCTTGTATGTGCGATAGCCTCACCGACCGATTGCGCCTTAAGCAAGCCGGGCGTGGGTGCGAGCTAGGTTGCTGGCCACTAGCTAGGTTGCCTTATGCTAGGTTTCGGCCGCGAACATGCATGCATGAGCACGCCAAGCCAAGGGTTTGGGCACTTTGAGGCCCAAGGCCTAAAAAGGTTTTAAAATTAAAATTTAGGAAAATTTTGATAAATTTATAAAATGACCAAAATCATAGATTTATAATTATTTTAGGAATAAAATGTGTTTCATTAGTATGCCATGTATCGATATGATTGAAGCATGGGTGAATATTATGGATGAGTCGACCTAGTTTTATGAGTGAATGCTTGTAATTTTTTGGATAAATTAGACTCGCGTGTCCCGCCTATCTATTATTCTATTGTATTTCTCTTCTTATCTCATTCTCATCAAATGTAACTTGAGGTTTTTTATTTGAAATGAATGTAAAAGTAGAAGATAGGAATTAGAATAGATACAAGGAGAAGACGCCAAGGAATTTGTAATAATTTTTCACCTAGGAATTATCCCACTAGTCTCCTTATGGCTTAAGGGGGTTAGTACTAGAAATCCATTACCATTCACCGAGTCCTTGAGTCATGGATGAGATGTATTTATGTTATGAGATCAATATTAGTATGCATGTTAGGAATAATATGATTATTATTTAGTATGCATGTTAGGACATGATCGACCATATTAAATCCTTTAAATAAAATATTAAGTTAATTGCTTTTCAACGTTATAAGGCGAGAACTCTTTTGGTCGTTGTTGTTTTGTTGAGATAACTCAACGTCACTTTTTCCTCGAGGGAAACAAATCATGGGCTATCCGATGTCCTCGAAAGTTAGGTCTAACTTAAATGAGTTGTTAGGTTTATTGAGATAACTAAAAGTCCGATAAACTTGTAAGTAAGGGTTGGTATTCACATAAGATATAGTAGGACAATGAGTTGTCATACCAATAAAAGAAGAAATTACATTAGATGTAATTGGTAAGGAGTTACCTACCTAATCCTTCATGTATGATTTGTTAAGACAACTCAAAGCTAATGCATGTTAGAGGATGAGATCCTAACCTACTAAGAAAACAAATCGAAAAGTTTTTTCGAGTCATATATTGAAGGTTATAGAACTTGGAGAAAATAGTGAGAGCGAACATAGATTTTACTTTTTTAATTTATGCTTTGTTTTATTTTATTTTATGTAATTTAATTAACCAAATTGTATCTTTTTCTATTCTATCAAGTTTGCTACATAATATGATTGGCAATACATCGGTGAGATTGATTATAAATTGAAGGAATGCCTTAAATGGCATAAACTTCCTTGATTGAAAATTCAATAAGAGGAATGTGCTCCAACATGGAAAAATGCTCTATGCAATAGACGTTAAGGAGTACCATGAAGGGGTGCAAGAGAATAGTTCTCAAAGCACCTCAAGTATTCATGTTATTGAAGTAATTTTTTCTACTTCTAGTCCAATATCATGGGTATTTGATACTTGGATGTGGTGCACATTTGCATAAATTTAAGAGGAATAAAAGAGGCTAGAAAGATTACTTCGATGAGGTTAACTTGTGCATGGGTAATGGTTCAAGAGTTGTGCCATTAACAATAGGCACCTATGAGTTAGCACTCCCTCCTAGACCGGTGCTTATACGTAGAAACTCCTATTATATTCTTAGTATATCTACGAATATCATTTCCATTTCATGTTTGGACTAAGATGGTTTTTAGTTTTTATTTAAGAACAATAGTTGTTCCTTTTATAAAAATGATGTTTTTATATGGAAGTGCTGATGTGAATAACGGTTTATATGTTTTAAACATAGACACACCTGTGTATAAAATAAATGTAAAAAGACTCAAAACTAACGATCTAAACAAAACATATCTATGGCATTGTCGACTTGGCCATATAAACGAGAATTGCATATCCAAATTGCATAAAAAATGGATATTTAAAATCATTTAACTATGAATTTTATGATGTCCGTGAATCTTATCTCTTTAGAAAAATGACAAAATCTCATTTTAATGGAAAATGTTAAAGCTACCGATTTGTTACGTCTCATACATAGTGATGTATATGGGCCCATTTTAACCAAAGTTAGTATATGGGCCCATTTTCACCCAAGTTAGAGGAGGATATGATTACTTCATGACCTTTACTGATCTTAGATCATGTTTTGGTTATGTGTATCTCATGTGACACAAATTTGAAGCGTTTGAAAAGTTCAAAGAGTTTAGGTTTGAAGTCGAGAAAAAATTGACTAAAGTATTAAAACACTTCGATCCGATTAAGGTAGAGAATACTTAAGTATTTAATTTTTAGATCATTTAAAAGAGAATGGGATTATCTCATAATAGAGCCCACCGAAACACCACAAATGAATGGTGAGTCCAAAAGGAGAAATATGATACCGTTAGACATGGTCGGATCTATGATGAGTCAAGCCGACATCCCAATATCATTTTGGGGATATGCGCTCCTTACCGTGACATTTATTTTGAACAAGGTTCCAACAAAGTATATTGATCGGACTCTATATGAGATATGAAAAGGAAAGAAAGCAAATTTATCTTTCCTTAAGATTTGGAGTCGTGAAGCATATGTCAAACGTTTAGACGGAGATAAGGTTGAGCTTAAATCAATATAGTGTAAATTTATGAGATATCTAAAAGAAACATATGGATATTACTTTTATCAATCACAAGAACAAAAAGGTGTTCATCGCTAGGCATGCGGTATTCCATGAGAAGGAATTTATAGATGCTAGGACCGAGTGGGAGGAAGGTTGAACTCGATGAGCTTTAAGAAGACTTATAAATTAACACTTCACTAGAGGAACACCAAGTAGAAAAGTTATAAACTGTTATAACTACCCACAAACCAATACATAAGAACTTCATAGGTCTAGAAGAATTCTTCAAGAGCCGGAAAGATATGTCCTTCTAGTCTCAACACATGGAGATGTGTATGTCATATGAGACAACAAACCTAATACCTATGAAGGAGCAATGTTAGACATTGACTCCGAAAATGACATCGAGCCATGAAATCCAAAATGGAATCCATGTACACTAACTAAGTATGGACTTTGGTTGATCCCCCGAAGGTGCTAACCCTATTGGGTGTAAGTGGGTTTTCAAAAGAAAGACCTATATGGATGGATATGTACATACGTACAAAGTCGGATTAGTGGCTAAAGGATATCGTCAAGAATAAGATATTGATTATGATGAAACTTTTTTCACCGAGTGCAATGGTTAAAATCCATTCGGATTATACTTGTAATTGCTACATATCACGATTATGAGATATGGTAGATGGATGTCAAAACCGCTTTCCTTAATGAAAAATTAAATGAGGATGTGTACTTGACATAGCTTGATGGTTTTATCACCAAAGGATATGTAAATAAGATTTACAAATTACAAAGGTCCATTTATGGACTTAAGCAAGCATTTAGGAGTTGAAATCAACATTTTGATGAAACGATCAAAGAGTTTGATTTTTTCACAAAAGAAAGATGAACATTATGTATACAAAAAAGTTAGTGGGAGCTTAATTATGTTTGTTATACTATATGTAGATGATATTCTACTTATTGGAAACAACAACACTATATTGCAATCTCCAAAAGATTACCTATCTAAGAATTTCTCTATGAAAGAAATGGGAAAGGCGAGCATACATTCTAGGAATCAAAATCTATATAGATAGATCATGAAGAATGTTAGGTCTCTCCCAAAACATATGCACCGATAAAATTCTTAAGAGGTTTAGTATGAAAGAATTCAAGAAAGGACTTATTCCAATGTCACATGGCATAAACTTTCCAAGGCTGAGTCTCCAAACACAAAATAAAAAGGAAAGGATTAGTCATATTCCCTATGTGTCGGCCATAGGATCTATCATGTATACCATGTTGTATATGCGAGTTTGATATCTCATATGCTTTAAGTATATGTCGTAGATATCAAGTCGATCCGAGTGAAAAAGACTAGATCGTCTCGAAAAGCATTCTAAAGTACTTATGAAGAACTAAGAATGCCTTCCTAGTCTATGTAGAAGATGAACTAGTGGTGAAAGGGTTCATAAATGCTAGTTTTCAATCCGACCATGATCACTTTAAGTCACGAGTTAGGATTAATTTTTCAATTGAACGGTAGAGTTCGTTAGTTGAAAAAGTTCCAAGCAAGAAATAGTGATCGACTTAACAATCAAGGCTAAATATATTACGAATTGTAGAAGCGACTAAGGAGGTCTGTTTGGATTCGTAAATTTTTGTTTGGACTATAAGTGGTCCCTACCATTGTTGATCTAATAATTGATCCAATAGTATTATATTGTGATAATAACATAGCTATAGCACAAGCTAAGGAACCGAGGTCTCATCAAAAGTCCAAGCATGCATTGTGACGTTACCATCTAATTAAAGAGATTATCGGTCATGACGATAGAAGGATAGAAAAGGTCTACACTAATGACAATATAGTCGACCCTTTGACTAAGCCTTTGTCACAAGTGAAACATGAGACCACTTACTCGATCGTTGGGATTAAGGGACATGGTCAGTTTAGCTCTAATGCAAGTGGGAGATTGTTAGTGTATGTTCCTAAGATCCAACCATGTTTGGATGAGCTTGAGTTAATGTATTATTGTATTATTTATTTTAATAATAATAAAAAAGTCATTCTATTAATGTTTGTATTTTATGTTTGTAAATTTAGTAAAATTAGATAAAAGTCCTTATGATATGCATTTATAATAGTGATTGATTGAAAGATGTGAGATAATCATTAATGCATATAGATGATATCAATAAACATTTCAAGTCATAACATTATCAAGAATGAAGAATGACTATATACGGATAGACTTGTGAGTGTTATGCTCATACTATATGATAGTAGTAGAAGATCTTACACCTATTAGCATGGTGATGCCAAAACAAGCACTTAAGTGATTTATGTTAGAGAACATATCACTAGACTTGACTCGCCATGAGAACCCATTTGGTTTTAGCCTATGGGAATCTCATACGAGATGGGTATAAATGGTCCTTAGACTTGAAGTCTTCATGATTGTCTCATTGGAGGACTTATGCACTTTGACATTCGTTTTGATGAATCCATTAAAGGGTTGGATGTAGGTGATTTGTTGGGTGCACTAAGATTCTAATGAAGGTAGGTGTATGACTAAGATATGACGTCATTATTTGTATATTGAAAAAGTTATCACATTGCACTTCGATAAATATCTGCTTAAGAAATTTATGACCATAGTAAGAGTACACCAATAGAGCATAGTTGATTTACTCGAAGAGCGAAGATATTTGAAAATCGAAGAAAACTTATTTGATCATAATCAAATAAGACTTATAACCATGTTCAAGATCACACTTGTGATAAATTGACATGAGGATTGAATTGTATGGTAACCATGCTCGTGAAAGGTAATAGTGGATTAATTAATTCTCTTAGAGAATTGGGTAATCATGATGCCTTACTAGAGGTCAATCTTAATTTATGTATCAAGATATAAACTAGGCGTCAATCTTAATCATGATGTCTTTTGTTCTTCATACATTATCAATATATCTAGGAGTCTATTGAGTCATATGTAAAAGTTTAAGTATTCACATGATGAATAAGAAGCAAAGATATTGAAAGAAGTTTTCAATTTTGAAATTTTCTTGTTTTGGAAAGGGTTTTCAAAACGAAAAGTTTCCTTAAATGAAAAGTGTCTTAAAATAGGGAGTTTCCTTAATTAAGAAGTTTTCTAAAATGAAAAGTTTCTATTTTAGAAATTAGTTTCTTAATTTGGAAGTTGGTTCCAAATTTGGAAATAAATAGCCTAAAATGAAAATGAGTTTCTTAAATTTGGTTAAAAGGGATTTTGAAAAATTATTTTCTAATGTGGACCCACCTAAAATAATGTAAGATTATATATTTGGATAGTCCAAATAAATTAATTGGGCTAGAATGGTTTTAGCCCATTAAGTTTAATTAAAAGCCTTAACATATTTTGATGGGAGGATAAACATCAACCATATTGGATAAAGATGAATATTTTAAAGATAATGATAAAAAGTTCACATGTAAAATAACTCATCCTTGGAGGATAAGGAAGCAATAACCTAGAGTCATTTAGGGACTCATTACCGCCTTTCTCCTTGTCCTTAGAGGATAAGGATATTCTCCTATAAATATATAGGAGAAAGGGAGGTGCGGTAGCATAACAAAAAAAAGAAAAAGAAATTCAACCAACCTTAAAAATTGGAAGGTGCGGGAACACAACCAAAAAAAAAAAAGACAAGAAAGAGAAATTCGACCAGCCCCAAAAACTACTAAAGCAAACGGCAAAGAGAGAAAAAAAGAGAGCGAGAAAATAGTTTTCTCCAATACCCTAGCATGCCATACTTGTTTCTTTCTTTTATGGTTATCGCAAATTGACCAAAAAGATTTCTATAGGAAACACTACACAAATCGAAATGGCAAAGCTAGCACCCTATCGATTTTGAGTGCTTCTTTATGGATACTTGGACTGTATGGATCATCAATAGAGGCTAGATACATAGATGGCTTTTCCGATGAAAGAATTTAGATGTGCGCTATAAGAAGTAATTCTTTATTCATTGTTTTAAATTCATGCGTGTATGGTTAATAGATTTAACGGCTTGGTCTTGGGGCTTTAGATGAAGGAAAATTTTTATTTATTCCGCACCTCTATAGGATATATGTTCCTTCGGGTGCTCTTATGGATATTCTTTATTCTAAATTGAAAATGCTACATCATAGGTAGAAATAGTGAAATTAAATTTTTTTTTTTTTGTAATATTCATCGTGCTATGGAGAACCTTCGGGATAAGGTTCTTCACCTTGTAAATGATTTGTTGCATGGGTGGAATGGGAGTTTTAATATTGACTTGCAAACAAAAATAGATGATTTATCTCGATCGAATAGATGGGAGGTAAATTTATTGTAATAGAAAGCAAGGGAAAATTGGATACATGACAACGATCGTAATACCTCTTTCTTTTATGCCCGTATTAAGGATAATACTAGGAAACAATCTTTTAGCTTAAGACAACCTAATGGATCCTTTATAGATGACATGGATGTTATAGGGATCTGTAGTTGTTTAGTTTTTCCAAAATCTATTTTCTATCAGTAGACCTACTATTCATTACTCCTCGTTTTTGGGTAGCTTCAAACAAGTTTCGATAAGTCGAATACTATACTTTCAAATATTCCATCTAAAGCTAAAATTTGGGAGGCAATTAATGGCTTTAATCCCTTAAGTACCTTAGGTTTAGATGATTTTACTAGGTAATTTTTTCAAAGGTAATTAGGTGTTGATTAAGAAGGAGGTTATTGGGGCGAGTCTAGGATTTTTATAGGGGTGGCCATATTCCCAAAGGTATGGCAACAACCATTTTAATCTTAATTCCTTAGATCCTTAATGCTACTATTACATATAATCTAAGATCGATTAGCCTTTCTTCATTTGGGTGCAAAATTATTTCAAAACTCCCGGCTAATAGTCCGTGTACGAGTGCTCCCTAATGTCATTTCTTTAGAGCAAGTTGGCTTTGTTAAAGGTAGAATCATAACTGAAAATATTACAATTGCCCAAGAATTAATGGTAGATTTAAATAGAAATATACATGGTAGAAACCTCATCTTCCATTTAGATATGTTTAAAGCTTATGATAGAGGTGAATGGTCTTTTTGTTGAGAACCATGAGGGAAATGAGTTTTTGCAACAAGTGATATAATAAGATATATTATTACATTAGTATTATTTGGTATACCGTTAGGATTTGAGGGAGGAATTATGGCTTTTTAAATTCTAATAGAGGAGTTAGATAAGGGGATCCCCTTATCTCTTCTACTGTTTATTCTATATTCTTTGGATAATGCTATTAGGGAAGGATAGATCACTCCTTACATGATAAGGGGAAGTAGTGATATGACCATCATGTATTTGTTTTATACGGATGATATGCTGCTTTTCACCAATGGCTCTAAACAATCAATTCTTCATCTTCAAAAATTAATTATAGAGTATGAGGAATCTTCGAGTCAATTGTTGATTTTTTTTAAGAGTGGGTTTTTTACCTTGAAGAAAATGCCTAATCATCGTTACTTTACTCAAGGCATAGTCCGGGTGTAATCACCTATGTTTCCCTATGAAATACCTTAGAGTGCCTTTTTTCCATGGTCGGATACAAAGCAAATATTTCTAGTATATAAAGACATCCATAACAAATAGGATAGGAGGGTGGAAATCAAAATATCTATCTTTTGGAGCCTAGATTACACTTTTAAAAGCGATACTAAGTAATATCCCTATCCATACTATTTTTGCTATCCCCTTGCCAAAAATGGTTATACAAAGGCTTAAACGAATTATGACTGATTTTTTATAGAGCTCGACTTGAGAGTCTAAGCATCATTTGGTATCTTGGGATAAAGTGTGTTGACTTTTTTCGGAGGGTGATTTGGATATTCATAGCTTATCTTAGGTTATGGAGGCTTTATAGACTAAATTGGTTTGGTTTTATCTTTAGGGTTATAACTTAAGGGCTAAGATCACGAAAGCTAAATACGGTCCTTCTTCCTAGTATTGTTCTTATTCCTTTTACATCCGGAAGGGTATTTTTAATCACTTTATTATTTTGGAAGGTTATGCATCTTGTATTGTGGGCAAGGGTTTAATTCCATTTTTGAAGTCTAATTGGTATGGTACTATTTTGAACCCTCCTCTACCCTTGGACTATAATCTACCGGTAAAGGAGGCTCTTGCATGCTTAGATGATTTCCTCCCTTTCATTCCCTCTTAATACCATGATTTTGTAAATGTTATGTAGACAAGTTGTTTTGAATCCAAAACCTACTAAAATTATTATAGACAACAACGTTCACGGGTTTGATGGGCTAAATTAGTATGGCATTCTTGCATTCCTCTTAAAGTAGGGGTTTTATCTAAAAGTGGTTCCATGGGGCTCTTCCAATTGATTCTAGGATTAAGGATTTAACTATTCCTATAGTCTTCATCTATAACTATTATGTGTCATCTAGAGAGGAGTCATATGCACATCTATTTTTGCATTTAGAAGTTAGTTTTGTAGTTTAGGCTAAGCTAGCATCTTATTTTGGTATAAGGAGTACATATGCATCTTTTTCGATCTCCTTTATGCTTGGTGGCCTCCGCTTCGACATAAGTATGCATGTGTTGGGTAGTTACTCTTTTCTTTTTCCTTGAGAGATATGGAAACATAGATGCAAGGCAAGATTTAATGAGGTCCTCATGTTTGCCGATGCCATCTTTGATCGAGTATGCCATCATCTTACCGATATGTGTATGATTTTAACCCTAAATCTTTGTCTAGTGCTTCTTTAGTGTAGCAAATTTAAGCTTTAGGTTTGTTGATCCTATCGGTGCCTTTTGATAGAGGAAAATGGCTTTGTTGGCTACCACCCTTGGATGATTGCTATACGCTTAATATGGATGGATCTTCCAACTCGGGAGTGCAATTCATGGTAGTATTTGCAAATAATTATGGCACGAATATGAATACAAGAGCAGAACTTCTAGCTTTGTGTGATGGTCTTCTACTATGTCGTGAGCTTTCTTTTAATGGTGTTATTATGTATGCTAATTCCAAGCAAGTGGTTCAAGCTATATTAGGGCTCTCCTCTTTGCTTCGGATCTATATTTAACATGTGGGGAGTTGTTCTTCTTTACTTCGGGACACTCCCTTTCCCATGTGTACCGTGAGCAAAATATGGTTGCGGATATGTTAGCTTTTCATGTACATTTCCTTCAAGGTAAAAATATTTATTTGTCTTTTTCTAGTTTACCTTTAGAGGTTAAATTGTCTCTTAGACATGATAAATTTGGTTTCTATAATTACGGAATTTGAGGTAGTTTTATTTCCACTTGTAACACCTTTATGTTTTTTTGGAGTTTAAGCTTCCTTGTCCCTCTATTTTGCTTGCGAGGCGGAATTATCCCCCTTGTACTTTTCCCTTTTAATTAATAAAATTTGTTAGTGGTCGCACTTCGTTTCTTTACAAAAAACCTATTTATCGAGTCTTTTAACCATTATTGATTATTCTTAATTTAATATTATTTTATTTTAAGAAATTTTCTTATTTTCTCATCCATCTTTTCATAATATCTATTTATTTGTCTATTTTTTATTTCAAAAAAAAAAAATAAAGCAAGAAATGAAATATATTAAATGAACCAATTAATTAGTTTGTTCGAAGGATTCAATTTTGTTTTTATTTTATTTTATTTTATAATTGAGTGGATGGCTATGAAAATTTATGAATTAAAAGTTTTAATCTAAGCAAGATAATTTATAGGGTAAGTGATGAATAACTCAAACCATAAAATACAATATACAATATATCTAATTTTAAAAGACTGATATGTTAGTTAAAAAAAGGGTTAATTAAAGAAGGGTAAATTTACCAAAAAATAATGAATTTTACACTTTTTTATTATATTAGCACGTTCTTTTAATTTTAGACATAAAATTCATGAACTACACTTATAATCATATTAGCATAAGTGAATTTTTTGGCTTAAATTCTATTTTAAAATGATGTGGTGTGGTAGTGAGTATGACAACATGACTAAATTTATCACCTAGAATTCTATGTATCTTATTTGAGAAATTAACTACCAATTTTTGAACTACATGACAATCAACCACATACTCAAGAATTCCTAAAAATCTCTTATCCTATTACTTCTCCTAAAAAAGCCCTTACCATTGCAACTTTGATTGCTCACTTCCAGTCCCTACTCCCAACCTTTAGCCGACCTCACATAACCATTAGAGTGGCAATAACACTTATTGTAATGGCGTTGTTTTCCATTCACCATGTTCATATCCAGCCACTTACCTAAAGTACACAACGAGTAATAGTAGATTTCTATATCCATGATTATTATAAATCTCATCGATCAAGATTTTTTTTAAGTACTTCGAGGATATATATATATATATATATATATATATATATATATATATATATATATATATATATATATATATATATATATATATATATGCCTATGGATCCAAACTAGAAAATTAAGAAAAGAAAAAAAATATTTTAGAGTAATTTATAAATTAGTCTATCTTATTTCAAATAATGAATTAATTAGTTTCTCTTGTTTTAAAAATTAATTATTTAGTATGTAATGTTCGTAACTCAATAGGAAGGCCAAGAGTGTTATTGCATTGTCTCATACCCGAGGGTGCAAAGCAATGATTGTGTCCTCTAATCTTTATCATGATGCATAATGGAATTCTCATTTGGTTTAAAGTTCAAGGCTTCCTAAGTTAAAATTTTAAGCTAAAAATTTTTGCAAAACCTAAACCATTTCATTTTCATCATTGGACTTAAATCTAACAAGTAGCACCAAGCCAAAAACCATTCATGTCTAAACTAACTTATTAGCATTTCCATATTTGCATCGGGGCACCCATAATTATATTAATTCATCAATATATCCAAAATTTGACATAATCTTTCATAATCATTTAATCTAATAATCGAGACACACACACACACACACACACACACACACACACACACACACACACACACACACGCGCGCGCACACACACGCGCGCGCGCACACACACACAAATATATATATATTATTAGCATACCAAAATAATTCAAAATATCATCATTTATAACCCAAAATGATTGAATCTAGGCAACACCAAAAGTGACCAAAACCTAGACATGTAGTATATAATTGGCAAACTTTATAGCTCTCGGCTAGCATCCTCAACACATCTACATGTCCTCGAAGCATTGTTATGTTATAGTGAGCTAAAACTCAATAAATATAACCAAGCATGAATGGAAGTAAAACCATTATTTTCATGCTTGAAATACATTTTTTTGTCTTTCGAGCATACCCTGCTGAATGTATATAAATTCAATCCCCTTTTAAAACCTTCATCATAAAAATCCATAAGAACACTTAGGAACATTAATTTTACAAATAAAATACTTATCAATATAAAAACAAGTATGGCATGCATATAATTAATAAAATAAACACACACAATGCATAATAAATAAATTTGGATATTATATCCTCCCTCCTTATAAAAATTCCATTGTTGGAACGTAACTTACTTGACTCTTCCACGTTATGGTCCTCCATGACTTGTTCTTGCATCATTATGTGCACTCTCCTTAGTACTTTTAGCGTAACCTTCTTCTTAGGACAATCATTTATCAAGTGCCTAACTTCTTTATAATAGTAGCAAGCATTAAT
Source organism: Dovyalis caffra (assembly GCA_963924115.1). Classification (NCBI taxonomy): domain Eukaryota; kingdom Viridiplantae; phylum Streptophyta; class Magnoliopsida; order Malpighiales; family Salicaceae; genus Dovyalis; species Dovyalis caffra. Next base: position 208,929 of record CAWUPB010000030.1, read on the forward strand.
TCCAACCAAATAATTTTCTATATGTAATCGGCCACACTTGACACAATTCCACTTGCCTTATACTTCTATCCTCAACAATCCCTCAAAAAATTTAGCTATTTTTATCATTGTTTGGCCATATCCTTTCAAATTGATTTTGTTCCACAACCTACTCATCGATTACATATGACCTCTTAGCTCATTGTAGTTGTGCAACCTTCTTATGGTCTTCGTTTATTTCTTGTGCTCTAGTAACTATATCACCATAATTGTCCGCTGATACTCGCATTAGATTACACACCTCAAGTTTTTGACCCCTCGGAAAGTGGCCTCTCTTTTATGTAGCATCCCCTAAAATGAATGTTGCAAATCAGCAACCATGCTCAAACTTTTGAACATATTTGATTGCCAACATCTCTATTTGCTCTAACTTCATAAACTTTTAAATCTTCTTTGACTTCACACTATTAAAGAAGAATTTCTCATTGAAAACTTCTTTGAGTTCCCATGTAAGGTTAGGAAAATCGTTTCCAACTCCAACCAAGTTCACACATCACCAACCAGCATAAAAATGCCATAGGATACCTTGTTCGCATCCTCTATTGCCATGTGATCCTAGATCATCTCTAAGGACTTTATCTATTCCTCGACAATCATAGGGTTAGACTTGCCCATAAATGTTTTTAGGTTGAACTTCCTAAAACTTTTAACCATTTCAACCTTCTAGGGTAGCCTTACTACAACTAGTTGTTAATGCATGGCCATCATAACTCTCATTTTTTCATCATGCCTCTATTGTTGCTATTGTATCATTTTTTGTTGCTATTGTAACAACCCAAACACCTGCTCCGTTGACGTTCCATTTTCTATAAATCCATCATTTTCCTCTCGATTGGTAATCCTTGAACTTTCTTACGCACCAATATGATTTCTCCTTTCAATCTTGTTTTTATTCCCTCGTATTCATATGAATGCCATAGTGCACAAACAAACATCGAACATATCCACATAATTTACAAAAATTAATCATGTTCATATAATTCATCAAATAAACCTAACACATAATTTTCAAACATACTAGCCAATCAATGTAACTTCAACACTTACATATTGATAATGTTATTGGAGCTTGAGTTACATGTACTATTTGGGCCTACTTGAACGATCATGCATCCTATGGAGGTGTAAAATAAAATAATTTTTTTCTTCATTTAAGGTTCCCAAGATCAAGCCATTGAATCAATTAATAATACATACACGAATTAAAACATGAGTAAAGGATTACCTCTTGTAGCATAGATTTAACCTTTGTGAAAAAAAGAGCCATCCAAGTGTTCGACCTCTATTGATAATTCACATAGTCTAAGCTCCCACATAAGAAGTAATCAAAAGTTATAGAGTGCTAGTTCTACCTTGTTTCTAACTTTTCTAATTTTTCTCTTTAGAAATCTACTATGGGATATTTTATGACAACCCTAAGATGGAGGGAGAGAGTTGGTGTGTTTTAGGGAAGAGAAAACTATTTTCTCTCATTTTCTCCTTATGTCGTGTATCCCCTTAATAAACCTCCCACTTTACTGCACCTCTCTCTTCTATATATATAGAGGGAACAGTTTCCTTATCCTCCAAGGATAAAGAAGTGGCAGCAACAAGCCCAAAAGGGACTCTAGATTGTTTCTTCTTAGTCCTTCAAAGATTAGGAGTTGTAATGCATGTGATTTTTTTCCCGATGTTATCCTTATAAAGCTTGATCCTTATCCAATAACGGTCAAGTTTATTCTCCCATCAAAATATCTTGCGGGCTTTTAAATTAAGCCTATTGGCCCAAACTCTTTTGGCCTAATTAATTATCAATTAATTCAAACTATCCAAATAAATTGATTTAGATATTTTTTAGGAGGTCCAAATTAGGAAATAATTTCCCAAATTACCTTTAAACTTAAATTAGGAAACTAATTTTCTTTTTAGGCGACTTTTTTCAAACTTGGAACCGACTTCTAAGTTAGGAAACTGATTTCTAAAATAAGAAACTTTCCATTTTATAAATTTTTTTTTCTAAAATAGGAAACTTTCTATTTTCAAAAACTATTTCCAAAATAGGAAACTTTTAAAACTTGGGAACCTTTTCCAAAATCTTTGGTTCTCTTTTATTGTGTGAATACTTGTACTTACGCGTGTGACTCAATAGGCTCCTAGATATGTTGACAATGTATTAAGAATAAAAAGCACCTCTTTTATCTCTTGATACATAAATCAAAATTAGCCTCTAGTAAGACATCATAACTATCAAATTCTCTAGGAGGATTAATCAATTTGCAATTACCTTTTGCGATTATGGTTACCATATAATTTAGTCTTCATTTCAATTTATCACAATGTGATCACGAACTTGATTTTTAGTACTGTTCGATTATGGTCATATAATTTTTTTTGATTCTTAAATATTTTAGCTTTAGAGTAAACTAACTATGCTCATTGGTGTACTCCTACTATGGCCATAGATTCCTTAAGTAGACATTTATCAAAGTACAATATGATAACTCCTTAAGCATACAAGGAATAACATGTCCTATCTTAGTCATTCATCTATTTCTATTAGATTCTTAGTGCACCTAATGAATTGTCTATGTGTAACTTTTTTCGAGTCAATCGAAATGAGTGTCAAAGTCTATAAATCCACTAATGAGATAACTATGATGACTTCAAGTCCATCTTATAGGAGATTCTTATAGACTAAACCAAATGGGTTCTCATGGTCGAGTAAAGTCCAGTGATATGTTTTCTAACATTAATCACTTGAGTGCTTGCTTTGGCATCATAATGTCAATAAGTATGAGATCTCCTACCATCTGTCTTATAGCATGAGCATAGCATTCATAAGTCTTATCACATATAATCCATTTTTGGCAATGGTATGATTTGAGACATTTAATAATATCATTTAAGTATGTTAACACTTGTCTCATATCTTTTGATCAATCATCAATGCAATAAATATCATATGGATTTTTATCTAATTCTATTCATAAATAAAAAAAAATTAATAGAAAGACTTCTTTTATTAATAAAAATAAAAAGTATGATATTAGAATAAATTAAACCATCCAATCTAGGTTGGATCTTGGACACCTACACTAACACTACTAAGTCTAATTACTTTGATACTAACTCTATAATGCTCGCGACCTAATATGGAGGCCAATAATGCTACTATACTTGGCTCACATCCGAGGGTGCAAGGCAATGCTCCATGTGCTCTATCTTGGATCTCTATCATGATGTATATTGAAATTCTCATTCGATTTAAAGTTCAAAGCTTCCTAAGTTAACATTTAAAGCTAAAAAAAATTTTATATCCCAAACAATTTCATTTTCATCCTTGTATTTAAATCTCATAAATTGCACCAAGTATAAAACCATTCTTATCTAAACTAATTTATTACCATTTTCATAATTGCATCAATGCATCCATAATTAGATTAATTCATCAACATATCTAAATTTTGACATAATCTTCCATAATCTTTTAATCCGATAAGTGCATGCGTGCGTGTGTGTACACACACACGCACACACACACACACACACATATATATATAAACATACCAAAATAATTCAAAAAAATCATTATTTATCACCCAAAATGGCTGAATCTAGGCAACACTAAAAGTGACGAAACCTAGCCATGGTTTAGCCTTCAAACTTTAAATGTAGACTTGTAGTATATAATTTGGCAAACTCTGTAGCTCTCGGCTAGCATCCTCAATACATCTACATGCCCTTAAGGATTTTTATGTTCACCTTCACCACTCAACAAAATAGTGAGCTAAAGCTCGATAAATGTAACCATGTATGAATACAAGTAAACCATGATTTCATGTTTGAATATATTTTTTGTCTTTTGAGCATGCCCTACTCGAATGTATATAAATTCAATGCTTTTTAAAACCATCATCATGAAAATCCATAAACGAACTATGCATCTTCGATTCAATGAACCTCATAATGGATTGATTATCCTTTTTATCCCTCTTGAACATGTCTAGTCATGATCAAATCCTCATAAAAACAATGAACATTTCTTTTCTTGAATACTTGAAATCATGACATAAAACATTTCATGATTTGGAAGCAATTAGAACATATAACCAAGCATATACATGAACATAAACCATATGACATTAAGCCATTCATGAACATAACCCATATGATATGATAAGGCTCTGTCAAGCCCTAAATCAACTATGAAAACAACTCGAAATAATATCAAGTCAGTCATAAACATAATCCAATAACAACACAAAGTCGAATAACATCGAGCCTAAACAAAAAATGAATACAATCCAAGCAATCTCAATTAATCACCTAATCTAAATCCCTCACATAAACATAAGCATATAATTTTTAATTAAACCTACCAAGATCAAATCATCCAGGAACTCTTCAATCATTCAATTATCCAATATACACCTAAACACATGATCAAGTAACCTTAAGTAGTTACATAACTCAAAATCATCCATTAACCCTTAGTATTCAATCATTAAATGGACACCTAATTACATAATCAAGTATCACCATGCAACCACATAACTAAATTCACCAGCCAACACTTCAAGTGTTCAATTTATTCATTAACACATAACCATTCCATTATCCAATAAATACCTAAAGTAATCTTTGCCTAAGTTCACCAATTACTAACTTAATTAGTCACTCAACAAGCCTAGTCAAATTCAATCAACAAGCCAAGTCATCCCGTATCAAAACAACCATTCATGTATTTATCCATCCAAATCACGTAACTACAAGCAAACCAAATCCAACAAGCATCCTCCCATTCATTCCATCCTTAAATGTATCCATAATTTCCAATAAAAAGCACCATAAGCATACATTAATGCCGAAACCATCAAGTTTTCACACAATCATCCAATCATCAAGCCCAAGCTGAATTACAACAAGCATACAACATAAATGAACCTTACCCGAATACACCAAGAACAATAACATCATTCACCATTGATACAATCTATAATCTCAACAATAAATATATTCATAAATTCATTATTTATCATATCTATAGACACCCTATAATAACCGAATTTATTTTCTATGCTTTGTGTGCATATTTATTTTGTTATGTATGTTCATGTCATCTTTGTGCTATTATTAATAAGTGTTTTATTTGTAAAAGTAATGTTGCTAAGTATTATGTATGAATAGTGAATTAATTGGCAAGTAAAAGACTTTAAAAATATGATTTAACTAAATAATTCTCATACATATATAACTTACGATTTAAATTTAATTAGTGACCTAAACATGCATTAATTAAGGACATGTCTCTCAATAGGGTTATTTTGGTTAAAAGTTTTGGCCAAGAGAGAGAAATAAAAGGGGGAAATTTTGCTTAGGTTTTCATTTACCTCCATGTAGCATTGAGACAACTTGAAAACTCGGAGAGAAAGAGAGCAATAAAGGCTTAAAAACTTGAGAGAAAGTATGAGAGAACTTAATTTCTCAAGGAAAGGAGCCAAAATTGTCAAGAAGAAGTAAGCTTGGTCGAAAGGAGGAGAAAATTTTCAAGAGGAAGAGAGGGCTATTTTGGTCGAAAGTTTGAGCAAGGAAGAGAGGGGAATTTCAAAGGTTTTCAAAGTGATTTTCACTCTAATCAAACCTAAAGTAACCGTAACTTCAACTTACCACAAGAATTAGGGTTGTAAATTTTGATTTGGTGAATTGTGTTTTTATGAAACCCATAGGGTTCTCATTATGCAATTGAATGAATTATGTGCAATTGATACTTTGATTGCAAAATTAATGATTGATTGACCAATGTGATGCTATATCATGTAATTAATTGTTGATTGAACATGTTTAATGGTTTTTTATGTAAATAAAATTTTTTAGGGTTTTGGTTAGTTATTAAATGAAGACTTTACATTCGATGTGATTGGATAAGTAATTAATTAGAGAATGAATAGTTAGTTATTAAATAAAGACTTTACGTTATGATGTAATTGGGTAAGCAATTAATTAGAGAATAGACATTGTATTAATGATAGGTATGTGTTTAATTGTTGATTTAGCATAAGTCATGTGGTGTTTATGCAAAACTTAAAAATTCTTAAGTTTAGGTTATGTGACTAATCATTGAATAACCTTAATTGATAGATATACATATTGTGATAATAATGGATATATATATTTAATTCTATATTTACCATGGTATTTATGTTAGGTATGTAATTAATTATTGATTGAATTATTGAGATGAAGAATTCAGCTAGGTTTAATTGGTGTTTTATGCTTGTGGAAATTTGGCTTAGGCTTGATGAAAGGATAATTGTATGAAAGATAGATAGATTTGGTTTGCTTATGGATACTTGATTTGGGATGGATAAACCATTAGTTATTTATGTTGATGTGGGATGACTTAACTTGTTGAATGAATTCGCCTAGGGTTAGGTTTCATGATTTTGCATGTAATTGTATATGGTTGTTTGGTGTAATGGAAGATTTTGGGTTAGGTAACTACTTGATATTACTTGATCATGTGTTTTGATGCTTATTAGATAATTGATGGTTTTGGCTTTGGTGTATGCTTGATGTGATTTTGTTATAGGCATGTTAATTGAATGGTTTAAGGAAACTTGATAGTCTTGGCCTTGTCTTATGCTTGTTGGACTTGTTGTTGGGATTATGGATTGTATTGATGTTAATTGATTGAGTTGTTATTGTTTGGTGGATTTAAATTATTTGATAGACTTAGCTTACTTATGGTTGCTTGTCTTGGTTGGTTGAATAATCGAAGGTTTATGTTGATGAGAGATGAACTGGCCTAGGCGGGTTTAATGGAAGACTCTATGTTTGTGTCATATGAGAAATTTGATTTATGTCTATGAAATTGCTTATGGCTTAATGAAATTCAGATTTGGTGATTAGTTGACGTTGCTTGGATTGTGTTCAATATTGGTTTAGGCATGATGTTATTCGATCATATGTTGTATTTAGACTATGTTCATGGATGGATTGATGTTATTTAGGATGTGTAAATGAATGACTTAATGCCACATTGTTTATGTTTATGTATATGTTTGATAATGCATTCTAATTTTATTCATACCATGAAAGGTTTTATATCATGATTTAAAACATTAAAGACATGACATGTACATATGTTTTATGAGTACATTGATAAAGGTCGGGTATGTTTAAGAGAGACAAGGGAGAATGATCAAACCTTTATGAGGTTTATTGGATCGATCATGTAATATTCTTGACCAAAAACCTCCTAAATAATTATATATGTATGTAGAGAAGAAGGAATAATTATATTATTGCCTTAATATATAATGAAGAGGTAATTACTTAATTTAAATGTGTGAATTAATATTATGTATCCATAAAAATATTATTTATCTACACATAAATATTAGGAAGCAAGCTAGAAATAATTCAAAATTTATTTGGTATGTATGGATGATTAATTGTTATGATAATAAATTCTAGTTACTTAAACTGGATTATTTTTGGAGAGCTAATTATAAAGATTAAAAATTTAGCTATTTAATTTAAATAATTAGGAAAGTCAAGAGACCATTATTAATTTGGAAATCACCTACAATAAGGGCTGGATTGTTGTAATTAAAAGTGGAGAGGCTGAATTGTAAGGGTGTGATTGAACTAAATTATAAAAGTCCAGGACCAAAGTGTAACTTTTAGCAACTTAGAGCCATTTAAATCAGCCTATTCAACTAGAATTAGGAAAAAAATTCAATTGAGAAACTAAACTTTTAGGGTAGAATGTTTGGCCGATAAAAAAAGAAAAAACAGGAAAGAAATGCTTAGGAAAAATGGAAGAAAATTCAAGGGGCTAGAAATTCTACCTAGGCTAAGAAAATGGACTAATTATTCCAAGTGGCATCCATTTGGCTTGATCAAAAGTCATTTCTCTTTATATAGCTAGCCAACTAGAGATAAGAAGAGGAGGATGAACAAATTAAACTTAGAGAAAGCTAAGGTAAGAATTAGCGAGAGTTAGAAGGAATTGAGTTATCTCTACCCAAATTCCATAAAAAATCAACCTCTACCCACCCATTAAACACCATTAGATGGCTTAAGGAAGCAAGCATAAGGAGAAGGGGAGAAAGTGGTTTTAAGCTGAGACAAAGAAGGAAGAAGAGGGAGAAGAAGGCTGCAAGCTTTAAGAAAAAGTAGACATTGAACCACAATTACGTGCGTGTAATCTCACCTACACTATATGTAGTTTGATATTTTGATACTTAATTATGGTTTTACTATAAATTGGAATGTTAAGGTCATGCTTAAATGTATGTGTTAGGTTGAATTTTTGTTGAATTGAATATATGAGTGGGTTATTGGTGTTTGGATTATCGTATTTAGATAGTTAGTTGAAAGAAAGTATTGACTATGGAATGGGTTCTTAATGCTGAACCATTCAGCCATGTCTTTAATTTGGGGGAAAATTATGACTTAGGAAAATAATGAAAACAAGGATTTTGATTAAATGTATTTAGTATGTTTAGGATGTAACAATGGAAGAATTGGATGAAATTGGATGGTTTGCCTATGTTAAGGAATTCGACCAATTGGAATTGAAGATGGGATATGATTGAGTTTATGAAGAATGTGCTTAATTGTGTTTAAGTGATGTTGAATGATGTTTATTTTGGTTGAAAGGTGAAGAGTCATCATGGTTGCTTAGTAGAAGGTGATTCGACCAAACACTAAATTTTAAAGTTAGTTGAATTGTATAGTAAAACCATGAAATTTAGTAGATATGACATTGGTTAGTTAGGATTAAATGCACTCGGGATGAAAATTTTGTCAAGATTAGTTAGAGTGGTAGATTCAGCTATTAACCCTAAACAACCTAAAGGTGAAATTGATTAGATCTAATGAAAGATTAGGCTTCAATATGATGAATTAACATGCATAAAATGGATGAATAAGGGAAAATTCTCTTAGTTGAATGGATGAAGCATTTAGCCAAGAGGTGATTTTTGGATTGATTTCCTAATGTTCTAAATTGTAATGGATTATGGTTGATGTGAATGTTTATGAATAAATGTAAGTGAATTTGCTTGAAAAATGATTGTGTATATGATGTGAAATGAAGTGGCAATATTCGACCAAGGGTGGATTTTTTAGGGTTAGGCTTGTGTAAAATTTTGTGACTAATTCATGCGTTTTATGGCTTGTTTTGTACAAGTTAATGGTTGCTTGTGTTAGCATGTACCATGATTATCAAGTTAAGGCATACTTTGTTACATGCATTTTATGACATATCCATGAAAGTTTTCTTTCATGATTTTTCAAATGAAAAGGAAAACGAAAAGCATTTTTTTTTAAAAAAAATGGCCAAGTACCTCTAAAATCAATATAAGAGGAATGATCAGCCTCTTGTATGGAAAAGGAAAAGGAAAAAGGAGAGGTATTTGGTGCTTTTGTGATATTTTAACAATTGCATGATTTTTAATGGAGGATCGATTATGTATACAATCGGCAGGATGCGTTTGAAAAAGAAAATTGAATTTTAAAATGCATGAAAAGGATTTTTAATTACATTACATCCATATCATGCATAAATTACACTTATAGGGCATAGCTCATTTTTCCCTTGTGGAGTGGGTGAAAAAGACAGGACATGATGGCATGTTTTGGTGTGATGATCATTACCGAGGAGGAGCCGACTTACCGAAGAGTGTACTTTAATTTTTATTATGAGTTGGAGAGTTTTCACTTTTCCCCCTTATCATGTTTTGGAAATCTAATATGTGTGCTAGGTTTCATTCTTATGGTGTGTAAATTACTTATGCACTAAACTACTTTAAATATTAAATAAATATGGATGTGCAAAGTTAGTAGGGAAATGATATATCTGACTTAAATTAATTGGTTGACCTAAAAATTAAATTTTAACAATTGGAATTAATAACATGGTCATTAAATTTGTTAAATGGTTAATAAGTACATGTCATGAATAATTGAGAATTTTAATGGTGAGAAAATAATCAATTTAACAAATGAAAGAAGGGAATTAAATTTAATAAATGAAGGAGAAAGATTAAATGGACGTAATCAATTAAATTTTCAAGTTTTCTAAATTATATGGAGCCAATGTTCCATAAGCCCAAAAATGAATTTATTCCATGATTAATTAGTCCAATTGGAATCATTGAATTAATTAAAGGCCAAACTAAATAGTTTGATTAAATTCCCAATCCATATAGTTTTATTAAAAATTCCTACTTAAATTAATCACTTCTAATAAAGTTGATTATTTTCCTAAAAGTCTGAATTTGTAAGAAAATGGTAGAAATTCATTATTTCAAATTAATTAGACTATTTTCCAATTATTTCAGATTTTAAGGAAAAATGACTCAAATTTATTGATTTAATTGAATTTCTAAAGTTAAGGAATTTTTTTAGTAATAAACCAAGTTTTAATGGTATATTATACATTAGGAATATTTCTAATTAAATGAATAATCAAATCGGTTTGTAGTGACAACAATAAGAATTTTATTCTATTGAATTAATTTGACTAGCTTTTAATATTAAATGGAATTGTTTTAAATAAAATCCAAATTTTTATAAGGAATATGAGAACAATAAAAAACATTTTTCAAATTAGTTTCATATAAGGTATTTTATTAAATTAAATTGGATTCTGAAAGATAAGTTTTTTACCTAAATTTGAGGTTTAATATTTCTACACATGTAGTAAGATTATTAAAAAGTGTTAGAAGAATTTTTGAAAAATTCAATACCTATGTTTTAATTTATTTGGACCTATTAAGTTCTTAATTATCAAGGATCCTATATGAAAAATTTAATAGTGAAATTTATAAGATTAAGGGAGGAGACATGTTGTCTCGCATTCATTGCATTTGAAATGTAAGGCAATGCTAGTAACATTCTCGACTATTTAGGTTTTAGGTATGAGGTGTTACAATGTTAGTATCATAAGCTGTTTCAAAACAAGTTTGACCTAATATCGGTTATGAGATTGAAGAAATGCATGCAAGTCGGGCCTCGGCAATAAGTAAGCATATCCGACTAAACGTACCTATTAATTATGTTCAGTATGTATGATTGATTGTATGTGTGAAATACATTGTCCTAGAGTGTTTATGGATTGATTTAAGGCAATGCCCAGATTATTACGGGAATGAATAAGTAAGAATGCGTGATATAATTTGTGTCTAAACATGCAGATTAATTAGGATGCCACCCGAGAGGAACAATAACAATGAAGTGGGTTTGAGTAGGAATGTAGCGAGCTTTGAGAAACAACTCGATGCTCGCTGCTTAGATAGCAATAAGTAATGATACAAAAATTGATGTATATACAACCATTGAATCCTGTGATAGCTAGACCACGGTAACGAGCTAACATAGAGCACTTTCAAAAATTTAATCCAAAATAATTTTAGGGAAAACTCGACCTCGTGGCGAGTTGAAGAGTGGCTAAAATTGATGGAGATAATTTTTGATCATATGGCTATGAAGGATGTTGATAAGGTGGCTTATGCCATCTTTATGCTAACTTGTGATAAACGTATCTAGTGAAAGTCGGATAAGATTTCCTTGGATGTTCCCCACCTTACTTAGATGCAATTCAAGAAAGATTTTAAGGAGAAAATATCTTTAAGACATCGTAGGAATTAGGAAAATTTAAGAATTCCAAAAGTTAGAATAGGGTGACTTGTCCATTAAGGAGTATGTTCGAAGATTTGAACGTGGATGTTGATTTGTGACATTTAGTTCACAAAATGCAACATAGAAGAGCGAATAGTTCCTTTAAGGTTTGAAAGAAAAAATTTGAAGCCTATTTTGAGTATCTACACATGATTATGCTTCGAGATGGTCAACAAAGCTTTCGAAATAAAAGTCGATAAGAAGGAGTGGACTCTATTTTCGTTAAGAAAAAAGCCAAACATTTTGAATAGATTTAACGAACCATTTGGTAAAAGGAAGCCATTTGTGAGGATGTAGCAAGGTAATGCTAAGAAAGCTAAGGTCCCTAAAAGTTAGCAGAAAGAGGAAGTGAAGGACATACTCGAATTGCCTTAAATATCATCGCTCATATATCGGCAATTGCCTTATCGGAACCAATGTTTGCTACTTTTGCGGAGAAATAGGATATATAGCTATAGAATATCCTATAAGGAAAGCTAATTTAAGGGTTCCAAGATTACTTTACAAAATGACAAAAAAGTTAGCTAATATGGAGTATGCCAATGTTATATGCAATAATTTTCCGATCCTTAACTTTACTTTCGATACTTTGGTGGATTCGGGTGCTACACATTCTTTCATTTTATGATCATTGCTGAGAAAGTTAGATGTGATACTTGGAATGCTAGACATAGTTTATGAGGTGGCTCTTTCATCAAGAGAGTTAATGGAATCTCATAGTATAGATAAGAGTCTGTGAGATCCAGATTGATGGCAAAGAGTTGAATATTGATTTGATAGTATTAAGACTTAGAGATTTTGATGTTATCTTTGGCATGGATTGCTTGTGCAAGTATGGAGCATCCATTGATCTGTCTAGGCTGAAAGGTAGTGTTACATTAGTTAAGAGAGAAGTCCTTTGAGTAGTAAGTTGAAACTAAAATGAAGCCAATAATGATAATTTTAGCCATGATAGTCTAAAAAATGATTAGAGGAAGATGTATGGGTTACTTGGTGAATGTGGTGGATACTAATAAGTTTAGGGGAGTTTGAGACTAGATGATATTGAGGTAGTGAAGGACTTCCCTAATGTTTTTCTTCGAGTTTATCGGGACTACCGTTAAGGAGGGAAATTGAATTTGAGATTGAACTAGAACGGTGCTAATATCAAAGGCTCCTTACAGGATGGCTAACGGAATTAAAAGAGTTAAAGACTCAACTGCAAGAACTACTAGATAAGGGTTACATTCAGCCTAATTGTTCATTATGGGGAACACCGGTATTGTTTGTTAAGAAGAAAGATGGACCACTCGTGATTATGTATTGATTATATAAAGTTGAATCAAGCGACCATCAAGAATAAATACATATTTCCCTATATTGATGACTTGTTTGAACATTTATGAGGAAGTGTTGTATTTTCTAAAATTGATTTTAAGTCAAGGTACCATTAATTGAGGATTAAGGAAGATGATATTGAAAAGATGGGCTTCAAAACTATATATGAGCATTTTGAGTTTCTCGTCATATCATTTGCGTTAACTAATGCTTCGATCGTATTTATGGATTTAATGAATAGGGTGTTTCATGAAATTTAGATAGTTTCATCATAATATTTATTGATGATATTCTAATTTATTCTAAAAGTCGAGAGGAACATGTGGAGCATTTAACCAAGGCACTCCAAACACTCGTGCAAGCATAAATTGTATGCTAAACTTAAAAAGTGTGCATTTTGACATAAACGAGTATCATTTCTTAGATATGTGATTTCTACGGATGAGGTTATGATGGATCCTAATAAGGTATCGGCAGTCTAGGAATGAAAGCAACGAAGGAATATATTTGAAGTTAGAAGTTTCCTAAGAATGGCAAGCTATTATAGGAAATTTATAGATGGATTTTCTAAGACAGACCATACCATTGACCAAGCTAACTCGTAAGAATGCTAAGTTCAAGTGAGATGATAATTGTGACGAGGAGTTTTCAAGAGATAGAATTCAGATTGAATACAACTTTGATTTTAGCTTTTCTAAAGGACAATAAAGATTTCATAGTCTATATAAATGCTTTGAAGATTGGATTGGGAGCTATTTTAATATGGCATGGAAAATTAATTGCTTATGCTTCATGAAAATTAAAAGACTATAAATAGAACTACCCCATTCATGATTTAGAGTTAGTCTCTGTAATATTTGCATTAAAAATTTGAGGCATTACTCGTATGGTGTCGGATGTGACATCTAAACTAATCATAAAATTCTCTAATATATTTTCACACGAAGGAGCTGAATATAAGATAGAGAAGGTGGCTTGACGTATTGAATGATCATGACATTGCTTTTCATTACCACTTTGATAAAGAAAATTTCATGATAGATGCTTTAAGTTGGAAGTCAATGGTTGCTTTATTGGTAAGAATTATTAGAAAAATGGAGAGACTTCAATTGGAAGTGGTGCCAAAAGGAACTAGCCATGGATTACTAAATACACTCGGTGTTAAAACTAGATTTGAGATAGAGGGTTAAAGATAGACAAGTATAGAATGTTGAATTATAAAAGATTCAGTAAGGAGTAAATAAGGGGAAAAGAATTGAATATACCACCGATGATGATGATGGTCTATGGTATTATCATGGTAGATTATGTGTTTTAGCTATTAGGATGATATCTTAAGGGAAGATCATGTTACACACTACTCTATCCATCCTGGAAGCACTAAAATGTATCAAGATTTGAAGATGATTTACTAATAGAGAGGAATGATATAAGATATTGCTAGTCATGTAGCACGGTGCTTAACATATAGCAAGCTAAGATCAAGCACTAAAGGCCTTTACGATTACTAAAGCCATTGGATATTCTCCGGTGGAAATGGGAGCATATTACTATGGGCTTTACACTCGGATCACCTAGATCCAAGAGAGGAGCCGATGGTATATGAGTGATTATAGATGGACTCACCAAGTCGGCTTATTTTTTAATAATTAAGTCCACATATTCCATATAACGGTATGTAGAACTATACTTGTGGGAAATTATGAGACTCGTATTGAATACCTATTTTGATTATATTTGATCAAGACCCATGGTTCACATCATGATTCTAAAGGAGTCTACATTAGGTGATGGGAACTAACTTGAATTTTAGTATAGCTTTTAACCCTAAAACCAATGGGTAGACATAAATGGTGAGCCGGATTCTAAAGGATATGCTTCAAGCATGCGTACTTGGATTGGTCGACTAGGTGAGAAAAGTACCTACCCGTAGCAAAGTTTGCTTATTATAATATCTACCGGATCGGTATTGGGTTGGCACCATACGAAGCGTTATATGGATGAAAATGTAGATCACTAGTCCATTGGGATGGGGTTGGTGAATGGGAATTGCTAGGACCCAAGTTGGTCCAAGCAAATAGTCGAAATAATGGAGCTAATCAAAATGAGGATGAAAGTAGTTCAAAGTAGACAAAAGAGCTACACCGATGTTAGAAGAAAAGATTTAGAATTTCAAGTCGGTGATAAGATATTCTTGAAGGTGGCTCCAATGAAGGGTATTATGAGATTCAAAAGGAAATGTAAATTAAGTCCTATAAATATTAGACCATTCGAGATATTAGAAAGGATTGGAGATTGAGCTTATAAATTAGCTTTACCTCTATCTCTCTCTTTGGTGCATAATGTCTTCTACATGTCTATGCTTCGAAAATATATAGAGGACCCGAACCATATTCCGAGGACTAAGCTATTGAAGCTGGAGGAAAATTTGAACTATGAAAAAAGATCGGTCCAAATTTTAGACGGGGAAGTAAAACAACTAAAGAACAAATATATTTCTCTTGTTAAAATTTTATGAAGGAATCATAATATGGAAGAAGCAACTTGGGAAAAGGGAAGCGTAAATGAAAGATAAGTACCGGAGTTGTTTGAATTGGAATTTCATGGATGGAATTTATGTAAGGAGGGGAAGATGTAATATCCTTGACCAAAAACCTCCTAAATAATTACATATGTGTGTATGGAAGAAGGGATAATTATATTATTACATGAATATTTAATTAAGGAGTAATTAGCTAAATTAAATATGTGAATTAATATTTTGTATGCATAAAATATTATTTATGTGCACATAAATATTAGAAAGAAAGAAGGAAATAATTCAAATTTTATTTGGGAAGTATGGATGATTAATTATTGTGATAATAAACTCTAACTTCTTAGATTGGATTATTTCTAGGGAGGTAATTGTAAAGATTAAAAGTTTAGCTATTTAATTTAAATAATTAAAAAAGTCAAGAGACCATTATTAATTTGGAAATCACCTACAATGAGGGCTAGATTGTTGTAATTAAAAGTGGAGAGGCTGAATTGCAAGGTTGTGATTGAATTAAATTATAAAAGTCAAGGACCTAAGTGTAAGTTTTTAAAAACATAGAGGGCCATTTAAATCAGCCTATTTGGATAGAATTAGCACCAAAAATTCAGTAGAGAAATTCAATTTTTGGGCTGGAAGGTTAGGCTAAAAAACAAGAAAAAGGAAGAAAGAAACGCTAAGGAAAATAGAAAAAAATTCAAGAAAGGTGCTAGAAATTCTACCTAGGCTAAGGAAATGGAGTGATTATTCCAAGTGGCATCCACTTGGATTGATCATAAGCCATTTCTCTTTTATATGTAACCAATTAGAGAGAAGAAGAGGAGGATGAACAAATTAAACCTTGAGAAAGCTACGGTGAGAATTAGAGAGAGTTAGAAGGAATTGAGTTATCTCTACCTAAATTCCATCCACACCTCTTGCCACCCATCAAACACCATTACAAGGGTTAGGAAACCAAGCACAAGGAGAAGGGGAGAAAGTGATTTTGGGCGAAACTAAGAAGGAAGGAGAAGGAGAAGAAATTGTAAGGTTCAAGCCAAATTAGACATTAAACTACAATTAGATAAGTGTAATCTAACTTACACTACAAATGGTTTGATATTTTGGTGTCTGAAGCATTGTTTTGATGTAAATTGGAAAGTTAGGGTTCATGCTTAGATATATGTGTAAGCTTGAATTTTTGTTGAATTTCATGTGTGATTGGGTTGTTGGTGTTTGGATTATCATATTTAGATAGTTAATTGAAAGAAAATGATGATTATGGAATGGGTTCTTAATGATGAACCATTCGACCTTGTCGTCAAATTTGGAGGAAAATTGTGATTTAGGAAACTGATGCAAACTACGTGTTTTTAAATGTATTTAGCAATGCTTAAGGTGTAACTATGGAAGAATTGGATAAACTTGGATGGTTAGCCAAGGTTAAGGAATTCGGCTAACTTGGAACCGAAGATGAGATGATTGAGTTTGTGAAATATGTGTGTAATTGTATTTAAGTGATGTTGAATGATGATTGTTTAGGTTTAAAGGTGAAGAATTCATTGTTGTTGCTTAGTAGAGGGCCATTCAGCGAAAACCTAAATTTTAGGGTTAATTGAATTGGATAGTAAAACCTTAAAATTTGGGATATAACATTGGTTAGTTAGGATTAAATGCATTGGGATGAAAAATTTATAAGGATTAGTTAGAGTGGTAGATTTGGCCATTAAACCTAAATAACCTAGTGAAATTGATTAGAGCTAGTGGAAAATTAGGCTTTGACATGATGAATTAACATGCATAAAATGGATGAATGAGGAAAAATTATCTTGGTTGAATGGATGATGCATTCGGCCAAGATGTGATTTTAGGATTAATTGCCTAATGTTCTAAATTGTAATGGATTATGGTTTATGTGAATGTTTATGAATAAATGTAAGTGAATTTTCTTGAAAAATGATTGTGAATATGATGTAAAATGAAGTGGCCATATTCGGCCAAGTGGATCTTCTAGGGTTAGTGCTTATGTGACATTTTATGATTAATTCATGCATTTTATGTCTTGTTTTGTACATGTTAATGGTTTCTTGTTTGATTATTACATGTACCATGATGATTAAGAATGCATGAAATGGAAAGGTAATGCATGATTAAATCATGCTTTTTTATATGCATTTCATAACGTATCCATGAAAGTTTTCTTTCATGATTTTTCAAAGGAAAGGAAAAGGAAATGCATGATTTTTAAAGAAAATGGTCAAGTACATCTAAAATGAATAAAAGAGGAATGATCACCCTTTTACATGGAAAAGGAAAAAGAAAAAGAGAGGTACTTGGTGCTTTTGTGATATTTTCATAATTACATGATTTTTAAACGAGGATCGATTATATAAACAATCAACAAAATGCGTCGAAAAAAAGAAAATGAATTTTAAAATGTGCATAAGGATTTTAATTGTATCACATGCATATCATGCATAGATTACACTTATTGGGCATACCTCATTTTTCCTTTATGGTGTAGGTGAAAAAGACAAAAATTATGGCACGTTTTGGTATGATAGTCGTTATTGAGGAGGTACCGACTTGCCAAGAGTGTACTTTAACTTTTACTATGACTCGGAAGAGTTTCCACTTTTCATTCTTATCATGTTTTGAAAATCTGGTATGTGTGCTAGGTTTCATCCTTATGGTGTATAAATTATTTATACACTAAACTACTCTAAATAATAAATAAGTATAGATGTGCATGGTTAGTAGTGAAATGATAAATGTGACTAAAATTAATTGGTTGACCTTAAAGTTAATTGGTAACAATTGGAATTAATAACATGGTCATTAAATTGGTTAAATGGTTAATAAGTACTTGTCGGAGAATTTATAATACACAAAGAATAACTAGTGGTACGTATAGTAGTTACTTCTGGGCCTACTTTAAAGAGAGAGATAGACACACAAAAAGAGATGAGAGAAATAGGAGAGAGAAAAATAAAAAAAATTGAACGGACGTGAAAATCTTCTTATCACTTTTAGTGGGTATGGATGTAATTTTTCTCTTTTTTTTTTGTGTGTCTATCTCTCTCTTCAAAATAGGCCTAAGAAATAACTACTATACATGTCACTAGTTACTTCTTATGTATTATTAAATTTTTCGTACTTGTCATGAATAATTAGGAATTTTAATGGTAAGGAAATAATCAATTTAACAAATAAAAGAAAGGAATTAAATTTAATAAAGGAAGGAGAAAACTTAAATGACATAATTAATTAAAATGTCAAAATTTTTCTAAATTGTTTGGAACCAATATTCCATATTCCCAAAAATGATTTTATTCCATAACTAATTAGTTCAATTGGATTAACTCGAATTAATTGGAGGCCAAAGTAAATAGTTTGATTAAAGTCCCAATCTAAATATTTTTATTAATGACTTCTACTTAAATTAGTCATTTATAATAAAGTTGATTATTTTCCTAAAAGTTTGAATTTTTTAGAGAATGGTTGGAATTCATTATTTCAAATTAATTAGACTATTTTCCTATTATTTCAGATTTTATGGAAAAATGACATGAATTTATTGATTTAATTGAATTTCTAAAGATAAGGATTTTTTTTTTTTAGTAATAAACCAAGTTTTAATGGTATATTATGTATTAAGAATATTTCTAATTAAATGAATAATCAAATCAATTTTTAGTGACAGTAAAAAGAATTTTATTCCATTGAATTATTTTGATTATCTTTTATTTTGAATAGAATTGTTTTAAATAAAATCCAAATTTTTGTAAGGAATTTGACAAACATAAAAGACATGGTTCAAATTAGTTTCATATAAGGTATTTTATTAAAATAATTAAATTAGATTTTGAAAACATGAGTTTTTGACCTATATTTAAGGTTTAATATTTCTACACATGTAGTAAGATTATTAAATAATATTAGAAGAATTTTTGAAAAATTTTATACCTAATTTTTAATTTAGTTGGACCTATTAAGTTCTTAATTATTAAGGACCCTATATGAAAAAGTTTAATACTGAAATTTATAAGATTAAGGTAGGTGGCTTGTTGTCTTGTATCCATTGCATTTGGAATATAAGGCAACGTTAGTAACATTCCCGACTATTTAGGTCATAGGTCGTGGGTGTTACAAAACATGCCTTTTTTGGACTTTCATGATGATGATTTTAAAAAAGACTAAATTTATATACATTTAGTAGGGTATGCCCGAAAAATAGAAAAGAATTTCACACATAAAAAATCATTTTTAATTACATCCATAAATAGTTATATTTACCGAGCTTTAGCTCATTATTCCGTCTTGTGGTGCGTGTGAGCGAAAAAATTCCCGATGATCGGTTAGATGCTTTAAGGATATTGGTCGTGAGCTACGGAGTTTGCTAAATCACGTACTATAGGTCTAGGTTTAAAGTTTGAAGGCTAAACCAATGCTAGGTTTCAGCCACTTTTGAAAATTGTCTAGATTCAGCCATTTTGAGTTGTATAAGTTGATTTTTTTTTTGTCATTTTATATATATATATATATATATATATATATATTAAAGAATAATGAAATGTTTATGTCAAGTTTTGGATATGTTGCTAAGTTAATTTAATTATGGATGCATTGAGGTTTGTTGAATCGATTTTGGTTTGATTTATGCACATGATGGTTTTAATCCAAGAATGAAAATAAAATGGTATGTGGTGTTTATAAATAATTTAAGTTATGCAATTGTGTAAAAAAAAATTGTTAGGCTTAGATATCTAATTTTAGGAAGCCTTGAACTTTAAATTGAATGAGGATTCCATTATTCATTGAGATAAAAATCCAAGGTAGAGGACACAATGCATTGCCTTACTCCCTCGAATGTGAGACAGCTGTAGTAACACTCTTGCCTCCCTATTGGGTTGTAAGCCTTACACACCCAACCCGAAACCATCTAAAAGTCACTAACACAATTGAACCATCGTTAATTAAACATATGCCTAAATGTATAATCATCAATTTCATACATACCAATCACAATATCCATGTATATTCATCAATTAAGGATGAAACAACAATAAGTCACATAATCCAAACTCTAGAATTTTTAGGTCTTACGTGAACACCAAATTATCCATTCTCATTCAACAATTAAACACATACCTATCATCAAAACACCGTATAACCATCAATGGAATATTTATCATTTATAAATTGAAAACAAAATCATAACATCACAAACATATAGAAAACCCTAGGTTTTACATGGTCAAATATCATCCAAATTATCAAATTAACATATATAAATCCTAAGTCTTGTAGTAAGTTAAAGTTATACTTACCTTACATTTGATTGAAGTTAAATCACATTAAAATTCCATGGAATCCCTTCTCTCTTCTTTGCTCTTCCTTTTGGCCAAATCTGTCTAGATTTGACTCTTAACCAAATCTATTCTTCTTGGCCAAAATCTCTTCATCTCGACAATCTTCCCTTCCTCTTGGCCAACCTTCCTTTTTTGAGAAATTTGAGTCATCTTTTTGTTGTCCCTCTTTCTCTCTTAGGTGTTTTAACTCTCAAAGATGGATGGAGGCAAATCAAAACTCAAATAAAAATCCTAAGAAATTTTCCTCCTTTTGTTTCCCTTTCTTGGCTGAAATACATGGACCAAAATAGCCTTAATAAGGCACATGTCCTAAGGGGATGGTTTTATATTTAGCTATTTTTAATTTAGGTGGAACACCTAATGAGGAGATTATTTCCTAGATTAATACATATTTAGGACATTAATTAAATTTTAATCCTAGGTTAGCACATGCATGGGACAACTTAATTAAGCTATGTTTATAAGTCCTTCAGTTGTCAATTAATTTGCTTTTATATACAAGCACTTAGTAATATTAATTTTGCAAACAAAACACTTATAAATATAAACACAAGCATGACATGCATATATTTAATAAAATAAACACACACAATGCATAGGAAATAAATTGGGGGGTATTACATAGTATTTTATGTTTTATTTTTTTTAATAATTTAGTTACTTTTTAGGTTTTTTTTTTTTATTAAAGTGGTGATGATGTGTCCTTACTCGTAGTATTTTTTGTTTTCAAATTATTTTTTATGCATTATTTCTCTCATTGATATACATCTATTTCGTTTTCTCTCTCTTCAAACACGAAAACAAATCTTATTTTTTCTCCTCAAATCTTCATTTCTTATTTTATTAATCTCAACTTGTTTTCTCTTTTCTTAAGTACTAAAAACGTACTCCCACACACACACACACACACACACACACATATGTGTGTGTGTGTGTTTGTTTGTTTGTGTGGAAGAGTACATTTTAATTGATATTTTAGATATTAGGGGAATTCTAAAATATATAAGCAAACCCATCAACCGATGTCCACTAAAAGTTTGTCTCTAAAGTACACAATAGTAACAACAAAAGTTCACACCTAGCCACCGATCTCCCCACTCTACTAAAATTTTGTCCTTTAACCTTATACGACGTCGTTTCTCCCTCTCCTCTACCTCCTCCTCTCTATCTCCCTCAAAAGCTTCGATTGAGACAAGTGAGCGAGAATTCCATTAATTGAGAGAGATAAAGAGAAATCACAACTTTAATTGATTGAGAGTGAGAATGTCGAAGAAGAAACCGACATCGACTATGTTGTTGAAGGACTTTCATGGTGGTTCTATTCCTTCTAATCTCTCTATTCCTTCGCTCCTAGCGTTAAATCTCTCTCTCTCTTTCGTATTAATTTAGCTTTTTTTTTTTGTTATTTCATCCTTCCTTGTGTGTGTTTTTGATCTACATTAAGTTGAGTTAGGTTAATTAATTTAATTTTATTTATTTTACTTCATTAATTTTTCAATTTTAAATCTTGAAAATATTTATTTATTATTCTTTGTTTGGTTCAGTTTGATGAAGCCTCGTTCGGATAAAGGTGCTTTAATGAATTAGGGAAATAGTTTAATGCGGCCAACATTTTGGGTTTTTAATTTGGGGATTTTTATTTTTATTTTTATTTTTATTTTATTTTTATTTTTTTTTTGGGATTCGAGCGACATGTCACTTAAGGGAAGGAAATTTTAATACTAAGCCACTTGTAACCTTACATGGAATTTGTGCCATGCTATCATGCTAACTCCCTCGCTATGTCGGTTTAAATTAAAATTTAATTTGAAAAAATTCAATTGTGCTAATATGGTTATCAAAAGCAAGCTTAATTCATGACCTTTTGTCCAAAATTGAAAGAACGTATTAATATGATTAAAAAACATAAAGTTCATGATTTTTTTGGGTACATTATGCCTTAAAAAAATTGTTTTTTTTTCTGATTGGCTTCTTGAATTAAGACTTTACGACTAATAATACATACATACATACATACATACATATATTTATATACTAGGGATGTATCTTTAATATCTTTTGAAAAAGAAGACATAATGTCAATTGAAGTATAAATTAGTTCGAGAATACATTTGATCATTGATTAAAAAATCTACAATAATCTTCAAATAAAAAAATTCAATTTCTATTTAAAACTAGTTCTTTTGTTTTCTTTAACATAGGTTGAGTATGGATTCTAATATATTATACAAACATTGAAGTATCAAAAAGTTATATTACATTTCAACACAAGCAGAAGTGGTGGGTTTCATAAAATTTTACGTTATTAATTGAATATGAATATTTGTATAAAATTCTATATAATTTATACGTCAATATAGCATTGTGTCAAACTAAATTATATTAATGACATGCGTTCTGTCGTGTGTGTATATATATATATATATATATATAAACACATTATCTGAGGCTAATTGGCATACTCTTTAACAATTTGCAATTAAAATACTAATTCACTCAACAAATTAAGACCACAAAAAGTTTGAAGTAGCTAAAGCAAAGAAGCTAAACCCATTATTTGTATTCTGTATTTTTATAAATTTGTTAAAAAAACTAATTTATTATTAATTTGATCAATTGAATATATATTTTTTTATTTCAATAAATTAAGTACAAATTATAAAATTAAAAATTTATCACAGCCAATTGATTTTTTTTTATTACATGATTCATATTACTAAAAAATTTTATTCATATTAATATCATTATCCATCCCATCTTTTTTATTGCATTTAATTGATTGAAATAAAAATATACAAACGCTCAATTGGTTTAAATAATAATAGAGCGATTTTTTTTTTTTCTAAAACTCATAAAGTGCAAAGCAGAGGGTTTCGCTAAGCCAAGCCAAGAGTGGAGAGAATTAGAAATTATTGCGAAGCGTAGGGCCCATTGTTCGAGTATGATGATGCGGTTGGTGCGCAGTCGTTTGACCTGGTGGGTTAGTTAGGAGGTTTCCGTAAAATGACGTGGTAGTTTGCTATTGTTTATTAAAAAATATATATATATTCTGTAGTAGTTCAATTTGGAAGCAATGTAGCATAAAATATGTTGCTTTCATGAGGTAGAAGGTTAAAACATAATTGGTGACCTTCTAACTGAAAAGTAGTTGTATTAATGTAAGCAACGACCTTTTAGAAGTAAATTATAAATTAGTAAATTTAGTTTTGCAAAATGAATTTAATAGTTATTTTATTTTTAAAAACTAATTAAGGAGTTCCTATTATATATTTCATATTTTTTTATTATAATTTTTGTTCTATTGTGTTTGAGAAATAGAAAATTTTAAAAAATACATAGTTGTTATGAAAATTTAATGAGAAAAGAAAAAATTATTTTGAAATAAATTAATATTAAATTAAGTATGATGATCAAAAAATTAATTAGTTAGTTTTTAAAATTAGAGAAATTATTTAATTCATTTTGCAAAATTAGTTGGACTAATTTATAATTTACTCATTGTTTGGCGATGTTAATTATTATTATTTTTTATTACAATTCAAATTAAAAAAAGTTAAGAACATAACAAGATGAACCTATCTAAGTTAAATACATGAACCTATTTAAGATTGATATAATAAAAAATGAGGAAAAATAACATAGATAAGTGCACCTACATAATCCTACAAACACAATACAATTATAAATCCAAATTACTCACTAAAAAAAAACATCTTACTAGCAATGAAAATCAACGATAGACATGAAATAGTTAGCATATAGCGACATGTTAGTGGATAAGTAACGATTGTTATCAATTTTTTGACATTTTGAGCTAATAGCAATGAAATATCGATTGATTATTGACGGAATTTCAATAACGTAAAATTATCATCATTGACTTAAGCGATAAATTTTTTTAGCGGGTAATTTAGAGACGGATTATCAATTGACTTGCGAGGAATTTTAATGACAAATGATTTTGCCTGTTGCAAATTTTGGACAAGATATGAGGAGATGATTTAAAGATAGAGTAAGATTGTTAAAAAAAAAAAAAAAAAAAAGCAAAAAATCAACGATAGAAAAAAAATTTTAGCGACGAAATTATGTCTATCGCTAAAAATTAACAAAAAAACATTATGTTGCAAATTATAGAAAAAATGATACAATTTAAAAAATCAAACAAGATGGAATCGCATCCCTTACTAAAAAAAATCCCTAAATATGATGGAATTCTTATTCTTTATCTATTTTTCTTCTCTTTCATTCCTCAGCTGCCACGCTCACTCTTCCTCTCTGTCCCTACCGACACAAACCGTCCGATCGCCCCACTCGAGCATATGTCGCCTGAAAATCCTGCCATATTTTCCTTCATTATTTGATTAGGACCTTAGCTAGGTTGACTGAAAGAAAACAAATGGTGTAAATGAGCACACGTGCATATATATATATATATATATCAGGTCCAGGGTGCTCATCAATTGGCTGTGGAGAGGACAGGAGCTCTCCTCATACATGGAACAATTTTAGGTACAGCTATAATTCATTTCTTAAATAATCTTCCCAAACAGTTATATATGTTAATTACTACTGTCAGCACTTAATTATTTGAGGGTACTTCATTATTCATGTTAATTATGCAGTAACATTAATCAATTTGCCTTTTATTTTTTATTTTTGTTTCCCAGTGGCCAATTTGTTGTTTGTTGAATCTCCTGTTTGGGTTGGATTTTCCTACTCCAATACTTCTAGTGATCTTAAATAACTTGGTGACAGTGTTACATGCACCACTTACCTATGTTGTCACCGTTTTTTATTTTTAAGAATTATATTGCTGAACTTATGAAAAATTCTTCCCGAAATCACTCAAAAAATTTTAACCATTGGATTCATGGGATCCATGCACAAATGGAACATACTAATTAAATGATAAAAAATTGTAGTATTTAGAAGAGATTTCGAAAACAATAATTGGTAATTACATTACAAATTTTTCTTTTCAATGTAATAAATTCCTCAAAAAATGTTTGCCATTAATTAATCAATTTCTTGTAATGATATTTAGCTCAAGATTCATGTGTGTTTCTTGTGAACTGGTTTCGAAGATTCCCACAGTTCAAGTCCCATGAGTTCTACATTTCTGGAGAAAGCTATGCGGGTACTGATTGATTAACAACTCATTATTATGATTTATCCTTTAATTAAGGATCACCTCTAGATTATGTTAATCATTTGACCCTTTTTTTTTTTTCTTTTTTTTTTTTTTTGTAGGGCACTATGTTCCACACCTTGCCGAGGTCATTCATGATAGCAACAAAAAAGTTTCCAAGAAAGATCACATAAACTTCAAGGGTTTTATTGTGAGTTTTGAAAAATGCATTCCATTTCTACTATTCATAGATACCCATTGCATGTTTTTGGAATTGAGAAATTAATTTCTACATAGAATTGCTTCATTAGACCAAAATAATTTTAATAATTGGTTGGCACAAAAGACCCAACTTCATTGGTATACTAAATCAAGATAGAGTGATTTATTGTACTAACTTCTAGATGTGTTTTAGACTATGCTGTGTGCTTGCATATGTGATAAGATAAAAACGGAACACAAGACCCGAAAATAATGTTACATAAAAAAAGAAAATTGTGCTAAATCAAATGACTCAATATTAATTACATACCATGGCTGTGCATGACTATAACAAACATTTTATTTTGCAGATTGGCAATGCCTTGTTGGATGATGAAACAGATCAAAAGGGGATGATAGATTATGCGTGGGATCATGCTGTGATATCTGATCGTCTGTACCATGATATTAAGCATAAATGCAGCTTCAGTGAGAAACATCCATCCCATGATTGCAATCATGTTCTATATGAATAATTTGATGTCTATGACATTATTGACATGTACAGCTTATACAGTCCCACATGTGTCAATAGCACCTCCAGCAATACCAGACACAGACCAGTTATTCAAGGCAACATTGCTCCACAATTGTTATCCACATTTGTAAACAATCGTCATTACACCCACCTTACTGAATTTATTGCAGTTCTTCTCTAATTCATGGTGATTGAGGTTGCTATTTTCTTCTCTTTTGAGCTGATAGGGTGGCACAAGAGACCTGCTGTTGGCTATGACCCTTTTGCATCAGACTACACTGAGATTTATATGAATAGGCCAGACGTTCAAGAAACACTCCATGCACCCCTCAATCAGACTAGCTTTTTTTCTTAGGCTTAATTTTTATTTTTATTATTATTGTTTTTATTTATCAGAGGCCCAATGGACCTATTGGCTACACAATAGGAGTGGATTTTTTCTTTAAATAATCATCAAATAAACTAGAGTCTCCAAAACTCGAACCTTGCTTTATTGGGGAAGTTAGCAAGGTACACAACCGCTACGCTAAGCCTACATGTGTTTAATTTTATATATATATATATATATATAATACAACAAATTTGTATATATTTTATTTGATTTTATATTATTTTTATTTTACACTCGTAATATTTCATATTATAATTTCATTTTTAGTTATTTGCTATTAAAATTAAAAATTAAACCACTAGTAAGGAATTAAAAAGAATATTATATTTGTACATTAGTGATAGAACAATGACCGACTAGCGATAAAAAAATAATTAAAGCTTAATTTTTTGTAGTGACTTCACGATGACCTAAAACGAATTAATATATACGTGGAAGCAATGATATGATCAGTGTCCTTCGAGTGTGTTTTGCCCTTTGTTTTTATTATGTCATGGGTTTGCTTTTAAGTAAAGTAATTGAAAGTACTAAATAAGTACTTGTTAAAAATTTTAATATTTCATTGCTAAATTTTTAGAAGGAATTTTGCCTATATATGATCTTTGTATTTTTCAAATTATTTTAATTGAGATCATGTATTCTTTTTTGTATTAACTAATTTGTTCTATTCTTTATTATTATTATTATTATTATTTATAGTCCTTTTGTTATAATATTGTTCGTTTGTAAGTTGACATAACACATCTACTCCTGAATGTATGAAACGGATCATATGTGGGATTTCAATAGAAGAACTCAATCAAAACTTTTAAAATAGTATGAGACTTCATTCAAAACAATTCAAAAAGTATAATGACCAAATTTTTTTTTTCTTTTTAATTTTCAAGTTATTGTTGTTTTAAGACCTCATCTTAAGGTGTTGTTTAGTTATCAATAAATAAAGATTCGAAACAAGCATACAAAAATTAAAATTAAAATTTGAAAATCGAAATAGTGAAGGATCATGTATCCTATGGAGATGCGAGATAAAATAAAAAAAAATTTCCCCGTCTAAAAGGCCCAAGATTAAGCCATTGAGTCTACTAACCATACATGCATGAATTGAAGTATTAAATAAATGATTACCTCTTGTAACGCAAATCTAAATTTTTTAATAGAAAAGAGCCGTCCGAGTGTCCAGCGTCTATTGATAACTCATGCGATCTAAGCACCTATAAAGAAGCACTCAAAATTGGTAGAGTTCTAGCTCCATCTCTTTCGATTTATGTAATGTTTCCTATAGAAATATAATCCGGATAATTTTGTGAAAATCTTAAAAGAAGAAGAAAAGTGGTGTGTATTAGGGTTTGAGCAAAAAACTATTTTCTCCTTTTTAATTTATTTATGTCATGTACCCCTAGAGAATTTTCTCTCTCGGCCGAAAGCTCTATCTCATAAAATTTCTTTAGTTGCTGCATCTCTTTCCTCCTATTTATAGGGGAGACTTTCCTTATCCTTTTAGGTCAAGGATGGCTGGCAACTTATTCTAAATAGGACTTATGGTTATTGCTTCCTAATCCTCTAAGGATTAGGAGTTATTTTGCATGTGAGTTTTTGATTTTTATCTTTAAAACATTCATCCTTATCTAGTGTGGTTCATGTTTATCATCCCACTAAAATATCTTAAGGCTTCTAATTAAACTTGTTAACCCAAATAATTAATTTGGACTATCTAAATAAATAAACTTAGATAATTTTAAGTGGCCCATATCAGCAAAACAATTTTCTTAAATACCCTTTAACCTAAATTACGAAACTAAGTTTCATTTTTGGGTTATTTGCTTTCAAATTTAGCACTAATTTCCAAATTAGGAAACTAATTTCTAAAATAGGAAACTTTTCATTTTAGAAAACTTTTCATTATAGGAAACTTTTTATTTTTGAAAACCCTTTCCAAAATAAGAAACTTTTAAAGTTGAAAACTTTTTTCCAATATCTTTGCTTCTCTTTAATCATGTGAATACTTAAACTTATGCGTGTGACTCAATAGGCTCCTAGATATGTTGGCAATGTATCAAGAATAAAAGGTACATCTTTTATCTCTTGATACATAAGTCGAGATTGGCCTTTAACAAGGTATCATGACTCGTCTAGTTTTCTAAGAGGATTAATTAATCCGTTATAATCTTTCATGAGCATCATTACCATAAAATTCAGTCCTCATGTCAACTTATCATAGCGTGATCCCAAACTTGGTTATAAATGTTGTTCGATTGTGATCACATAAGTTTTCTTCGATTCTCAATTGTTTTAGCTATTAGAGTAAATCAAATATGCTTTATTGGTGTACTCTTACTATGGTCATGTACTTATTGAGCGGACATTCATCGAAGTGTAGTGTGATAAATACTTTAGCATATAAGAAATGACATATCCTATCTTATTCATCCACCTAACTCCATTAGATTCCTAATGCACCTAATGAATCGTCCATATACAACCCTTTACTCGGGTCCATCAAAACGAGTGTCGAGTGCCTAAATTCTATAATTAGATAACTATGATGATTTTAATCTAAGGATCGGTTTTACTATCTCGTATGAGATTCTCATAGACCAAACCAAATGGGTTCTTATAATGAGTCAAGTCTAATGATATGTTCTCTAACATAAATTATCTAAGTGCTTGCTTTGACACCATCATTCTAATAGGTGTGAGATCTCCTACTACTATCAAATAGCATAAGCATAGCACTCACAAGTCTAACCACATATATTCAATGTTCATTCTTAACAATGTTGTGACTAGAGACATTTAATGATATCATTTATGAGCATTAGTTTTTGTCTCACATCTTTTCATTAATCACTAATGCAAATGCATATCATATGAACTTCTATCTAATTCTATTCAATTAATAAATGTAAATGATAAGAATTAATACAAAGACTTCTTTTATTATAAATAATACAATAATACAATAACTCATCCCATCTAAACATGGTTGGTTTTGGGCACTTACACTAACAATTAGGCCTTTTAGACGAAGAAAATTTTTGTTTTATTCTACACCTCCATAGGATGCATGATCCTTTAATTGGCATCGAGCCTCTATTGAAGTCATCATGGTCATCTCATTAAAGGATTTATACACTTTGACATTCGTCTCGATGGACCTAGTAAAGGATTGTATGTGAGTGATTTGTTGGATGCACTAGAAATCAAATAGAGATAGGTGGATGACTAAGATAGGACATGTCATTCCTTGTATGCTAAAAGAGTTATCACATTGCACTTTGATGAATGTCCGCTTAAGAAATCTATGGCCATCGTAGGAGACACTAATAAAGCATTGTTGATTTACTCTAAGAGCTAAGACATTTGGGAATCGAAGAAAAATTTTTGTGATCATAATCGAACAAGACTTATAACTAAGTTTGAGGTCACACTATAATAAATTGACATGAAGATTGAATTGTATAATAAGCATGCTCATAAAAGATAATAAAGGATTAATTAATCCTCTTAGAGAATTAGGTAGTCATGATGCCTTGCTAGAGGCCAATCTTGACTTATGTATTAAAAGATAAAAGATGTATCTTTTTTCTTGATACATTGCCAACATATCTAGGAGCCTATTAAGTCACATACATAAGTTTAAGCATTTGCATGATTAAAGAGAAGCAAATATATTGGAAAAAAAATTTCAATTATGAAATTTTTCCATTTTGGAAAGGGTTTTTAAAAATGGAAACCTTCCTAAAATGGAAAGTTTTCTAATTTAGAAGTTTCCTAAAATAAAAATTTTCCTATTTTAGAAATCATTTTCTTAATTTGGAAGTTAATTCCAAATTTGGAAGTGAATAACCTAAAATAAAAATGAGTTTCCGAATTTAAGTTAAAGGATATTTTAAGAAATTAGTTCCTAATGTGAGCCACCTAAAATTATCTAAGCTTATTTATTTGGATAGTCCAAATTAATTAATTAGGACAAAATGATTTTGGGCCAATAGATTTAATTAAAATCTTGAAAATATTTTGATGGGAGGATAAACATGAACCTTATTGGATAAGGATAAATATTTTAAAGATAAAGATCAAAAGCCCACATGATAAATAACTCCTAATCCTTAGAAGATTAGAAAGCAACAACCATGAGTCCTATTTAAGAGAAGTTGTTGCCTATCTTTGTCCTTGGAGGACAATAAAACTCTCTCCCTATAAATAGGAGGAGAGAGATACGATAACTAAGAGAGATAATTCAACAAAAGAGAAAAATTCTCTAGAGCACATAGCATAAAGAAAATAAAAAGAGAAAATAGTTTTCTCCTAAAAATCCTAGTACATGCCACCCTCCTCTTCCTTTTAGGTTATCATAAAATTACTCGGATTAGATTTCTATAGGAAATACTAAACAAATCAAAAAAGGTAAAGCTAGCGCTCTATTGATTTTGAGTGCTTCTTTGTGGTTGCTTGGATCGCTTGGATAAATAATAGAGGTCGAATGCTTTGACGACCCCTTTATTTGTTAAAGAATTTAGATCCGCACTACAAGAAATAATTCTCTATTCATTGCTTTAATTTATGAATATATGGTTAGTTAGTTCAACAACATGATCTTGGGCTCCTTAGATAGAGGAAATTTTTATTTTATTCTACACCTTCATAGGATGCATGATCATTCACTATCTCATAAACCAATATACAAAAACTTCGTAGGTTTAAAAGGATTCCTCAAGAGCAAGAAAGACATGGTCTTTTAGTCTCTACACATGGAGATATGTCTATTATATGAGACAACGAACCTAACTTCTATCAAGAGACAATGTTTGACGGATCATGTATTCTATAGAGGTGCAAAATAAATAAAAAATTTCTTCCATCTAAAGGGCCCAAGATCTTTCCATTAAATCAACTAATTATATATACATAAATTAAAGCAATGAATAGAAAATTACCTCTTGTAGCATAAATCTAAATAGTTTAGCAGATAAATCATCTAAGTGTCCGACCTATATTTATGATTCACGTAATTCAAGCACCCATAAAAAAGCACGTAAAATTGGTAGAGTGACGAGTTCTACCTTTTTTTGATTTGTATAGTGTTTCTTACAAAAATCTAATTCGAGTAATTTTGCAAAAATCTTAGAAAGAGGGAGAGAAGGTGGCATGCTAGGGGTTTTGGGAGAAAACTATTTTTTCTTTCTTTCTTGTCGTATGCCCTAACTCTTTTTCTTATGTTGGCTGAATTCTCTTTCTTTTTCTTATGTGTGCCCAGTACCTCTCTCACCCATATATTTATAGGAGAGACTTTCTTGTCGTCTAAGGACAAAGAGGGGTGGCAATGAGTTCCTTAAGGACTCTAGGTTATTGCTTCCTAATCCTTTGAGGATTAGGAGTTATTTCACATATGAGTTTTTGATCTTTATCTTTAAAACATTCATCCTTATACAATAAGGTTGATGTTTGTCCTCCCATCAAAATATCTTAAAGCTTTTAATCAAACCTATTAGGCCAAAACCATTCTAGTCTAATTAATTTATTTGAACTATTCTAATAAATAATTTTAGATAATTTTAGGCAAGCACACATTAGGAATATTTTTTCCAAAATACCCTTTAACCTAAACTAGGAAACTTATTTTCATTTTAGGTTAATTACTTTCAAATTTGGAACTAACTTTCAAATTAAGAAATAAATTTCTAAAATAGGAAAATTTTCATTTTAGGAATCTTTCATTTAAGGAAACTTCCCAGTTTAGAAAACTTTCCATTTTTGAAAACCTTTTCCAAAATTGAAAACTTTTTCCAATGTCTTTACTTTTCTTTAATCATATGAATACTTAAATTTATGCGTGTAACTCAATAGGCTCCTAGGTATATTGGTAATGTATTAAGAACAAAAGACTCCTCTTTTATCTATTGATATATAAATCAAGATGGCCTTAGTAAAGCATCATGACTACTCAATTCTCTAGGAGGATTAATTAATGTATTGTTATCTTTCACGAGCATGGCTACCATACAATTCGAGTTCTCATGTCAACTTATCATAGTATGATCTCAAACTTGGTTATAAGTCTTATTTGATTACGATCAAACAAGTTTTCTTTGATTCTCAAATGTCTTAGCTGTTAAAGTGAACCAATTATGCTTTATTGGTGTACTCCTATAATAGCCATATATTTCTTAAGCAAACATTCATCGAAGTGCAATGTGATAACTCCTTTAGCATATAGGGAATGACATGTCATATCTTAGTTACACGCCTACCTCCATTAGATTCCTAGTGCACCTAACAAATCATCCATGTGCAACCTTTTACTAGGTCTATCAAAATGAGTGTCAAAGTGCATAAATCCTTTAACGAGATAACCATGATGACTTCAAGTCCAAGGACTAGTTGTACATATCTCATATGAGATTCTTATAGAATAAACCAAATGGGTTCTTATGATGAGTCAAGTCTAGTGATATGTTCTCTAACATAAATCACCTAAGTGCTTGCTTTTGCATCATCATGCCAATAAGTATGAGATATCCTACTGCTATCATATAGCATGAGCATAGCACTCACAAGTATAACTATATATAGTCAAATTTTCATTCTTGAAAATGCTATGACTTGGGATATTTAATGATATCATTTATATGCATTAGTGTTTGTCTCATATCTTTTGATCAATCACTATCGTAAATGCATATCATATGGATTTCTATCTAATTTTACTAAATTAATGAACATAAAATCATAAAAATTAATAAAAAGATTTTTTTATTATTATTGTAATAATACAATAACTCAAGCACATCCAAACATGGTTGGATCTTGGGCACCTATATTAACAATGTTAGACATTTTCTTTAAAAAATGACATGAGGTAATACAATCGAAAATGGAATCCAAGTACACTAATCAAGTATGGAATTTGGTTAATCCACCTAAAGGTGTCAAAACTATTGGGTGTAAGTGGGTCTTTAAGAGAAAAACTGACATGGATGGAAATGTACATACATACAAAGCCGGATTGGTGGCAAAAGGATATCGTCAAAAATAAGAAGTTGATTATGATAAAACTTTTTCACCGAGTAGCAATAACTAAATCCATTCGGATTATGCTTGTTATTGCTCGTATACCACAATTATGAGATATACCATATGGATGTCAAAATCGATTTCCTTAATGAAAATAAAAAAGGATGTTTACATGACACAACCTAATGATTTTGTCACTAAAGAACATGTAAATAAGATTTACAAATTATAAAGATCCATTTATAGACTTAAGCAAGCATTAAGGAGTTGGAATCGGCATTTTGATGAAACAATCAAAGACTTCGACTTTTCACAAAATGAGGATGAACCTTTTATATAAAAGAAGATTAGTGGGAGCTCAATTGTTTTTTGTTGTGCTATATGTATATGATATGCTATTTATTAGGAACAACACCACTATGTTACAATCCGTAAAAGATCGGCTATCCAAAAAATTTTCCATGAAAGACATGGAAGAGTCGACTTACATTCTAGGAATTAAGATCTATAGAGATAAATCATAAAAAAATGTTAGGACTCTCTTAAAACACATACATTGATAAAATAATAAAAAGGTTTAGTATGAAAAAATCCAAGATAGGAATTATTCTAATTTCACATAGAATAAAACTTTCCAAGGTCGAGTGTCCTAACACACAAAATGAAAGAAAAAGGATGAGTTGTATTCCCTATGCGTTAGCCATAGGATCTATTATGCATGTCATGTTATGTACGCAGTTTGATATCTCATATGCTTTGAGCATATGTAGTAGATATGAAGCTAATCTAGGTGAAAAACACTGGATTATTGTTAAAAGCATTCTCTAGTACTTAAGAAGAACCAAAGATACTTCCTAGTATATGGAGGAGATGAACTAGTAATGAAAGTGTTCACCGATGCTAGTTTTTAAACCGACTATGACAATTTTAAGCCACAGTTAGGATTCATTTTCCAATTGAATGGTCGAGTCGTCAACTGAAAGAGTTCCAAGTAAGAAACAATGGCCAACTCCATAACTAAAGCTAAATATATTACAACTACAGAAATAGCTAAGGAAGTTATCTAAATTTGTAAATTTCTATCTAGACTACAAGTGGTTCCTAGCATTGTTGATCCAATAATATTTTATTATGACAACAATGGAACTATACAATAAACTAAGAACCGAGGTCTTATCAATGGTTTAAGTATGTATTGTGATATTATCATCCGATTAGAGAGACTTGAAGGATTATGTATCCTATGGAGGTGCGTAATAAAATAAAAATTTCCTCCATCTAAAGGGTTCAAGCATCATATCGTTGAATCAACTAATCATATATTCATGAATTAAAGTGATGAATAGAGAATTACCTCTAGGAACGTAAATCTAGATTCTTTAGTAGAGAAAGGAGTCGTCCAAGAGTTTGACCTTTATTGATTATCCATGCAGTCCGTGCACCCACAAAGAAGCACTCAAAATTGGTGGAATGCCAATTCCACCTTTTTCTAGTTTGTTTAGTGTTTTCTATAGAAATATAATTCGAGTAATTTTATGATAACCCAAGAGAAAGGGAGACAATATGGCGTGCTTAGGGCTTTTTGAAAAAAAAAACTATTTTTTTTTCTTCTTGATCGTGTGCCCTAGTTCCTTTTGATTTTTCTAAATTCTTTCTCTTAATTATTTTTACCTCTTGCGATATCTCTCTTCCTATTTATAGGAGGAGAGTTTCCTTGTCCTCCAAGGATAAAGAGAGATGGGCGGTAACTAGTCCATATTGGACTTTTGTTTGTTGTTTCCTAACCCTCTAAGAATTAGGAGTTATTTAACATGTGGGCTTTTGATTTTTATCTTTAAAACATTCATCCTTATCTAATAAGGTTCATGTTTATACTCTCATCAAAATATCTTCGAATTTTAATGAAACTTATTAGCCCAAAACCATTTTGACCTAATGAATTAATTTGGACTATCCAAATAAAGAAACTTAAATAATTTTAGGTGGCCCACATTAGGAAAGAATCTCTTGAAATACCCTTTAACCTAAATTAGAAAAATCATTTCCATTTTAAGTTATTCACTTCCAAATTTGAGTTATTTTAGGTGCTCAAGATCCAACCATGTTTGGATATGTTTGAGTTATTGTATTATTACATCATTTATTTTATTAATAATAAATAAGTCCTTATATAATTTTTTTCTTTCATTAATTCAGTAAGTAGAATTAGATAGAAGTCTTTATGATATGTATTTGCAATAATGATTGATTAAAAGATATGAGACAAACACTAATGCACATAAATGATATAATTAAATGTTTCAAGTCATAGAATTATCAAGAATGGATATTAACTAGATATTGTTACACTTGTGAGTGTTATGTTCATGGTATATGATAATAGTAGGAGATCTCACACCTATTGGTATGGTGATGCTAAAGCAAACACTTAGGTAATTTATGTTAAAAAACATATCACTAGACTTGACTTATCATGAGAACCTATTTGGTTTAGTCTATAAGAATCTCATACGAGATGAGTTCAATTAGTCCTTAGACTTGAAGTCATCATGGTTATCTCAATAGAAGATTTATGTACTTTGACAATCATTTCGATGGATCCGAGTAAAGGGCCGCACGTGGGTAATTTATTAGGTACACTAGGAATCTAATGGAGGTAGGTGGATGACTAAGATATGACATGTCATTCCTTCTATGTTAAAGGAGTTATCACATTGTACTTCAATTAATGTCCGCTCAAGAAATCTATGATCATAGTAGGAGTACACCAATAGAGCATAATTGGTTTACTCTAAGAGCTAAGATATTTGAGAATTGAAAAAAACGTGTATGATCATAATCGAATAAGACTAATAACTAAGTTCGAGATCACAATATGATAAGTTGACATAAAGACTGAATTACATGGAACCATGTTCATGAAAGGTAATTGCAAATTAATTAATCTTCCTAGAGAATTGGCTAGTCATGATGCCTTACTAGAGGCCAATCTTCACTTACGTATCCGGAGATAAAAAAGGTATTTTTTATTCTTGATATATTGTCAACATATCTAGGAGCCTATTGAGTCACATGCATAAGCTTAAGCATTCACATTATCAAAGAGAAACAAAGATGTTAAAAAATGTTTTCAATTATGAAAGTTTCCTATTTTGGAAAAAGTTTTCGAAAATGGAAAGTTTCCTAAAATGAAAATTTTCTATTTTAGAAAGTAGTTTCCTAATTTGAAAATTAGTTCCAAATCTAAAAGTAAATAACCTAAAATAAAAATGAGTTTCCTAATTTAGGCTAAGGGTATTTTGAAAAATCCCTTCCTAATGTGAGCCACCTAAAATTATCTAACTTAATTTATTTGGATAGTCTAAATTAATTAATTAGGAAAAATGATTTTAGCCCAATAAGTTTAATTAAAAGCCTAAAAGATATTTTGGTAGGAGGATAAACATGAACCTTATTGGATAAGGATGAATATTTTATAAATAAAAATCAAAAGCCTTCATGTTAAATAACTTATAATCCTTTGAGGACTAGGAAGCAACAATCAAGAGTCCAATAAGGATTAGTTGCCATCCTTTTTTCTTGTCCTTAAAGGACTAGGAAACTCTCCCCCTATAAATAGGAGGAGAGGTGCAGCAATAACTAAGAAGAGAAGAAAAGGAGAGAAAATTTGGCACACAAAATAATTGGGACACATGACTCAAAATAAAAGCTCGAAGAAAATTATTTTCTCCCTAGCCCTAACATGCCACCTTTCTTCTCATTCTCTCTCTTTGGGTTATTCTAAAATTATCCTGATTAGATTTCTATATGAAACACTAAATAAGTTAGAAAAGGTGAGCTAGCTCCCTACCACTTTTGAGTGCTTCTTTTGTTGGTGCTTAGACTGCATGGATTATCAATAGAGGTGAAACACTTAGATGGCTCCTTTCTACAAAGGCTTATGTCTATGCTACAAGAGGTAAATTCTCTATTCATCGCTTTAATTCATGAATATATGGTTAGTTGATTCAATAGTATGATCTTGAGCCTTTTAGATAGAGAAACTTTTTGTTTTAATTTACACCTCCATAGGATGCATGATCTTTCAAAATATTATTTATCCATTGATAAATTAAAAAGGGAAAGAAGTATATGATAGAATTACCAATCATGTAGTACACCAACAAAGCCTCTATCCAGTATTAAGGAAGGTAGTTTGGTCCAACAATTAGGACCACACTCATTACCCATACAAACTTCTCGACTTCCAAGTAGTGTAAAATTTAAACCGCCAAAATGAGCATTCATGTTTAGTACATTTCTCCTCCCTATGCTTCCTCTCTTCAATAGTGTAGAATTTCCTAACTTCCCTTGATGTCCCCTAACTTCAATCCCGGCATGTCAATGATGAATGCATAAGAGTTTGTATACTCTTTCACATTAGCCGGTGTTGATGCTATTGCCTTTGCATCATGCATATAAGCACGTGTTGGTGCATTTCCCATCTTCCCTTGATGTCCCCGACCCATGGTTCGAAATCCATTCCACCTAAAGAAATTATCAATCAAAGAAAGTGCATAATCAATATAAGATCTCATAAAGTACCTAAATTTAGAAAACCCAATTGCCTAATTGAAAAAAATAGCAATAAATTCTTGAAACTCATTTCATATCAAAGTAAAAAAAAAATGATTCTAAGCCATACAAGCAAGAAACCATTTCACCAAAATTGAGAAAAAAAAACGAAACATAGGAAAAAAAAAAAAAACCTAAATGTTGATTGTAGAAAGGACCAAACAATGAGAGAGTTGGGTAACAAGACAAGTGTTGCAGTTGGAGGAAGAGTAGATTGAGTAGTAAAAGGTGGACAATGGGTGATGAGAAAGAAAGGAGGAAAAGTAAGGGAAGGAAGATAAAAAGAGAATCAAGATCGAATGATACCGACAAAGTATCATTCCAAGGGCACATCAATCTGGCATGTGCTTGGCTAATGCATCTTTAAATTTCTTAATCTAAATTAGAGTCAAAACAAAGACCATAATAATAGAAATAATCAATGATACTAACAAAGCATGTATAATATACTATATAGAAGACCAAAATAATAGAACCAATAAATGATACTAACAAAACATGTATAATATACTAT
This sequence comes from Dovyalis caffra, assembly GCA_963924115.1. Taxonomy (NCBI): domain Eukaryota; kingdom Viridiplantae; phylum Streptophyta; class Magnoliopsida; order Malpighiales; family Salicaceae; genus Dovyalis; species Dovyalis caffra. The sequence goes on from CAWUPB010000030.1 coordinate 248,242, forward strand.
GGATAAATGGGGGATAAAATGAGGTTTTTGGAGAGATGTAGGCAATGAAGGGATATTCTAGGTGTATATGTGTTAGGTCTAGAATGCTATAGAAGCATTCATAAGCCTAAAATGTTGATTGTCTAGACTATTTTTAGTCCCTCTTCCTTTTGACTTGCTATATCAATACCTTCCTTCTTATTCAATAAAGCAAGGATTATTTCGAATAGTTTTAAGGGATAGTTTTGATTCTATACATGTTTGCATGGTTACATGTATCATTCGATTGCTTTTATGTTTTTAGGAACTTGGTTTGATTATTTTTTTAAGCATGTTAAAGTGGTTTTGTGGTGTAATTTTGAGTTCTAAGATTGTAGTAATATGGCTTTTGGTATAACTATTTTATTATGTGTACGAATGGCCTCTAAAGATAGTGCTTAGAGCTAATTGGAAGGGCCCCAAAATAGTAAAAAAAAATTGAATATATGTATTGAACAAGTGAGTATTCTTGAAAAAAATGGAGGGAGCCTAAAAACTGAATCATGGGAAAATATAGTGAAAGCATTTAAGAAACAAAAATGCATTAAGTTTTCTCAAAAACAACTAAAGAATGAGTGGACATATTTGAAAAAGAAGTACATAGTAGGGTCAAAACTAATTAATAAAAGTGGGCATGGTTATGATCCAGGTGACTAATACCGCCAATTGGACTACATAAGAGTGGGATGATTATGAGCATGTATTATTTTTTTTATACATTTCATTCCCTAGTAAAGCTTAAAGCAATTAATCATATTATTGATTTGATATATTTATGTAACGTAATAATAATGACGCAAAACAGGTTTCGTTATGTTGGTTTGTAATTTTTATATGAGATGAAAAAATTATCCGATAGAATGTTAGCCACTGGAAAAGAAGGTTGTGGTCCTTATAAAGACATAGTGCCTATAAATGGAGTTGCTTCTTCAAACTCTTCTAAAGAATCCATACAAGCAAATGGAGTTGGTTCTTCTATGTCAATTAAACTAATTAGAACAAATTTTGAAGAATTTATTGATTTGGAGTCTAATTCTCCAACTTCATTTTCAACTCTAGGTGACGAAATAAAAAAAAATTGAAAAACATCAAAAGAAAAATAAGGATGATGACATTCATGATCATTCGGTGGCAATACCGAAGATAGTGGAAGGTTCGATAGACCCGATGTAGAGCAATGCAATAAGAAGTTAGATGAAATTGAGACTTTAGGAATGAATGATCCGTTATATATAGCTACATATACTATCTTTGAAAGTAAAGCATATCGAGAGCAATGGATAAATATTTCTTAAAAGCTAGAGGAAGTCGAATTGGATGCATCAAAATAGTTACTAAAAAATTGGCATTGTTTTAATTGAATATTTTTCTTTGTGATTTGTGTTTAGTATTTTAGAATAATTTGTTACATTTTGATTGTCTATAATTTTCATAAGAATTATAGTTTGAATAAAAGTACTCCAATTTGAATTTTTTTTCTTTAATGAGATTTCTCGTCAATTTTTTGATACATGTTTTTGCTTCTTTGTTTTTAATTAACGAGCATGTTGACAAACAAGCAAAAAAATAAAAAAGAGTTTAAAGATTATTATATTGCTTTTTATACTGAAAAATGATTAATAAAAGATGTGTTGGAAGAAGACCGGATACTGATTCGGCTCTTGAAGGACATATATATATGCTAGAGATCCTTCATGGAAATCCGACTCACTCGTCAAGGAATGTTAAGAATGAAAAAAAGAAGCATCCTCAAATTTATATGATTATTTCAAACAAAAAGGATGGTTGAGAGATGGTCGCTATATTAGGGTTGAAGAAAAAATGACAATGTTATTCATAACTTTAAGTCAATATTTTTGAAATCATGTCATGAAATGAAGATTTAATCATTCAACTCAAATAATACATCACTATTTCCATGAAGTTTTGCAAGCAATGATAAAGTTTGTAAAAGAAATGGTTGTACCTACTACATTTTACCCAAATTTAAGTCAAGTTCAACATCATAATCGACTTCGCCAAGTATTTCAAGTTATAGATTTAACTTTTATTTCTAATTTTATTGATTTATGTATTTTAAAATTAACTAATTTTTTATTAATTTATAAGGTGCTATAGGTTCCCTTGAAGGGACTTTAATTCTTCGTCGTTATATCACCCGACTAATAAGTCCTATTTAGATGGAGAGAAAGAGGAGATCGCTATCAAAATGTTTTTGCAATATGTGATTTTGATATGATTTTTTATTTTTTTTGGGCTGGATAAGAAGGTATAGCATATGATTTAAGAGTATTAAAAGAAATTACGTGTAACTCATCAAATAACTTTCCCATCTCTCCACTTAGTAGATTGTTTCCATTCTTATTAAATTCTTTTTTATAAAAAATTCCCCTCAAGTTTTTTTTTTTAAGTTATTACTATGTGTATTATGTCAATAATTTTTACATTTTTCATACAATTTATTATATTAATATTTTATGGAATATAAATATTATTTTCGTGATGTTGCATATGCACATACCGGAGGGTTCATGGCACCATATCGTAATACATGATATTGGTTATCCGATTTTCGCAATGCTCATCATCCAAGATCAAAAGAAGAAGGACTTAATCATGTACATGCAAAATTAAAAAATGTTATTGAATGAGCAATTGATGTTCTAAAAGCAAAGTTTTGAATTCTAAAAACAATGACCCCATATCCATTTGTAGCTCGGAGAGATATTATTGTTGCAATACATAATTATCTTTGAAGAACAATTGTTACTCGACATCTTTTTTGAACAATTTCATAGCGATTATATGATGCATCAAATATCAAATTTTATTGCAAATTTATCATTCATCGGAGTAGTGGTACAAGTACAAGCTAATCAAACATTTATGATTAATTTGTGAGACCAAATTGCAAATGAACTGATTATACTTGATATTTTATTTATTTTGTGCATGATATGATAATTAATGTTATCTTAGACTCTATTTAGTTTTTTATTAATAATCATTTTTATTGAATTTTTATTTATTTATTTGTACACATAAACACAGACTATGTATATTTTTTATTTGTATTAAAAAAGTATAATGCTACAATTACAAGATAAAAATTGTCATGGATATAGCCTTAATATTTTTAGCAACGAGTACTTATCAAACAAACTTATTCTGTTCAGCATTTAATTTTCGGTAAATACCAAACAGACTTGTCATGAACAAATTCAGTACTTAATAGATTCAACACTTAATTTTCAGTTTTATCAAACACCTTATAACTTTCTCTTTGGCTCTTCCGCTTAGATAGTCGGTTGTTCTAAGTCACAAAGTCTTTTAAGTTTTTTCTTTTCTTTTTCTCTCTCGTCTACTTGATTAATGGTTAATAGTCATAGGAACATAAAAGATAAAAAAGAGAAATATTTCTCTCCTTTCTCTTAGTTTTCTCTTAGAAAGAAAAAAAAATTAAACCTAGCCACTAAAAATCATCGACAACAAACCTTCATCTCTCTAGTTCTCCTTTTTATTTTCCCTCTTCTTTTTGCTTTTCTTTGTTTTTTTGTTTTTTTTTCCCCTTATTGTGTTAACAATTTAGATTTAGCTTTTAAATTTATATTTTATTTATGCACAAAATTCCTACTTTGTTAAGATGTTTTGTCTTTGGGAGAAGGTTTTGATATTCCTTTATTGGATTGGATGTGGTTGTTTCTTATTGGTCGAAAAAGATTGATCGTATTTGGTAATTTTGAATGATTGAGATTTTTCATCAATGAGGCGAAATAATATAGTTTGTTAATTGTTGATTTATGATGATGTTAGGCTTAACTTTGTGTGTGATGTGCTAAAAAAAAAAAAATCTCATCTTGGAGATTTTTAATCATTAAGTTTGAATGAGCTTTTTATTTGCATTCCTTAAGAGAGTATCTACTAGCTGAAATATCATTATTCATTATTATTATAAGAGGGTATTTTCTAATTTTTTTCAATGTAATAAGTGGTAATTTCTTTCTTAGTTATTGATATTATTAGGCCACAAAAATAATGATGTATTTGTTTGATTTATTTTATCAATTAAATTATTATCTTAAAAAAAATTCATGGGAGGAATTGATGGATCAAGAGTGCTATTTATTAGATATGATGATAACATAATAATTATCATCATTAGAATATTGATTTTGATTTAGGAATTACTCGGAGATATAGTAACATAGTTGGAGCTTGCAAGACACCTATGCTAAGCAACTGATCATGACAATTTAAATGGAAAAAATAAATAAATAATAAAACAAAGAAAAAACAAGATAAAGAAGATAAATGAAAAGCAATCAGTGTCCGCTCAACGGAATGTACCAATAATAAGAGGAGTTAGGTCTTCCAAATTAAATGAAATGGTCGGTACCAGTTTCTTACCTTCTCCGAAATTTTCCAATTTGAGAGAATAAAGGAGAAGTAACAATTACTTGAGAATCATCACTAACGAAACACCGCAGTCTCCTCCGAAATTTTTCCATGTGGCTTTTAAAAAGCAACAATGAGACCGGTCCTTTTATGTTCTAGAAGATCTGTTTGAGGTTAGGAGGAAGCCTCCCGAAGTTTTATCGCATACTCTAGGTTCCACAATACATCTCCTATGCTAGGCCTAGTCAACACCATGTTCCGCTAAACATTTCTCTGCAGCTTTAACATACTTTTTTAGTGATTCTTCATTAATACTCCCTATAATGTGAAGATCAATTATCTTGTTAAGCACTCATTTCCTGTGGCACCGCATTGCCCACTCGACCAAATTCACCTGCTCCCTTGGTAATGCTAGATTTATTACGAGCCTTGCCCATAAAACCTAGAACAAAACCACTCTAATAAAGTTCCATTACGTTCGAAAGAGGCATAGAGGGTTCCAACGAGTCTGGATCAAATTGACAAAATTGATAGTTTGTTATCGGCTTGTCTCTTTTGCTTATCTATGTTGTTTGTTTCTCGCGGGTTGTTATTGCTGACTCGGCTAGTTTGTTAGCTGGTCCAGACTTATATAAAGGTAGGAGGGGAAAAGCGTGGGGTACGATTGGTTATCTTTTATAGCAGAGGAGTAATAGGAGAGAGGTAGCCTGTAGAATAGCTACCATGGTGTTAATCCTTGTAACCGATATTCCGTGAGGAATATTGTATTGATAAGAATTACTTGTTCTCATTTTCCCGGCGAACTTCATATATTTGTTATTTTCCTTGGTTTCATTTCTGTTCTCGAGTGTGTACTTATCAGAGTATACATCAAATTTCTCAGTAAGCTGCTGTATCTTGAATTACTCAAGATCAAGATATCCAAAGCTACCCTTCACTGTTGTGCTCACATGCCCTTGTTCCATTGGTACAGCTTTGGAAAGCCTAAAATCTGATGCTTTTACTACCAAATTCTCATCAACCGGTATATTTGTGGTTTTTACATCATGGTGGATGATGCCTTGTGCTACACTAACGTGCAGATAATGCAAGCCTCGAGCTGCATTGATGAAAATCTCAAGCCATCGTTTCCATGAAAAAGAGGTTTTTTTGAACCATAGATATAGTCACGAAGTGGGCCATTAGACATCTACACGTAAACAAGAATCATCTCTGATTTTTCATTTGAGAAGTTAATAAGTGATACAAGGTGGTGATGCCTTAGCTTAGAGAGCATTTGTATTTCTATCTGGAACTCGTTTATGCCCTGCTCTGATCCTCAGTTTCCTCGTTTTATCACCATCTTTGTTCCATCTTTCAACACTCCAAAATAATTTTTTCCAAACCCACTAACTCCAATCACTACCTTCTCATCAAAATTTTGTGTCGCATTCTGCAATTCACTAAAATTGAAGTAACGGCCAAGACCCTGATTAGAAAAGTAGCTGGAATAACCACTTTTGCTTTTCCCGAAACCAAAAACGCTAGATCTCCTCGAGCTGCTCTTGCTGGTCAAGAAACTAGATTGGTTGGTGCAAAGAGGAAGCAGCCATAACGAGAAGCAGCTACGCTTCTCCCAATCTTGAGGCTTCTTTTGCCATCGAATGCACACAATTGCAAGTAACAACATTTTTGTCACTGCTATTGCAAGGTCAACGCCCGCAACAATCTTCATTATAGATCCTCAACTCGATCCATCAACATCAAATAAACCATCCAAGCTCCCCATTGAGTTGCTTGTCTTTATGACCTCCAATCTATTGAGAATAGCATTATGCATGCCTGATTGTATGCCAGAAGCTAGGCCAAGCTGAACCCTGATGGAACCATTCCTGATAGACGAGGCATTGAGCACAAAATCTATATAATATGTTGTTGAAAGGGCATTATTGATGGAAGAAAGGTCAAGACGTGACGCACTTATTAAGCTGTTTATATACACATTGAAGTACATTTCATTAAGGGCCTGGCTGACAATATCACAGAAGTGTGTTTTGATCTAGTAGGAAAATCCAAGATCAACATTCATCTGACATTCATCTGCCATGTCAGATTATAGTTTGGTTGCAGCGTATCAAATTCATCCATTTCATCTGCAGTTGCATAAACCAAGTTTGGCACAATATGAGGAGTAACTCTACTTTATGGGTATTTGACGGCACCGGGAGTAATGGATGCATTCTTAGCCCCTTGGGGAAAGACATTGTATGCTGTATCAAGCAGCCCTGTCCTTGACAAGGTATCATTCATTGGAATTATGGTTGGCCCTCCCACATTCAACCGATAACACACTTCAAAAGCATGCTTAAACAAACCATTTAAAGTTCCACCTTGGGGTACCATAAAAGCAGAATCAGATACAAGACCGTCTGCAGTAGACACAACTTCAATGGCATTGATGAATGCAAAAGATCTCTCCTTGGGATTGAAAATGAGGGAGAATCTATCATTAGAAACATTAAAGAGGTATTCCTCGAAAGCCGATATGGAGTTGCCTTTGACAAAGAAGTCATGCAAGAGGACAAACTCATCAGTGGTGATGCTGAAAACAGCACTGGTTAGATTGTATACTGGGTGAGGAAGCGAATGAAAGTAAAAAAATAACCAATGCCACCTTAAACGAGTGATCTAAAATGTATATTTTGAATTAGTCGTGAAAATCCTTATGCTACAATATAAAGGGAGTGAAGAAGAAGAAGAAGAAGTCGCATTCAAGGAAATGGAATCGACAGAAGTCTGTACCTCTACATTGGTTTCAAGGTAACTTTGCAAGACATAATCAGATTTGAAGGTTTGGCCATCGTCAAGCTTTGTATCCTGTGGTGATCCACAATCAATTAGATAATTATCTGGAGGTGTGCATGTATGCAGCCATCGAAGGAAAAGAAGAATTTGTTGCTGAAGTGGAGTTTATAAGGATGAAAATAAGATTGGAAAGTAGAAGCAAATAAACGACTTCCATGATGTTGAGGTCATGAGGTGTAGGAAATGGTAACGTTGTTAATAACAAAAAGGTGGTCACAGCAGCAGCAGCAGTGGTGGTGACAGTAGATGGTGTTCGAAGAGTGGTGTACCTGAGTGGAAAAAGTTTGCACGTAATAAAATGGATGTGAAGCTGAACAAATTAAGAGATGAAAAGATAGTTAGGAGCAACTAAGGAAAGGACATGTAGGGTTGTATTGTTTCTGCTATGTTAATCTGTTGGATTGGGTGGGTAGTAGGAGAGAAGACTTCACAAGAAAAAAGATCCATAAAACCTTAAATAAAGCGAGCTAAGCGTTGAACCTTAAATGCCACTACTACGTTCCCCTCATTATTAATATTATTTAAGCACTATAATCATAATAATAATAATAATAATAATAACTCCTAGCTGCCTGCAAACCAAGTTTTATATTCATAATAATAATCATACCCATACCACTACTACTTCTACTTACTGCTCAGCCATCCAACATGCACTATTAGTATACTTCTGGATTTAACCTCTTAAAATTTGGATCGAAACTGATTCTGTTGGCCCTTGGCTGGTTTTGTTGACTAGGGATGGTAATAGGCTGAATACAAAATAGGCATCCGTTTTATCCGATCTAAAAAATACCTAGTAAATGTAACACTATCGAGTTAAGATCTAAATAGGTCGAGAATATTACTAGCATTGACATACATTTGAAGTACAATGAATGCAAGTCAACAAGCCTCCTCTTTTAACATTTTCAGTTTATTAGCAAAGTGGGCAATTCTCATATGAAGTCCCTAATAAATGTGAAATAATAGGTTCACATTAAATAAAACTTTGGTATGAATTATTTCAAAAATTCAACTAAAATCAATTAATATTCCTATACTATGTATAGAAATATTAAATGTCATATTTTGGTCAAAAATCCATATCTTTGAAATCCAAATCAATCATTTAAATAAAATATTTTACATTAAAATAAATTGAATCATGTCTCTTATTTTTCTTAAATTCCTTTTAGAAATTCATATAAAGTTTAATTTGCGAGTATTTCATTTTCAAATATTCTACACAATAAGGTAGGATTATTTAATATTGATTTTATTTCAAAAAATAATTGAAATATCAAGTATTACATTTATTTAGAAAATAATCCATGAATAGTAACCATTAAATCAAGATTTAATACTATTATTTTTATAAAAATTCCTTAGGCTAGGAAATTATTCCAAAAATTCAATAATACACTTAATAAATTCATTTAGACTTTTAACTAATATTTTGGTTATTTAAAACATTTTTTGGACTTAAGGAACTTTGGTTCCTAATTTATTTAAAACTAACCCATTAAATGTCTTTATTCCTTAGCAATTAATTTTCTTTTAAGTCTTAACCTTACTACCCTTTTTTGTCATCTCCTTTTAATTCCTTCCTTTTTATCCTTAACTCATTAGTTATTAAATCAAGTAACCATCTTAGCATTACTTTCATTATACCTTTAATTCATTTCTTTCCATAATCAATTAATTCATTTTAACCATATTGATTAGCCGAGTCATATAACTAACAATCTTTAGCACAATATCAAACGTAATATCCATCCATACCATTTGTTATTACAAACCTACATTTTGCTTCCCTTATTATCAAATATACATAACCAATATTTAGGTTAAGCAAGGTAAAGTTTCCATACTCTTAACACACCAAGCACACAAAAGGCAAGTCTTTAACACTCCTCGGCGACGATCCTCATTCAGCTATCTTTTCTCCTAGACCATAAGAAACAAAGGTGAGCAATGCCTAGTAAGCGTAATCCATGCAATGCATGTGATGCACATGATGCAACTTTCATAAAAACATTTTCATATCTTCGAAATTCATTTTTCTCTTCGAACATATCTTATAGATTGTGTATATAATCGATCCTCCGTTAAAACATAAAATGTGTAAAAAATCACAAAAAGCACTAAGTACCGCCTCATAACCTCTACATAGTGAGCGTATCCTTTTCCTCAAAAGAAGGTGATCATTCCTCTCTCATAACCTCAAGAAGTTACAAGCCATTCCTTTTTAAAAACCTTTTCTTTTTCTTTTTCTTTCATCAAAATCATGAATGTAAAACTTCTTTCATGATTATGATTTGCAAATGCATTTAAATAAAATGAATACATTTAACATAAACCTTAACATGCATACTTTTAAATCCTCAAGAACATGTAACATAATCATACATCAAATACATATTCCATAAAAAACAAGTATGCATGCAAACATGAACAAACAATAAATACAATCCATGCCTTAAATATACATTTTGGTCGAATAATTAGGCAACATAATCCATCTATTTTTCACATGATTACAATCACTTTTCATTTCATTTAATATCTCTAAACCTCAAAATTACATTAACCTCAAATGACCCTCTTTTACCTTTGATTTTCATTCTTGGCCGAAACCGACCAATGGAATGACAACTTCCATTTCTTCCTTTTATCTCAATTTTTCACCTCTAACCTCTTGATCTAATACGTTCTTCATCATTTTATTTTAACATTAAATAGGTTAAGTTTCCATACAATATAAATCTTCCATCATAAAGTGACCAAGTTTCAATGTTTCCAATTTATCACTATAAACATTTTTAAAGCTTTTCATCAAATATCTTGCAAACATTAGGTCTTAAAACCTCTAATTTATTCAAGTTTAAGGATACCCAATCACCTTGTTCTAAGGATAACGACAACATCAAATCATCATAATTCAAATCATATAATTTCATAACAACCAATATAACCACCAAAATCAAACAACAACATAGTTTTACTAACAATTAAATCATTAAACCTCAACAATATAACTTCAATTTAATATCAATTATACATTAAAAAAATTATTTGCTTATGGTGTAATGAGGATTGCACTTACCTCACTTGAAGTTTGATCATTCCTTCTCTTTTTCTCCTTGGATTTCTTCCTCCTTCTTCCACCTCGAACTTTCGACCAAGTTGGAGTTTCCTCCTCCTCCTTTGCTTGTTTCTTCAAACTGATTCTAGGGTGATTTTATGGTGTTTCAAGGTTGCCCAATGTGGTTTGGTGTGTTGGTTTGGTGGTTTCTTTCTTAGTTGAACTTCTCTTTCTTTGGTGTGGCTAGTTTTCTTCATTTTTCCAATCTTTTCTTCCTCCTCTCCAAGCCAAATTTATAGGAGAAGAATTCACTTGGATTAACCCAAGTGTGTTACACTTAGATTAATCTCAAGTTCTTGTATTAATGGTTACTCTAGATTTTTCTTGATTTTTCCTCTTTTCTTCCTTTTTTTCCTTGATTTTTCTCTTCCTCTTTTCTCCTCTCTAAACCGACATTGTTCTTCTGTTTTTTTCTCTATTTTTCAAGAATTATCTAGCTGGAATTAGTCTCTCAAAATCAATTACTAAGTCCCCCAAAGTGTCACCACTTTACACCTTAGTCTCTAAACTTTTAATCTTTGCAATCGGCCCCTCCAATTTCAGTCTATGACTTCATAATTTTTCTCCATTTGACCCTTATCCTAGGCCTATTCCAAGGATAATTTAAGTCGCTAAAGTCTTAATATTTCAATAAAGGACCTAAACTTTTAATCTTTACAATTAAACCCTTATGTCAAAGCATAACCTCAACAATTTATTATACCAATCTCTAGTTCAATCCTTCTTCATTCTATTGATATTTCCTTTTAATCATACTTGTATTTATTTTATTCTTAATGAAAGTTTAAACTTTATTCCTATCATTTAATAAATATACTTTTATTAATTAAATAAAATATTTTTGCAATACATTTACATTTTATGAAGTTTTACATCATAAATGTTACATTAAAAATACCCAATGAGTATTGTAATGAATAAGAATAAAAAAATATTTACCAATTAATATGGTTTGATAATGTGGATATCTACTCTTTATCCTATTAATATCCATTAATTTATTTTGATTTTTTCATTAACATACAATAATCTAATTGCATAAATTTTAAAAATTAAAGACCAAAATATTTTCAAAAAAAAATTTGATGAAAAAAAACTTATAAATAAATGACAAAAAAGTGCAAAAAAATAAATAAATTTTAAGGGAAAAAATCTTTTTTTTTCTTTGAAAATTATGAGGATTAAAATGAATATTTTTGATAAATTATTTTTGACAAGTATCAAATGGATTGTAAATTAATATGGACTAAGTATAAACTGAGTAAGATATATATAGTGATTTCTTAACGAGTAATTGACAAGATATTCTTTTTATAGATGGAGTAAAAAATTAAATTAATGAACTAGATACTCATCTATTGCTATCTCTACTGATCACTAATGGCCTAAGGACAATAAAGGTATGGAATCCCTGAATCAAAAAATAGGTGTTGGAAAGAAGATTGATAATGAGTAAATTAGAATTAGTTCTTCTAGTATTGAGAAAGAATTATTTATTTCTCATTATTATATATATATATATAATTAAACATGATCAACACTAATTAAAGGATTAAATAATTGGTTTTTGAAAAAGAGAAAAAAAAAACTAGTAAATTCATTTCTAAAAAATAGAGGGACTAATCTATAATTTACTTGATAGATGGTACATGAATTAATTATTAATAAATATAAATACAAGTAATGGGTCCGGCAACCAGAATTAAGTTGAAAAGTTTGGCACAAAATTCACATAAAAACTCTTACTGGATCGACAAAAGCAATCCCTAAATGTAGCCATCCCCTCACATACTAACGTTCAAAATTATTTGATTCTGGCCACTTCCAAATAAAAACACGACAACTTGTAGGAACTGAAAAAACATGTTAGCAGTCAACTCTGGATCTAATAACTCAAACTTGTCTTTTATTTATGAGCTCTATTTCCTTGTTATTTCTCAGTTTAAAGTATTGTTACAAAAAGAATGAGAACCACAATCATGTGAATGAAAGAATATTGGTTATAAAAAAATGGATTTTTCCATAGCATCCGATCTATTAAAATTACATATTATCACTGCATGCTGCAGCCCTGTTCTGCTGTTCTAAGATATACCAGTCCTCGTCTTATCCTCTGCAAAATAATTAAAAAGAAAAATGTAAAATTAACCATTTTTGCACTGTCAAAATAAGATCTATTACCTCTAGCATAAAATAATATAATCATCTACCAAAAACATCAACACTTGTCTTTCCATGTGATTCCAAGACTTAAAATTGTATTTCAAATATTTTCAGTTGCAAGAGTGTATCTGTAATTTCTAAAAAAAAAAAAAAAATTGAAAATTACCTAGTCTAAATGATTCATGAAAACATAGTACTGGAGTTAGGCTAGTTGTCCTTATTAATTTCTCCTTCATTTCTTTCAAGTCTTTAGCCTAAATTCGAAACCCATGATCTTGCTATCTTTCTTCTTGCCTTAATTCAAACCCTACATGTGATTCCGTCACTTTGTGCAATACAACACTAGGCAAGAAACTTCTCGCAGGCATGAACCTGAGCATATTATTCCCCATTGCTTTCCATCCCAAACACTTGACAAGACATAAATCATTGATATAAATCTTAGGAATGAAATAAATCATTGAAGAGGAAGACTTATTAAAAAATAAAAAATAAAACATAAAAAAAATCCCAGTTGTATGGTAAGTTGTAGTGCCAATCAGTTTGTTCTAACAATCTGTATAAGAGTTTTGTTTACATGGACTTTTCCATTATTCAATCATTGTCGCCACATGGAATATTCTAACTGGCTTTTCATGGAAGGTGTACAAAAGAAATTTCAATAAAAGAATGCATGCATCGAAGGAAAAACATCAGATCAACTGGTTTCCTATAATTTCCCAGACCAGGTAGAATGTATTTCTAATTTCAATGTTAAAAGGAGATATTGTACCTCTTTTGTATCTCTTACACGCAGGAGCTCCAATCTCTCATAAGGCCTCCTGTCAGTCAAAGTAGCAAGCTGCATCAAAAAGAAAATCATAAACTGCAGTAATACCATGGACAAACGTTGCATATAGTAAGTTAAGCATACCCAGAAACTGAAGCGCTCAGGATCCAGTGGTGTTGGCATCATTGCTTCCACATTAAGTAGTTTCTCAAATCTTCTTCGATCTGCATTCAAATTCCATGTTATAAATTGAAATAGCATGTTGGCAAGATGAAAATGGGAAGATAGAATTGACAAAAAAAAAAAACCTGAAGAGGCAAATGATAGTGATGTGGTTTACAACTTTTTTTTATGCACACTAAATACTGGATTGATGGAGAAGACAAACAAAGGACACCAATTTTGGGACAAGCTTCAGGGGAAATAATAAAGTTCTTTGGTAAACAATCGTTTTATCTAGAAAAAAAACACTCATGCATTATTTGCATTCCCATGAACCCTTACCAAAACATGCAATATGATCTAGTCTTCATCCAAGTTTGTTGTTAAACTTTTCTTGAAACCTTCCTTTTAAAAGCTAAGGGTGCCTTTTGCTTAAGGTTATTACAGGAGCAATTGTTAAGAATAAAAGCTAGTTTTTAAGAATGTTTGATTTGTTAAAATAAAAAATAAAAAATAAATAAATAAATAAAAATTGAAGGGCAAATGGTTAGAGATAAAAGAGAGAAAATGATAAAAATATTATTATTGATGTGAGAGAAAAATAAAAACAAACATTTGCCTATTTTTTCCTAAAAAGAATTAAGAGAGAAAAAAACTATATAACAATTGAGAGGAAAGATAACTGTTATCCCCTTAATAGCTCCTACTTTTCAGTTGCATTGTTTTCAGGGTTTTTGAAACATGAGTAATTGAGGTATAGTTACCCTTGTAAATGGGTAGATATTTTGACATGAAAATTCATCTTTTTAAGTTATCTGTAAACATATAATTTACTTTCACCAGTACGAAATATATAGATGAACATACAATATTATAAGTTTGTGGATACAATTTTTATAATGGCCTTTTACTATTTATCCCAATGAATTTTCCTCCAAACTCAACCTTAACATTGCGTATAGTGAAATCAGGGGCAATAAATTTCAGAAGCTGTTACAAATTTAAGAGCAAGTTAAGCCAGGGTAATCCATAGAAGCATGGAATCTATAACAGTTTCCAACAAAAGAATCAATGCTCTATCAATATCACCCCGCATGTAAGAATAAATGCACCAAATAAACAGAACATTACAATAACCCTTTTTCCCCCTAGCATTGATCCCAAGTGTTTACCTTGTCTTGCAGCTTCCTTTGCCCTCCTTAGCCATGACTGAGCATATTCTGCTGCGCTATTTGTAAGTTCCTGCAACTGGAAACATGAAAAATTTAATCCAAGAAGACATCTCCAAAATGTACCATTTAGTAAATGCCTATATCTGATATCATCCGGCTTTAATACACGCATTTGGCACTCTAAACTTGCTGGCTGAAGAACTAACAGAAAATAGGTAACTTTTTTAGCAACTAAGATAGTGTTTATTGGTGCTGAAGATTGGATCATACTTGAGCCCAGTCTTTGCATTCTCAGTAGCACTTGAAAACCAGAAAAGGAAAGAAGAGAGAAAAACACACACAGATTACATGCCAAAAATTTAAGCAAACTTCTATTCATTATTCCCCTTCTGGTGGATTATCCTGTAATATATGGTCTTAACTCACCAATTCTCATTTTAGATTCTCGTTGTCACTTAAGAACCAGAAAATGAAAGAACAGAAGAAACACACACACACACACACACAGAGATATTAGCCGAAAGTACAAATTATGTGCCAGAAAAATAAGCATACTTCGGTTCTCTGTTCCAACCCTTCTGGTGGAATATCCTGTACCCATTCTATCTCTGCAACACGATACCTAGATAAAAAGAATAGAAAGATATAAACCTCATCTACAAAGCTAAATAGCTCAGTTTAGCATTCATCCAAACATAATCATGGTAAATAGATGATATGATACTCAAAAGGAGATCAAGCTCACCCATCTTGATCCCAAGATCGAAGAATGCTAAATCTTCGGCGACTTTCGACCTGGATAAAATTACAATTTATGAAACAACCAGATAAATTATAAAGCATATGGCGACAGGAACTACAACTAGACATAATTCAAACAGGAATATACACTTTAAGATTGAATGAGAGACCCATCAACAGCAGATTCTCCTTTCCATTTTAATTTGGTCTTCTTCAGATGTGTGGATTCTACTGCCATGAATTATCAAATTAAAAGTCTCAAGTGCTATTCTGAAACCTTCAGAGTCGAAGCATCAGATACTCCTTTCCCATTATAAATTTTGGAAGGACGCTTGACTAGTCTAGTAGTATAGCATGACAAAGTTGTGTTGAATAATCATAAACATCAAAGTTCAACAATTTTGTTTTCCATTAGGGAGCAAAAAGAAGCTATCTAAAGACTTTGTTTCTAGAATCAGTTGCCCAACAATTAAACTGATCTGCTTCTGTCATGGAATGTTTTGGATAAGGCTGAATCAATAGGATTGCAGCATAGCATCTGCATGATATGAGGTATATGCAATATAATATAGTCTATTCTGCAAAAGTGGCCTCCAAATAAGGAAAATGGAAAAAATCATCTTCATTTGATAGGTAAAACTAAGAGTAAATGAACCATTTCCTAGATCTAGGTGCCCCTAATAACAAATATGGTGTTGTCCTGATGCATGATGGCTCAAAATCTACCAAGTGTTTTCATCTGAGAAAGAAATAGGAAGAATTCAACATAAACTTCAAGTGCTGAGTTTTTAATGCCGTAGCCTTTTCCTTTTCGTAAAGAGAAATGCTTATATAAGATGCAATAACTTGTATGTGAAAGAGAAATGATATTTTCACCTCTAGATAGAAGCGCCCATCTGGAAGTGGTTCACACCTACAAAGTAGCAACTCGTTGATTCAAAAAATGGTAAAAAGGAAAGTACAGATTCAAAAAATGAAAAAATAAATATCAGATAAAAGTTAATACAGTTACACTTTCATAACTGTACAAAAACCTACTCAGTAATCTCCACCTCACAAGCAAAATCAGCTAGAGAGCCTGAAGCAGAATCAATGATAACCTACATAATGCACACCAAATCACAGAACAGTGAGAGGGTTTTGGTCCACCTAATATGAAATGAGAAAAGAGCCAATCGACAGCTTACTACCATTCCCATCCGATGATGTCCTTCCATGATCCTCCTGACCTGCCATTAAAGAAAGAAAAATGACTATCATTATATATGGACCAAAAAACAAAATGAGATGCCAAACTTTTCAGCTTCACGTTATTTAAAAGCAAAGACAAAGAAAACGAAAGAAAGGCAACACAACACTTCTAGTCATTTTACTGCTGACTAATCTGGACTTTTAGTCATATATTTCCAACATATGATGCAGGTCTTAATACAGTTACATAGCTGACTGCATCTAGAAGGTGCCAAGAAAACATTTTAGACATAAAACTGTTCATAAGCTACAGGATGCATGACTAGTTCAAATAATCTCTCTTTACAAATCTAGCCAAGTTCATAGCAGAGGAGCACATATACATGCTGTACATTCTATCCTTAACCAGATACAATGACATCAAGCTTTTGCTCAATGGCAAGACCAAAAATGTCAAGCTTCCAAGATAATGGAACATTTCTTGCAAAAACCATTATTCCTTGTGTAACACAAGCTGTGCAAGGAAATGCACCAGCAGAGCAGGAGCAGATCGTTATCCACATATCTTAGTCATGATGTTCCTAACCTTTCCACATGTTAAGTCCAGCTAAAAAATAACGTTAACTAGTTCTAGTTTGCATGGGCTATTGAAATCAAACAAAGAGTTAATAAATTACATGTGAGATAGTCAAGCAAGGCAAACAATTGATGCATTCAAATAAGGGTGATATGAATAAATTTTATCCTCTATTTGATCAGGTAGGGAAAAAATTACATAATGAAACAGAAAAAAAATGTACAGAATCAATGGGTAAGTTATTTTAACTGCTTGAGGTTTTGTTGCTATTGGACTTTGGTCCCAATGCTTCTAAAGTCTAAACAATAATACCCAAGGCTTTATGATGTCATAAAACACCAGTCACTCTGTGCTCTATTTTATCCATTAGAGATATAAGCCATAGAGGCAATTGATAAGCACGTACAAGAGATGTCTCACATCCAACTGTGAAAGGAACATAAGAACTTAAAATAATTTAACCACACTCAGATTTGAGAACAAGATAACCTCCAAACTATAAACTATAACTACTAACAGAAATCAAAATAAAAGATCATTGACATCCCGCATAATAGCAGGTAGGATAAAGTATCTTGCATTCCAACAGCATCTTTGTTATTCAAAACACAAGTTTGGATACAGCATGTAATTAACCGTTTGATAAGGCACTGTAGCCAATGCAGTACAGAAAGAGTCAGGCTGCTAAATGTCTCTTTCAATTAAAGCAACACTTACACCAAGCTCATGCAAGTTCACATAAGACGTCATGCTACCTGGGCTGATAATCCATTATCTAAGCAAAAGAACAACCAACTCACCATCAGTCTGTATCGTGGTTCAAATATGTGGAGTGGAAACTTCTGACATGGTACCACAGCATCCATGACAAAAAGAGGGATCAAATCAACACCGAAGTTTGTCAAACAGTCATTCTCAGACTTCCTTTCAGCAAATTCCTCTGGGAAGTTCTTTTGTATAATGTTGTTCAGAGTGACACTGATAAAAATTTCAACATTATACAATGTGGAAATCATAGAACAACTCGCACATATTGATCAGCCAAAAGCAATATAATATTGAAAATATTGGTGCCCCAATATAGACATACGAACAGAAAATGATAGACATATTTTGATATGCATAAAAATACAATATGGAAATGTTGGCGTTCCAATATTTGAAAGACAAACAGAAAATAAAACCACCAAAACATTTTGTCAACCAAACAATCACTCAACTCTGGCAAATGAGTTAAAAACTTTAAAAGCTGTACCATTAAGGAAAAGAGTAACTGGTTTTCCTGGGGGTTGAAAAAGAACCTACTTGCCCAACAAATTGATTTGGGCATTGTCATACAAATAGTGATGATCTGCATTATCCTATTACCTATGTGCGTAATTTGAGATTTTGAGAGTTAGTGTTTGAGCCTTTTTGGCTTCAAACCCCAACCATCCAAATCTGCCCCATTTGAAAGCAAAAGGCATCCAAAAATTGGTGTGGGGCCTACATAGGCCCTCTATCAACACACAGCCGAAACAAAAGGTCTATTTTTACTATGCATACCCTCTAACATACAAGTTTCCTAGTTTCAATTTTTTTATTTTTTTTAATCAAAATTACATAAATAATAAGTGTTTGTGTGCATGCGTGCGTGCATGTGTGTGTTATTGTCTTTTTTTAAGATTTCAATAGCAAAACAATTTTAATCAAACACCCCCTAGCTTTTTTTCCAGCTGTTCCTTTTCTTTAACAGTGGGTGTTTGTTGGAATAGGAAATATTCTATTTAGAATATTCTGGGTGTATTTTAGGATGTAAATATAGGAATTTAAGGCTCTAATCAAGGAGTTTAGGAAGATTTATAGCTTTAATTTTCTAGTTTGTAATTCCCTAGTTTAAATGCTATATGTAGCTATATAAATGTAAATTGTAATACCAGTAGAGGTACGGCAATACAATCAATATTTCCTGCTTCATATCAATTCACATGGTATTAAAGCTGGTCTATTTTCTCTAAACAAAAAACCTTAGCTATCAACCACTCTAATTTATTTTCTTCCTCATCCCCATGTCTGAAATTACATCAAATTCTACACCCACTCTTGTCCATCCATCTACTTCTTACAAAACCAAAAATTCCTTGTGCTTGGTCTCAATTTGTGCACATGTACATCCGCGACGGGGGAAAGATTGGGTATTTAACTGGTGAGAAGAATGAGCCAAACTTGGATGATCCGGGCTATCCAATTTGGGATGTAGAGAACTTCATGCTCAAATCTAATTCTGGATTATCCGGTATTCCTAATGCTAATTTAGCACAAACGAGATAGTGATTTAAATGCTTTAGTGTGTTACTCTTTATCACAATCCGCTCTATGGATCATTGATTCTGGAGCATCTAACCATATGACTAAGTTTTTCAAATTTGTTTCATACTTATGTTCCTTGTTCGGGTCATGAAAAAATTTGTGTAGCGGATGGATCCTACTCACCTATTGCTAGCAAAGGTTCGATTATTTTGTCAAATACTTTATCCCTTAAATCTGTTCTTCATGTAGCAAAACTTGTATGCAATCTTCCGTCCGTCAGCAAATTATCAAAAGATTTTAATTGTAGTGTCACTTTCTTTGATTCTTATTGTGTGTTTCGGGATCGAATTCGAGGAAAAAGATTGACGAGTGCTAGAATGATCGATGGTCTTTACTATTTTGAAGATGAAGTCTCCCGGGATAAAAGACCTCAAGGACTAAGTAGTATCAATTCTATCCCCGGTAAAGATAAAATAATGCTCTAGCACTATAGACTAGGGTATCCTAATTTTCTTTATCTTAAAAAATTGTTTCCTACCTTATTTAAGGGCTCGGATAGTTCTCTTTTTCACTTTGAACATTGCATTTTGTCAAAAAGCCATAAAAATATTTATCCTTCAAAACCTTATCAACCTTCACGATCATTTTATTTAATTCATAGTGATGTATGGGGTCCTTCACGGATCCCTACTTATTCGAGCAAAAAATGGTTTAGAACCTTCGTTGATGATCATACTAGGTTGTGTTGGGTATATTTACTAGCTGATAAATCTGAAGTTAAGACAATGTTCCAAAATTTTTATAACATGATTGAAACTTATTAAAGTTAAATAATTGAGACTGGGTTCTATCTAAAGACTTAAGTCTTATGGTGGGTGGCCCCTTCTCAACTTTATATATTATTTATTATTGATTTAACTATTCAATGTAAGATATGCTCTAACACTCCCCCTCACTTGCAGCCCATCTTTTTTGAGTCCGTCAAGTGGCCCGGACTCCAGGATCTTTGCTTGGCCATTAGGCCTCTTTGAAACTACGATACCATATTAGAGTTAAATAGTTAAGATTGAATTCGATCTAAAAGACTTAAGTCTTGTGGTGGGTGGCCCCTTCTCAACTTTATATATTATTTATTATTGGTTTAACTATTCAATGTGGGATATGTTCTAACAAAACTCAATTTCAAACTAAAATTAGTATTTTTCATATCGATAATGGTACTAAGTATTTCAATGAAATTCTTAGAAATTTTTTTAAAGATAAGAGCATTCATCATCAATCCACTTGTGTTGATACACCTCAGCAAAATGGTATAGATAAGTGAAAAAATCGACACTTATTGAAAGTTGCCCGATCTCTTATGTTTTCTATGCATATCCCTAAGTATCTCTAGGGAGAAGTAGTTTTAACGGCAACATATTTGATAAACAAAACACCTACTCATGTAATTAAATTCATTACTCATCTTAATTGCTTTAAAATTTTCTTTCTTAAAAACCGAATTTCATCCAATTTACCCCTTAAAATATTTGGGTGCACGACTTATGTTCATTTACCCAATAAGGATCGGTCCAAGCTTGATCCAAGGACTAAAACATATGTTTTTATTGGCTATGCGTCAAATCAAAAGGAGTACAAGTGTTTTCATCCAAAGAGCCGGAAAGTCCTAGTTACTATAGATGTTTAATTTCTTGAAAATCAGCCTTATTTTCAAAAGAATTTTCTTCGGGGGAGAGTTTAGAGGAAGAAAATAGTTGGGACAGCATACCTATTTTTACTACTTTACCTCAAACAATGGCCTTTACAACTAGTGTTTCCAAAAATGACAACAATTTCTACCGATAAGAATACTGTTTTGCCGGACATTGTTGAATATTTGACAGGGAGAGAAATACCGCAAAATAATCCTAAGGATCAAGAACCCGAGGTCATTGTTTATGCAAGGAGAAAGAAACATCAAAATGGTAAAGAACCTATCGTTCCTTCAACACCTAGTCAATCCATTACCTCAAATTCAGGTACTCAAAACAATTCTCAAAATACTAATCCTCCTATTTTACCTAATGCTGTTTCACCTCATGTTTTACCCAATGTTTCTTACGAATATTGTGATCTTGATGTTCCTATTGCACCTAGAAAAGGAACTCGTTCTTGCACTAATTACCTAATTGCAAAATATCTATCTTATGACCGTCTCTCTCAAAATCATAGGGCATTTACTTCAAAAATCTCTAGCATATTTGTTCCAAGAAACATTCGGGAAACACTTGATGATCCAAATTAGAGAACATTTGTGATGGAGGAAATAAATGCACTAAAGAAAAATGGAACATGGGAAATTGTAGAGCTGTCTAAAGCTCAAAAACGATTAGGTGTAAATGGGTATTTACTGTGAAATGCAAGGCAAATGGTAGTGTAGAGAGATACAAGGCTAGACTTGTGGCTAAGGGATTTACTCAAACATATGGTGTTGATTATCAAGAAACCTTTGCCCCGAGTAGCAAAAATTAACTCGTATACGTGTTTTATTGTCTCTTGCGGTTAATTTCAATTAGGTCTTATACCAACTAGATGTGAAAAATGCTTTCCCGAATGGTAATTTGGAAGAAAAAGCCTTCGTGAGTCCACTTCCTAGTTTTGAAGAATTTGTTCGTCGAAACAAAGTTTGCAAACTTAAAAAGTCATTGCATGGCCTCAAACAGTCTCCATGGGCATGGTTTGAACGGTTTGGGAAGACTTTAAAAGGATATGGGTATCATCAAAGTCGAGCAGATCACTTTCTTTTTTATAAACACACCGATAAAGGGAAGATAGCAATCGTCATTGTATATGTTGATGACATGATACTAACGGGTGATGACCTTCATGAATTAGCAAGATTGAAAAAGAGATTAGTTGAGGACTTTGAGATTAAAGACTTATGAACATTGAAATATTTTCTTGGCATGGAATTTGCAAGATCACGTGAAGGAATCTTTGTAAATCAAAGGAAATATGTCCTTGATTTACTGAATGAAACCGGTCTTCTAGGTTGCAAGGCTGCTGAGACTCTAATTAAGGTAAATCTCAAACTAAATCCTGCTAAAATCGAGAATGTGATTGAAAAGGAGAAATTTCAGTGCTTGGTGGGCAGACTTATATGTTTGTCACACACTCGTCCCGATATAGCATTTGCGGTAAGCATGATAAGCCAATTCATGCATGCACCGGGCCGTGAGCATTTTGAAGCTACCTATAGGATACTGAAGTACCTAAAAGAAACTCCAAGAAATGGTTTGATATTTAAAAAGCGTAATCACTTTCGGGTGGAAGTCTATACCGATGCCGACTGGGCTGGTAGTTTGACAGACAGGCGATCAACATCTCGGATGTTGTACATTTGTGGGAGGAAATTTAGTTACTAGGAGAAGCAAGAAGCAAAATGTTGTCGCACGAAGTAGTGCTGAAGCAGAATTTAGATCCCGTGCACAAAGGATTTGTGAAGCTATGTGGATTAAGAAATTGCTTGAAAATTTGAAGCTTCTCGCATCACTTCCTATGAAAATTTATTGTGATAACAAAGCTGCCACTTCAATTGCTCATAATTCAATTCTTCATGATCGGACTATACATATTGAAGTTGATAGGCACTTTATCAAGGAGAAACTTGAAAGTGGGCTAATTTGCGTTCCTTATATTCCTACTTCTCAATAAGTGGCTGATATGCTCACCAAAGGTCTACTGAAAAAACAATTTGATTTTCTAATAAGCAAGCTGGTAATGGAAGACATTTACAAGCCAGCTTAAGGGGGAGTGTTGGAATAGGAAATATTCTATTTAGAATATTCGGGTGTATTTTAGGATGTAAATATAGAAATTTAAGGCTTTAATCAAGGAGTTTAGAAAGATTTATAGCTTTAATTTTCTAGTTTGTAATTTTCTAGTTTAGATGCTATATTTAGCTATATATATGTAAGTTGTAATACCAGTAGAGGTACAGCAATACAATCAATATTTCCTGCTTCATATCAATTCACAGTTTTCTTTTTTTTTTCAAATGCTCAATTTTTTACACTACCAACTCACCTACATCTCGCTTGACAAATTATGGATAGCTACCTCAAGACCAACTACAGGAGCTAAATTGCTTATGTAAGCATCATATATAAACAAGAAACGGTTCTTCCATCAACCCATTTCTCATACTGTAATTTAATTATTAATGTTAAAGAACCACTCAATGTAAAAGTTTAAGTTTTCAGGCAAACCTCAAGAATGGTTTTATATCATATATTTTAACACATCTCCTAAATGAAAGCCTTAAAATGCTTTAAACCTTGAGCTAATTTAATTTTAATTAGAAGAGAGGATAGAGGTGGTAGGATTTCAAAATAATAAGTCATGACCACTTGGGCCATTATCATAAAACCTAAAAGTTTAAGCCATTAGGTGAGGATCAGGAATGATTCTCTATAATAAATTTTCTAAAAAATATAACCAGATAATTAACTCACCTGATTGAACACGATCTAGGACTGATAAAGAGAACCGTTCGACACAATGGACATTTGTTACCTAACATTTAAAACAGCATCAGAAAACAAATTAAGTGAATAGATGCGCTGGCATAGCTGGAAACATGAAGATAAACAGCAAAACACTGACCACGATCCATTGACTGGAAAAGACATGAGCGGCAAAAGGAATGCCCACAGGGGGTTGTAACAGGTTCAAATAGTAACTTCAGGCAGAGTGTGCAATCAAAGTCATCACTACGTTCTGGTTTCCCAAGGCTTTTACTCATCATAGTGGGCAACATGCTCTCCAAATTCCGTAGAGAAACACGAAGAGGATTGCTACATATTACCAGAATACTTTAGGGAAAAAAAATAAAGAAGAAGAGAGTAAAAGATATATGTTATATCAAACAGGTGAAAGATAATAATATTGTTACCAATCCATAGCCAACTAAGTATTAATTGAACTATATACTCGCATCTTCATCACTTTCTAAGAGATAATAAAGACAATTAGGACTCTTGTCTCCTATCTGCATAGCCAAGGAAGCTAAGAGAACCGAAAGAAGAAAACAAAAAGTATGGTGAAAGAAACAAAATAATACCTGAAAGGATCAACCTGAAGACCAGCAAGAATAATGTCCTGAGCCAACTCATATTTTTCCAGCTGCCCATTCACCGAGTTTGAACGTTAATTCGTGAAAAAGATATCAAGCATATGAAAAGAAGGAGTCCTAGAAACCTTGTCTAGGCTCCCTTCCTAACAGAAAAGATAAAGAACATGCACTAACCAACAAAAGAGCATTGGCCTTTAAGATGTATGGATTCACTGAATTGTTTCTGAGGTTTATCACCTTGTCGGCATCCTTTAATGCAAGCTGAAAAATATTAAACATGCTTTCCCAGTCAGAACAATGAAAAGCTCAGAAATTTAGACCAGAAATATTTGGCACATACTTCAGCATGTATAGTAGGATCCAGCCCATTTAATGGCCTGTATTCCGAAGTGGATGCAGGTCTCTGTTTCAGGAAATGGCTAATCCTGGTTAAGAGAGAGGTTGCCATAGCATTAATTAAACTTTAGATCAAAATTCTTCCAGAAAATAGCTGAATGGTCACCTTTTAAATACATGGAGCAAACCAAATAAATAATTAAAGAGAGAGAATAATTTATCAGTAAAAACAAACCTGCTATAAGCAGCACTTCTGTTGCCAAGAATAATAGGATCACCAGGTTTGATGTTATTGGCTCTTGAATAACAATTGATTGCCTGAGAAAGGGACTGAAATTATCAGCAACATATTTGTAGTATATTAACACAACATTATGACACAAGATATTCATTTTATCAGCCTACATTTGAAGTGTTTAATTTTCAAGTAGAGGTGAAAAAATCAGTAATAAACGAACCTATTTCAGTAATTGGTTAAAGTTTGTATTCTTTATCGTTTTTTTTTTTTTTTTTTTTTTGGATTAAGGCAAACTAGTTGCATATCTTAAAACAACATACCCCACTAACAGATTCATTCTCTTTGGAGATGCACATTGCAAAAGCACCAAATCATCATACACTCAAACCCTTAATTTCTTCTCCATCCTTAAACAACAAATGTGACCCCAAAAAAAAAAAAAAAAAAGCAGCAAGATTTAGACGATTTTTCATTAGTTATCATCAAAAATAGATTTAGATTTAGTTTCCACCATAGAGAAAGGATTACAAATTCAAGGAAAATTAGGCCCAGCGAGTCCCCCACAATAAAAGCTACAGACACCTGTCAAAACATTGATGACCATATCTACATACAAGACAGATATTTGAAAACATTTTTTCGAAACAATATTTTAGAATTTCTACCAACATGAGGTCATATTTGAGTTAGTATTACCTTTTAAAGGGTAAACATAACATAAACTGTTGCCTGCACCTCTCCTACTCCACTAAAGAATTTCTCACATCACCATCTCCCTGACCACAAGTACCATTTGCTAACATTACTAAAACCTTGAAACCAATGAATAAAATACCAATAGCTCCATAAAAATGTTTCTCTGTACCACTTCTTTTGGGACTAAGGCTATGATAATATTTTAATTTCAATGTGGAAAAAGATAAAAAAGAACTACTAAAAAAAATTAAATAAAAAAAAAATCATCCTCTAGACACTTAAATAATCTAAAGGTGATTTGGATGTAATTAATTGTACTATTTTCACAAAAAAAACAAAAAAAAAAAAAAACAAAAAACAAAATCACTTTTCCCTTGCATTTCATCAGTAAACCATGCTGGTTAATCATATCATTGTAGAGCACAGCTACATCTGGAGTTTGACTAACATTTCTGGAGACTTGAGTTACAAAAAGGCAACCTAAGAATTGGGCAACTTGGAGTGGGAAGGACATGTATGTAGAAAATGCAACCTGGATTAAGGGGTTAGTGCTGCCATAAAGCAGACCACTGTAGTGGTCAGTGATGGTTTTACAATCCCCTACTCAATTCATGTATTGCTCACAAGTCATCTCCCAGTACAGTTTAGACATTCATATTTACTCACAAAAAAAGCTCGCATAAATTGAAAAGGAACATTGTTGGTAAGCCTTAAATTAATGCTCAACTGTCAGTATTCAAGCATTCTTTACACTGTATGCCAAGCCTAACTTCCATTACAGGGTAATTAACTTCGCCACCTGTTACTTTGCACCTTCTCATTTGTCCTTCTTTTTTGTATTATATATATATATACCTAGAGGATAGAAATTATTCTATCTTTGAAGGTGGTTTAGGGCTGTTTAGGTCTGTGTTGATGTGGATTTTACTGCGAATTATAGAACTATTAGAGTCACACTAATAGGGTTTCTAGGAATCACACCTAGAGGATAGAAAACTTAAGCTTCACACCTAGGGTTCTTAGAAGTCACACCTAAGGGAGATTGAGTTACATAATCAAAAGCAAATTGCTGAAAATTATTTGATATTATTCCTTCTAAATATTGAAAGACTACATATTGTATTTATAGAGTTGTAGAAGTCCGAATCCAATTAGGACAAGGATTCCTAAACCTAACTATTCCCATTTAGAATAGGAAAACCTATAACTATTCCTATTTAGGAATAGAAAACCTAATAACTTCAGGACTAATAAAACACTAAACAGAAATAAAGCCTAGACCTAGATGGATTTCCAGCATAACTAAAAAAAAAAAAGAAAAACACTAAAATACCCTTGCATTCTAAAATTTAAATAAAACACATAAATCTTAGTCTTTTGTCGTCTGCTTCATACACCCTTAATAAACTGCAAAAAATACAATGGAAAGTGGAAAGCAGGCACAGAGTTAAAGCAAAAAAAAAAATCACCTCCTCAAAATGATTCTCCCGGAATGCCTGGTTTCCATTTTGCACAAGATCAAAAACATGACTGAATCGGTCCCATGGCAATGAACCCTCTCCTTCATTTGCCTGCATTTTAACATTCTCTCATTCAGATTCCAAAAATACAGCGTGTATTACATAATCAACAACACAATAAAAACTCCACAATGTAAAGATAATTTTCCAGAAAGTGCATCAAATCGATAAGACAAAATCCCATCTCTTGAATTGTATGCAAATTTTAGGTCCGATAGTAACTAGATTCTAGAACCTTTATTGAGCCAAATATAGTAATTTTCCATAATACTTAACAAATTTTACAATAACCAACCCCACCCCCCTCCCCCCAAAAATAATAAGAAGAAGAAGAAGAAAAAAGATCCTGTTTGGAGAAACTGTAATTTGTCACTGAAAAGGCAGAAACTTGTATTGATCCAAAAACTTTGACTCAAGAAATGTGCATTCCTTACTTGAGTATATAATGAAGGCAGATTATTTTAATTTTTTTCTTTATCAATTTTTTTGTGCCTTTTCATCATTGAATTTCTCAGCAACCTAAACACAGAAACAAAGCAATAGACCGAATGAAATTATTGTCCTTCCACAAATTCATCTCAATTATCAAAGGAAATAAACAAACAAGAAAAAACAATACAAAACTTAAGTGAGGAAACAATCAAAATGAAAATATATATACATATATATATATTCCACAAATAATAAAAAAACAAAAGATCACTTTAAAATAGCCAAACACTTGTATTATTTATATTTATATTTGATCAGTTCAGAATTGATTCTTGTTTTCTCAGCTCAAAAACTAAAAAAAAAACTAATCAACAACTATGCTTGAGTTTCTCATTTTCTATTTCACATTTTCTCAGCAGGCAATCAGTCAAAAGAGGAAAAGAGAAAATCACAGAAATCTAGCCAAAACAAGAAAACCAATTGGTTAACTCAAAACTGGAAATTGATACCGCATGTTATGTTACCCACATTTTGTACGAAAAGAAGAAACCAAATATTTGCGAAAAAGGAAAATAAATAAAAAATGAGAGAGAGAAGTTGAATGACGGACAGACAGACCCAAATGTAGTCTTCAACATCGTCGACTCCTTGTAAAACCAGTCCAGATGACAACGACGATGCTTCACCTGACATTTGCTTTGAAACCAATTCTTCTTCTTTTCTTCTTATTTTCTTCTTCTTCGGGGGGGTGGGGGCCGGGGGTGTTTTGTGGGGGTGTGGGGGAAGAGAGGTCCTTTATTGATTGATTGACTGTTCTTCGTCAGAAATTTAATAGTCGGAGGCAGGAGGAGCAATAGCAGCAAAATTGAAATAAAAAGAAAATAAATTTAAGTAAGGAAGCAGTCATAAAAATGATTGAATGAAGAAGAGCATCGTGTTCTTCTCTGTATCCATCGTTTGACACACGGACCACATTCCACTACGTCCTTCTTATCTCTCTCTAATTACTATTACTATTAGTATTACTATTGCTCTATAAAGCGATGGAGATTTAAACAGTAAAAATGACTGTTTATTTCTTTATAAATCAATATTTATTCTTGTAACTAGTTTTCAGATTATTTCATTTTGATTATTTTTTAAAAATTTTTAAATTATTTCATTTTAGTCTCTAAAATTTTAAAATAATTGTTTCACTGTACCTGTATTTTCTTTCTTTCTTTTTCTCTTTGTTTTTTCATGAATTTAGGTTCTTTTCTCATTTAATTTTTTTTATTTTCAAGTTATTTTATTTTGGTCTCTAAAATTTTAAAATAAAATTTTTAATCCCCTAATTGATGCACTATGCATGCCTTTTCTTTTCTTTTTTTCCTTTGCTTTTTTCCTTTGATTTTTTTCGTCAATTTATGTTTTTTTATTTAATTAGGTGTTAAAATTTTAAAAAATCAATCCTTATTTTTTTCCCACACAAACCGATGATTATATAATAAATATAATATTTTTTACATTTATATGATATGTTTTTAGATTTTAGAATAAATATAAACTACTCTTATTGTTTAAAATTGATTTTTTTTTATAAAAATTCTCATCAAGTTAATTTTTATTCTTATTTTTTTATAACTTTATCTATTAATAAATATGATTTATTTTTTATATGTTTGAATTCAAATACGTTTTTTTATATACATGTTTTTATTTGCTTAATTCTTATATAATCAAATTTTAAAAACTGAATATATGTATTTTTTTTTTATATAATCAAATTTTATCAAAATTAGTTTTATAGTTTTTATTACACTCTATTAACTTCAAATTTATATTTTACCATTTAATTTTTTAAAATACACATTCTCACCTATGGTCATGACGTATAAAAAAATAATAACATTATAGTCATTGATTTTATTAGAAATCAACTATGCATCTATACACACAATACCAATTATTTGCTATTATTTTTTTAGAATTTAGAATGATTTTTTTCAAATAAAATAATTAAAATAATATTTTAGAATAACTGCCTAATAATTCAAATATAATTTTGCATACTCATATTATTCATTATTTTGTAAATAAATATATATAAATTAAACGTATATATTTTAAAAAAAATTCTCATCGATAAAAAAGTTTCATTTGTTAATTTTCATACAAGATTTTATATTAATTGTTGCTTTCTTTCTTCGATGCAATGTAATAAAAAAAATATTAAGATGTTTTTTTTAATTTTATATTAAAATTTATTTATTATGGGATTTTATTTAAGAATAAATGCATAAGAAAGAACAAATCATTTTTTTTTACTTTAAAATTTATTCAAAACATAAAAATATATGTATAGATACAAAATTTTGATTAAAAATTATAGAATTAGATGAAAGTTTATCTTTTATATTTAATTTAATATGTTTTAATTAACCAACAATACAAGTATATGCTATCAAACTAAAATATATATGTTCAATTCGATCAATGTTCATATGTGTAAAATTTTTATTCACTTACCGTAACATTTTTTTTTGCAAATTTAATACTTTTTTTTTCTATTTTTCGTCCTTTATGTTGTAACATTTTTTTTTAATCCTTAGTTTTTATTTTTGTTCATTTTCATGCTTTTTTTCATATTTTCGCACAGCATATATGCTACGTGAAAATGAAAAAAAAAACTAAGGATTGAAAAAAATGTTACAATATGAGGGACTAAAATAAAAAAAAGTATTAAATTTGCATATTAATGCCCAAAAATACACGCAAAAATCACTTAAATTTCTATCAATTGAATAGTAATTTTATGCATATGAATAGTAAGTGAATAAGAATTTAGACATATGAACAGTTCATATTTTTGCGTTATGCTCGGGACCAAACTAAACATATTTATTTCAGTTTTATAGCATATACTATGTTGTATACTATCTTTTCATATTTTAAAATTAACATATACTTCGAGGTTATATTACTCTTATCTTTTAAATTTCATTATTTGAATTTATCATTTTTTATAAAAATTCTCATTCAATTAATATTTTTTATATAAAATTTTATTTACTCGATAAATATAATTTATTTTTCTCTATGTTTGAATTTTAGAATAAAATTTTAAAATATGGTTGGTTTTTTCTTTTTTAAAAAATAAATTGGTATAATATATATCATAAATTCTTAGAATTTTTAAATGATAGTTATGTATATATAAATATATAATTATTTTATTCTTAAAGGTTAAAATTGTATTTTAAATAATTTGTCTCGATTCACTAGGTATGGTCAAGACATATACAAAAAAACTATTGAATCGTTGATTTTACTAAAAATCAACTATAAATCTTCCAACATAGTATAAATTATTTACTATGAATATTTTTTAACATTATAGAATCAATTTATTTGAAAAAATAATAATTTTTTAAAAGAACCAACCAATTATTCAAATATAGTTTTTATGCTAATTTTATTGATTATTTTGTAAGTAAATATATGTAGATCTAACGAATATACTTGAAAAAAATATATTATCACCAACATTAAATAAGAATAAGATTTTACTTTTTTATTGATTAATTTTTATGCAAGTCTATACATTCATTGTAACTTTATTTTTTGAACACATTCTTATAAATAAATAAATAAATATATATATATATATATATATATATATAATTTTAAAGTATTTACTTTTGAATTCTTAATTAATATTTCAAGTTTAAATTATTCGGAGCTTTTATTTAAGAATCCATGAATAAGAAAAATAAATCATATTTTTTTTAAGTAGAAAATTTATGAAAAACACAAAAAAAATTAATGAAAATAAAAAAATTAATGAAAAAATTTTTAAATTTTTAAATGATTTTATTCTATCTCGCTTGTAATATTGCGTTGATAATTTCAAAAATTAATCTTCTCATAAACATTAGATAAGATAAAAAAAAATTCATTTGCTAATTTTTGTAAAAGTCTCATCAATTAATTATAACTTTATTTTTTGGAATACAATATTATGAAAATTATACTTTTAAAATTTTTTTAATTCTTCATTAATATTTTAGTTAAAATTATTATATTTTTATTTTAAAATCAATCCATAAAGAAGAATTATGTTTTTTAGTAGAAAATTTATTAAAAAAATAAAAATAAATTAAAAATTTTAAAATTTTAAAATGATTTTTTTCTACTAGATCAAGCAGCGTAGCATGAGCAAGCGACTAGTTCCCTTAATTTCTATAAATTTTTATTAATAACTATTACATATACACAATTACACCAAATAAATAAATAAATGGAACATCATAGTTTAGTAGTCGAGTAAATTGTAGGTTCAAATCCAAGTAGAGACAATTTCAATTTTCTTTTCTCTTTTATAATATAAGGCCAAGCCCTCTTTGTTAAGGGCTTTTATACTTCGATCCAAGCCCAAAGTAAGGTAACTCTAATCTAAAGCTAATCGAGGCCTATACATGCTATGAACCCCAACCTATATATGATTAGTATGACCCACTGAGCATGAAACAATTCTTCTCCTTCTCTTTCTATACCAGATCGTCGTTCTCCCATCTCTTCCTATTCTTCATTTTGTCGTCTCTCTTGAATCTTTTTCCCATTTTTTTTTTACATTTATAATTAACACTAGCAATCCCTTATTTTCATCATCTAACATCTCTTAGTTACCAAGATCTTCAACTTTTATTGATTTATTCTTGTATGATACTTAAGCACATGAAAAGAAAACAAAAGCTCACAACAAAAAATAAGGAAAAAAAAAAGCAAAACAAGTAATGGAAATTAAGTAAAAACCAAATATAAATATATGGATGAGGAGAAAGCAAAGCGAGAAAATTGAGCATTTTATATGTGACTCTCAAGGCCCAACAAAAAGCCAAAAGTGCTACTACACTATCTCACACATGAAAGTGCAAAGCAATGCACTTTGTCCTCTATCTTGGATCTCTATTACAATACACAATAGAATTTCCTTATTCGATCTAAAGCTCAAGGCTTCCTAAACTTTTAACATTTATGCCTAACAAAATTTTCGCAACCTATTATGCAACTTAAACCATTTATAAAATCGTATACCATTTCATTTCCATTCTTTGATTAAAACCAACACATGCATAAATCAAACCTAAATCCATTCAATAAACCTCAATGCATCCAAATTAAACTAACTTAGCAATATATCTAAAATTGACATAAAGATTTCATTATCCTTTAATCCCAACAATATATATATATATCTTAAATGATCAAAAGATCAACCTAAACAACTCAAAATGATCGAATCTAGATCATTTCCGAAGTGGTCGAAATCTAATATTGATTTAGCCTTCAAATCTTAAATCTAGACCTATAGTACATGATTTGACAAATTCTTAAGCATTGTTTTACTCACCTACACCACAAGAAAAAACAGTGAGTTAAAGCTTAGTAAATATAACCAAGCATAAATGCAATTAAAAGCATCATTTTGCATGCTTGAAATTCTTTTGTCTTTTTGGTGCATCCTATTGAATATATATAATTTTAGCCCTCCTTAGCCATAAAAGCGCTAAACATCTTCGATTCAAAGAACCTAAGAAAAAATTTCCCCCTTTTATTGCCTCGCTTTTGGTTGAAATTTGGTCTAAAATACCTTTAATGAGCTACATGTCTTAAGGTGGTTACTTTACATTTAGACATTTTAATTTATTTGGAACACCTAATTACGATATTATCTTCTAAATTAATACATGTTTAAATTTTAATCTTAAGTTATACATATAGGGGAATCATTTAATTAAACTATATATTTTCTAACTCTTTCACTTATCAATTAATTCCTATTCACTTACAATACTTAGCAAACATAATTTTGTAAACAAAACACTTATCATCAATAACACAAGCATGACATGAACATACGTAACAAAATAAATATTCACATAAGCATAGAAATTAAATTCGGATATTACATCCTATCCTCTTTATAAAAATTTTGTCCTCATAATTGAACATACTCAAATAACTTTAGATACTTCAATCTCATTTCAGACTCTCCCTCTCCCATGTAGCTTCCTTCATGTTGTGATTGCTCCAATTTTAACCCAAGGAATCCGCTTGTTCTTTAGTTGTTTAACCTCTCGCCTATGTAACACCCTCAACCTAGGACCTCGTAGGTCAAGAATGTTATCATTTTTAATCTACATTTGAACCGCAATAAATATGAGCCAATAAGGCACTATGTCTTTCCTATGATATTACTAGGTATGGACTATACTCGCGGAAACCTATAAATAACGAATGGGTTCTAAGATTCAATCCAAAATACATTATAAATTTTTCATATTTTATCATTTTATTTAAGTTATTTGGACCGAATGAACTGAATCTATGATGCTTGGTTTTCCCAAATTCCTTTTCTATTAGTTAGTAAAAATTTATTTATTAATTACTTGTTATTTGGTAACTAGTTTTCTTTTATCCTTATTAATTGTCATTTATTATTATTTTTTACATATTTAGTTTGGTGATCTTATTTTATTATTGACGTTAACATATAAGGAGCCTATTAAAAGAAACTAAGGTTACCCATAACTACATCATTTCACTAAGTATCGATTTGTTCTAAGTTTTGGTTACCTATAGACGATGCCTATTTACATACAAAACAAATTAATGTCATATACTACAAAAATGGCTCATTTACCTATTTACATCACATTATCCACTAATTGTCTATTTGTTCATTGCTTTAATTATTACATAAAATAAACCTGTCAAACTCAAAACTTAAGCTATAATACCGAGCACTAAGAAGAGAATCACATGAATGAGGTCTACTTAAAATCCAAAGCCACATCCAAGATATATGCGATGCATAGATCCCTCGATGAACAGACTCTCATATGAACATTGTTATTTTTACTTATATTGCCTACACGACAAGAAACTAGGTGAGCGATAGCTCAATAAGTGAATCTATGCATGATATGTATGTAGATGGAATGCATATGATAATTATTTGCATGCTCGTCATAAAATCTTTTTTTGCATCATAAAATCCTCATCATGAACGACTCGAAAATCTTTTGTCTTTAGACATGTCCCATTGTAGAAACTTTAGGATTTCTATAATATGTCCGAAGAACTAAAACCATATACGAATACGTCTTATCGAGTTTCGAAAGTGCACATCTACACTCACCCCGTTCTTGAACCATGAACCATAAAAGGTATGAAAAACTCATGAAGCCCTCCTCATAAAAACCATGTAAGTCATGAAAACCTCTTAATCATGAAATATTTCCAATTGCTATTGGAAAATATTTAAAGGAAAAATCCTTTTTTTCATGACTTAAAACCTTTCCATGAAAAAATTTTCATAAATTAGCAAGCATATAAATGCAAAATTATTATGAGTTCATGTAATGCATGCCATGTTTGATGTGCATTTAAGCTATATAAATGCATCATAAACATTACCTTATGAAACCATTTCAAATCATTCCAAACCATTCTATGTAACAACACCATTAAACAATACATTACATAACCTTACAAAGATACCATGATCTAATACAAGACATTGCACATCAACCATCCAATTTGCAACATATAAATCACATACTCATATCAAATGGCAACACATAAATCACATTGAAATCAAGTCACTCAAAACGAGCTATAAGTATTAATTTCTTTCAATATGGTCGAATATATTATTTAATTAGGTTAGGGGATTTTTTTTTCAATCTCCATGTTGATTATTCTCGCTAATTCGTTCGATTATATTTTAATACTAAAAACTTAATCAATTAAGTATTCATAAACTAATTAGCATGTAAGAACCCTAAATTGGGCCCCATTGGCTGAAATTTTACTTAAGGTAAACTTAGGTAGTTTTTCAATTTTAATGAAATTCTCCATACTAATTCATTTTTTTAGGCTAAACTAACTTAGATTTCACCAATTAAACCATTAGGACTAAAAAACATGGAAAACCTAATTTTCTCCTAGATTGGGTCGAATGTGGGCCTAGGGAAATTAGGTAAAATTTTCAACTTTATATGCAATTTGTCATATTCAATCATCAGTTCATGCTTGAATAACACATCATCAATCAATAAATCATCAAACAAACCAAAGCATTAACCCCCTCCCCCAAATTACCTCATTTGGCCAAATGTTTTCTCTATCCTAACCCTACAAATTTTTTTTATTTTTCTTTATCAATTCTAAGCCCAATTAACATGTTTTGAATCAATTGTATGAATTTCTAACTCAAAATCATTTTCTCTAAATTTTCCTAATCGAGAACCCTAAACGTAATTTTCAAAATTAAAGCAATTAAATACAAACTTAGGGCTTCAAAATCACAATTAATATACAATCATGCTTTCTTGTAGTATAGCTGAGATTAACTTGTCTAACTAAGCTCTAATTTATCCTTAAAAATTTAGATTGCTTGAAAAATCCTTTTCCCCCAATTTCCTCTAAATTTCGGCCAAGACTCTAATTTTTCCTTCTTGGAATTCTTTTTTTTTTTTTAATAAAATTCTAAGCTTAATTGGATGATATAAAGTGTTTGAAAGTGTTTAGGTAAGAATTTGGGTGGGGTTTATGAAAAATTTGCCGAGTTTCTCTTTATTTTTTCAATTTTTCAACATTTTTCCATTTTTCCTACCTCTCATATTTATAGGCAAAATTAATTGGATTTTTTTCTCTTGATTCGCTCCATCTCAACCCTTCATTTGGTTTAATCTTAGCCCTTCATTCCTCTTTTAATCCTAGCCTTTGAATTTGTTTCATCTTAGCCGTCCATCATTTCTTTAATTTTCATCCTTCCATCTAACCACTCTCTTTAAATTCTCTCTTTAATTTGTGCATGCATTAATTACACCCAAATTATTGGGGTGAAAGTGGTGGTAAAAGATGAAGAAATTTCTTTCAAAAATTACTTAATTTTAGTCCTTTAATTTGTTCATCCTTTCTTCAATTACTCTTCCATGAGTCCTTCAATTATTCAATTGATTACTTTCTAACCAATTTTTAATTCCTAAAGTTCATTTATAATTTAATTTGGAAGTTCAAACTTTTAATTTTATGCAATTAGGTCGTTGATATGCAAAATTTATTCTACACCTTTCCAAAAACTAATTTCTTTTCATAATAAATTCAAACACACCCTATAAGAATTTATTCATCATTCACATAATTTTTATACACTTATTTAAGCCCTCTAATTAATTATTTTGTATGAAATTACACTTATTTCTATAGAAGATATCCCCCATGCATAGAAAAATTCCACTAAGTTCATGGAATATTCCTACACATCCTAAATGATTTTTCTATATCCATTGGATAATTTTCTTACACATTTAAAGCACTTAAAATAATTAATTCACTTGAAAAACATTATTCATACATTGAAAAAGTTCAAATAAAATAATCATAGGACATCGATAAATTCATCCAATGGCATCGAATAATCTAACACCACTCTAGTAAATATTCTTTGCAAATAAAATATTTTTCAAGCACATTTAACGTGCCTAAAATAATTATTTCACATAAAAAGTCACTATTCATGCACCAAAAAATAACAAAATATTCTTTGAGTGTGAAAAAACTATCTTAACTCGCTCTAAATATTCTAATAACCCTTAAGAATTATTCCATGACCACAAAATATTTTTCATGTCATACCAATACTTTCTTGGTAGCTATTGTTATAGGCGAATTCGACCAACGCTAGGTACTTTTTCCAATTGTGGATTGATCTAGCACACATGCTCGTAGAATGTCTTTCAATATTTGATTCACCCATTTGGTCTATCCATCTATTTATAGGGTAAAATATTGTGCTAAAACTTGGTTCCCATCAATTCATGTAAACTCTTCCAAAATCGTGATGTAAACTGTGGATCTCAATCCGATATGATCACTATTAGAATCCCATGCAATCTCATAATCTTTTTTAAGTATAATTTTGCATATTATTGCATGGAACATGTGGACTTAATTGCTAAAAAGTGAGCCAATTTAGTTAATCGATCCATAATGACCCATATGCCATTGGCTTCATGTTACGACCATGGAAATCCGAATATAAAGTCCATTTATATATGTTTCCACTTCCACTCGAGAATGTCCAACGATCTTAATAATCCTAAGGGTTTTTTGTGTTCAACCTTAACCTACCGATATGTCAAACACTTACCACGTAATATGTGATGTCCCATTTCAACCCTTTCCACCAATAGACCTTTTTAGGATCTTAGTACATCTTTTGTACCACTAGGATGGATCATATAGGAGGTGGTGTGAGCTTTTTCAAGATTTCTTCTCAAAACTCCTTTACGTCAAGAACACAAAATCTACCTCGATAATGCCAAATACCTCCATAATCTAGGGTAAAATATATTTTCTTTCTTTCAACTACTTTTTATTGAATTTTAAGTAGCTTTAGATCATTTAATTACTTTCCTCGGTTCTTTGTTTAGCATTTGGCTACAACGTCATTGTACCCAATAAGTTTTCTTTACTTTGACCGAGTATAATTTTCAACTCAAGTTTCTCCATATCTCATGAAATTTATACTTGTAAGACTGCTATCGACTTTTTACTCAAAGCATCAATCACAACGTTTGCCTTATCGGGATGATAGTGAAAAATAATGTTGTGGTTAATATGTACTCAAGCCACCTTCTTTTTCTTATATTCAATTCTTTCATATCTATTTATTGAATAGAATTAGATAGATAACCTTACGATATGCGTTTGCATTAATGATAGATTGAAAGATGTGAGACAAATACTAATGTACATAAA
The DNA here is from genome assembly GCA_963924115.1 of Dovyalis caffra. Lineage (NCBI taxonomy): Eukaryota > Viridiplantae > Streptophyta > Magnoliopsida > Malpighiales > Salicaceae > Dovyalis > Dovyalis caffra. The sequence continues at coordinate 286,837 of CAWUPB010000030.1, forward strand.
TGATATCATTAAATATCCCAAGTCGTAGCATTATCAAGAATGGATATTGGCTATACGTGTTTAGACTTGTGAGTGCTATGCTCATGCTATATGATAGTAGTAGGAGATCTTAGACTTATTGGCATAATAATACTAAAGCAAGCACTTAGGTGATTTATGTTAAATAACATATCATTAGACTTGATTTATCATCATAACCCACTTGGTTTAAACTATGGAAATCTCGTACGAGATAGGTACAAATGGTTTTAGACTTGAGATCATCATAGTTATCTCATTAGATGATTAGTGTACTTTGAAACTCATTTGATGGACCAAGTAAGGAGTTGCACATGGACGATTTGTTGAGTATACTAGGAATCTAATGGAGGTAGGTTGATGATTAAAATAGGACATGTCATTCCTTATATGCTAAAGGAGTTATCACATTGTACTTTGATAAATGTCTTCTCAAGAAATCTATAGTCACGAGTAGTAGTAAATCGATAGAGTATAATTGGTTTACTTTAAGAGTTAAGACATTTAGGAATCAATGAAAACTTATATGATTATGATCAAATAAGACTAATAACGAAGTTCGAGATAACACTATAATAAGTTGGCATGAGGATCTGAATTATATGGTAATTATGCTAATGAAAAGTAATTAAAGATTAATTAATTCTCCTAGAGAATTGGATAGTCATGATGCCTTGCTAAAGGCCAATCTTGATTTATGTATCAAGAGATAAAAGAGGTGTCTTTTATTTTTTATACATTACCAATATATCTAAGAGTTTATTGAGTCACACGCATAAGTTTAAGCATTCACATAATAAAAGAGAAGCAAAGATGTTAGAAAAATTTTCTAATTTAAAAGTTTTCTATTTTAGAAAAAGTTTCCAAAAATGAAAAGTTTCCTAAAATGGAAATTCTTCTAAAATGAAAAGTTTCTTAAAATGGAAAGTTTCCTATTTTAGAAAATTTATTTCGAAAGAAGTCGAGTTCCAAATTTGAAAATAAATAACCTAAACGTGAATCTATGAATATATTGAAGAATTTAATTTATGCTTTAACTCATGAAATTATGTTTAGTTAATTCAACGGCATGATCTTAGGCCTTTTAGATGATGCAAATTTTTTGTTTTATTTCGCACCTCCATAGGATGCATGATCCTTCAGTATGCATAATTAAGCATACTATGTTATTTGTGATATGATTGATGAAATACAATATTTATGCTCGTGTTGTTTTTTGTGAAATGATTGATTAAATGTGATGTGCGTATGTGATAAGGTAGTCAATGTTACCCTTAAAAGTTGATGTCTTGTTTTGTACAATTGAATATGATATGCATGCATGTCATAAATTTTATAAATTATAAGCTTGTAGTCGTTAGTAGCTTGCTATTTTTTTGAGGTATAGGGTTATAGCCATTAGGAGCTCATCATTTTTATAAGTTATAGGCTTGCGACCTTCAATGGCTTAATGTTTTTGTGAGTTATGAGCTTGCACCCATTAGGAGCTCACCATTTTTATGAGTTATGTGCTTCCAGCCATTAAGGGCATATCATGTTATAAGTTATGAGCTTGTATTTATAGCCATTAGGAGCCCATTATTTTTATGTGTTATGGGCTTGCAAGCATTAGAGGCTTGTCATTTTTATGAGTTATTTGCTCACCATTTTTATGCGTTATGGGCTTGCAACTATTAAGAGCTCACCATTTTTATGAGCTATGGGCTTGCAGTTGTTTAGGGCTCATTGTTTTATGGATTATGGGCTTATAGTCATTCAAGACTCGTCATTTTATGAGTTATGGGCTTATAGCCGTTAGCAGTTCGTTATTTTTATTAGTAAAGGACTTATAGTTGTTAGAAGCTAGCTATTTTGTGAGTTATGGGCTTGCAACCATTAGCGATTTGCCATTTTTATGAGTTATAATCTTGTAACCATTACGATATAGGCTTGCAGCTATTAGAGTTTCACCATTTTAAACTTTTTTTTCTCTCTTTTAGATTATTGAAATAGGCATTTGATCGATCGAAGTTCCAAATTACTCAATTGGCTTATCTCAATAGGATAAGAATAGTCAAATTGGCATAGACTCATAGCATAATAGGACTAGACATTTACTTTCAACATGCAAACAATGTAGCCTACTTCGGATAGGGTGTGTGGTGGTGATTTCTATCTTTTCTATATATAATCAACTCTTTATCTAGATATTTGTGCATATAAGTTATTTTGGGTTTTTTTATTTCTTAATACTAGGTGGTGACTCTCTTCTTATTTTATACCCATCCAAACCTAAGCATTTGCAAGACACCCTTAACATCTCGCCCGCGACACTATATATACAAAAATCCCAATTTAATCTGTTAAATTTTAAAATAATTCATATAATAAAATCTAACTAATTAAACTCCAAATTAACTTCATAAATTATTAATTCAAGACAATTAATCATAATATAAACAATTAAATCACTTAAATTATATTTTTCTTAAATGGATCTCAAAATCCTAACTTTATCGATCTCAACTTAAATGATAAACCCATCATAATCCAACCTCATAATAATCAATAATCATCTAAGAATACGTCAAATAACCAAAAATCATAGTAGAACCATACCTTTCTTTGTGTATTTGAATTTCAAACTCAAGAACACCAATTCTTCAAACTTTAATCTTGCTTGATATCCACTTGATTCATCAAAAACTAACGTAATTTAAAAAAAAAAATCTTAAAACTCACTTCTACACAATTTCTATTACTTTAATCCATCTCACTTAATAAATTTAATCAAGTTTAACTAATTCTAATTACCTTATTTTTTCTTAATCTAAAACACATTTCATTAAAAACACCTCACATAATAAACATAATTAAAATATATCAATCACATGCATAGAATAAAAATAAAATTAAGACACACACAAGCATGCACATGCATCATATGAAAAAAGAAAATTTGGAATGTTAATATTAGGAACCTTACAACTTCTATTAGAGAATTAGTAAAGAAATTTTAATACTCACATTTTGATAAGTGTAGTACGTGAAAGCTTAATTTCCATTGAAAGATAGATAGATTGGACATATAAAATTTTTTTAAGGACAGATTTGATGTTATTAAATATTTAGAAATAGGTTGAACGGCATTTCTAAAATATGATAACATGTACAGCCATTTTCTGTCATAAAACCAGCTGAACTATTTTTTGTTATTAACAAACTATTAAAAAAACAAAACATGTTCTTTGCAAGCCAAACAAGACCGAATGACTTGATCAACTAAGAAATTTAGTAAATTATAAATTAGGAACCTCTAGTTTTAAAAAATTAATCAATTAATTCCTTTTGCTTTTAAAATTAATTATTTAATTCTTTAATTAATATTAACAACACTTAATTTAATATTATTATATTTTTAAAATATTTTTTATCATTAATCTTTCTATAATATCTATTTAATTGTTTTATTTTTTAAAATAAAATGTAAAAAAATTAAAAAATATATAAAATGAAAGAAAAATTAAATTACTAATTTTAAAAAATAATTAATTTTTTTAAAAACCAAAATGACTAATTTATAATTTACTCCTAAAAAAAAATTAGGCAACGCCAAAAAAAGAAGCGGAACTCGACACTTTTTGTTTGGGCTTGTGTTGACATGGGTTCTATTTATTTATTTATGAGAGAGTTTTGCAAATCTGCTTTTGTTTGGTTTTGCCTGAGCCTGACATGACATCAGGAGGATCAGTTGCACAAAGGGAGAAAACCGGAATTCCTCCTATTCCTCCCTTCGCAGTCTCAGTATCTGTACCTGTTCCTGAAGAAAATAATAAGCCAGCCACAAGAAGTGTTTCAAAACTAAAATTACAGCCACCCAAAAAAATATTAGGAAAAAGAAAACACAATCTGTTGCGCTCCTCTCATCGTCGTACTAATACTTATTCCCAGATTTGCAATGCTGGATTGAGAATGGTATTAGAGGAAGATGATAGGTTTTTGGAAACCTCGAAATCCTTAAACCAAAACCCCCGGAGTCACAATTACAAACCCCAAATCCCTATTTCTCAATGGTTGCTATCAGAGACAGAGACAGAGACATAATCATAGACTCCTCTCTCTCCAACAACAACCACCACCTCTATGATGATTTCTCCATATTCCCTCCTAGCAACCATGAAAACCTCAAAATCCATTTAAATGACGACCACCCAGCTCCCCCATCATCAAACTTGTCTCCTCTTCAATCTCAATCGTCCCATCTCAATCCCCCACCATCTCCATCGTCGGTGTCCCAGTTACCAAGATGGTGGATTTTTACTCTTCAGATTTTGCGTTCAAAGATGGCTTCTATTGGTTCCTATTTTGGATGTATTGATGGAAAAGGAAGGGCCTTTTGGTCTTCTGGAAATGTTGGTCTGGCAGTGATGGTGGTTGTTTGGTGGTTGTGTGTCCGAGTTAGGCGGCACTGGCGGAGGAAACAGACTGTGGGGAGGTTATTGCAGTTTATCGGAGAGAAAGATAAGGTTTGTTTCTCTGTTTGTTTGTTAATGCTTTTGTTGATTTCATTATAAATGTTTTTGTTGATTTCATTATAAAGTGTTTGTCAAAATGCCTATAAGAGTAAACGATTTTATTGCCACTGTTTAGAATTCTTTGGATGTGTATGTATGATATTCAATTGTTTTATTTCTTCTAGTGGTGCTGAATTTAGGTTTGGTTGCATGCAGAAGATTATCCAGCTTCTGAATCAAATTGCTCAAATGAATGAAGTCCTGCTAACCTATCATAAAGTCATGGCTTCTAAACTGGCCGATCAATGAGTGATTCATTGGGAATTTCTTGGTTGTCTTCTCCTTTGCGCATAAAGAATTGCACATTAAGAATTAGAGGCTCGAGGATAGATAGCTAGAGCTAGATTCGATTGCAGTTTGATGGTTCCAATCCAAATACATTTCAAGGTTAGAGCATTCTGTGACATAAGAGTGGACCACATCCACATATTAGAGTACTGCAAACTTCTGCCATATAGATTGTGGTTCAACAAGGGACCACCGTCGGAGCTCAAATGGAGAAGAATCTTAAGAGACACTATCTGAGATGCTCATGCTTTATCATTTAGACAAAGACAACTTTTAATATCACATCCATATAGCTCTTGATTCCTGGATGGACTCATATATACTATAGTATGTTTACAGTTTTATATGCTTTTCCTTCATAAAAGTTCAAGGTTGATAAATGATAGTAGTAATCAATTTAGATAGAATGAACTTCTTCAACGTAATTTGCGTACTTTTAATGTTTTGTGTTATGTCCTCCTGTCAAAAATATTGGTTAATGGTTCAGAATTCTGAATGATTTTTTTTTCCAGGTTTGTTTCATGTTGAAATTAAACTTGAATCGGTATTTCGTTTTGTATAATCAATGCATGGTGGATCCAAATAGTGTCATCTTTCTGGTTCTTATATAGGCTGCCGTCTTATTTGTGGCATTTTTCATTAGGTGGAGTGCTGATGGTGGCTATGGTTTATGTTAGTAACAAGATGGTGACGTCAGTGAAGCCGTGGTGGTTGAAGTGACTGAGTTAGAGTATTACGAGTTGGTGGTTCTAAAAATAATATTATTTCCTCTCTTTCGTGAGGTTAAAGTATTTTCTTCTAAAGTAGCCCCATTTAGAGGTTAACAAGTTTACGTTTTTCGGTAATCAATTTTTCAATTTGTATTTTGCATTGAAAAGTAGGAAAAATGTTTTTGGCAAAACAAATACAGTCTAAATAAAACTTGCTTTTGAGCTTCTACCCGCCAAAAGAGAGATTAGATAAGAATCGTATTAGTTGTGATTAGAGCTATCGATTGTGTGATTTGTACCCTTACCTGCCGGTAGGGTGTCTTTTTAAAAGAAAAAAACAATCCAGCCCAACGAGAAGGTGCAAGAGCTTCCTAACTCTAAAATGCCCAATCAAGGTTCACAACACATCAAGAAGGATCGATTTGTTAAATGGACCCAAAGCACTTGAAGGACGCCAAGGGGCGTCGTCCTCCGAGAAGAAGACCTTGATATCTTCTTCCTTTAAGGGCCCTAATCTAGGTTATGTTTGTTTGGAGAACTTATTTTCTTTATTTTTCAGTATTTGTTTTGTGTTTAGAAAAAAATCAACAGAAAATGATTTTCAGTCAATAGAAAATGATAGAATATTTTTGAAAAAATGCTTTCCTAGTTTAAAAAGAGGAAAACATTTTTCTCACGAGCTATCTCTTTTTGTGTTACTTACCTCTCTCTCGATATATTTTAACAATTTTTTCTCTATTTAAAATATATCAAATTAATTTTTAATTATTCCTTATCAATTATTATTTATTATTTAATTATTTTTTCTTTATTTCTATTAATATTTGGTTTTTTGGTTTATAGACATATTAAATATTCTTAAAAACTATTTTTAGACCTCAAAATTATTTTTATAATAAATATTTCAATAATTTATTTTTATTTTTTATTATTATCTCAAACACCACTTACGCTATACTTAAATGATTGAAAATGATTATTATAAGACTATAATTTTTTGTAAAAAATTTGAAATTAATTAATTCATCAATAAATATATTATTTTTTCAACACTCGTTCATTTGCAACTAAATCAATAATTTATAATTTTAATCGATTGTAAATTTTGTTGGTAATTGTAGTGCATAATTAGTTATAAATTATTCTAACATTAATCTTTTGAAACCAAATGAAATAATTATCTACAAATGATAACTAATAATTTATAAAATTATTTTTTAGACTAAATTATCAGTTCAATTTCTAAAAAAAGAATTCTTAATTGAATTACCAAAATAACAATGCTAGATTACTTAATTTTTTTTTTTTACTAAATATGAATATTGACTTGATTTTGTCTCAAGCAATTTTAATAAATTGGTTTGATGGTTAAAAAAGTATATTTTATTTTTTTGAATCAAAATTTTAGGGTTAGTATTTATAAAAAATTATTAAATTTTTTTAAATGTATCTTATATTGTGAAATTATGAATACGCTTTTTAAAAGTTTTCTCAAAACTTATCGATGTAATAATCACATACTATTTTTGTATTTTAATTTTCTATATCAAACAAACGTAGGAATATATTTTCCAATAGATTTTTCATATAATTGCCAAACAATGAGAAAATATTTTTTTTGGAAAACTATTTATTGAAAAACTATTTTTTCGTAAATTGATTTTCCTATGGAAGTTGTTTTCCGTCAAACAAACAGAGCACTAGAGGAGCAAGATGCTACTATGTTCCATCATTACTTGAAAAACAAAATATTAAATAAAGAAATCTTAATGATGATATTAATTAGATCATCATTTATCATAACTCGCATTAACATCGTTGTAAAATTAAAATGTAATGATAATAAAACATCAATAATTGTTGGCTCCTTCACTAACTTTGAAAGGAAAAAGATATTTTCACTTTTCGATCATGCAGAAGCTTCCATTATCGCTTATATAAAGGAAAGGAAGACAACCACCAAAAAAAAATGACATAAGTTACACTCTTAATCATAGGAGCAACAAACGGGTTTTTAAATCACTCTCTAAACGGGTTTATTATATGCCTCCCCTATACTCTTCCCAAACTATATGCAAACTTAAACACACTAGCATACGAAAGGTTTATCAAACTAACTTACCACCTTCCGACCACTAGCTTAGGCATCGGAGGGCCTTCTATCTAACTAGGGGATTTGCTTTATTGGTACACGACACATAGGAACTTCATCCAATCTCCACGAATGCTCGTCAATCGCCATTACCATCGTGAACCATGTGTCCTCAATTTATTAGTTGAATCAAATGACAAATCATCAATTAGTGTCGTTTATGAGAATCTCAACAAAATTCAACCATATTCCTCATATCTCCAATTTTACTATCTAGAGTGTCTCTAAGTTCATGCATGACGGATCGGATAAAAGTTCCTAAGTATACTAACCCTACAAACTTTGTTAGCCTAACACCCAACTCGTGGATGTTGTCCAATTGAATCAACATGTCCGGAATCTCATAGAGGTGCTCTTGGTGGCTCAAGCACAAGCGAAAATGCTTGGCTTAATGCATTAGACGTTAATGCACCCTCCGCCTCCAACTACTCCAATACCTCTACGCACTAAACCTCGTGTTGAAAAAGTGATCTCCTTAACCCTTATAAGTCGATGTGGCTCATACATGTCAAACGAAGCAAATAAAAGACATGCCCGTCATAAGGCAACGTCGATAGTGAAGGCAACGTGTTTAGGCGAAAATAGCAAAAATAGGCAAAAATAATTAAAATCGCCACCTAATATTATGGTTACTAGGAAACCCTATGATTGGTCCGTTTAGAGTTCGGGTAAGGAGTTTATTACGTATAGGAAAGATTAAAAATCACCCTACCTCGTCCTATCTAAGGCAAGTTGCATTGCATATAACATTGATTTAATTTCGATTTTTTATGATGAAAATGTGTACCTATTTTTCAAGCATTTGCACACTAGTCGAGTGATTTAGGACTTGATCGGTCAAAAACCTTATTCTCACTCTGTAATGGATAAAAAAATGATGAATGAAAGGATATGCTCGCTAATGTGACTTAAATAGCATGCGTGAAAATGAAACTTACAAGTAGGCAAAATTAGCAAATAGATAGAATAAGCAAATTGATAAAATAGAAAAATAAACGAGATAGGCAAAAATAGATAAAATCAATAAATTGGCAAAATCAACAAATAAGCAATTAGGAAAAAATAGGCGAGGCTTGGCAAAATGGGCAAACGAGCAAAAAAATGGAAAAATTGGTAAAATTGATAGAAATCGACAATTAGGCAAAAAATAACAAAAATTGGCACTTAGTCAAAAATTGACAAAAGTCAACAATCAAGCAAAAATCGACAATTAGGTAAAAATAGATAAAAATCGATAATTTAGGCAGAAATTGACAAAAAAATCAACAATTAGGCAAAATCGATAGTTTAGGTAAAAAATCAACAAAAATTCTTGAAGTGGGCAAAAACAATGGCAAAATTGAGAAAAACAATAAGTGGCAAAATTAACAAAATTGAAGAAATAATAACAAAGAAGATGAGAATGATTTAAATAATGAATTTAGTAAAGTAAAAAAATTTGACGAAAATAAATAGAAAGCGAGATCGACAAAGTTGGAGAAAATAGCAAAAACGATCCGATGACGAAATTCAAACTTTAAATATCATGACTTTTAGGCAAAATTGATATCATGTAAAATTAATTGTCATAATGTGTATGACTAATCGTGTTTGATAAAAACGAGCCCAAACAATAAAGCCTAAACTCGTAGGATTCGAAATTGCATTTTTTTAATAAAATTACCGCGCCGGTAATTAGACATTATTATCTACAAAATGGCCTCAAAAACACAATTTAAAGCGATGCGATGCAAAAATCATATTTTTTAAGATAGATCGATATAATTTCATTAATCATCACAATTGATAAAAAATTGCCCAAACCCAAGATTTGGACCAACGTGTTTTTAAAAAATGTATACCAAATAACGAAGAACATCCAAATATGTCCCAACCAAAATATCATCCACCCATCACAAACGTAACAATAACTTAATTTAAATACACACCACCACAATTCAAATAAATCATGCATAAGCAATGAATTAAATTAATTACACAACACAGACTATTTAATTAATTACAAGCACACATGAATGAAAATCAAATTTAATACATACAATAATAAAATGAAATAAAGAGAAAAGTTAAAAATAAATTACTATAAAAAATGAGTCGGATGGATTTGCTCGACGAACCCTAGGTTAATTTCAACATTTTCAACCCCGATAGAGACCAATACTTAGTCAACTCGGGTAGGAAAGGTGGTTGTCCATTATCAAATCTAGATCGGATGATCATTACGGAGGTCGGACCAACCGTGGTAGCTATTGGAGGTATACACGATCCGACCGGTCGCCGGAGGTGCGTGGTGTCGAGATTGGCCTGGAGGAACGGTGCACTCTGGAGGGCTTACTCGCGTATGAAGGCAAGGCATAGGTTGCATGCTAGCAAGCTCGTAGGTATGTTACGCATAAAAGGCCTAGAGGAGGCGGGGCGATGAGGCGTGGGCATGCGGGTGTGTGTTAGGGTACACGAGGTTGGCCTACTAGGTGTGCGGGGTTATCGTGCATTGGGCGGCGGACACGTGGGCATACGGATACGCGATCCGGCCCGAGGGAGAAGTTGTGGTATACAAAAGGCGGTGGGCGTACGATGAATGTGTGTGGGCTACTAGAGTGGGCGTTGGCTAGTGTATGTAGGCGTTAATTGAGGATGTATATAGTTGAAAGGGAGAGGGCTAGTTTTAGGCGAGAGAGAGAAGGCTATTGGGCGATGAGGTATGCTTGGGTTATTGCTAGATTGGCGTATCTAGGTACTGTAGGTCGTTAGAATGTGTATAGTGAGGTAGTTGTAGGTGTGGATTGTGGGAGCTTAATACGGGAATGAGGGAGATGGTTGAATGAGTAGTGTGGGCAACGGGGAGAGTTAGCGGCTAAATTGTTTTGAAGGGATAATGAACGGTAGCTAGGTTTTTTTAGAGGAAAATGGGTTTTATATTGGTCCCTTAGGGTTTTTGGCTAAACTTTGGTTTGGTCACTCATCTCGCAAACCCATTTTATTTTGATCATTTTCTCCTCTCTTTTTTCAATTGCATCCCCTAATGGTGTTTTTTAGTTCTTTTTCTCTTTTCATGTTTTTTATTTTTTTGAAAAAAATTTAGGTGATAATAGTTGCTCCTTTTTGCAATGCTTATGACACAAAACCATTGAAAATTTAACTTTTCTTTGACTTTATATAGTAAGTTTGTAAAGAAAATCATAGAAGGGTGATAAACAAATAAATTAATCAATAAGGTCAAATGATGGCCATTGGGCGATGGGGTGAGCTTAGGTTGTTGCTAGGTCGGCATATCTAAGCGAGTGGGGTTCTTGGAGTGTGTACGAGTAAGGCTAGTTATGGGTGTGCCTTGTAGGAGCTTTGTGCGGGAGTGGGGGAGATGGCTGAATGGGTAGTGTTAGTGAAAGGGAGAGTTGGCGATTGAAATTTTTTGAAAGGATGATAAATAGTAGCTAGGTTTTTTTTTAAAGGAAAATAGGGTTTTTGCATCTGGTCCTTTAGGGTTTTTGGCTAAAATTTGGTTTGGTCACTCATCTCACAAACCAATTTTATTTTGATCCTTTTCTCCTCTCTCTTTTTTTAATTGCGTCCCCCAATGGTATTTTTTAGTCCCTTTTCTCTTTTATTTTTTGGAATAAATTTTGGGTGCTAACAATGCCTATGCCAAAAATGAGGAATGAGATCGAGCACACATTCCTAGAATTACAAATGAGTTATATACATCACACTTGAAAAGAACCAATAATGTAAGGATCTCATAGGGAGAAAGAAAAGGAGAAAAGATATGAATGTCATTATGATGCTAAAATGGCTCTTAATGCCACCAAAGAATATTGAGAAAAGCACCTTTAATGCTCTTCCTTATCAAAAAGGTCACATGTAAGTCCAAAGATAAAATGTTATTGCATAAAAAAAAAAAGACCCAAAGTCTCTTCTTGTTTATGCACGGATCATTATGGAGACTTCATGTGTTACCTTTGGCTCTATATATCCTTAATGTGAAACTATCTAAATAGTTTCTCTCAAGTAAAATAAAGCTAGATAACTACGATGGTTTCAATGATCCTAGAGAGCATGTGCAAAGCATGAGGTGAACCTTTAATCTTATTTTGCATGGGACAAATGTTATCTATAAAATGTTTCCCCGAGCTTTAAATAAAAGTAGAATGAAGGTGGTCTTCTCTATTTTCTTTTATCATCTTGATCTAATTATACCTAAAGAATCCATCCACGAAAGAGTTAGTAGAGTTCTTTATAGCATTTTTTACCAATATGTCAATATGTGGTAGTCGGAAGTCATTTTTAGAACTAGCTTTATTCGGATTTTAAAAGTTAACAAACATTCCGATCCTTTCATTTTTCTTCTCTACCACTATAATTTAGACACCCAATTTGGATACTCAATCACCTTTAGAAAACCTACTTTGAGTTGGTTAATGATTTATTCCTTGACTTTGACCAAGATATCCAACCTCATCCTTTTTGGTTTCTCTTTATAAGCTTGTGACTAGACAATAACGAGATTTTGTGTACTACTTATATCGGTATCCAATCTCAATATGTTTTTGTATAACTATGCAAAAATGTCTATGTATTCTCGTAGTAGGGCAATCAATCCTCTTTTTTTTCCTCTCATAGTCCGTATTTACAACTCTTTTTAATTTTCTTCTATCCTCACATGTCGGTGTAGGTGCCCAAGATCCAACCTTATTTAGATGGTTTAATTTATTATAATATTAAATTATTTATTTTATTAATAAAAAAATCTTTCTATTAATTATTTTCTTTGATATTTTGATAGAGTTAGATAGAAGTTCATATGATATGTATTGCATTAATGATTAATCGAAAGATGTGAGACAAACATTAAAGCACTTACATGATATCATTAAATGTCTTAAGTTATAGCATTGTCTAAAATGGATATTGACTATATACAATAAGACTTGTGAGTCTTATACTCTTGCTATAAGATAACAATAGGAGATCTTACACCTTTTGACATGGTGTTGCTAAAGTAAGCACTTAGGTGATTAATGTTAAAGAGCATATCACCGTACATGACTCGAGCATAAGAACTCATTTGGTTTAGTCGTAGGAATCTCATAACGACATAGGTACAACTAGTATTTTGACTTGAAGTCATCACGATTATCTCATTAGAGGATTATGTACTTTGACACTTGTTTCAATGGGCTCGATCAAAAGTTGCACGTGAGCAATTGGTTGGGTGCAATAGGAATCTAATAGAGATAGGAGGATGACTAAGATAGAATATGTCAATCTTTATATGCTAAAAGGGTTATCACATTTTACTTCGATAAATATTTGCTTAAAGAATCTATGACCACGAGCGAGAGTATACCAATAGAGCATAGTTGGTTTACTCTAGAGCTAAGATAGTTGAGAATTGAAGAAAACATGTGTGATCGTAATCGAATAGACTATAAACGAAGTTCGAGGACACTACTGTGATAAATTAATTTGAGGACTAAATTGTATGACAACTATGCTAGTGAAAAGTAACTATGAATTAATTAATCATCTAAGAGAATTGAATACTCATGATGCCTTTCTAGAGGTTAATCCTCATTTACGTATCAAGAGATAAAAGATGTGTATTTCATTCTTGATACATTGTCAACATATCTTAGAGCCTTATTGAGTCACACACACGGGTTTAAGTATTCACATAATAAAAGAGAAGCAAAGATTTTAGAAAAGGTTTTCGAGCTTTGAAAGTTTCCTATTTTGGAAAAAGGTTTTCAAAAATGGAAAGTATCCTATTTTGGAAAGTTTCTTGTTTTGGAAACTCGTTTCCTCTAGTGAAAAGTTTCTAATTTTAGAAAATAGTTTTCTAATTTGAAAGTCGGTTCCAAATTTGAAAGTAAGTTACCTAACAAGAAAATTAGTTTCCTAATTAAGGATAATCCGAAAAATTGCTTCCTAATGTGGGCTTCTTAAAAATATATGACCTAATTTATTTTAATAGTCCAAATTAATTAGGCCAAAAGAGTTTGATCCAATAGGCTTAATTTAAAAACTTGTAAGATATTTTGGTGGAAGGATAAACTTGAGCCCTATTAGATAATGCTCAAAACTTATAATGATAAGATCAAACAAGTGCACATATATTGTAACTCTTTATCTTTAGAGGAAAAGGATGTTGCCCTTTATATAAATAATAGGGAGAGAGATAGCAAAAGGAGAGATAATAACACGCACATGGTAAAAAGAGAAAGAAATAGAGAGAAATCGAGTCGTTGTATCCTTTCTTAAAAAGTATGAGTTGCTTATAAAAACCCTAACTGATTTCTATAGAAAGTAAATAAACCATACAAAAAGATTGGAGCTAGCACTTGTGATTTCTACTATTTCCTTTGTGTGGGTTTAAGCTCAACAGATTATTGATAGAGGTTAGACACTCGGATGACTCTTTTTTTACAAAGGCTAAATCTACACTAAAAAGAGGTAATCTTATACTCATATTTTTAATTCATGTATATATGATTAGTTAATTCAACGAACTTGATCTTGAGAGCCCTAGATAGAGGAAATTTTTTATTTTATTCTACACCTCTAAAGAATGCATGATCCTTCGATTGGTATTAGAGCCATCATTAAATCTTTAATTGTATGCTTTGTTAATTATGACACTACATGAATTATCTATTTCTAATTATAAATTTGATGTTTTTGGTATTTTATAAATATTTAAAACTGATTTTAGGCTAATAAAATAATGAGTGTATGTGAGGCTAACATTAAACATTTGTGTTCGAATGCGTACTTAATGGCCAAACAAGTCATGTGTTGGGCACGCAACAAGCTAGGCGTGCATCGCACATGCTAGGCCTTCTCATCGAGCCGGTCGTGTACAAGGCACGTAATAGGCCCGGCTTGCCTTATGCACGCTAGGCCTTCGGCTAGGCCGATCATATGCTAGTCATGTGATAGGCTAGGCTTGCCTTATGTACCTTAGGCCTTTTGGCCGAGCTAGTCTTACGTTGGGTGCGTGATAAGCCGAGCTTGCCTCGCATACGCCAAGCATACCTTACACACACTAAGCCTTTTGGCTCGATAACTCACGTGCTAGGAAGGTGATAGGCTATGTATGCCTCGTGTATGCTAGGCCTTTTGTGCATTAGGCTTGTGATAGGTAAGGTGTGCTTTATGCACGCTAAGCCTTCTAACCCGACTAGTCACGTGCTTAGGCACACAATAGGCCAAATAGATGATGAGTGTATAATTAGTAAGATTTTGAGGCTCTATTATATTGAGCTTTCTAATATTTATTGTATTATATTTACTTAATTAAGATTAAGATGATAGTTTTGATTTTTGTAGGAAAAATGGTAAATTGAAGCAAAGGAACCTCAAACCAAAACAAGGAGAAGAAAAGTCACCAAGGAAACTTAGAAGAGTGATATGGCCATGCCATTTACAAAGAAAAATAGATACTGGTTGTGTGACACTAATGATGAAATCGTGTGGATTGCTCAACAACAAAGCCACATAGGTAATAGCTTGTCACACGGCTAAAGGAAGGCAAGTGACACGATCATATGTATGTCAAATTCAAAACATCTTTTTAGAGAAAAGAAGTAACATATGGGCGAGAAGACGTTTCATACGGAATTCACTAAACAAAGATGTACTCGTGTCTCATAAAGTTGGAAAAAGCCATACGGGCGAGAGGAAAGTTAGACAAAATGAAGAACAAACCCATACGACTATATGCCTATGCCTATCAAACCGTGCAACAACAATATTCCAAGGCTCTAAGCCTTGTGAAATGAAGAATGAGCCATGTGTCTTTACTATGTAAATTGTGTGACTATATAGGGTCGACACATATATGATGTAACCCTACTTTTAGCTATAAATAGTGATGTTAGGGTCATTTTGGGATTCCAACTTCCGAGTAGCCGCAATAAATAGAAAATGTCTACTTTGTAATTAGTTATGAACAACTAACCATTCATCTTGATTGAATTAAGTTAAAGCTTTTAGTTAACATGTTATGAGATTACGGGTTTTCATTTTAAACTTACCTTGTTTTAGTATTTTATATATTTCTATACGATTTTTTTTGGTTATATAATTAAATTGATTAGAGTGCATATTAGTTATCTAATCATCTTAATCTATTGCTAGCTAAGTATTTCAAGTCCATGTAATTACTTGTCTAAACTTGCCTATGGTAGTACCTAGGGATTAATGATTATTTTTTATGTTTTCGTTTAATCTCTTAGAAAATATAAAACTAGATTACATCTTTCTAACATTTAGAAAGGTGGTTTAGCTTCACTTGTCTTTATCTAATTAATGTTATTATGGGATTAAATCTATCTAGAATCTAATATATTATTAATGGTATGACACATTATCAAATTTTAGCATCGTTGCGAGAAAGGTAGCTCAAATTGATTACTTTTGGTATTCTAATTATTTGTTTTCCCCGGTGACTATAAAGAGGAATCATAGCCAATCTAAGCATCAATCACATTCTTAAAGAATTGGTCGCTCTAGGTCTAAATTTATAACCTCTATATATTGATTATCCTAATATTAAGGTAGCTTTTGAACTAAAATCTAGTCTAATCCATCTTTTGCCTAGCTTTTATTGTTTATCGGGAGAAGATTCTCACAAACATCTAAAGGAATTTCATGTAATTTGCTCTAGTTGAAATCAGCAGGGGCATCGGAGGATCGGATTAAGCTAAGGGCTTTTCATTATTCATTGGGCGACTCGGACAAGGATTGGCTCTACTACATAACATCCGGATCGATCAAGACATAGAATGAAATGAAGAGATTATTTCAAGAGAAATATTTTCTTGCATCTCAAGTCGTAAATATCTATAAGGAGTTATATGGGATTAGACAATACATGGAGGAGAGATTATATAAGTATTGTAAAAGATTTAGGAAACTATGTGCTAGTTGCCCTCACCATCAAATAAGTGAGCAACTCCTAGTCCAACACTTTTATGAGGGACTCCTTCCATAGGACAAGCCTATGATAGATACGACCGAGTGGTTATGCTCGATAGATAAAACACTGAAGCTGCAAGAATTTTGATTATTATCATAGATGTTATCTCTCGGCAGTTTAGTATTCAAAATGATCACCTTCTTTAACAAAAAGTGATGAAATCATTATCTCCACATTTGAGAAATAAATTATAAGAATTGATCTCTTTGATAAGATAAATGGTAGTAAATAGTATAAAGCTAGCTAAGGCATGTGATATTTGCTCGGTGGTACGGCACACCACCGAGATGTGTCCTGCCTTATTAGAAAATTTTATTGAATAAATCAATAATGTAAGCAATTTTGTATGGCCAAAACAAAAAAGATATAATGTCCATCTTGAATGGAGAGATAGTCTCTATTGGAATAATCAAGGTGGTATGTAACAAAGGCCTTATCAACCATCATTTCAAAAGCAACAAGTTTTCATTTTGAATTTTAACTCATCCTTGGAAGACGTGGTGAATATATTAATTCAGAATATTGCATAGCTTCAGAATAATACCATACGGTTCCCATAGCAAACAAGAATAATATTTAAAATTTAGAGACTCAATTAAGTCAAATTGCTACCATTATGGGTAGATTGGAAACCTAAAATTCGAGCACACTTTATCCCACGATAATACTTAACCAAAGAGAAAATGCAAGTGCTATAACATTGTAAAATGGCAAAGAGATAGAGGCATAATGTAAGGCTCCTCTAGTGGAAGATTAAGATGAGGTAGAAAAGAAACTTGAAGTGCCCTCAATCAATCCCAAGGTAAACTTTTCAACTATTATGAATAAAGATCTAGCCAACCCTTTACCTCCTTTTCCAAACAAATTTAGTAAATCAAAGAAGATAAAGATAAGAAATATTAGAGATGCTTAAGAAATGTTGAGGTGAACATACCTCTTATTAATATAATCAAGTAAATTCCTAGATATACAAAATTTTTGAAGGAGTTATGTACTTTCAAAAAAAAAGTTGACCGAAATGATAAGGTAAGTATAGGAGAAAATGTGTCGGTAATTATTCAAAGAAAAATTTTCCTAAAGTGCAAAGATCCGGGTATATTTACTATTCTTTGTGTGATAGGTAACACTAGATTCAAAAAAGCCATGTTAAACTTAGGAGCTTCATTACACCATATTCCACTTATGTGATTTTAAAATTAGGGCCTTTAAAAGAAACTAGTGTGATAATTTAATTAGTTAATAGATCTATTGCCTACCCCAAAGAGGTAGTTAAAGATATTTTGGTGTAGGTTAACGAGTTGGTATTTTTAGTCGACTTCTATGTTCGAAGGATACGGGAAGGAAATTTGCCTAGTTTCACATCCTTGCTATTAAGTGGACCTTTCTTGAAGATAGCATGGGTAAAAATAGATTTGTATGAGGAAACTCTAATGATGGAATTCGATGGTGAAATAGTTCGTTTCAACATTTTTGAAGTATTGAGGTATCCTAGTGATGTTAATTTTATACTTGCTATTGATATTCTTGATTGCTTTGTACATGACATGTTTGATATAGAGAATAAAGATACGTTAGAAGTTTGTAATTAGTATGAGTTTTAGAATGAAATAACTTACACTTCTAACTTTGCTCTTAATTATGAGATAGAAGAAATGGTATTGGCCACTTGATTCTTTGCCTCTACTCGTAGATAGGTTTGAAGTTGCTAAAATTGATTTACCTTTATCTCACTTAAAATTTTTATCTTTTGTTGTACGAGCACTAATTATTGAACTTAAATCATTATCGGCATACCTAAAGTTTGTTTTCTTGGAAGAGGGAGAAACACTTTCGATAATCATAGCAAGTAACTTAACCAAATGATGGAGGTGGTATTAGTCCTTCCATATGTATGCACGGAATACTTCAGAGGAGGGTTATAATTCGATAAGAGAAGCCCGATGAGGATTGAACCTACCAATAATAGAGGTGGTAAAGAAAGAGATTATGAAATTACTAGATGTTAATGTGGTCTATCCGATTTTTGATAGTAAATGGTTAAGTCTAGTTTAAGTGGTCCTAAAGAAAACTAAAATCTCATTATTTGAGAATTATAAAAATGAACCGATTCACACAAGAGTTTAGAATGGGTTACGTGTTTGTATAGATTATCGAAAGCTAAATACTAAGACACTGCGAGGATCACTTTCCTCTTCTATTCATTAATTAGATGCTTGAATATTGGTAGGTAAATCCCATTATTATTTTCTTGATGGCCATTTCAAATACAATCAAATTCGATAGCCCCAAAAGACCAAGAAAAAATAACTTTCACATGCACATTTGGCACTTTTACATACGGATGAATGCCTTGTTCTCTTAACAATGCCACGGCTAAATTTCAAAGGTGTATGGTAAGTATTTTTTTGAATATATTGAGAATAACATCGAAGTTTTTATGGATGATTTCACTATTTATGGAGAATCATTTGATGTATGTCTAAATAATTTGAATTGTGTACTTGAACGATGCATAGAAACTAACCTTGTTCTAAACTCTAAAAGTTGTCATTTTATGATAGAACTAGGGATAGTTTTAGGACATTTCATTTCCCCCAAAGGAATTGAGGTTGATAAAGCTAAGATAAACATTGTATAAACATTACCTTATCCCTTAAGTGTGAAAGAGATTCATTTTTTTATTGGTCACATACGTTTTTATAGGAGGTTCATCAAGGACTTTTAAAAAATTTTCTTGCCTCTATTTCATTTGTTACAAAAAAGATGTGCCATTCGAATTCAATAAATGGTGTAAGGAAGCTTTTGATAAGTTAAAAAAGATGCTTAACATCGACAATTATCATTCAACCTCTAAATTGGAGCTGATCCTTCAAGATCATATATGATGCAACCAACTTTACTATGGGAGCTTTTTTTGGTCGGAGAATTAGGAAAATGGCACACATTATTTACTATGTATCTTAAACCTTTAGTCCCGTACGATGTAATTGCTCAACTATAAAAAAAAACTTTTGGCCATTATATTTGCTTTTGGTAAATTTAAAAATTATTTACTTGGTTTAATGGTTATTATTTATTCGATCATGTAGTATTGAGATATCTCTAGTCCAAAAAGGAAGCCAAACCAAGGTTGATTAGGTAGGTCCTCTTGCTTTAAGAATTCGATTTGGAGATCAAAGATAAAAAGGAGGTGGAGAATTTAATGGCTGACCATTTAAGTCGAATAGTGAAAGAAGAAGATGTAATACCCTTGTATGAGTTGTTTTCGGATGAATAACTACTAACACTTCAAGGTAAGGACCCATGATATGCTTGATATTATAAACTATTTGGTAAAACATAAAATACCAACTAGTTTTAGTAGGGCTCATAAAGATAATAATAAAAAAAAATGATGCTAAATATTATTTAGGGGATGATCCTTACACTGTGGAAATGTTGCTCCGACCAATTTATTAGAAGGTGTATGCACGAGCATGAATTTGAGTCTATTCTAACACTTTTTCATGTATATGCTTGTGGTGGACATTTCAAACCTAATAGAACTGCTAGAATATACTCAAATATGGCTTTTATTGGCAAATTTATTACATGATTCCAATATGTTTTACAAGGTATATGAATAATGTCAAAAGTAAGGTAATTTGTCCAATAAAAATCAAATACCTTTATCCCCTATAATTGTTTATTTTTGATGTATGGGGCATTGATTTGTTAGACCACTTCTCCTCTTCATTTGGTTTTTTTCATACTATCTTGGCTATAGATTATGTGTCTAAGTTAGTGGAAACTAAAGTCACCCGAGTAGTGATGCTTAAAGTTATTATAGATTTTATCAAAACTAACATTTTTACTTAATTTGGAACATCAAAAGCATTGATTAGTGGTAAGGGTATGTACTTCTATAATCGAATAGTAGCAAATTTGCTTAAAAAATATCATGTTACACATAAGGTATCCACAACTTATCGTCCATAAACAAATGAAAGGCTAAAGTATCAAATAAAGAGATTAAGTCTATTTGAAAGAAAAAGGTAAACCTAAATCGTAAAGATTCGAGCAAGTGACTTAATGATGCTTTTTTGGTATGTTAGACAACCTTCAAGACATTGATTAGCATATCTTTTTACCGACTGGTTTGTGATAAGACTTGTCATCTTCTAGTAGAGATTGAGCACAAAGCTTTTTGGGCAATCAAACAATAAAACATAAGAATGGATGAGGTAGGTGAGTAAAGGAAACTGCAACTACAAGAGTTAGACATACGGAGGCTTGAATCCTAGGAGAATGCAAATATCTAAAAAGAGAAAATAAAGATATTTCATGACAAGATGATTGCTAGGAAGACTTTTTTGTTGGACGGAAAGTCCTTCTCTTTAATTCTAAACTTATGTTTTTTCTAGGTAAGCTACTTCTCGATGGGTTAGATCCTTCGTTGTCACTAGGGTATTTCCTCGGGGTATAGTTAAAATTCAAAAGTTGAAGACCCTTCTATGAAAGATTCCAAGTGCAACAAGAGGAAGTGATAATATTAAAGGATCACTGGTATGAAGATAGAAATGTACTAATGCCGAGCTAATGACATTAAATAGATATGCTTATTGGGAAGCAACCCAATCAATTTACTTTAAAATTTGTTATGGTAATGTTTAATTAGTTTTGTTTTCTTTACATTACCCTCATGCTTAACTTGATATTGAGAAGGAAAGCGAGTATAGGTAGTTTTGGTATTAAACAAAGGAAAAGGAAGGGAGACCACACAAGCAGTAGTATGACATACGATTTGCACACTAGTGATGACACACCCTTGTGGAAGCCCTACATTCTATAACTCATTTTAGAGGAAAAAAGCATGGGTAATGGCTTCAAGACACGGGTTGTGCACAATTCTAGCACACCCATATGACCCCATGTGTGTTAAAATACCAAAACGACATAAAAGGTATGAGCTAAAGCATAACACATGGTTTTTGCATCAAATTCACACACGGTCGTGTGTCCCATATGTGCAATTTTAACTTCTCAAGAAAGAAAAAATACAAGCGTTTGTCTCTACCTCTTTTGTCTCCACTAACCACTTGATCGCTATAATTCCGGATCCGACCCGTTCTCTTTTAATTTTGTAGGTTTTCCGATCAAGTCCGTTGAACATTAAGGATAATGTTTGATTTAAATATGGGGATGCATTTAACATTTAGGTATTTTTTATTTTTTATTTTTATGTTTGTTTGTGTATTTTGTAAGTTTGTTCTTAGGTTATTGCCCTATAAAAAAATGAAAAACAAAAAGAGAAAAATATGAAAAGAATGCTTGGTTTAGTATGATATTCTTCTTGATCGATGTTTGATAATGAGCTTGACGAGATTTGATTAGATAATTGAGATTGTTTTGGATATTATAATTATAAAAATGCATGCATGCTAGAAAGCTTTATGTGTTCTTATAATGGAAAATGATTTAGGTAGTAACATTAACTTTGTAAGTACCCTTTTAAAACTAAACCTAAACACGATTTAAATAAACAAGATTTTCTATTTTTTATGAAAATTTGAGAAAGAAATTTGAAAAGCATTCCATTCAAAAAAATTTGGCCTAATTAAGTAAAAAAACTCTACTTTAATGATTTAAGTTGCTTAGTAACTAAGCGTATTCATCATAAATGTTTATTTTTATATCAAATGACAATTAGAATTATAAGTACATAAAGCACCTTAAGTTGATGACTTTGTAAATAACCGATTACCTTCATAACAAATGTCGATAGTCACATAAAAAGGCAAGTTATCATTTAGAAAAAAGCTATTAAAAGCCTTCAAAAAGATTAGGATGCTAAAAAAGGAAAAGTTTTAACTAAATAAATCTCAATTTTATTACTTTTCTTGTAGTGGTGGAAAAAGGGTAAAGGTAAAATTGGAGTCGCATGCTTGATTTGTGTTTGGTTATAAAAATGCATAAATCAATTTAGAGATATGGATCGATATGATAATAATATTTTGAAAATGATAGATTTGATTTTTAGATTTTGTTGGATTTTGAATTGAGCATCTATGTTTGAAGAATAATCATACTAGTATGACATTCATTTAGGATATTTTATGGGTTTATCATCCGAAAACCCTTACGAGACACAACTCGTCCACTAGGGGTAACCTAGGGGTTCAAAGGCTTATTATATGTGCTGAATGGAACTATGATTCCTTTAATATCTTGAAAAAGATCAACTTGATTTTTCGATTTTGCTAGATTTTGAATTGAGTATCGGTGTTTGAAGAATAATCATACTAGCATGACATTTATTTAGGATATTTTGTGGGTTTATCATCTAAAAACCCTTACAAGACATAACTCATCCACTAGGGGTAACCTAGGGGTTTAAATGCTTGTTGCATTTGCTAAATACAATCGTGATTCCTATGAAAGTGAGTTAGATTTTGTTTAATTTGTTTTACTTGAGGACTAACAAAGTTTAAGTATAGGGGTATTTGATGAAGGCATAATTATCATGATTTTTATGCTCAATTACCTTGAGCTTTCTAGTGTTTATTATATTATATTTAGTTAATTAAGATCAAGATGATGGTTTTGGGTTTTATAGGAAAAATAGTGAATTGAAGCAAAGGAACCCCAAACCAAAACAAGGAGAAGAAAAGTCACCAATGAGGCTTAAAAAGTCATACGATCATGC
Source organism: Dovyalis caffra (assembly GCA_963924115.1). Lineage (NCBI taxonomy): Eukaryota > Viridiplantae > Streptophyta > Magnoliopsida > Malpighiales > Salicaceae > Dovyalis > Dovyalis caffra. Next base: position 310,220 of record CAWUPB010000030.1, read on the forward strand.
CATTTATAAAAGAAAATAGATATCGGCCCCGTGACTCTAATGAAGAATTACTTAAGAAAGAATAGTTAAAGGCCTTAAAAAGGATTGGAATGCTGAAGTAAGAAAAACTTTTAAGAAAAGGAAACCTTGATTTATTACTCGTTGCATGTAGTAGTGAAAAGGGGTAAGGGCAAGATAAATGTTACATGCTTGAATTATGATTGGTTATAAAGACGCATAAATCGATTTAGAGCTATACATGTATATGAGAATAATATTTTTAAAAATGATTTATTTTATTGTTCAATTTTGAAGGATTCTAAATTAAAAATCAATCTTTGAAGAATAATCATACTAGCATGACATTCATTTAAGATTTTGTACGTTTATCTTCTAAAAACCATCACGAGACATAACTCATCCACTATGATTAACTAAGAGGATTAAAGGCTTATTGCATATGCTAATTGAAATCATGATTCCAATGAAAGTGAGTTAAGTTTTTGTTTTGTTTTTTCTGCTTGAGGACTAGCAAATTTTAAGTGTGGTGGTATTTGATCGATGCATGATTTACATAACTTTTATGCCCTATGACATTGAACTTAATAGTGCCTATTGTATTATATTAAGTCAATTAAGATTAAAATTAAGATAATGATTTTAGATTTTGTAGGAAAAATGGCAAATCGAAGAGAATAAACTCAAGCTAAGGAACATGAGAAGCCAAAGCCACGAAAAGAACCAAATGAGACATATGGTCGTATGACTTAGAAGAGGAAAAAGCTACTGGTTGTGTGAAACAAAGTAGGAAACCGTGTGTATGTTTAGCTAAGAAGATGCATGAGCAAGTAGCAATCTATATGGCTTGGGTAGAAGGAGTGACACACCCATGTGTGAAAATGCCGAGATGTCTTTTGAAGGAGAAAGAAATGACACATGGGCGGAAGCTAAAGGACACGAAGATGAAGAGCAATTATGGAAAAAGGATTTGATATACATATACCGGTATTTTACATAAGCATATTCATTTATACACACGAGATTCATAAGTTAACTTACCGAACTATCGCTCACTTAGTTTCTTATGATGTAGATAATTAAGGTACTATGGCTTACTTCTCTATCGAGCCGATTTTCAAGGGATGTACTAAACGTATATACCTTGGGTGGGGTTTCGGCTTCTAGGTTAACCTATCGCATGTTGTTTTGATTACGGTACTAGCCGCTATTTATATGTACTAGGGTTAGTTGGATTGTTTTATGTTATGTTAAAAGCAATGAACAAGTATATGGAGTTTCCCTAAAATATTGTAGTTAGTCAATACGTTAATTTTGTAACGATTGGCAATAAACTGGTTTTGTATGTAAATAGTAGTTTGTATATAACCAAAGTATCAATAGTAAAGTGGTAGTTTACTCATAGTTAGTGTAGTTACTTTCGGTTATTCATCACATGTTAGTACCTTAAAACGAGTAAAACAATATAATTAATTACACGGTAAAAAAGTAAATTATAATTAAAGAAAAAGATAAGTAATTAAATAATAATAATGAGTTATAACTAAATAAGTTTACACAAACTAATAAAAAAAGAATTTAGGACAATCGATCGTCACGACTCCAGTTATTCCAATCCAAAGAACGTAATTAAAATTCTATGATACAAAAAATTTATAATGCCTTTTAGTTAAAGTGTTAGACCTACTTTGTCAATTTTAGACTTTTATAGCATAAGTTACACTTTAAACATTAAAAATTAAGTCACGGTGCCTTGTTAGCTAATATTTATTGTACCTTGAATATAGGTTAATGATAGTATTCTCAAACCTTTAGGTACAAGGTTGGAGGTATTGCACTAGGACTAATGAAGTTTAAAGGGGTGGAATGACCAGGAATTTCTAGTTGTTTTGTTATGCTTGAACTTGAAGACATTCCGAGGAATAAAAATAAAATACTAAAAACTAGCTATTTGATTAGTCGCCACAAACGATGTCAACTAATTAGTTAATTTGCTTGTTGAGTAAAATTGAGAACTCGTGGTTTTCACATAAGCCGTGATAATTACTAAGAGTGGTGGATATTCCATTTGCACTCGGATACCCATAATACAAGTCCTTTTAGTTGGGTGAGAGATTCTTCAATGATTAAGTTAGTGATCGAAAGGTGACGAATTGGCCCAAAAATACTTGTTTAAAGGATGTATTTAATAATTTATGAGTAATTTATAGATGAGAGACAATCGTACAAGATATATAATCTAATTTGGAATTGTTTCTTAATGAGACATTGAAACCTTTTTCTTTGTAGTGGTTTGGACTTTTATATAGGTAATGGTAGGTGCCACTTGCATGGTGGAAATGACATGAACATCCTTTCACTCTAGTATTAGTGGGTGAACTAACAAGTATCGGTACTCTACTATCATTGCATTTTACCCGTGATTGCTTTAGAGCTTAATGTAATGATGAGTAGTAATCTAATTGATGTCATTATTGGAGGGTTCTCATTAAATGCTTTATTCCTTTAGTGGTAGTAAAAAAGAGTAGTGTCTTCCTTTTTCTAACCGAGACACTTTAGGATAAAAAAGTTCATTTTTTTTTTTAGGAGGACAATTGGCCTTATAACGAGTAGTCGTCCGTTTGGGACTTAGGTCTCATTTGATTGATTTGTGCCTTTTGACAAGACACATGGATGATTTAGAGGCTACATGTGTGACATGCGCACTATTGATAAGACTAAGTAGGTGGTTGAAGCGTGCCTTTATTAAATGCATACCTTTTGAATCTTTTCAGAGACATCCTTATTTACTTATTTACCCTCAAGCTTTACTTATGATAACTATGGATCTCCTATAAGGAAGGTGCACAATTGTTCACATGTCTTTTGTTTGGACCTACTATTTTCTTTAGGCATACCACAGTCTCATGAAGAACACGAAGATCAATGGAATACTTCTTTTATACATCTTTAATAGTGATTTTCCTACAAAAGAAAATGAAATTTTAGAATATGAGATTCCATTAAGCCATAATTTAATATAAAAAATCTCGAACTTAGTAAGGATTGTGATTACCGGATTCAAAGATTTATGCAAAAGAAAAGATTAATGATTTTCCTATCATAAAAGTACTTGAACATTTTGAGAGATGATCGAGAATTTTTTCATAATTCTTCTAATTTTTTTTAAGGTGTTAAATTAATCTAATATTTTACGACATGTGGCATATTTTTTGTTTCATGTCACTTCTAATTGAAAAATTGACTACAAAATCCTTGGAGGAACCATATTAAAAAATAAATAATTGAAAGTAGAAAGGCATAATAAATAAATAAAATAAAAAGACTATATTAAAAAATCCTAAGAATAGAGAAGCATTTCATACTATTAATCCAACTACTTTATATGTCTAGCCGGCCTTCGAGCTCTCTTAGTTGGGGGTGAGCAAACGGTTCGGTTAATCGAAAATAAAACAAAATCGAACCAAATTATGAAATTTAGCTCGATTTTAAATATAAAATTATACAATTTTTAACCGAACCAAAAAACCAAAATTATTTCGGTTCGGTTCGGTTTTTGAAAAAAAAATTTGGTTTCGACTAAAAACCGAAATACAAAGCGAAAAAAATCCTAATTTCTAAATCCCTAACCCTAAGTTAGGTAATCTTCATTCTCGCTAAAGTCGAAACACGAAAGACAAGATGTAGTCATTGACGTTTTCCACTCTTTTCCTCTTCACTTATGCTAGGCCTCTGTTTTTACCTTCTTTTCCTTTCATATTCTATATTTTCTCCTCTTTCTTCTCATACTTTGTTCGGATCGGGGAAAATAAGGCATCTATGGTAAGTCGACTCGTTATTAGCTAGTGGATAAAGCAAAACCCAATACTCTATTTTAGCATTCTGTTTGCTCCTTTCTACTTGAGGTAACATCTCCACCATTACACTTCTTACCTCTCAAATCTATATCTCTATATTGCAATACACTAAATAATCACATGTTTTACATATATATGGAGAAAAAGGTGGATATAAGCTCTCCGGTTGGAGTTCTTGAAGACTACTTTAGGAGTGAGGAATCGGAAAGTTGTTCTTCAAAAGGACTCACATCGGATGAGTCCGCTCAAAAAGTTTCAAAGCGAGCTTCTTGTTGGCAAGGATTTGTCAAATTACTTAGAAGTAGATCGAAGAATCCTATAGGAACATTGCATCCTCTCGGTGTCCTAAAGCTCTCTATGAGAAAGAGCAATAGCATGAGAGAAAGCATTATAACGAATCTCTTTTCTAATGCCGATTTAGGCAATTTTATGTCTTTAAGGATCAACTTCGCACTCTTTGAGCTCCAAGCTCGCAACCAACAATTTTAGCCAAGGTTTTTATTTTGTTATGTGATGTTTTCCATTTTTTATCCTTCCTTGTTTCCCTTCGTTATGTGATACATGAGATGTACTTGGTTAGCAAACAGAATTGAACAAGAATATATAAGATTTTTAAGCCACACATGTAATACACACTCTTGGAGTGTAAACATGGCTCAATTTTAAAAAATTTAGCGAGTATTTGTTTAATAATATTATGAATTGTTTATGAAGTTTAGTTTTTGGTGTGTAGAAAATCTAATTGGAAAAGACGATTATGCCAAAGTTTACAAAGGGTGTTTGCAAAATGAAAAAATTGTAGCAATTAAACGACCAACACAAGGAACAATTGATGAGATTATTGGGGACTTTTTATTCGAGATGGGGATTTTGGCCCATATGAACCATCCTAATATAGCTAAGTTGATTGGCTATGGAGTTGAAGGAGGAATGCACCTTGTTCTTGAATTGTACGCACATGGCGGCTTAGCTTCGTGCTTTATGGTTAGTTCATGAATTTCAAGTTCTCGGTTTTGAAAAGCTTTTCGTTTTCTTACAAGTGCTAAATTTTAAAAGTTCAAAAGAGAGATTGGCATGGCATGTCGGGCATAAGGTTGCATTACGGACAACTCATGGTTTACTATATCTTTATGAAGGTTGCCAAATAAGAATAATATATAGAGATATTAAGGCTACTAACATTTTGTTTACAAAAGACTTTAAGCCTTAGGTATCAAGCAATACATTTTTTTAATTATTCTTACTTACCTTTTTAGATTAATAATAACTAATGTTTGTTAGTGAAAAAGAAACAATCTTAACTAAATTTTATTTTAGATTTGTGATTTTGGTCTCACTAAGTGGTGCAAGAGCATTGGACTCACCACATTGTTTTCAAATTTGTATCTACTTAGACGGTCTAATGGCAAACTTTATGTCTATCTATCCTGCATATGCATTTTTTTGTATACATATCATGTGCATCATGTAAGTCAAACTTTTTATTTTTTATTTTAACTCTAATGGCTCGGAACATATTTCATATTTGTACAGCATAGCTGTGTCTTGTTTTTCTAGTACTCTTTGGCCTTTGCATCATCGAAGTTAGACAAGATCTTTTTTTAAAAAAATTTCGGTTAAACCGAATTATTTCGAAACCAAATCGAAATAATTCGGTTTCAAATCGAATTAATTTTGATTCGGTTTTGATTTTTATTTTTTCAAATTCGATTAACCAAAAACTGAATCGAATTGTGCATAATCGAACCGTTTAACTGAACGATCACCCCTACTGTTAGTCACTTGATATCTAGATTTCATCGTATGTTATTCTTTAGTGAGGGTATGCATGTCGGTACATAATAATATTTGCTTACCTAAAACCAGAAATCCTTTTTTTTTTTTTTTGTAACATTCATCTTAATCCCAACAAATTATGCCAGTAATAGACATCCAAATCCAAGTAATAAAATATAATCAACATGATCCCAAAATCCGACAAATGCACATAACCTGTCTGTCTTCCAATAAATTTGTTTATTTATTTAATTAAATAACTTCTCTAACTGCTGATTGTGGAGGCACGTCGTTTCAAGGAAATTCTCCTCTCCTACGCTCTCTGCACCCATCATCGTCGCCGCCTACCACCGCCTAGTCCTCTTAGCTAGTAGGGTTTTACATCATCGTGTCTTATAGAGAAGAAAATATATACTCAAAACATCAAATGTACTCCAGATCTATAAATAAACTATTATCACTTCACTACCTTAATCTATCCACATAGAAGAAAGAGAATTGGGATTTCTCTCTCTCTCTCTCTCTGTCTTCCTATTTTGTAACACATACAGAGGCAGATTCTAAAATCATTATTACATCTAATAAAACTCTCTAATATTCTAGTAATAATAACTAGAATTTGGAGAGACAGTGAGATAAAAAAATATGGTACAAGACAACTTCGCAGCTCAGAAGAGAGCTAGCGGCGGTGGAGGAACTGGAGGTCTACCCACAACAACCACCGCCAACGGCAGAGCTCGTACCCTGCTCCCACGTGGCAGGCAGATCAACAAGACTTTCAACAACATCAAAATCACAATCCTCTGTGGCTTCGTTACAATCCTCGTTCTACGTGGTACTGTCGGCATTGGAAGCCTTAGTAGCTCTGACGCCGACGCTGTCAACCAGAATCTAATCGAGGAGACAAACCGGATCCTCGAAGAGATCCGATCCGACAACGATCCGGATGATTCTGCAGAATCGGAGATCAACCCTAATGTCACGTACGCTTTAGGTCCCAAAATTTTCAATTGGGACCAGGAACGCAAGGTATGGCTTACTCAAAACCCTGAATTCCCCAATTTTGTTAATGATAAGCCTCGGATTTTGCTATTAACGGGGTCTCCCCCGAGCCCGTGTGATAACCCGATCGGAGATCATTATTTGTTAAAGGCTATAAAGAATAAGATTGATTATTGTAGGATTCATGGGATTGAGATCGTTTATAATATGGCTCATTTAGATAAGGAACTTGCTGGGTATTGGGCGAAATTGCCAATGATTAGGAGGTTGATGTTGTCCCACCCCGAAATCGAGTGGATTTGGTGGATGGATAGTGATGCAATGTTTACTGATATGGTGTTTGAGATCCCGTTGTCCAAGTATGATAAGCATAATTTGGTGATTCATGGCTATCCCGATTTGTTATTTGAGCAGAAGGAGTGGATTGCTTTGAATACCGGGAGTTTTTTGTTAAGGAATTGTCAGTGGAGTTTGGATTTGCTTGATGCGTGGGCTCCGATGGGTCCTAAAGGGGCCATTAGAGACGAAGCTGGCAAGATTTTGACAGCCAATTTGAAGGGAAGGCCGGCTTTTGAGGCAGATGATCAGTCAGCTTTGATCTACTTGTTGCTTTCGCAGAAGGATCAGTGGATGGATAAGGTTTATATTGAGAATCAGTATTTTTTGCACGGGTATTGGGTGGGTTTGGTGGATCGGTATGAGGAGATGATGGACAAGTATCATCCTGGATTGGGTGATGAAAGGTGGCCATTTGTTACCCATTTTGTTGGTTGCAAACCTTGTGGTAGCTATGGGGATTATTCGGTTGAACGGTGCTTGAGAAGCATGGAGAGAGCTTTCAATTTTGCTGATAACCAGGTCCTGAAGCTTTATGGATTTAATCATAGGGGATTGTTGAGCCCTAAGATCAAGAGAATTAGGAATGAGACTGTAACTCCATTGGAGTATGTAGATCAGTTTGATATTCGGCGTCCAGTGTTTGGCCACCATGGATCAAGGAGCTAGTGAGTGAAATGTGTTCAATATGTCATAATTGTAGGTAATGTAATTCCTCAGCCAAAGGCAGGTTTAAATTTGATAACATTTTCAGTTTAAGTTTTGATTGCTATATTGTCTTCATTCTGCTTCTGAGAACTACTGGGCAGAATTCTTTTATTAACTTGAATTTGTTTTCCTGCTATCTTTGAGTAATCAATGAAAGAAATTTAGAATCAAAATTGCTGTATTGTTTTCCTTTTTGTTGTTTTTCTTCCTTTTATTTTTTATTGCTAGTTTATCTATGGCATGATCTGTTTATTTTACTTTCCATTCTTTTCTCCCATCACCTTTGGTTGAATTGAAATTTTAACAAATTCATCTGCTCTTTTTTTGTAAATACAAGGCATATGGATCTGTTGATCAAATTTGGTGGGTGTTTGGCATCGGGGTTAGGGAAAATGGAATACCCACGACAATTTCATAGGTGCTCAATTATCATACCTTTCTAGGATGCTTTTTAATCACAAAAATTTGCCTAATATATTTTGGAAAAGCATGATTTTATGCTTTGGAAAGTGCTTTTTGTTACTGTTAATAAAAGAGAATATCATTTGAATCTTGTATTACCGGAACATTAATATTTTCTAGAAAACTACATAATAAGTACATCAATTTTGAACTTTTTTCTCAATAGAGTACTTCAATTTTTATTTTTTTTGTTTTAGTAGATTAATTTTTTTGAAAGTACCAATTGAGTTTTTCCATCTAATTTTCCATGTGGTGATGATGTGACAATTAACAAAAAAGACTAAATGACTACATTTTTTTTTAATTTCTTTTCTCTTTCCAAATTGTTATTATTGTTAAAGATGAAGAGCAAAGCAGCTGGCATGCATGGGTGTATATATATATATAGCATGCATGTGTGCTTGCTGCTTTGCACTTTTTTTAATTAATTGTTAAATAATAATAACAAGTTGGGGGAAGAAAAGAAAAGAAATGTCAAAAATAGTTATGTAGTCTTCTTTGTTAATTACCACATCATCACTACATGGAAAATTGGATAGAAAAACTTGATTGGCATTTTCGAAAAAGTTAATATACTAAAACAGAAAATATAAAAATTGACGTACTCGATTAAAAAAAAATTCAAAATTGATGTACTTATTATGTAGTTTTACCTTCATCTTGACATCAAAGGTGCTTCAATGGCGAGTGTCATCAATACCTCTTCCAGAATGCTTTCCTACAACAAAAGTAGCTACTTCTCTTCTCCACTGACAGCAAAACATGGACATTTAAACTAGATTTAGAATTTTAAGTATCCTGAGATCTGTAATATTTCTGCGCTGTAAGTGCATTAGACATGCTGCTATGACCTGGAACTCCGTGCCTTGGCTCATCTTTCCATTACCCATAGCATTCTTTTCCTCAGCCATGTGTATAGAGTTTTCTTAGCACTACTTTAGTACTGTAGTGCCTATGAAAAAGGTTCAATAAAGTATAGTAGATTGCAAACATATCCTTCAGCGAGCAGTGTCTACTGTTTAGTTGCTTAGCTCTTGGAAATGTTAACATTTTCCTTTCGTTTTTCTGAAGAGTTTGATTTGGGTTACATATATTAGGAATAGATCTCAATGTGCTTACATGAAATACTTCTCATTGAATCATAGATTTGATGACCTTTTCTTATCACGTCATGTAGTTGCTATTACTTCAATTCCATTGATGCTTTGCAAAATATACAATTTTTTGGACTTTGTATGTGGCATTGAAGAGTAAAATTACTCGTGTAACATTTTGCGATATCCCTTGTATTTCTATCTGCATCTTAACTGATTCTACATACTGAAACATCTAACAATGAAATGATTGATTTTATTTTTGTTCTTTGAGATCATAAACGTGCATACAGTTTTTGTTCGATTCCTTTAGCTTGTGTGCCCTCAATGTTATGCGAAAATGGAGACATATGAATCTTTGTAGCACAGATACTTATACAGGCAACAAACCCATATTGGATAGCGATATTCCCCTGAATACCTGTCAGATGCTTATAGGATGTTTCCAAAATTTTAAGATAAATCTTGTGTATCCGATGCTTTGCGTATGCTCCAAGTTACATGGTGGATTTGCATGCATCTCAATACTATTAGAATACGGTGTGTTCTTAGTGGATAAAAGGAAATTTGTTCCAGATCGATATTTGGAGAGGCTTTGTCTCACATTTTGACCAATGCAAAAGCTAGAAGTGTCTACGGAACTAGATAGGGGTAGCAAGATTGGAGTACTCAAGATTCTGGGCTAGATTTTCCTCCCAAACCCCTTTATGATTGATCACTAAAACTGTTTCTCAAATAATCTGATAATGACAATAACATCCTTTGCTTGGAGTAGGAGTTTTGCTTAACTGGGGAATGTTAACTACACTTGATAAGGTCTTGTGCAAAGTATGAGGTTCAATAATTAAAAAAAAAAAAAAAATCAGATTGTTGAAGCGGATTTATTGGCAACGGAAAGATATTATATCTGTTGTCTTGGAGAAATTCGTATAAAGCTGCAGTGGTCTTACTATTCTATTTGACTGATACTACCAGCTGCACATTTCTTCTTTTAGGCATCTGATATTAAGGTTTTGGCAAGGTAGGAAAGTATTTGGCGAGTAGAAGGAACCAGATAATGTCAAGTCTTATCATCCTGCGTCCACTGTTCTATTATGCTTTGCTTTCATGTATTAGAATGGAGTTGAAAACTGTGGCTTGATTGTAATCGTCTTGCGTGCATATGTGATGCAGTTAGATTAGATGCTGTTAATGTAGTGTCATTTTGCGAGCTGTACTTTTCTGGCTTCACACCAAGTCTTCACTAACAAAATATACATGCTTAGGTAGGGTCAGGCAGCATCGTTGTTACCGCCCCCGAGTAAGGTTTCTTTCAGTTTGCATTTTGCATTGAAATTTTTTTCGGAAGCTGTAAGAAGGAAATAGTAGGACGGTACGGCAGAAGCTTGTTGAATTTCAAAAATTCCAAAATGCAAACAATTGGTGTGATCTTATCATACCTTAAGTAGATGTCTCATGGCCCATAATTCAAGAATCAGTTAACGCATACTTAGAATACACATGCAAGACCAAATATCAAATGGTAGAAAGATTATCTTTTGTAGTGTAGAAACCAATAAGTTGATTTCGGTTTCAAGCTCCTTAAATGTGAAGCTTCTTGTTCATCTACATGAACTCTACATGATTGAGCCTTCAGTCTAGGACTTGGTTTGATAGTTTGATCTTCTCTTTCAATTTTTCAGAATTGATATCTAGTTTCCACCAAGTAATCTAACTTCAAGTAATAAAAGGTTATTATTTTCTTTTGAGGTCAAGTCATGTATCTTACACTTAGAGAATTAGAGATGAGAGAATGCAAGACACTCATTCATTCTTTCTAACTTACTCTTTATCTATTTCTCTACTCTTTCTACCAACTTATCTTGGGTGGAGAAACTTGCATGCATGAGAGATGACAAGTGTCTTTCACAAAGACATTTGTTCATCATGCATGTTATTATTCATGACATATGTCAATCATACATGCAACAAGTAAAACATTTTTTTATTACACATGTAAATCAAGCATGCATCAATTAAGATACATAATCTTCCACTAGGATTATGTTAAGATACATAATCTTCCACTAGGATTATGTTAATCTTCTACTAAGATTATTTTGATTAATTCGTTAGTTAACATAAGCTCATTAACTTACCATTTATATCTCATATAAATCGAGTCATAATTAATTTACTCTAACTTGGATTAAACTTCGGGATATGCAAAGGATTGTGTAAACTCATCGACAAGTTTAATATTATTATTATTTTATTAATTAATTAAATATTTTAATTAATAATCATGAGATCATTTACTCATTCAATAAAAGCTCTATTGTGTGTGACTTTTCAAGTTCATGTTTATTTAGCAATAGGAATATGACATCAACTCTTTGACATAACGATAAAACTCTTTTCTTTACCCAAGGATATTCTCAAAGTATCCTTAGTTCCATAAGTCATGAGTAACGTCTAGCATATCATGTCATGACTACCTAAATAGATATGAATGAATTATTGATTAAGTAATTCCAAGAAACCAATTATCATAATTATCGTGCATTTGAATCCTATCATTACGGGATCTATATCTTAGCTTGGGCCATGTAAATGTCAAACCCTAATTGCTTAAATACTAAGACTTCATCTCGGCTCTAATTCTTGATATTATAATACTCCTACTAGAAAAATCTTTTTTAATGAATCTATCCGTCTTGGCTCGGAACCTCGTTTATCAAGAATAACCAGATAGCATAAGATTTTATCTTTGTCTACTCAAGGTTATGAATTCTATTTTAGCCGAACACCTAGCTCCTACACATAACAAAATACGATCATCACATGCCATATACCCATACATGACTAGCATAGATATGTAAGTAGCAACAAACTCTAATCACCTATGTATAAGATAACCATATTCTCTCAAGTTAAAGGTTATATGCACTATTATAGTCTAGATGATGAATCATTAACAATAGTAAGAACTTCATGTTATCATTATCTACTATTACAGTTTAACCTACCCAAAAGAAGTGTCAACATGTTTGTTTTGATATCACATATCACATAGCATGAAACTCATTATCTAAACAAATAGAAGTGATAATCTTTCGGATAAATGATGCCCAATCGGGTATCCTATGACCATAAAATCTTTAAAGTATTTTGTTGTGAAAATACATGTCAATCATATTCTAAATATCTTTTAGAATAAATATTCTAATGATATACTTAAGGACTATATTCAAAATAATAAACTACTTTCATATCATGAATATATCTTTTTATTGTCACAAAGAGATAATTGTTTGCAAATCACATAATACATATGGCTTTTAAACATACACATCTAACAATCTCTCACTTGCACTAGAGCTATTCACTTGAGTATGTCATACTCATCCTATCAAGATGATAGTCTAACTATTGTTGTGTCATGTTCTTTATCAATGGATCATTAAGGTTCTCAATTGACATTATTTTCTACAATGCTAAATGGCCTTTTTCAACAATCTCTTTGATAATGTGATAATGCCTTTCTATATGTTTGCATTTTTGGTAAGACCTTGGTTTCTTTGCTTAAGTCTGTGGCACCATTATTGTCACAAGTAAAGGGAAATCGATGACTTAATGGTAGGAACTACACCAAGTTATGTCATGAACTTTCCGATCCAAATAGCTTCCTTTATAGCATTTGATAAGCAATATACTCGGTCTCTATAATAGAGCTCGCAATAGTACTCTATTTGGAATTCTTCCAACATATTGCACCTCCATTAGAAATAAATACCATCCCAAAGATAGACTTTCTATCATCAATATCTTATTAAAAATAAAAATCTATAAAACCATTCAATCTTTAGTCACCTCCTCCACATATCAAAATAATATCGTTTGTTCTTCTTAAGAACTTTAGGATTGCTTTGATTGCATTACAATGTTCCAAACTTAGATTGGATTGAAATCTTCTAATCATACTAATAGCATATACGATATATGGTCTAGTATATAACATAGCATACATAAGGCTTCCAAAAGTACAAGGAATCTTCACCATCTTTTCTCTATCTTCATGTTTTTTAAGAGACATCCCTTTAGATAGATGCCTTAAAGGTCATAATTTTTTCTTAGAATCAAGTATGTTAAACCTCTTTAACATCTTTTCAAAGTATAGACATGGAGATCGCCCTATCATTCTCTTCGATTTATCTCTATAGATACGAATACTAAAAATATTGGTTGTATCTCCTAAATCTTTCATGGAGAAAGTACTAGATAATCAAACTTTTACCATGGTAAGCATACCCATGTCATTTCCTATCAATAAAATTTCATTTACATACAAGATAAGGAAAGTGAGTCCACTCCCACTAACCTTTTTGTAAACACAGAGCTCATCTTTATTTTTGATAAATCTAAAAGAGAACTATATCTCTTTGATGGGTGAGATATTCTACTAGATCTTCGACGTGCATATATGGTGACATTATTAAGAGTATTAGGTTTATCACGTGGTTGATCAATTCACATTTGATCATCTTATTGGGTCGTTTTAGATGACCTTCATCTAATTCTATCTTCCTTCTTTTGCCACCTTATTGAATAAACTCTTTTTCAATAAAAATGATATTCTTGCTAACATAATTGTTTGTTCTATAAGAAGATAGTAATACCATGAACATCATTTAGGGTATCTAATAAAACTACCATTTATAGGTCCGCCTTCTAAATTATCGATTTTTAACTTTTTAATAAAAGTCTGGATAATCCAAAATCTTAACATGGTTAAGACTTGGTGTCTTACTACTCCATATCTCATATGAGATAGTTAGGATGGATTCAAAAGGAGCTCGTTAAGGATATAACGGGTAGTTTGAAGTGCAAACACCCATAAAAAAATGAGCAAATCAAGTATAGCTCATTATAGATCTCACCATATCTAATAAGGTGCGATTCCTCCTTTCCAATACTTCATTCAGCCATGGTGTTTCAGGAGGAGTGAGTTATAAAACTATGCCATGTTCCTTAAGAAATTCAAAGAATTAGTACTCAAAGTATTCTCCCTTTAATCTAATCAAAGAGTCTTTCTACTCTTTTCTTTTTATTTTTCCACTTTGCTTTTGAAATTCTTAACTTTTCAAAGGATTTATGCTTGTGTTTCATTACATAAATATATCCATACCTTGATAGGTCATTTGTAAAAGTAATGAAATAGGAAAAACCACCTCTAGCCATTACACTAAATGGACCATATACATCACTATGCATGAGTTCTAAAATTTCTTTAGCTCTTTCTCCTTATCCAACAAAAGGTGATCAAGTCATTTTACCTTGAAGACAAGATTCATATGTTGGAATTGGTACATTACCCGGAGGATTAAAAATTCTTATTTTCTCCAACATAGTGATTCTATCTTCTCTAACATGACCTAATCTTAAGTGTCATAGATGTTTTTTACTAGAATGATTCATAATCATAGCATTAACTTCGCATACACTTAAAGTTATTTTGTTATTAGTATTATCCAAATAATAAATACCATCAATCACATAACCTTTGTAAAAAATATTATCATTATAGTATATTAAAAAAACATCTTTTTTAAAAGAGAATTCATATCCCCTCTTAGTCATACTAGATATAGAGATAATGTTCTTATAAGCATTAGGTAAATACAAATTTTTTTTAATAGAAAAAAATGATCATTAAGATTAATAGAGGTTGATCTAATGGCCTTGGCAATAACACATATTGCATCTCTAAGGTTTAAGGTCTCATCATCCTTTTTGAAGCTCTCACTACTTACTAGTTCCTACAAAGAGGCACAAATATACAAACTTGCACTCGTATCAAGAATACAAGCATTTGATGAATCATTTGATTAATGGAACTTAAGTAACATGATAAAGACATACCTTTAGAAGGCTTGTCCTTCATTTTTCCTTTCAAGTACTCTAAGTACTTTAGGCGGTTATGCTTATAATTTTTAATTTGTTGATAATGGAAACGAGTTTCCTTTGTCTTCATCCACCTTTGTCTTGGTCTTGCCTTTGGACAAACCACCTTTGGGTTTATGGTTGGAAGCCTTTTTTTTTCTTTCTTCTTCTTAGTCTTACTAGAAGAAGAAGCAACAATAATAAACTTTTTCCCCTTTGCCATATAGTTTTAGGCCATGATTAGCATGTTCAACAACTATATAAACATGCATTTGAATTTGTTCATGTGAAAATTCAAAATGAATTGAGTGGAATGCTCCGAAAGGGATTGAAGGATCAAATTTGTTTAGAGGACGAAGTCTATAATTAAGTTTAAACCCTTTAGTTGCTTAATGACACTTATCATCTTATGGACGTGAATTCCAACATCGGTATCCTCATGTATATTTGCATGAAAAAAATGCTCGATATCTCATAACTAGTAGTTTTGTTGTGCTCACCATACAACTCTTGTAAGTGAATAAGAATAGAATGTGAATTAGTCATTTTTCCATGCTAGCTTCGTAACTCATTAGTCATGAAACCAAGCATGCAACATTTTTCTTGCAAGTCATCAAGCTTCCACTTATCAAATGTAGCTCATTTCTCATCGGAGGCCCTTTTAGGTCAAGAGTCGAGAATCGATATGTCGAATGCATACGATATGTACTTTGAAACAAGGACTATTTTAATCTTTCTTAAAGTTTAAAAAGTTAGGCCTTGTGATCCTATTAGCATTAATTATGCTTGCGAGTAGATTGGCGGGTTTAATTTTTTAGAGACAATCCGTAGAAAATAACAAGATTAATTAGTTTATGTAATAAGTAATTACCATAATGATTTGGTCTTTAATCAAATATGGTCCTCTCACTAATTTGTTGAATTCCATACTTCTAAGTAGAAAATGGAAGTTATATTGGGAAACTTCTAGTAAGTGATTAAAATTCTCATAAAACTATTAACATCGCGCGAGTTTACAATGCCATTCTTAGAACATTAATATGTTATGAGTGAACAACTCTTGTTCGTCACATCTCAAGTGAGGTTTAATCAATCAAGCTCTTAATGCTATGGACCTTAGGTTCACGGTGCCATTCTTGGCACTTGACATTAGTTAAGTCTATTAACCATTGAATTATTAAATATATGGATTTGAACATTAAACACCTTAGGTTCATGATGTTGTTCTTGGCATATATTGTATCCATATATCAACAAAATCTCATGTCTAACAATAATAACTAGAAGATCCGTTAAACAACTACTAGTTTAAAACTTCTAAAATTATTGCTTCGATAGAGAGCCTAAACTTAATTTTTTATTGGAAGATTTTCCGGACTTTATTTTAGGTCTTACTTTGCATATTATCCATTTTATCATAAAGTTCTCATACGCATCACATACATATAACACATGTATGGATAAAGTCAAAGGTATGATCATGGACAATTTATATACCGAATTCCTAGCCGTATGGAATAAGGTGAGGTTTATGGTTAAAATTCTACTAAGCATGTTTTTCAAATCTTGAACTTCATGCTCTTACTAGGCATCTCAATGGGTTGAACCTCCTTTGATCTTGCTTGTCCATATCTTCTTAAGTACATAAACATCCTTGGCATACCAAGGGAAAATTATAAACCAAAGAGCTAAAAATGGTTTAATAGAGAATATTACATCAACAAAAAATAAATAATTACTTATTACATTCCCATATTGATAAGAATTTGATGGCGTGTTGTACCACCATAAAATTATTTCTTTCTTTTTCTTATCGAACTCAATCACCAAACTATAGTTAGGGCAAGTAAG
This sequence comes from Dovyalis caffra, assembly GCA_963924115.1. NCBI lineage: Eukaryota > Viridiplantae > Streptophyta > Magnoliopsida > Malpighiales > Salicaceae > Dovyalis > Dovyalis caffra. The sequence continues at coordinate 327,225 of CAWUPB010000030.1, forward strand.
GGTCAATCTCATAGAGAAATGATTCAATCAATTTTCTTTCATGATTGATTATTCCAAGGTACAAGAAAAAGAAAAAGGAGGGTTTTGTTTGTTGAGAGTGATAAAGGTAATTAAAATTAAACATAGAGGTAAACAAAGGTAATATGGGCCTTCATCAAAGGATAGTTTTCATTTTTAGTTCAATCATTGATCATTGATTCAAATATTAATCTATTCTTTTCATGAATATTCACCATAGAATAACAACAAGCTATGTTATCCCTAATCTTTTCTTAGTGATTCGTTAATCAAAACAAGCTATTTAATTAATCTCTAACTATTGAAGAACCTAGAACAAGCTCTTAGATTTAATCCAATAATAGCATTAAGTAATAAAAAGATAAGTGATGCTAAGCAACCTCTTACTAGCTAGGAGAATTTAGTCTAGTTATATATTTGCCAAGGAATTAAATAAAATATATTTATAATCATTAATCCCTAGTTGCTACCATAAGTAAGATTAGATAAGCAATTATAGACATAATTCTTAACTAGCATTAGATTATATAGATTAACCAATTAATATGCATCCCAATATAGATAAGTTAAATGACTCACTTTGATTTACTGGTTTTCCTCTAAAATCTACAATCATTATCTTAATCTTATTTAGTTCAATACTACATAAAATATACTAGTAAGTTTAATATAAAAGACAATAAAAATTATATAGATAATCCACCGATCAAATACGCCCACACTTAAACTTTGTTAGTCTTCGAGCAAAACAAATAAAATAAAAACCAAACTCACTTTTATAAGAATTACAATTGCATTTAACATGTTCAATAAGCTTTTAAACCCTTAGGTTACCCCAAACCCTTAGGTTACCCCTAGTGAACGAGTTGTATCTTGTAAGAATTTTCAGAAGATATACCCACAAAATCATAAGTGAATGACATATAAATATAATTATGCTTCAAACAATGAATCTTAATTCAGAATTCAACAAATCAAATGATCAAATCAATCATGTTCAAAATATTACTCTCATATCCATGTACGTCTTTAAATCAATTTATGCTATTTTACAATCAACATAATTTGAGCATGCAACACTTATCTTGCTAGTACCGACCACTTTCTACTACTACAAGCAAAAATAGTAAATCAAGAGTTTTTTTCTTCTTCTTCTTACTTTTTTAGCATTCTAATTCTTTTTCAAGACCTCTAACAATTCTTTTCTATGTAATGTGACTACTAACATTTGTGATGAAAGCAATCGATTACTCAACATGTCATAAAATTAGAGTGCTTTGCATACTCATGATTCAAGCTAATGTTTGACACAAACAAAAACATTGATGATGAATACTCCTTTTTACTATGTGTTAGTGCAGGTGTAGGTATCCTAGATCTAGCCTTGTTTGAATGGTTTGATTTATTATAATATTGTATTTTATATATCAACTAAAAAAGTCTTTCAATTAATTCTAATTGTTTACATTTTGATAGATTTAGATAGAAGTCCATATGATATGCATTGTATTTATGATTGATCAAAAAATGTAAGACAAACATTAATGTATTTAAATGATATCATTAAATTTCTCAAGTCGTAGTATTATAAAGAATGTACATTGACTATATATGATAAGACTTAAAGTGATATGCTCATACTATAAAATAGTAATACGAGATCTCACACTTATTAGTATGGTGATGTTAAAGCAAGAACTTAGGTGATTAATATTAGAGAACATACCATTGGATATGACTCACCATGAGAACTCATTGGGTTTAATCTATGAGAATCTCATACGAGATGGGTATAACTAGTCCTTTGACTTGAATTCATCATGGTTATCTCATTAAATGATTTATATACTTTGACATTCCTTTTGATGGGCTTAGTAAATAGCTGCATGTGGGTGTTTCATTAGGTTTATGAAGAATCTATTGGAGATAAATGGATGAATAAGATAAGACATGTCATTACTTGTATGCTAAAAGAGTTATCATATTGTACTTTGATGAATGTCCGCTAAGGAATCTATGACTATAATGGAAATATACCAATATAGCATAATTGGTTTACTTGTGAGCTAAGATATTTAAGAATAATAAAAAAATATGTGTGATCATAATCAAACAGATTATAAACTAAGTTTGAGATTATGTTGTGATAAATTAACATAATGAGTGAATTATATGGTAACTATGCCCATGAAAGGTAATTACGGATTTATTATTCCTCTTAGAGAATTGGTAGTCATAATGCCCTTCTAGAGGCTAATCTTGATTTATCTATCTAGAGATAAAATAGGTATCTTTTATTCTTGATATATTATCAATATATCTAAGAGCCTAGTGAGTTATATGTATAAAGTTTAAACATTCCCATAATAAAAGAGAAGCACAGATTTTGAAAAAGGTTTCCATTTTTAAAAGTTTCCTATTTTAGAAAGTTAATTTTCTAAAATGGAAAGTCGATTTCCTATTCTAGAAATTAGTTTCCTAATTTAGGTTTAAGGGTAATTTGAAAAATTATTGCCTAGTAGGTTTAAATTAGCTTCCTAAAATATTTGACCCAATTTATTTAAATGGTCCAAATTAATTGGTAATTAATGGGGTTAAAATTTTTTGGACTAGTAGGTTTAATTTAAAATCCCGTAAGATATTTTAATAGGAGGATAAACTTGAGCTCTATTAGATAAGGCTCGTGGTCTATAAGGATAAGACAAGTCAAAGCCCACATAGGTAGGATCTCTTTAACCTACTAGGAGATGTTACCCCCCATATATAAATAGAGGTAAGAGAGGTGGCAATAAGTATCGGAAAAGAGAGAGTATGCATGGCAAAAACAAATGAAAAAGAAAAAAGAAAAATAATTTTTTTTCTCTCGAAACCTTAGTTGTCGCATCTTTCCCTATCAAAGCTAATAGTTGGTACAAATTATCCTATAAGATTTTTAGTAAAAAGTTAACTACATAAAAGGATTAGAACTAGCACTTTACGATTTCTTTAGCTTCTCTTTTGGGTGTTTAGGCTCTATGGATTATCAATAGCGATTGAACAATTGGATGACTACTTTTTGCGAAGGCTAAATCTGTGTTACAAGAGGTATTCTTTCACCCACATTTTTTAATTCATATATGTATGATTCATTGGTTCAATGGCTTGATGTTAGGAGCCTTTAGATATAGGAAAATTTTTATTTTATTCCAGATCTCTATAGGATGTATAATCCTTCAATTGGTATTAAGCCTTCGTTGAATATTTAATTATATGATTTATTAATTATGATTAACTATATAAATTATTAATTTTTAATTTTAAACTTGATATTTTTGGTATTGTATAAATATTTAAAAATGATTTTAAGCTAAGAAAAAAGTGGTGTGTACGAGGCCAAAGTTGGATGTTGGCACTCGCATGTGTGCTTATTGGCCGAGTAGTGATGCATTAGGCATGCGATAGGTTAGTCAATCATGCCACAGGTGAGTGACATGCAAGGTGTGTCTCATACATGCCGGGCTTTCTAGCTAGGCCGGTTGTGTGCTAGGCATGCAATAGGCCAAGCATGCCTCACTTATACTAGGCCTTCTAGCTAGGCTAGTCTAACAATAAGCTAGGCGTACCTCGCATATGCTAGGGTTTTTGGCTTGGCTAGTTGACCTGGGAGTGCCTTACGTACACTAGTCTTGTTGGACAAACCAGTTGTGTGTTAGGCATATGATAGGGCGGATGTGTGCCAAATACAAGAAAATGATAAGCACATGCCCGGTCTACGACCAAGCTAGATATGCCTCATGCACATCAAACACATGCTAGATGTGCGCATGAGCTAGGTATACCCGGGCCGAGAATGCATGAGTGCACCAAGCTATTGTTAGGCACTAGCTTATGGGTAGTCGAGCTAGTGCCAAGCATTGGCCAACCTGGCTAGCCAAGGCTAGTGCTACACACTAGCTAGTGATGAGTTCTAGGCCAAGCACGCATAAGTATGCTAAGCTAATGACATCTATTAGCCAATGCTAGGCACTCGGCTAACTAAGGTATGACAAACCATATGCCTTATAGGCCTAAAAGCCTATGAGCCCAAGTTGGGCCAAAGGCTAATAGTCTTAAAAAATAAGAATTTGATAAGTTTTAATTTTTTATAAATTGATCCAAAAAACATAGATTTATAATTATGATCAAAATAAAATGTGTTTCATTTGCTTGTATGCCCTGTATTAATGTAATTGTAGAATGGGTGAATGGTATAGATGAGTCGGTTTAGTTTTTAGGAATGTATGCTTAAAATTTTTGGTTAAATAGGGCATATGAGTCCTTCCTTCTCTATTATGATTATGTATTTTTATGCTTATCTTACTCCCATTCAATGTAATTCGAGGTTTTTTATTCAATGAAATGTAAAAGTAGAAGATATGACAAGAATAGATGCAAAAAGAAGAAGCCAAAAAGAGAAGAAGCTAAGAAGAAAAGACAATCTCGAAGAATTTGTTATAATTTTTACTTAGGTATTTGACCCACTAGTCTCTTTATGGTTTAAGGGGACGAGTAGTAGAAATTCATTAACATTCACCAATTATTGAGTCATGTATGCAATTGAATTACTATATACATGATTAGGCAATTGATAATATATATGACAAGATTAATGTGATTAATATCTAGTATACATGCTATGGTTAAATTGATGAGACCATACCATGTTAAATCCTTCAAATTAATATTAAGTTAACTCGCCTTCAAACATTATGAAGAGAGAACTCCTTTAGTCATTGTTGGATTATTGAGATAAATCAAGGTCACTTCTTCCTTATGGTAATTAAATTATGAGTCATGTGATATCTTCGAACATTTAAATTCAACTTAAGATGAATTGGTAGGCTTGTTGAGATAACTCAAGACCCATCGAATTTGCGAGCAAAATTGATATTCATATAAGATGTGAGATGAAAAGCACTTGTCATGCTAATGAGATTAGAAATTATATGAGATACAATTAGTAAAGAGTTACCTACCTAATCCTTCATGTATAACTTATTGAAATAACTCAAGGTTAATACGTGTTAGAGGATGAGATCCTAATCCACTAAGGAAATGAAGTAAAGATTTTTCTTGAGTCCTATATTGAAGGTTATAAAACTTGAAGAAAATAGTAGAAACAAATATAGATTTTACTTCTGATCTATGCTTGTTTTATTATTAGTGTAATACAATTAACCAAATCGTATGTTTTACTATCTTATTAGATGAGATAGTATAGTTGGTAATATATCGATATGATCGATTATTGATGAAAGTAATACCTTCAATGGTGTAAAATTTCTTCACTGGGAAATGAATTTGAGGATAGTCCTTTAACATAAGAAGATTCTCTATTCGATAGAGTCGTCTCTCCCAATTGAGCCTCCTCAAGATCAAGCTAAAGCTTATGCAAGATAGGTTAAACATAGGGATGATGTGATTATCTCTCAAAGTATCATGTTTATAGCTATGATGTTAGAGTATAGGCACCAATATAAATGCATAAGCACCTTTGATAAGATATCAAAGTTTAAGAGCTTATTCAAGGAGAATATTAGGCATGAGTACTATAAGATAGCTAGGAAGCTCTTTAGAGCTAGAATGGATAAAGGATCCACCATCGAAAAGCTTGTCATTGAGATAATAGGCTATATCGATAAGTTCGGCTGAGCTTCAAGTTAGAATGGATATAGAATTATCCATTGGCCTAGTATTGCAATCGTTGCTTAACGAGCTTTGGACAACTCATCATGAACTTCGACATGATGCACAAGAAAAAGACTCTAGGAGAGTTGATGTCCATGCTGAGGAAAGCTTAGCCTAAGATTAATAAGAAGAATAAAAGCTCGTACTTCTTGTTAATAAAGGAAAAGGTATGGAGAAAGGTAAGAAAAAGCCCAAGCACCAAAAGAAGAAATCTTCTATTGTGCCAACTAGAAGGGTGAAAAAGCTCAAGGTTTAAAATAGCTCAAAGGATGTAGTCTATTTTCATTACAACAAGAAAAGGCATTAGAAGTACAACTACAAGGAGTACCTTGAAGAGGTGAAAAACATTTCTACAACTACCTCGGGTATTTATGTTATTAAAACTAATTTATCTATTTCTAATCCCACATCATAGGTATATGATACTATATATGGTGCTCACATTTTAGAAATGTATATGAGCTTAGAAGGAGAAATAAGATAGCTTCAAGGGAGAATGACCTCTACGACAATAATGGATTAAGAGTTGGACCATTAGTTGTAGGCACTTATGGGTTAGCACTACCATATGGGCTTATGCTAAAACTCATTAACTATTATTGCAATCCTAGTATAGACTATGAATATTGTTTTCATTACTTGTTTGGAATAAGATATTTTTTATTTTTATTTAAGAATAATGGTTGTTCGTTTTAAAGATGAAGTTTTATATGGAACTCGTTTTAATTAATAATAGTTTGCTTGTTTTAAACATATTGAAACTCGCACACATAAGGTAAATGCTAAGACTCAAATGATCTAAATAATATATATATTTGTATCACTATCAACTCGGCCATCCAAATAAGAGTTTTATATCTAAAATAATTATAAATTGATAAATAGATTCATTTGATGATGTTTATGAATCTTATTTACTTGGTAAAATGAAATGAATCCCATTTTCATAGAAAAATAAAAGAGAAAGAGCTACTAAACAGCTTATGCTTTACATATGAAGATGTATTTAGGCCCATATTCACCTATGCAAGAGAATGAAATGGTTATTTCATAATCTTTATGAATGAAAGATCATATTTTGGTTATGTATGAGAAATAAGTCCTAGGCATTTGAAGAGTTTAAGGAATTTAGATTTAAAGTCAAGAAATAAACTAGCAAAAGTATCAAGGAATTTTGATTAAATTAAGATGATGAATACTTAAGTAATTAATTTTTAGATCACCTAGAAGAGAATGCGATTCTCTATCAATGGGCATTGCCTTAAGCATCATCATTGAATGGTATATCCTAAAAAAAGAATAGGATACTATTAGACATGGTTTGATCCATGATGAGTCAAACCGATATCCTTATTCATTTTGTGATATGCACACCTTACTACAACCTTTATTTTGAATAGGGTTCCAATGCTCCAAGCATGTACCATGATGCTTGCCACTTGATTAGAGTGATTTTTAGTCATGGTGATATAAGGATAAAAATAATTCATACTAATGATAACATAGCTGACCCCTTAACTAAGCCTTTGTCATAATAAAAGCATGGGACTCTTGTTTGATTGTCAAGTATAAGGGATATGGCTGGTTAGTTATAGTGCAAGTGCGAGATAGTGTAGGTGTCCTAGATTCAGTCGTGTTTAGATTATTTAATTTATTATAATATTGCATTTTATTTATCAACAAAAGAAGTCTTTCTATTAATTTTTTTTGTTTATAATTTGATAGAATTAGATAGAAGTTTACATGATTTGTGATTGATCAAAAGATGTGAGACAAACATTAATGCATTTAAATAATATCGTTAAATGTCTCAAGTCATAGTATTGTCAAGAATGTACATTGACCATATAAGACTTGTAAGTGCTATGCTCATGCTATAAGATAGTAGTAGAAGATCTCACATCTATTGGCACGGTGATACCAAAACAAGCACTTAGGTGATTAATGTTGAAGAATATAACATTGGATGTGACTTTCCTTGAGAACCCATTTGGTTTCGTTTATAAGAATCTCATACGAGATGGGTATACTTGGTCCTTTGACTTAAAGTCATCACGATTATCTCATTAGAGGATTTATGTACTTTGACATTCATTTTGATGGGCTCGAGTAAAGAGCTCTATGTGGGCTATTTGTTGGGTGCACTAAAAATATAATGGATATAGGTGAAGGACTAAGATAAGACATGTTATTCCTTGTATGCTAAAAGAGTTATCACATTGCACTTCGATGAGTATCTACTCAAGAAATTTATGGTCATGGTGGGAGTTTACCAATATAATATAGTTGGTTTACTTGTAAGCTAAAGCATTTGAGAATCGAAGAAAACTTGTATGATCATAATCGAACAAATGATAAACCCAATTTCGGATCACGAGTGTGATAAATTAACATGAGGATTAAATTATATGATAACCATGGTCATGAAAGGTAATTATAGATTAATTAATCATTTTAGAGAATTGGATAGCCATGATGTCTTACTATAGACTAATCTTGATATATGTATCAATAGATAAAAGAGGAGTCTTTTATTCTTGATAAGTTGTCAACATATTTAAGAGTCTATTAAGTCACAACATAAAGTTTAAACATTCACATAATAAAAAAGAAGCAAAGATTTTGAAAAAGGTTTTCGAGTTTTGAAAGTTTCATATTTTGGAAAGTTAGTTTTCTAAAATGAAAAGTTTTCGATTTTGGAAAGTCGAGTTTCCTATTCTAAAAATTAGTTTCCTAATTTGGAAGTCAATTCCAAATTTGAAAGATAGTTACCTAAAAAGGAAATTAATTTCCTAATTTAGGTTTAAAGGTAATTTGGGAGATTGTTTCGGAATGTGGGCTTCTTAAAATATCCGACCTAATTTATTTGGATGGTCCAAAATTAATTGATAATTAAATGAGTTAAAAGATTTTAGGCTAATAGGCTTAACTTAAAAGCATGCAAGATATTTTTATGAGAGGATAAACTTAAGCCTTATTAGATAAGACTCAAGATTTATAAGGATAAGGTAAGTCAAAACCCATATAGGCAACATCTCCTTGACTTACTAGAAGATGTTGCCACCCCCAATATATAAATAGAGGTGAGAGAGGTAGCATATATATATATATATATATATATATATATATATATAAGAGTATTTATACTAAAAACAAAAGAAAAAAGAAAAAAAAATGTTTTTTCTCTTAAAACCCTCGTTGTCACATCTCTTCCAATCAAAGCCAATAGTTGGCGTAAATTGCCCTCTAGGATTTCTAGTGAAAATTTAACTATATGAAGAATTGGAGCTAGCACTTTACGATTTTTTTAGCTTCTCTTATGAGTGTTTGAGCTGCATGGATTGTTGATAGAGGCAAAACACTTGAACTATTGCTTTTACAAAAGCTAAATCTATACTACAAGAGGTAATCTTTCACCTATGCTTTTAATCCGCACATGTATGATTAGTTGATTCAACAACTTGATCTTGGGAGCCTTTAGATAGAGAAAATTTTTTGTTTTATTTTGCAACTCCATAGGATGTATGATCCTTCACTAAGCAACTCAAAACATTGGAGTAGATTTACAATTCACTCACTAAGACCAAAATTTCCATTTGGAATGCTTTTTTTTCTTTCTCAAAGTTCAATAATTAACTAGAAAATCTTGTTTTACTTAAACCATGCTTAAGTCTAGTTTCAAAGGATAATTTCATAATAAAAATCACTTCAAAAATCAAGCTTAATGAAAAATACATAAATTTTTCTAGTATGTATACATTTCCATGATCATAAGATTCAAAATAATCTCAACATTCTTATAAGATCTCGTTAAAATTCTACCTCAATCATCAAATACGAAAGATATCACACTACTCATGGCATTCATTCCCTTTTTTTTTTTGTATAAATTACCTAAAAATGAAACATAAACACATAAATAATTACAAACAATCCTAAATCCTTCCCCTATGCATAAATTTACATTGTCCTCAATGTAAACATGGAATTAAACATAGGTATATGAAATTTAAGGAGATAGGATGAGAAAGCAAATCTAAAATGTGATAATCAAGAAAGAAGGTGGGAGGTAGAAAAAGGAAGGAAAGCCTAAGACACTTGTCTATGCTTAATTGGTACACAAACTATACCTCTATTCTCTCTCTCCTCTAATTTGAAAGGCCGATTACACACAAGCCATTTAAAGTCTCACTACTTGTGTGCTCGTTCTTCCTTGAAAATTAAAATGTTAAGCACGAGACATATGGGTGTGCCTAGATTTGCTTTATAACCCATGTCTCATTTTTCTACTCGTGCTTCCTTTCTATTCTCCTTTGATGTGTAAATTAACATAGAGACAAATGAGCATGTGTTTTATAAAGGTGAACTTATGTCCTTGCCTATTACCCGTGTCTCCTCTCCTACAATTCACCTTTTATAATGCCTAGTGTGAAGGGAAAACAAACTACGTACAAATATTAAAAGTTAAATAAATTCATTAGGTTGCCTTTCAATAAGTGCATTTGTTTAACGTCATTAGTATGACATTGGTATTGTTTAGTCCTTATAACCGTGATCCTCCAATGTAATCACTTCCTCTCTTTGCATTTGGAATCCTTCATTGAAGTTCAATCTGTGGCCATTCACTTTGAACACCTTGTTGGTCTCCAAACTTTGAATTTCAAATGCACTATGAGAAAACACACTAGTAATAATAAAAGGTCCAATTTAACGAGAATGTAACTTACTTGAAAAAAGCTTAAATCTATAGTAATAAAGGAGAACTTTTTATCCTACAATAAAATTTTTTCTATTAATCATCTTGTTATGAAATATCTTTGTTTTCTCATTGTAAATATTCGTGTTCTCATAGAAATCAAGCTTCAGTTCCTCTAATTCCTATAGTTATAATTTCCTTTGCTCACCTTCCTTATCGATTCTCGTGTTACACTATTTGATTTCCCAAAAAGCCTTATGTTCAATTTCCACTAGAAGATGACAAGACTTACTATGAACCAAAGGATAAGGAGACATGCTAATTGATGTCTTGAAAGTTGTCCTATATGCCTAAAGAGCATCATTAACTCTATCACTCCAATCTCTATGATTGAGATTCATTATTTTCTCTAAAATAAACTTAATCGCTCTTTTAACTCTTCATCTTGCCCATTTGTTTATGTATGATAGGTCGTGGACACCTTACGTGTGACATGGTATTTTTCAATAAGTTTAAATCTATCAATGACATTACTTTTATCACTAATCAATGCCATTGGCATTCCGAATCTAGCAAAAATATTAGACTTGACAAAATCTATAACAACTTTATTAATCCCGGTGGCTTTAGTTTCTAGCCATTTAGACTCATAATCTACGAGTTAAGATAATATGAATAAAGTTAAAAGAAGAAGAAAAGGGTCCCATAAATCAATGTCTCATACATAAAAAATCTCACAAACAAGTATAAAGGTAAAGGCATTTGATTTTTATATGATAAATTACCTTATTCGTGACACTCGTTCACATGTCTTACGTAACATATAGGTATCACGAAATAAACTTAAGAAATAAAAGCCAATATTTTTCTAGTAGTTCTACTAGGTTCAAAATATCCACCATAAGCATATGCATGACAAATATCCAAATAGATTCAAACTTATACTCAAGCACACATTTCCTATTTCCCTAACCAAACAATACTTCCATAAATAAGGATCATCCAATAAATAATATTTAACATCACTTTTTATTCTATCTCTACAAGCCCTACTCAAACCAATAGGTATTTTATACTTTATAAGATAGTTTACAATATCAGCATACCATGGATTCTTACCTTGAAGTGCTGCTAATTGCTCATCTTGGAATAACTCATGTAAGGGTATTACATCCTCTTCTTTCACTAATTGAATAAGGTGATCAACCACTAGATTCTCCGTCCTTTCTTACCTTTGGTCTCCAAACCAAATTCCTAAAGTAGAAGCATCCACCTAATTAGCCTTGGTTTTGCTTCCTTTTTTGACAAAAGATAATTTAATGTTACATGATCAAAATATAAAATAGCTTTTGAAGCAAGTAAATAATGTTTAAACTTATCAAAAGCAAATATAATGGCCAAAAGTTATTTTTCTAAAGTGGAGTAATTGCATTGTCCAAGACCAAGGGTTCTTGAAGTATAGTAAACGATATACACCATTTTTCAACTCTTTAGCTAAGGATAGCTCCCAAAGAAAAGTTACTTACATCACATATGATCTCGAAGGGTCGAGTTTAACCGGATGGTTGGATGATGGGTGCTAAAATTAGCATCTCCTTTAACTTATTAAAAGCTTCTTTACACCATTTATTAAATTCACATGATACGTCCTTTTATAATAAATGGTATAGAGCAAGGAAAATTTTGAGAAGTCATTCATGAACCTTTAGTAAAAACCTACATGAAAAAGAAAAGAATGAATCTCTTACACACTTATAAGGTAAGGTAAGTTTTGCACAATGTCTATCTTTGCTTTATTAGCCTCAATTCCCTTAGATGAAATTACACATCCTAAAACTATTTCTTGTTCTACCATAAGATGACATTTCTCATAATTGAGAACAAGATTAGTTTTAATACATCTTTCAAGTACATAATTCAGATTATCTAAGCATGTATCAAATGAATCTCTATAAACAATAAAATCATCCATAAAAACCTCAATATAATCTCAAAAAATATTTATCATACATTTTTGAAAAGTGGCGAAGCATTGCAAAGATCGAAGGGCATCCGCTCATAAGTGAAGTGCCAAATGGTGAAAGTTTTCTCTTAATCTTTTGAGGCTATCATAATTTGATTGTATTTGAAATACCCATCAAGAAAATAATAATGAGATCTACCCGTCAATCACTTAAGCATTTGATCAATGAATGAGAGAGGAAAGTGATCCTTTCATGTTGTAGCATTCAAATTTCGGTAATCCATACAAACACGTCACCCATTTTAAACTCTTACGGGGATGAGTTCATTATTTTGATTCTCAACTACGATAATCCTTATCTTTTTTTTGCTCTACTTGAACTAGATTTACCTATTTACTAATTAAAATTTGATAAATTACACTAACAACAAGTAATTTTAAAATATCTTTCTTTAATACTTTCATCATCGTAGGGTTCAATCTCCTTTATGCTTCCCTTGTTAGTTTGGAACCCTCCTTTAGAAATATTCTATACATGCATATGGAAGGGCTAATACATTTTATGTCGGTTATGGCTCGTCCTATGACTATTTTGGGATCTCTCGAGCACTCAAAATGATTTTCTCCTCTCACAACTTGGTTAAGTTGTTTGCTATGATTACCAAAAGTGCTTCCCCCTCTCTAAAAAAATACATACTTTAAAAATGCTAGTAATGGTTTAACTTCAATAACTACGGCTCGCATAACGTATGCGGTAATTTCAAGTGGGATATAGGTAAATCAATTTTAGCAACTTCAAACCTATTCTAAATTGAAGGCAAAGATTGTAAAGTTGACACCATCTCTTTTCTTTTATCATCAAGAGCTAAGCTAGAAGTCCGCAAGGTATCTCATTCTAAACTCATACTAATTGTAGCTTCTAGCTTATCTTGATTTTTTAAATCAAAAAATTTTTATGGCAAGCAATCAATAATATCAATAGATAAAATAAAATGAACATTACTAGGATACCTCATCGCTTCAAATATCTTAAAACAAACTATTTCACCATCAAATTCCATGGTCAATGTTCCCTCATGCACATCTATTTTAGTCTTTTCTATCCTTAAAAAGGGGTTACCTAGGAGGGGTATTAAAAGTGGATGAATTTCCTCCATCTATTTTCAAAACATAAAAGTCCGTTAGGAAAACTAGCTCGTTGACTTACACTAAAACATCCTCAACTACCCCTTTAAGGTAGGAAATAAATCTATCCATTAATTAAATTATAACATCGATTTTTTTTAAAGGCCCCAAATTTAGAATCATATAAGCGAAATATGGTATGACATTAATTAAATCTCTAAAAACTAGCATAGGCTTTTCGAATCTTGTGTTACCTACTATATAAGGGATTGTAAATATACTTAGATCTTCATATTTTGAAGGAAGTTTTCTTTGAAAAACTATAGAAACATTCTCTCTCATACTTACCTTTTTGTTTCCCTTCAACTTTTTTTAGAAGTGCGTAACTCTTTTAGAAATTTGGCATATCTTAGAACTTACTTGATGGCATAAATAAGAGGTATGTTCACCTTAACTTTTTGAACATCTTCAATATCTCATTATCTTTCTCTTCTTTCTTTGATTTAGCAAATACATTTGAAAAAAAGAGGTAAAGAAAATCGTTATTCACATTAGTTGGAGAAATTACCTTAGTGGTCTCACTGAAACACTTCAAGTTTTTTTTTTTTTGCCTCTCAATAATCTTCCGCTAGAAGAGCCTTATGTTTTACCTCTATTTCTCTCATATTTATCTAGGTTATGCCTCTTTTATTCTCTCTCATAATTGTTTGAGAGGGAAATTTGCCTAAACATTGGTCCTCTAATCTACCTACGGTAGTAGCAATCTAACTCATTTAAGTCTCTAAGTTCCGAATGCTTTGTCTTATATGTAGTTGGAATTATATGGTGTTATTCTAAAGTTAAGTGGTATTCTAAGCTAATATTTTCACCATGTCTTCCAATGATGAGTTGGAACCCAAGTCGAAGTTTGTTGCTTTTGGAATGGTGGTTGGTAAGGCATTTCGTTGTTGTGCACCACCCCGATTATTCCCGCAACTCAAATAAGGTTATCTCTCCATCTAAGATTATATGTATAAGAATCATTTTCATACCTTCTTTATAATGACAACCTTGGAAAACCACCTATAGCATAAGCCCATTCAGTTGGATTATTTTGCAAAGTAGGAAACATATCAATAAGGTGCCTTATAATGGAACAAATATCATATACTTTCACTTGCTGAAGGCAACCCCTACCATTTGTTTCGTTAGGAAAGTTAATCCTACAATCTGTTACTCAAGTGTAGAGGTATTGACTTCATTTACTTTCTTTAGAGGGAGAGGATCATATCGAGTACCTAACTGTTAGATGTTAGTAATCATATTAGAAATCAAAATTCTAGCTACTACTAGTGTCTTATCTACCAAGGCACCACCATTAGCCGTGTCTATCATAACCCTATCCTACGAGAAGAATCCTTCATAAAAGTACTAGATTAGGAGTTGCTCACTAATCCGATGGTGAGGGCAACTAGTATATAGTTTTTGGAATCTTTTTTAATACTCATATAATTTCTTTCTTGTGTATTATCTAACCCCATATATCTCCTTATGCATGTTAGCGACTCAAGATACGAGAAAGTATTTCTCTAGAAAAAATCTATTCATTTCACTCCAAGTAATGATTGATTTGGATGATAAGTAGTAGAGTTAATCCTTGGCCAGGTCGACCAATGAGAAAGGAAAGCCCTCAATTTAATCTGTTCCTCGGATATCTTAACTAGTTTTATGCTAGATTAGACTATATAAAAATCCTTGAGATGCTTGTGAGGATCTTCACCTAGTAAACCATGAAAGCTAGGTGAAATGAGGATTAGACCAAACCGAAGTTCAAAATCTACCTTAATATCGGGATATTCAATGCATAAGGGCTAAAGATTCGGATCTAGAGCGGTGAACTCTTTCAAACTCTTATTTGTAGCCTTTTTAGAATTACTAAAGGAAAGAAACAATTAGAATATTAAGAAATAATCAATTGGAACACAAATCTTCGATAACAATGCCAAAATTTGATGGCATGTCGTACTCTCATAAAATTATTTAGTTCTTTTTCTCACTAGACCCAATCAAAGGACTATGGTTAGAGGCAAGCAAGGGTCGATCTCATAGAGAAATGGTTAAATAAATTTTTCTTTTGTGACTGATTTTTTTAAGGTACAAGAAGAGGGAAAATGGACCTTTGTTTGGTAAGAGTGATAAAGATAATTAAAATTAAATAAAGAGGTAAATAAAGGTAATAAAGGCCCCGGTCGAATGATACTTTCCACTTTTGGTTCAATCATTGATCAATGATTCAAATATTAATCCATTCATTTCATGAATATTCAACGTAGACTAATAACAAGGCTATCCCCAATCTTTTCTTAGTGATTCATTAATAAAAATAAGCTATACAATTAATCTCTAACTATTGAACAACCTAAAACAAGTGAATAGATTTAATCTAATAATAACATTAAGTAATAGAAAGATAGGTGAAGCCAAATAACTCTCCTACAAGTTAGGAGAATTTAGTCTAGTTCTATATTTTCCAAATAATTAAATGAAAACATGTTTATAATCATTAATCCCTAGTTACTATCATATATAAGATTAGATAAGCAATTACGGACTTGAATTGTTAACCGAGTATTAGATTATATAGATTAACCAATTAGTATGCATACTAATCAATCAATCAACATAATCATGTTCAAATATTATAGAAAAACATAAAATTCCCAAAAAGAATTAGATTAGAAGTAGAACCTATTTAGATCTTACAATGATTTAACTAAAGCTTTGACTTTTCCTTTAACCAAGGATGGGTATTTAGTGTTTCATGGTTTTGCTTACAAAAACTTTTCTATCTATGGCTACTAAAATGAATGAAAGAATAAAGTAAAACCCAAACTTTTTTATTTATTACTAAAAGTAAGGTTTCTTGACACACATAGCCGATCACAAGGACACACAGTTTGTTTATATGACACAAGGCTTACTCTTTAGATTCATATGGCTTGGAGCCTTGAATAACTAGTGGCACATGGCTCACTCTTCGAGGGCACATGATCATGTAACATTTGCTCTTCATCTTATGTCTTCTAACTACTACCTATACGGCGTTTCTTTCTCTCTTGACTAATAGCCCAATGATAACACACGTGGGCATGTCACTTCTTTTGCCCAAGCTATTTTATTTCCTACCGATCATGTGTCTCTTTGTATAGAACATCCACATGGCTTTTTTCTTTATTTCATACATTTAGTAGCTTTTTTCTCTTATAAGTCATATGGTCGTATGTCTCTTCCTTCAACTTGGATATGCATGTTGTCTCTATTGGGTCCTTTATGGGCTTGGGTCTTTATCAGCCTTGGGTTAGGTTTATTCACTTTAATTTGTCATTTTTTCTATAAAAACCCATAGTCATTATCTTAATCTTAATTAGTTCAACACTATACTATAAGTACTAGTAAGTTTAATGTAAAATGGAATAAAAGTTATGTAGATTATGCACCGACTAGAATCACACATAGGTTTCTTAAGTCCATGATCATTCATCATGCCTTTCATTCATTCAAGACAAAGCATAAATATAGAAAAATCTAACAAATGTACATGACTTATTATTAACATGGAAAAATTTCATAAAGCATTTAAATATCACATATTCAAGTAAACTTTATTTAAATCTAATTGTTCTAATTATGGAATTTTGAGAGATAAGTAATTTGGAATGTCATAAATTCTAGTAAGATCAAAAACCATTTTTTGTTCATACTAACAATCTGAACAAAACTTTAAAAACAATCAAAATTGTTGAAACACAAAATGTCTAGAATCACTACCGCTCTAGCCGTGACTTTGAGTTAGCATATCTACGACTACGGAACTCCTTTTTAAGTGATTACAATTTTGTTAGAAAGATACATAAGTGTAGTTTTATCCAGAAAACCATTTTATTAGATTCTAATTTATCATTTAGAAGTTATGATATTTCTACCACAAACTATCGAATTTAATTCGACCGAAAACAACTTGAGTCACTACTTGTATGAGTCATGATATAAATTAGCATTTCTCCTAATAAGAAAGTTTCAATTTTTTTTAGAAAGATACATAAGTCTAGTTTCATTCAAAAAAATTCATTAGATTCCGATACGCTGTTTAGAAGTTATGATATTTCTACCATAGACTATCGGAATCCACTTATGATTTCAAACTCGTATGAATCACTATTACACGAGCTATGACTTTGAGTTAGCATATCTCACACTAGGGAACTCTATTTTAAGTGACTCTATTTTATTTAGAGAGATACAAAAGCCTAGTTTGATTCGATATGTCGTTTATAAGTTATGACATTTCTATCACAAATTATCAAAATCTAATTCCGATAAAAAAACAAGATGCATGAGTTTAATCTCATCAAACAATAATCAATCTAACCATATAACATTATAAAAATCAAACTCTTAAACAATATAAGCATGGATTCTAATTATGGTTTAAGAAGCTTTGATACCTTTAAAGGAAATGGTGGGAGGGTACAGTGGAAGCATGTTGAATTTTAAAAATTTCAAAACACAAACAATTAGTGTGATCTCATCACACCTCAAGTAGATGTCTCATAACTCATAACTCAACAATCAGCCAAAGAATACTTATAACACATATGCAAGACTAAATATCAAATGGTAGAAATATTACCTCTTGTAGTCTAGAACCAGCAAATTGATTTGATCTTAAGCTTCTCAAATCTAAAGCCTCTAGTTTTCACATACGAATTCTACATAACCGAGCCTTCAATCTAGGACCTAGTTTAGAAATTTGATCATTTCTTTCAATTTTCTAGAATTGATCTCTAGTCCCTACTAAGAAATCTAGAGAATTAGAGATAAGAGAATGCAAGACATTCATTCATTCTACCTTGCTCTTTATCTCGTTTCTCTACTCTTTTCACTAACTTATCTTGGGTGGAGAAACTTGTATGTATGAGAGATGACAAATGTCTTTCTCAAAGACATTTATTCATCATGCATGCATTATTCATGACATATGTCAATATTATATGCAACAATCAAGACACTTCTTGATTACATAATTAAATCATATATGCATTAATTGAGACACATAATATTCCATTAAGATTATGTTAATCTTAAACTTAGATTATTTTGACTAATTCATTCTTAATGACTTGCCATTTATATATCATATAAATCGGGTCATAATTAATTTACCCTAACTTGGATTAAACTTTAAAACATACTAAGGACCTTATAAACTCATTTATAAGTTTAATCATATTGATTTTGATTAATTAATTAAAAATTTTAATTAATAATCATGAAAATTTTTACTCATTCAATAAAAACTTCATTATATGTGACTTTCTAGGTTTATGTCTAATTAGCAATAGGAATATGATATCAACTTTTTGACATCATGAGAAAACTCTTTTCTATATATAAAGATATTCTAAAAGTATCCTTTGTCCCATAAGTCATGAGTGACACCCGACTTAGCATATCATGATTACCTAATTAGATATGAATGAATTAAATTGATTAGGTAAATTCCATGAAACCAATGATCATAATTACCATGCATTCGAATGCTTTTATTATAAGATCCCGATCTTAGCTTAGGTCATGTAAATGTCGGACCCTAATTACTTAGATACTATGACCTCACCTCGGTTTTAATTTTGATATTATAAGACTTTTGTTAGAAACTATTTTTTAGTGAATCTATTTATCCTAGCCAAGAACCTTATTTATCAAGTATAACTAGATAATAGAGGATCTTATCTTCGTTTACTCAAGGTAATGAATTCTATATTAGTTGAACACCCACCTCCTACACATAACTAAGTATGATCATCACATGCCATATACCCATACATGTCTAGCAGAGGTATATAAGTAGTAACAAACCCCAATCATCTATGTGTGAGATAACAATGTTCCCACGAAGTTAAAGGATTATATGCGGTATTATAATCTAGATGATGAATCATTGATAAGCTATAAGAACTTCATGTTATCATCATCTAATATTACTATTTAACCTACTTAAAAGGAGTGTCCATATGTTTGTTTTGATATCACATATCACATATCATGAAACTCACTATCTAAACAAACGAAGTGATAATCTTTTGGATAAATAAAACCTAATCAAGTATCTTATGACCATGAAATCTTTAAAGTTTTTTATTTTAGAAATATCCGTCACACATTCTAAACATGTTTTAGAATAGATATTTTAACAATATACTTAAGGACTATGTTCAAAATATTAAACAATTATCATATAATGTATATATCTTTTTGTTGCTACAAAAGGATAATTATTTACAAATTACATAATACATATGGCTCTTGGGCATACATATCTAACAATCTCCCACTTATAGTAAAGTCATTCACTTGAATATCCGATACTTATCCTATCAAGATGATAGCTTAATTATTATTATTTCATGGCCTTTATCAATCGATTAGCAAGGTTCTCGACTAATGCTATTTTTTGTAATGTTGCATCACCTTTTCTAACAATGTCTCCGATAATGGGATAATATCTTTCTATATGTTTGGATTTTTTATGAGGCTTTAGTTCTTTTGCTTGAGTTATTGCATCATTATTTGCATAGTATAGAGAAACTAGTGACTTAATGCTAAGAACCACGCTAAGTTCTATCATGAACTTTCTAATCCAAATAGCTTTAACACCTTTTCCTAGTATAAACATTATGAGAGTCCTATCATTTTCTTTGATCTATCTCTATAAATATGATATAAAAAATATATGTTGCATTTCCTAAATCTTTTCATAGTGCTAGATAACAAAAATTTTATTGTGGTAAGAATGCCAATGTCATTTTTTATCAATAAAATGTCATTTATATAAGATAAGAAAAGTGAGAGCAATCCCACTAACCTTTTTGTTAACATAAAGCTTATCTTTATTTTTAATAAATCTAAAAGGTTTCATGGTTTTAACAAAAGATGGTTCTAGCTCCTTGAAACTTGGTTAAGACCATAGATGGATCTTTTAATCTTACACACTTTTATACAATTATTTGATTCAAAAACCTTAAGTTATACCATGAAATTTTTTTCCTTAATGAAACAATTAAGGAAAGTAGTTTTGACATCCATTTTCAAAACCTCATCATCATAGTGAGTTACAAAAGCTAATAATATCCTAATGGATTTAAGCATGGGTACTGGAGAGAAGGTCTCCTCATAGTCCACTCCTACTCCTTGGCTAAATCCTTTAGCTACAAGTCTTGCTTTAAAAGTCTTTACTTTTCTATTTGCACTAATCTTTCTCTTAAAAATCTATTTGTTCCCTTTAGGTACATTACTTTTAGGTGGATCAGTAAGTTCCCAAATTTGGTGTGCACACATGAATCCATTTTAGATTTCATAGCAGGTAGCCATCTTAAAGAATCTATATCCGATATAGTATCCTTATATGTAATAGGGTCATCTCCATGATCAATGTCTTCAATAACAAACAACACTTATTTATGATGAAGAAAACCATATCTCTCTAGTAGGTGAGATATTCTACTAGATCTTTAAGGTGCTGATGTGCTGAAATTTTTAATAGTTTCAAGTTTATCACAAGGTTGATCAATTTGCATTTGATCATTTTATTAGATTGCTTTAGATGACACCTCATTCAATTCTATCTTTTTTCCTTTGCCAACTTCTTGAAGAAAAAATGACATCCCTACTAATAACAATTGTTTGTTCTATAGGAAGATAGAAGTAATACCCTAAACATGCTTTAGTGGTATCCAATAAAGTTACCTTTTATAGATTTGGCTTCCAACTTATTGATTTTTAATTTTTTAATAAAAGTTGGACAATCCTAAATCTTAACATGGTTAAGACTTAGTGTCTTACTATTCCACATCTCATATGGGGTGGTTAGGATAGATTTAGAAGGAACTTTGTTAAGAATATAATAGGCGATTTGAAGTGTAAATACCCATAAGAAACTGGGCAAATCGAGTATAGCTCATCATAGATCTCACCATATCTAATAAAGTATGATTCTTCCTTTCTAATACTTCATTCAGCTATGGTGTTCTAGAGAAGTGAGTTGTGAAACTATGCCATATTCCTTAAGAAATTTAAGAAACTTTATACTTAAGTATTCACCTTTTCTATCTAATTAAAGATTCTTAAAACTCTTTCCTTTTTTTTTTCACTTTGCATTTGAATTTCTTGAAATTTTCAAGGGATTCAAGCTTATGTTTCATTGCATAAACATATCCATGTCTTGATAAGTCATCTATAAAAGTAATGAAATTGAAAAAACCACTTTTAGCCATTAAACTAAATGGACCATATACATCATTATGTATGAGTTCTAAAATTTCTTTGGCTCTTTCTTCTTTTCCAACAAAAGGTGATGTAGTCATTTTTCCTTGAAGACAAGATCATACATTAGAGTTGGTACATTACTAAAAGGATTCAAAATTCCTATTTTCTCGAACCGAGTGATTCTATGTTCTCCAACATGACCTAATCTTAAGTTCCATAGAAGTTTTTGACTAGAATGATTCATAATCATAACATTAACTTCACATACACTTAGCATTATTTTATTATTCGTATTATCCAAATAATAAAGACCATGAATCACATAACCTTTACCAATAATATTATCATTATAATATATTAAACAAATATGTCTCTTAAAAAGGATTCATAACCCCTCTTAGTTATAATAGATATAGAGATAATATTCTTATAAGCATTAGGTAAATACAAAATGTCTTTTAATAGTAAAACATGATCATTAAGATCAATAAAAGGTTTATCCAATAGCTTTGCCAAGCAACACTTCCTCCATCTCCAACCTTTAGGGTCATCTCATCTTTTTTCTAAGCTCTCATTGATTGCTACTTCCTGCATATAGGCACATATATGAGAACTTACATCGGTATAGAGAATCCAAGCCTTTGATGAATTACTTGAATTAATGGAAATTATGTAATATAATGAAGACATACCTTTAGAAGGCTTATCCTTTTCTTTAGAAGGCTTATCCTTCCTTTTGCCCTTCGAGGACTTTAAGTACTTTAGGTAGTTACGCTTCTAGTGTCTAACTTGTTGACAATGAAAACTATTTCCTTTACCCTCATCTACCTTCTTCTTAGCCTTGCCCTTGGACACACCACCTTTGGGGTTTAAGGTTGGAAGCCTTTCTTCTTTTTAGTCCTACTAGAAGAAGAAGCATTTTGCCTTTTACCATATATATTTTAAGTCATGACTAGCATGTTTGACAACTCTGCAAGCATGCATTCTAATTTGTTCATGTGAAAATTCATAATAAATTGAGTGAAAGACTCGGGAAGGGATTGAAGGATGAAATCCATTTGGAGGTTGAAGTCCATAATTAAATCTAGACCCTCGAGTTGCTCAATGACACTTATCATCTTATAGACATGAGTTCCAACATCAATACCCTCATGAAATTCATGCTCGTATTGGGGCATCTCGATGGATTAAGCCTCCTTTGATCTTGCTTGTCCATGTCTTTTAAGGTACATAAACATTATTGGCATACCAAGGTGAAATTACAAACCAAAGAGCTACAAAAGGCTCAACGAGACTATTACATCAACCAAAAATAAATAATTAATTATTACATTCCCACATTAATAACAATCACATATAGGTTTCCTATGTCCTTGATCATCCATAATTCCTTTCAATCATTCAACACAAAGCATAAATATAAACAAATCTTACAAATATACATGACTTGCATTAAACAAGGAACAAATTCCATAAACAACTTAAATATCACATATTCAAGTAAATTTTTTTTTAATTTAACTTTTATAATTATGGAATTTTGAGAGATAAATATTCTATAATATCACATATTCTAGTAAGATCAAAAGTCATTTTTTTTAATAGAGATACTGAAGTGTAGGTTCATTTAAAAAAATTCATCGATTGTGATCTCGCTATTTCAAAGTTATGATATTTCTACTTCAGATCGTTAGAATCCAATTTTGATCGAAAACGAGCATGCATATGTTTGATCTCATCAAACAACCGATGTGGACAAAAAGGCTTATGATGTACAATAGGGTATGGTGATAGGAGTTGGGATTTTTGGGGTTTTTGAACCGAGTTTGGTGCGAAACGGGGCCAACAATCAAAACTCATTAGCTTTGCCTATGATGTACATGTTTTTTTTTTGCAAAAAAAAAGTCATTTAGGCCCTTAAATCGCTAATTTATTATTATGTACGTACGGTAAGCGAGGTTTTTAGAATCTTTCCTACTAAATTTCAAATTTTTAGTGTTTGTTTTTTTTTCAAATTATTTTAGGATTTTGACCTAAAATTTACTATTTATGTAAGACATTTAGGCTGAAAAACGTCACTTTTTCTTGATTAATAAACTTTTGTGATAAAGTATCTCAATTTTCTCCAATTGTCGACATTTTTTGAATCAACAAAATTGAAGCTTATTCCTTGGTATTTGTGTGCAAATCAACAGAGTTATAGTAGATCGAAATTTGAATATCATATCAATGGTATTTATCTTTCTTTCTTGTTAGCTTCCGCTACATCGGTTGGTAGTAGAGCTCGGATATTGTTTTCCCGACCATGCCACTAAGGAGATAGCAATAGCGAGAACGAGATGTGGGCAAGCTATATGAGCACACCGATGTTGTGTGTTTGGAATAACAAATTGAGCCACCGAATGATAGTATGAAGCAATCCCTACAGTAATTAGAGGCGTTGGCCCGACAAATAGGTATGCTAATGATGAACATGGGTAGGGGTCCTAGGAACCAAAATTAAAATCACCAATGGGAGGCATAAAAAACTAATCATGAAGACGATGAGGATAATGAGAACGTCCTAGTTAGGAGGCGTCAAGTTCCCGTGAGGGAGCCTAATAGTAGGAGGTGGGAAAGTGGTATGTGGACGGAGATTTTTGAATTTCATGACACCCTTCAAGCGAGAGGAGTTTCTAGATTAGTCGTCGATAGTGGAAGAGATTCTAGAGTTTAAAGATATCCCCGAGGATAAGCGGGTGTTCTTAGTGGCCACTAAGTTTAGAAAGAGGACGACCGGTTGGTAGGAATAGCTAAAGTTGACTAAAAATTGGATGGGTAAGCCTAAGATTACATCTTGGGAGAAGATGAAGAAACACATACGTACTATCTTCTTACCCTATAATTTTCGGAGGATAATGTACCAACGGTTACAAGATTTGAGACAAGAGGTTCGATCGGTAGATGATTATACCACGAGTTTTACCGGTTGTTAGCTCAAAATGAATTATAGGAGATAGAGGATCGATTGGTGACGAGGTATATCGGGGACCGAAACCATAGATTATGGACTCTATTAATATGTTCAATCCGGTATGTCTTTCAGCGACCTTTTAGAAGACGCCGCTAGTTGAGAAGTAGTCGCGTCATTCAAGTAATTTCACTAACCCCTTTAGTATGGGAGACAGTAGTGGTAGTAGCGACGATAGCGAGGTTGAGTGTTGGTGGTGGCAATATAGGTCGAGTAGAGAGCGACGATAACAAAGGTTGAAACATTCCAATTGTTGGACAACCTAACAAAGTAACCAATTCTCACATAAAATACTTCGATTGCGATGAAATTGGCCATAGGTAGTCGAGCATCGAAAGACAAGAAAGAAGGTGCTTCTTGTTGATACATAAGAGTATGAAAAAAATGATGATGAGTTAGCAAGTGAACTCGTTTATGATGATAGTAGATGCCTCGGAGGAGGAGATTGTTATAAGAGATGAGGGGATGACACTTGGTTGTGAGGAGGTTTTGCTTAATTCCTAGGGTCATTGAGGATGATTGGCTAAAGAGTAACATTTTTCAATCCACTTGTACCATTTAGGGTAAAGTATGTCATTTTGTTGTTGATGCCGGTAGTTGTGATAATATTGTATCCGATAAGGAGTGTAAAAGTTAAGCCTCAAAACGAGAGGGACATCCGAGGCCTTACAAGTCGGCTTAGCTTAAAAAGGGAGGCGAGGTAACTCGTTTATAAGCGTTCTTTAATGTCATTCTCTATTGGTTCCAAATTAAGGATGATGTGTGATGTGATATGGTCACCATAGATAAATGTCATTTGTTATTAGGTAGACCATGGTAGTATAATAGGAGTGTAACCTATGAGGAACGATCTAACACTTACGGGTTCTTATTCAATGGGGTGAAAATTATGTTTATACCTAGTAAGAATTTGGTTGTTTCTAAACCCGCAAAGGACAATAATAAGTTGGCGTCATTGGCTCAATTTGAGAAAGAGGTGTAGAATTCGAAAATGATTTATGTGTTGATGGGGAGGCGAGTCGAACCGAGGCGGTAGTATCGGAGGTAGTAGCCCCCTCGTGGTAGAATTTCAAGATGTGTTTCTAAAAGAGTTATTTGACTAGTTACCCTTAATACAAGATATCCAAGCACCATATTGATCTAGAGCCTAGGATGATGCTACCTAATAGACCCCATTACTCTGGATGAGTCCTAGTGAGCATAAGGAGTTGATAAGACAAGTTGAAGAGCTACTTGCCAAGAGCCATGTGCAAGAGAGCTTGAGTCCCCGTGACTTACCTGCTTTGTTGACTCCAAAAAATGATGGTTCTTGGCATATTGTATGTAGATAGTCATGTCATTAATAAAATTATAGTTCGGTATAGGTTCTCTATTCCATGATTAGATGACTTGCTTGATCGGATGAGTGGGGTAATTATCTTTACTAAACTGAATTTGAAGAGTGGATATCATTAGATACGTATTACACCCGAAGATGAGTGAAAGACGACCTTTAAGACACATGAGGGTCGTATGAATGGTTAGTCATGTCGTTTGGGTTATCAAACATACCTAGTACTTTTATGCACGTCATGAATCAAGCCTTGAGGCCATTTATCAATAAATTTATTGTTGTTTATTTTGATGATATTCCGATTTATAGTGCTAATCCGGAAGTCCATGTTCAACATTTGAGGGAGGTTTTGATAGTGCTTCGCCAAGATAAGTTTTATGCGAAGTGAAAAAATATGTATTCATGGAACTCAAGGTACTCGTTTCGGGCTATATAATTTCGAGAGATGGATTGTAGGTAGATGAGTTCAAAGTCAAGATGGTGAGACATTGGTCATGGCCTAGCTATATAATAGAGGTTCGGAGTTTCCATAGGCTTGCTTATTTTTATCGACGCTTTATTCCTCACTTCGGTAGTATCATGACCTCGATTACCGACTACATAAAGGGAATAAAATTTACATGCTCCGAAGAGGTAGAAGAGGCATTTTGATAGATTAAGGTACGATTGACATCCGCATCAATTTTAGTGTTGTTAGATTTTATACAACCATTCGAGCTATATAATGATGCATTAAAGTTGGGTATTGGGGTAGTGTTGAGTCGAATAACGGACCGAGTGGCCTACTTCGGTGAGAAACTATCGGGTGTAAGGCTTAATTACTATACTTATGATGTAAAGTTTTACACGAGTGGTTCGAGCAATCAAACACTAGAGACATTACTTATTCCATAAGGAATTCGTATTGTATATCGACCATGAGGCATTGAAGCATCTACACAAGTAGGATAAGGTATCGGCAAGACATGTGAGGTGAGTTGCTTCCTCGCAATAGTTCACTTTTATAGTTAAATATAGAGTCAGGGTCACTAACGAGTAGCGGATGCACTAAGTAAGAGTAGTTGCTTACCGACGCGTATGCGAGTTGAGGTACCTAGTTTAGATTCGTTTTTTGATTTGCTTGATATCGATCCATACTTCTCTACTCGTTATGGAGAAGGTTCGCATATGAGAGAAGACGGAATTCCTATTGCATGATGGGTTCCTGTTCAAGGAAAATCAGCTTTATATTCTCGATTGTAGCTTGCGTGTGTGGATTATTAATGAGCTACATAGGGAGGGTCCCGTAGGGAAAGATAGAATGTTATAACTAATTCGAGCTTCGTACTTTTGGCATACCATTTGGAGAGAGGTCGATAAGTTTGTATAGCATTGTCGAATCTATCAAATGTCTAAGGTTCGTCGCTACTAATGCTAAACTTTACATGCCGCCGTCTATCCTTTCTTAGTCTTGGGTGAATGTTAGTATGGATTTTGTTTTGGGACTACCTTAAACACAAAGAGATAATGATTCTGTCTATGTGATAGTTGATTGTTTTTTCTAAAATAGTTCATTTTATTCCTTGCAAAAAGACAACAAATACTATTAATGTTACTCATCTTTATTTTCGAGAGGTATATTGTTTGCATGGTCCGATTGTATCCATTGTGTCCGACGGAGATACAAGGTTCCTCAATCATTTTTGACGTAGCTTGTGGAAGATGGTGAATGTAAAATTAAATTTCAGCGAGTGCCTATCATCCATAGACGGACAGGAAAAGCTGAAGTTGTTAATCGGTCTTTAGGAAACTTGCTTTGATGTTTGGTTGGTGATCACGTCAAGTGTTAGGATCGAAATTATGTCAAGTCGAGTTTGCTCATAACTATGTTATTAATCGGAGTACGAGATTCAATCTTTTTCGGGTAGTGTATTTTATGGTTCCACGTGGACCTTTGGATTTGATGTCGCTTATCGAGCAAAATAAAGATTCATGGTAAGGCATCGGATTTTATGATAGGATTATAGGAGATTCACAAAACCGTGCATGACAACTTAACTCGGCTTTATGGGAAGTACAAAGCGAGTGCTCGATAAAAGGCATCATCATGTCGAGTTTGAAAAAGGTGACTTCGTATGGGTTGTCCTAACCAAGGATAGTTTTTTATGGGAGATTATAACAAATTGGCAGCAAAGAAGATTGGTCATATAGAGATAGTTGAGAAGATCGGTCCCAATGCATATCATTTTACACTACCTAGTTAGATTCGTACCGTCGATGTGTTCAATGTAAAACATTTGATACCCTTTCACGGTGACTCTTATAATGATGATGATGCGAGTTAATTTGAGGTTGAATTTTCTCTTTCCCGAAGGGAATGATGTGGATCAAAAGGCCTTGAAATTTATGGAGCGACACGTAGGGTATGGTGACGGGAGTTGGGGTTTTTTAACCTAGTTTGATGTAAAACGGGCCAACGATCAAAACTCATCGGCTTTGCTTATGACGTACGTGCTATTTTTGTAAAAAAAAAGTCGTTTAGGCCCTCAAATCGCCAATTTACTATTCCGTTCGTACGAGTAACGGGTTTTTAGGATCTTTCCTACTTAATTTTGAATTTTTAGTGTTTGTTTGTTTTTCAAATTATTTTAGGATTTTGACCTAAAATTTACTATTTATATAAGACGTTTAGGCTGAAAAATACCATTTTTTCTTGATTAATAAACTTTTATGAGAGAGTATCTCAATTTTCTCCAATTGTCGGTATTTTTGAATCAACGAATTGAAGCTTATTCCCTCGTATTTGTGTGCAAATCAATAGGTTATAGTAGACCGACATTTGAATATCGGATCAACGGTATTTATCTTTCTTTCTTATGAGCTTTCACTACGTCAACAAAAATCAATCTAACCATGTGCCATAAAAAAATACATTCTTAAACAACATTAGTATGGATTCTAAATAGGATTTAGGTGGCTTTGATACCACTTGAAGGAAATGGTGTGAGGTACAATAAAAGCATGTTGAATTTCAAAAATTCCAAAACACAAACAATTGGTGTGATCCGATCACACCTCAAGTAGATGTCTCATAACCCATAACTCAAAAATTAGTTAAAACATACTTAGAACATACATGTAAGACCTAATATCAAATGGTTGAAAGATTACCTATTTTAAGAGGATGCTTGAGATACTCTAAATGTGAACATTATTCATTGTTGTAACCGAAGGAGTTTAACTTGTTGTCCTTGTATGGTGATGAGTATGATAACTAAAAATCTACTTTGAGACTTTCAATGTCATAATTATTTGACATGCTATGAATTGTTGATTTTGAGAAGAGCCACTGTTAGACCTTAATTTTTCATTCATGCTCGAGCATTTCTATAAGTTTCGTAAAGAAAAAAAAAGACATGATATTGATAATTGTTATTTATTTTCTTGACTATAATGTCAAGACCACATTAATTTTGAGAACTTTAAGAATTAAAAGAAAAGAGAAACAAATTGGAGTGAACATATGTTACCATTAGATTCTGCAAAGACACAACCTAGGACTTCCGAATATCAAATTAGCGAGAATGGTCTCATAAAGTTTATTTTAAAGACACCGCCACCCCTACTACTCTTGCAAATTCAAATTATCAAGCACTTTCATATAATTATAGGCATAACCTTCTTCCTAATTGATCTCATTCTATTATACAATCTATATATCCAATATAATCAATGTAGGAGGTTTGACTTAAAGAGGGAGATGATTCACTTCTAAGAAACTAAGAAAGAATAAAAGAAAAGATATAATTGCCCCTTCAAAAAATGTTGAAGTGAACAAGGTAGTAGACGATAAAGAAGCTACAAAGTTTTTCAAACTAATTAAACATAGCAAATAAAGTGTTGTAAATTAATTAAAAAACTCCTACTCACATATTGTTACTATCATTGATTCTCAACTCAAAACCTCATCGCAAGGCTTCATAAAAAGTTCAGAATGAATTTTATATTTCACAAGATATTACTTTTGAATTGATGAAACATTTGATTAGTAGAGTTTAGACCATCAACTATCTATATTATATAGTGGACAAGTTGAGTTTTGAAAATACTGATCATAACAAAGCTTTAGACATTACTATTAAATATAAAAAGTGCATGGTGGTTAAAGTGTTAATTGATAATAATTTAACTTTAATGTGCTTTCAAAATATATTTTAAATTAATTATCAATTGACACCCAATTGATGCTTCTTGTAACCGATTTAGCAAAATAATCTACTAGACTTTATGATCGTTACACCTTCACATATCATTAGAATATTTATCTCGACATGAGGCCTCTGCAAATGGCAATGAAATTTATCAACAAAGATTATTTGCAATGATAGAATAAAGATTATTTGCAATGAAATTGTTCATAAAGATTAGTTTTTTTTTTTTTTTTTTGTTGTTGGAGAGGGATCTTTACGCATGACGTGGCCTGTTCTCAATCTCTACCAAAATATCCAGAAACAACGAAACACGCTGCCCATTGCCTTTTTCTGTCTCCCGTGTTTCCCCCACCATGCCACGTCTACAGCCTCGCTAACATACGCTTATATGCTCACTCAACCCCACTCGCCTCCGCAACCTCATCCGTTCACTTCATTACCAACTCCGCTCTTGTACTCGACGGCGCATGTTAACCAGAACCCGTATCCAATAAAACGCAATATTTTAATTGAACAAACCCAGAAAAAGCTGAGAGCAAAAAGAAATAGAGAGATAACATAACAGAGTATAATAGTACTGCTAGTTTGCTTAAGCGAGCTGGTGAGTGGGTGGGCGAGTGGCGGGCTGCTCCGCCGTCGTTCAGTGAGGAGAGGTTAGTTTGCTTTTGAGTTATGTCTTTCCGGTGATCCAAATCGAGCCGTTCCATTTCCTGCCCCGGTCCCACATAGATCCTTAATCCAGACCGTCACTCAGACATAGTTTTATAGCTCGCTTGCCTTTTATGAAAAGAAGCTAACTTGCGCGTGTATTAAGAAAGAAAGAAGGAGAGAAAATATTTCGATTTTATTTTTATTTTTTGTTGTTGCTGTTTTTTCTTCCTTCATCATCGTCACTCGCAAATTTGAATAATCCAAACCCTAGTCCTAATTTGTCTCCAAATCCTTAACCAGAAAGAGAAGAGGTATTATTATTTGGTAGGGTAATTATTCAATGGAGCTCGTCTAGTTTTGTTTTTGTTTTTTTGAAAGAAGAAGAGAAATTGAATTGATCAGATATGGAGGGAGAGGTAGATGAGCAGAATTTGAGTGGGCACATGAAGGAGAGTGGAAATAGTAAAAGTCGAGGAGGAGGAGATGGTTTTATTGATAGAAGCAAAGTGAGGATTTTGTTATGTGATAATGATGCAAAGAGCTCTCAGGAGGTATTCACTCTCCTTGTGAAGTGCTCTTATCAAGGTAATATATATAATTTTTTTCCTGAGCTCTCAGGAGGTATTCACTCTCCCTGTGAAGTACTTTTATCAAGGTTATCTTATTATTATTATTTTTTCCTTTTCCTTCTCGTGCTAGATGAATAATTAGGAAAATGAAGTTTGGCCTCCACTAATTTGATACCGAGGCTTTGATTAGCTTGAAAGGATCCTAACTGTATCTAGTTATTTGGTTTTTGCTATTTTGGGTGAACAATATAAACATCATTTGTTTAAGATTGATATGAAACATTATATTTCTTTTTTCCCAAGAATCATTTTTAGTCTGCTGGAACTCCAACTACATTTATTGATGTTTGCCAAATAGCTTAGTTTATTATATCTGAATTTTCAAACTCAATTTGTATACCCATACTTCTTTTATGAAGAAACTTTGGTAGAATGCTAACAGTTGCCGGTTTTGATATTGTGATTTCAGTTACTTTTTTTTTTTTTTTAATTTCATGATTTTTCTACATTTGTGTTTTGTGTCCACATTTCTTTAAGTAAGCTCAATAATTCTGCTACTTTGCTATATTTGTTTTTAAAGTTAATGTGCAATTTCTATAATGAATCTGTGTTCCTTTTGCTTCACAGTCACATCCGTGAGATCGGCTAGGCAGGTGATTGATGCACTAAATGCAGAGGGGCCTGAAATCGATATCATACTCTCTGAAGTTGACCTTCCAATGTCAAAGGGCATGAAAATGTTGAAGTATATCACACGGGATAAAGACTTGCAGCGTATTCCTGTGATCAGTAAGCTTATCGTTTTGAATTTACTTCTAAGATCATTTGTAGTAAAATCTCTTTTCAGAGTAGGTCCTAAGTATTGAAAAGCTTTTTGTTTGATTAGTGATGTCGGCACAGGATGAGGTCTCAGTTGTTGTCAAGTGCTTGAGACTAGGAGCGGCAGACTATCTTGTAAAGCCTTTACGGACTAATGAGCTCTTGAACTTGTGGACGCACATGTGGAGAAGGCGGCGGATGGTTTGTTTGCTTTTATTTGTTTAGCATTTTTATTTTTTATTTTTTTGGTTTTCTTGAACTTCTTTGTGCTGTTTTGGATTCTCTCACTTTCTAATATAGTGACTGGATGTCGGGTGGAGCTGGTGTGGTAGTATTGTATGGTAGTAATGCTGGGATAGAGAAAAGGCGTATAGAGGGTGTTTAGGAATATTCGGGAAGCACAACAACCTAGGGATAATTAGCAAAAAAGGAAAACGTGATGTGGAGAGAGAAAATGTGAGGTTAGAGAGAAAATCTCTCAAGTGAAGGAGTGGCCAAGGGATCCCAGATGAGGTAAGAGATGGCGTATTTTTGGTGTAAGAGGTATTACTTGGCCGTTACGATTATGACAAGTTTTCAGTGTGTATTAGATGAATGCCATGTGTCTAGAGGGACACATGTCCACATTCTTAAGTTTTATCAAGAAAGGTTAAGGTGGCTCTTGGCCAAACTCAATGGACCTTGCTTTGAGCTCACAAAGCCAAATCTCCGTAACCATCCCACAAGGCCAAAGATTAATTGTGGACCGTGCCACATGTTCTTGGCTAATTCCTTTGGGCCTCCAGCCTTTATCAAGTGTGTGTTGAGGCTTGATTTATGTTGGTATCTAATGGGTAGTTTCTCCAAGTCCATGCTCAAAAAAAAAAAAAATTAATAATAAATAAATAAAATAAAATAAAATAAAGGAAGGTGAAATGGACAGTGTTTAATTTATTCCATAAGTTGATAACTACCAATGTAGCAGAAATGTCATGATAATTATAAGATGAGCATTGATATGATTATAAATGCAATTGTCATTTATTAGTGACCTGCAGAGTAACATGGATAGCCAATTGGATCCATGGTTGTGGATTTTTTTCCCTCTTAGCACAAGCATTTTATAGAACTGAGGTAGAACTGAGGTGCTTATTATGTGGAAACAAAGTCATTATGGTAGGATTTGTAGGTACAAGGAATTTAATGAGCCATTTTTTCTTGGTGAGTGAGGCGGATTTGGTGTATGATCATGTGGAATGGCACGAAAGGATCCATATAACTAGCCTGAACTAGTTTTGGGGTCAAGTCTTGGTTGTGTTGTTATTTCTTGGTGATTGATGCACAGAATGATTGGACCATATGTGCCTTTTTCATATAGCCCCCATTCTGTTTAGCATTAAAATTAGACAATAAGGTTTATTAGGTATATTTGGTGAGATGGTGGAGATGACCTACCTGCTTCTGCTCAGATGTCTGTTAAGGACATTTCTATGCTTGTTCTCACATCAGTTCCTGCTCAATTTCTAGGTGGATTGTTGTGCTGCATTATATTTATGCAAAAGGCCTGGGTTGACATGTGTGTCAGATGTTTATTGAACTCCACTGCTTGATTTTGTCCTGCATATTTGCCACACTTTCTTGTTAAGAACTTCACTAGCAAAAAATATCTATCTGTATTGAAAGACATTCATAAATATTTTTGTGTTGGCAGCTTGGATTGGTGGAGAAGAACATCTTGAACTATGACTTCGATCTGGTGGCATCAGATCCTAGTGATGCTAATACAAACAGTACTACACTGTTTTCAGATGACACGGATGACAAGTCTCGGAGGAGCACAAATCCTGAAATGGGGATGCCAACTCATCAGGAAGATGAGGTCAGTATAATGTGTACTTCAAGTTTGGCATCTCAAAATATGTGCAGAGTGTGGGAGGGAATCTCTTATCCTACCAGATAAATAATCATTTTCTTTTAGTGAATTATTTATTACCATGAATCTTGATATGCCCAGGGCTTGTCCACCAGTCCTTTGCATAATGCTTTTTCAGATGTGCAACGATTTTGCTAACCTATATGTATGCACTCAATTTTTTGTACAATTGTAAGTTGCAAATAATGCATCTAGACATGTCTAGAATGAAGCAGTTAAAATTGTTGCATTGCTGGTGGTGCTCGCCAATCACTGCTAAGTTTTCAAAGCCAATTTTACGAAGTGGTTAAAGCATGAAATACATTGGAAAAGCTACTCACATGCAAGTTATTTCAATATATGCAAATGTGATTGTAGGTATCAATAGTTATAATTGGACCTGTTACCCAGAATATGCAATTGGCATGATCAAAAACATTTTAAGTTGGGGAACAATGGGAAAGCAAATAGAGGATCTTCAACTTAGAGGGGGAAATATGATAAGGAGAGAAAATAATATCTACTAATTCTGTGTATTTGTATGCTTCGCCAGATAATTATGATATATATGTGCTTGCTTGGAAACTTGAATTGGAAGCATATATCATAATTTTACCAAGAAATATTTTAAACATGTATCTACACATCAACATTTCACTGCTCAAATGTTCATGTTACCCAACATCCATTTGTTTTTCAAAACTGTCATTGAAACTTTTGATGCATTTTGATGTGCCAAGCTTGACATTTGTCTGTACCTTAGTCTGCTGCCACTGCTTCTGTTACTGTTGCTTCTGCTGCTGCTGCTGCTGCTGTTACTGTTACTTCTGCTGCTGTTGAACCTTCTCCTGGTGATCCACGAGAATATCGACCTGATGTTCCAGGGATCAGTGACCGCCGAACAGGTGAGGTTTCATAATTTGATCATTTCTGTTCTGTATTTTTGCTCCAGCTGTCAGTTTTTTTCACCCTTATTAAATACTTAACTTCATCGATACTGTTTTAAAATTTGTAAATGTTAGTACCGTTCTAAGTTTTACTTTGGGGAACGATTTTCAGGACATTTATCATCTGGTCCAAAGAAGAGTGAATTGAAGATTGGTGAGTCCTCTGCCTTTTTCACTTATGTCAAATCAGGCACAGTCAAGAACATTTCCCAAGGATTTTCTCTTATTGAGGACAATGCTACTCAAAATTTGAGGATGGAAGAGAAACTTCAAGTATGTGGCCAGCAAATGGCTAATGATGCCCATTTACAAGAAAACAGGGAGGCATGGGAAAGCTACTCACAAGGAGATGACTTTCGTAGCAGTACTAGTGTGCCTGACTCTCTCTCTCTGGAAAGATCTTGCACCCCTCCTATGTCAAGAGAGTTTCCCCAAAGGAATTTCAAAGAAGATCAGGTGCCTATGCATCAAACGAATGAACCTCAATTAGATGCTTTAGGTTTAAGTACACAGTGTGCGTATCCATATTTTATGTCAGGGGTTGTAAATCAAGTTATGATGCCATCATCAGCACAACTATATCAAAAGAACCTTCATGAACTGCAAAGCCATGGAACTTCGGCCATGATTCCTCAATACAATCCTCTTCCCCAATGTCCGCCTCAAATGTCTGGGATGGCATCATATCCATATTACCCTGTTAGTCTATGCTTACAACCTGGTCAAATGCCTAACCCTCCGTCATGGCCATCATTTGGAACTTCAACATCATCTGATGTGAAACTAAATAAAGTAGATAGAAGAGAGGCAGCATTAATCAAGTTTAGACACAAAAGAAAAGAGCGCTGTTTTGATAAGAAGATTAGGTATGTTAATAGGAAAAAACTTGCTGAAAGGAGGCCTCGAGTACGGGGACAGTTTGTGAGGAAGGTAAATGGGGTAAATGTGGATCTCAATGGGCAACCTGCTTCCACTGATTATGATGAAGATGAAGAAGAGGATGAGGATGAGCAAGCATTAAGGGATTCTTCTCATGGGGATGATGCTTCAGGATCTTATTGTCAAGTTGCTGATCAATGAGGGTTTCTTAGATCCCTTTCATTTGTTAAGCTATTACTCTACGGTCTACCAATGATGCTTTGACCCTTTGATTGAATATGATTATGTCTGAGCATCACTGAGGGACAGATATGATCAAGTTGCAAATGCATGAATATTTTTTTCGGGAACACTTCTTCCGCAAGATTGAGAAAGCATGAATGAGCATTTGTTAAAGAGTATATCCCTATGAGATTGTGCGTATAGGAGGAGGACAAAGCTCTCTGCTTTAATTATCCCTGTCGTTCAACTCCCAAGGGTTTGGGTAGGTAGTGTTCTGAAATTTGGAAGGAAAGTTGGGACATTCAAATTCTTCCTCAAGTGTTTTTTTTTTTTTTTCCTTCCCTTCACTCAGGCATGTTGTAATAGAGAAAATTGAAAACAGGCGGCAGTGGAGGGAGGCTGAGAGAATTGCTAATCTGGTTGACTACGAGGTCTGGGGAAGAGCATTAACGGAAGTACAATTCCATGAAATAAAAAAAAAGGGATAAAAAAGAGAATCAATCGTCGAAGTTTATCAATTGCCTTATTACACAGTCCCGGCTTCCAAGTTCGGACAATTTCTCTTCTTGAATTCGTCCCTTTAATGTTTTTAATACGAGCCAAATCTTATACATTACTATGCATCTAAATGCATGCAATTGAAAGATACTGATCTAAAAATGTGTTCACGGAGTGCTTAAAATTGTTTTCTTCAGTAATTTGTGTGAAATTTTTGATAGATTGTGCAAAGGCCTAAATGGATGTTCCCGAAGTGGAAATTATATATATAATAAGGTTCAGGTATTCTATGCCGGGGAATGCTAGCAGCAGGCGGTTTGACAGCTACTAGTTCAATTAATCAGGATTATTGCACTAGTGTTATCTGAAAACAAGTCAAACCTTTGGGTTTTTTTTTTTCAAAATAAAATGTTTGTTTGAAAAACTGAATCCAGTGTAAAACACTAACAAAAAGAATAGCCCTTTTGAACGATGGACTTCTATCTCCGATGAAAAGAATAGCTCTTGAATTTCAAACTTCAATCCCCAATGAAAATCACTATTTAAGGCTTCTTTCATGAACATTTTTTTAAGCTGACCAAAATAGTCCAGTGGCTTGTTAGGTAGAGTATATATAAAAGTAAAAATTATTTTGAAGTTAAAACTATGGAACTCATTAAACAATAAAGAAAAAATTATCAAAAACTAAATCATAATTTATAAAAGAAAACTTGACATTATTTTTATAAAAAGAATAGTTCATTATATGAAAAAATAATTTAATCATATTGAATTTATAAGTACATTGTATCCCATAAAAACTAAACTTGGAGTTCAATAAGAAATTTTTTTTTAAAAAAATGAAATTAAACACAAGGAGATAAATAACAAGAGTGCATTTATGGAACTCATTAACTAATATGAGTTTACTCTTTTTTTTTTTCCCCTTCCAAAATATAATTAGTAAAGTAGTTCAAGTATGAATCATTTGTAATGCATTTATTTATTTATTTATTTTAGCCTAAATGAGTCGGACTTTCTTAAAATAACTTAAACTGGTTTCCTAAATTCAAATATCAAAATTGACCTCATTGAACTAAATTTTATTTGAAATCAAGCCTTTCTATTAACTTTCTACCCAAAAAGTAACGGACTTTTGGTAAGTACAACTCTTGTGATTGATAGAAAAGCATTAAAATGAAAATGTAATTACGTTCAATTAGGGATGTGATTTAATTGTTTAATACTATGGTGGCTGAAATTGAAGTTCGATCATCTCCTGCACCTGCTTCAACCTTCAACACTTTTACTTTCACCATCCTATTTACACACCAAATAGTCCTAAAAAAGGGCTAATGGTTGCATGAATTTTTCTACCTTTTTTTTCTTTGTTTTTATCGCATTTTTCTACTCTTTTTCATCTTAAGTATTTTTTTTTTTATCAAAATAGAAATGACAATAATATCAATTTTAATATGTGATTAATAATTAATAATACATGTGTCGTTATTTAAATGGATGAAGCACAAAAACATGGGTACTTGGGTACTTTTGGAGTAGGAAAAAAATAAGGGAAGAAGATAAAGATTGGTTTTTGAATAATCATTTTTGCCCCCTTAATCTCGCCTCTCTTTTTTATTTTTTTACCAAATTTAAATAAATAAATTTTGGAAAAAATTACTAGAATAAAAGGTGAAGATATATCTGGTCTTTTACCAATTTTAAGTGAATATTCCTAAAAAATTATTAACAAAATTTATATTCCTAGTTTTGGGTCAAATTAAGAACTTTATAAAATTCAAATAAATAAATTATAATAAACCTTTTGAGGTATTATAAAATTATAAATACCATTAAAAAAATTAAAATTCTCTTAATATTTAAGAAAACATACTATAAATATTTCATTTTATACTCAAATTTTGTTTATGATTGTCACGGGAGTGCATCGAGTGGTCCAATGAATGCTTAATGAAAATAGAATAATAGAAAAGAGTTGTCACCTAGTACTAGGGAACTAAGAAATCCAAATGACTCGGTCTACACAAGATTTTAAGTAAAGAGTTTGTTACGAGTAAGAAAGATTAAGACCACCGTTACCACGTCCCGAGGTAAGTTGTATTGCTTGCACATTGATTATAAATAGATGATCTTACTATGTTGTATGTCTATGCCTATTCAAATGCATTTATCTTTTAATTGGGAATTGATTGATCAAGCGATTTGGAAATCAAGCCGGTTGAAGACTCGTTTCCTCATTCTAAAAATAAAAGAGAAAGAAGAAGCACGCGTAAGAGGTGGCGAGCCACGAATGGTGTTGAGCCCATAACACATTCACAAAATTGGTGAGCCACGAATAATGTCAAGCCCATAACACATTCAAATGGAGAGTCACTAATAGAATCAAGCCTATATAAACATTTGCAAAATTGGCTTAGCGTCAAGCTCATAATACATTCAAATGGCAAGCCACAAATGATGTCAAGCACACAACACATTCACAAAATTGGTGAGCCACGAATGACGTTAAGTCCATAAACATATTTACAAAAATTGGTGAGCCACGAATGGCATCAAACCCATAACACATTCAAATAGAAAGTTGTGAATGACAATAAATCTATAACACAATTCACAAAATTGGCAAGTCACGAATGATGTCAAGTCCACAAACACATTTCACAAAATTGGCGAGCTACAAATGGCATCAAACCCGTAACACATTCCATCACATCAATATATTTTATAATCACTTGATAAAAAATAGCATTGATATCCAAAACCAACACCAAACAACTTGATGCATACATATATATATATATATATATATATATATATATATATATATTGAGAAAAATGGTGTCGGCATTTAAAAACTAACACCATTCATTTTAATTCATCATCACACACCTCAAAGGTCACTTCACAAAAATATGGTCTCGACATTCAAAATCAATATTGAATACCTTTACACATTTACATATGCATCACATGCCATGTAATCATTTAATAAAATGGTGTCGACATTTAGAACTAATATCGTACATTCTCACATATCGACATATACATCACTAAATTATTTGATGAAAAATGGTGTCAACATTCGGCCAACACCACACATTCCTACACAATCAATGAACACATAAGATACTTATTTGATAAAAATAGTATCAATATTCAAAACCAAGACCACACATTTTGACACATTCACGATTGTCCCACATATCTTGTCACAAATATAGTGTCAACTATCAAAACCTAACACTAGTCATTATAGCACATACACATATATCGTACATATTTATTGGCAAACACAACGTCATCCTTCGAGCTAACTCTAAACATTACGTACATACACACCTATCTTACATATTCTTCTCACAAGCACGACGTCGCCCTTATAACTAAAACTCGTGCATCACATCACATACATACATATCATACATATTCTTCCACACATATGGTATCAACCTTTAGGGCTAACATTGATAATTTTATCACACATACATATCTCATTTAATCAATTGCAAACACAATATTAACCTTTAGAGTTGACACCAATCAATTTATCACATTTCACATATCATATTTAATTAATCATGAGTATAGTGTCAACTTTTGAAATTAATACGAACCAATGCATCACATCTACATATATCACATTTAATTAGCCACATCACATGAACAACACAAAAGGTTGAATTGTGCACACCGAGATTGACATTTGTCTCGGATAAACTATTTAAATTAAAACCCATTTCCATTCCTCTCGACTTCATCGTAGAGCATTGACATAGATCTTATTTCTCCTTAATATACCCATAATCTCAAATCCTTTTAGAGTCAATATGCAACAACATATCTTAATCACACTTCAAATATCAAATTAATTCATATTTCATTTTGCATATTCAATAATAGTGAAAAGAAAGAAAAAATAGATGGAAACTTACCCGAATGGTTAAAATAACCAGAATAACCTCTTGAATGTGATAGAAGTACCCTTATGTGAAATGACCAAACTACCCCTTATTTGTAGTTTGCTTTCGAAGGCCACAATGATCATTTCGATCTCTCTACCAAGCTCAAACTATAGAAAAAAGATGGTAACTATTAATATAGGTGTCCAAGATTTGACCTATTTGCATGATTTAAAATATTATATTATTGTTTTTTTCAATATTAATAAAGAATTCTTTCTATTAATGAAGGATCATGCATACTATAGAAGTACATAATAAATAAATTTTTTTCTTCTTCTAGGATTCTCAAAATCATGCAATTGAACCAACTAATCATACATAATAAACATGAATAAAATAATAGTTAGTGATTACCTCTTATAGCGCATAAACAATTCAAGCGAAAAGAGAACTATCCAAGTATCCGACCTCTATTGATTATCTACGTAGCTCGAACACTCATACAAGAAGCTACATAAATTACAAAGTGCTAACTCCAATTCTTTTGTGTAGTTAATTTTTCTTAAAAAATCCTATAGGGTAATCCTAGAGTGAGAAAGAGAGGTGGCGGGTTTGAGGGAGAGAGAACTCTTTTTTTTTTTTTTTTGCTATATGTTTTCTTACTCTTGCTTTGTCATTCCTCTCTCATTTGTTTATAAAGGAGGCGACAACGGCAACTTCTCCTTGTAGATCAAGGAGATATTACCAATGTGGGCTTTGTCTAACTTTATCCTTGTAAATGCTAAATCTTATCCAATAGTGTTTAAGTTTATCCTTCCACCAAAATATATTACGGGTTTTTAAATTAAGCCTATTGACCTAAATTCTTTTGGCCTAATTTATTGCCAATTAATTTGGATAATCACATTAAGAAATAATTTTTCATAATATCCTTAAACCTAATTTAGAAAACTAATTTTCTTTTTAGGTAACTCGTCTTTCAAATTTGTAATTGACTTTGAAATTAGAAAACTGATTTGTAAAATAGGAAACTAACTTTTCATTTTAGAAAACTTTCCAAAACAAGAAATTTTTTTCAATAAATTTTGTTTCTCTTTTATTGTGTGAATGTTTAAACTTATATATGTGACTCAATAAGCTCCTATATATGTTGACAATGTATCAAGAAGATTAAAGACACCCCTTTTATCTTTTGATACATAAATCAAGATTGACCTCTAGCAAAGCATCATGACCACCCAATTCTCTAAGAGAATTAATCAATTCATAATTACCTTTCACGATAATGGTTTTCATATAATTCGAGTCCTATAATATCTTGAACATATGAATAAATGAATTAATATATTTTAAATGTGAATGAAAATTTTCTTGTGTGTATAGAATAATTGTTAGATAGGTGCTAGAATATTTGATGCACTTAGGTGAATTTTTCAATGATTAATGAATATTTTATTGACTTTTTTATGTATGAATAATGTATTTTTATGCAAAATAATTATTTTGAGTACCTAGATAAGTGCATAAAAATTATATGATTAATGAATAAATTACTATAGGAAGTGTAAAAATTTATTATAAAAAGAAATTATTTTTTGAAAGTGTGTGGAATTAATTATATATGTGCATAGGGATTTAATCGTATAGGATTAGTGGTTCTAATTGCATAAAATTAGAGACCCAATTACATTAAATTAAAATTTGTGACCCTCAAATAAATTAGGAAATAAACTTTAGGGGGCATAAAGACATTGGAAAAGTCTTAGGGAAAGCCCAAAAGTAGTCATTGAAAATTA
Organism: Dovyalis caffra; assembly: GCA_963924115.1. Taxonomy (NCBI): domain Eukaryota; kingdom Viridiplantae; phylum Streptophyta; class Magnoliopsida; order Malpighiales; family Salicaceae; genus Dovyalis; species Dovyalis caffra. The sequence goes on from CAWUPB010000030.1 coordinate 369,744, forward strand.
GACGAGGCTTAATTGTAGGGATGAAATTGAAATAATGTGATAAATTAGAGGATTAAAATAAAAATATTTCACCAAACGTTTCCACCTTAACCCATTACCTCTCATCCTTAATGAATGGGTGTAATTATTTGACTTACCAAATAGAGGGCTAAGATTGAAGTGATCAAATGTTAGGATTAAAAGAAAAATGAAAGGTGGAGATTTAACCAAATAAAAGGCTAGAATTAAAAGATGAATTAAAGGTGGAGATTAAACCAAATGAAGGATGGAGATTATGTCAAAACAAGCAAAATTCCACCAAGTTTACCTATACATTTGGCTAGGAGGAGGAGGAGAAAATGGAAGAAAAATTGAAAAAATTAGAGCAAACTCTTGCAAAATTTTTCAAGGAAATAACAAGCCAAACTAACCTAAACACTAAAAACATCCTTAAAACACTCCATTAGGCCTAGAATTATAAATGGAAGATCAAAAACATTAAGGAGGAAAAATTTAGTAATTGGTCGAAACTTGGAGGAAGAAAAATGGGAAGAAAAAGCTTGCAAAAATCCAACTTGAAAAGAGTTAATTTGGAGCATTTAAGGTAATTTAGTCTCACCTACATTACAAGAACTTATTATTTAATGTGAATTGTTAGTTTTGCACACTTGATTCAAGTTTAATTAAATTAATTGCATGAATTAGGGTTAGGGTTCTTGATGATGTAAAGTTGGGGAAAGGGTTTAGAGATTAAAATTGATAAAATTGATGATGGAATATGTTAATTTAGCATAGAAACAAGTAGGAAAAATGTAAAATTTCCTAGTCTACTACTTCATGATGAAACTTTCAACCCAAATTGTGATTTTTAGGGTTTATTGTGCCTTTGTTTTCTTGATGTTTAATTGATTGAAAACATGTTATTGTATTTCAATTAGATTTTTTGGCATAAGAATTGACCTTAAAATTGAAAATTTCACCTAGTTTCACTTAGGCATATATTCAACCTAAATAGTAAAAATTAGGGTTTTTAGTGCATTTAAACTATTGATGTTTAATTGATTTATTGCATGTTATTAAAATATGTTTGGATGAATTAGCATGTCAATTGGTATTAAAATTGAAAAAGTCACCTAGTTTCACTTAGGCATATATTCAGCCAAGAGGAGTGAAATTAGGATTTGTGGTGTTTTTGATGTATTGATGTTTGATTGATGAGCTCATGATGTATTATGTATAAGGCATGTTTATCATATGCAATTATGCGATTATAACATGGGTACTTATGCTTATGGAAGTTGTGAAAGGGATGGATGATTTAATGCAATGGCTTATTGATTGATTTATATTGCCAAATATGATGTGGTGTGGTGCACTATATTGAATGTTCCATTTATTTAGATTGTGTACTTGTGAACAAATTGTGATGTATTGAAAGGTAAAGAGTTATTATGTGCATTTTTATATTATTGAGGCATGTAATTTTATTGCATAAATGCACATCATTCATAGCATGTATTAAAATGATTCATGAGGTTATGCATTCACATTTAAATACATATGCATTCCAAAATCATGAATAGGTTTAAAATCATGAAAAGGTTTTTTCGTCATAATTTTTCAAAGGTAAAGGAAAGGTTTTCATGGCTTTCATGGTTTTCATGGTCCTTAATATTTCCTTCATCGATGGAATCGGTAATAGCCTTAGCTGAAGAATTTCTTCATTAGAGGAATTGGTAATGGCTCCAACTAATAGGAAATGGCATTTCTCACCAAGGGAATTGGTAATGACCTCAACTCGTTGGGGGAATTGATAATGGCCCCAATAGGAGAAATGCTCGGGGAATTGAGGGTTGAACATGTACAAACTTGTGCATAATTTACGTTTGGTAAGACACATCCAAAGATAGAAAAGATTTTTTCAAATGAGCATGACATGGATTTCATGGAAAGGAAAATGATTTCATAAAGGAACATGGCAAGGATTTCAAAGTGTATTTACTTGTAAAAGTGCATTCCACTTGCATATTTACATAACATGCATGATTAACTTACCGAGCAACGACACCAAATTCTTATGATCTATGGGTGAAGAATATAGAGTGGTGGTTATGTTTTTCATAGAGCTTGTTACTCGAATGGACTCCCTCATCTTTTTGTCGAGTGTATCTTACTAGCGAGTTGTAAGTCTGTACCTATTTCATGTCATTGCACTACTTGTTCTCGATATTTTGGTTTATGTATTAGGTATGGTCTGTTTTGTTATATATGATAGTCAAGGTAATGAATAAGTAGATGGTTAGCTAGTAAAAAAAAAAAAAGACTTGTAAATAAATAGACCACTTTCGGTAGTAGTATGATAGCAAACTAGCTATCACGTAAAAGATAAGTAAGTTGTATTTCAATCAAATTTTGGACATGTTAAATATGTAATAATATAGTAATGTATAGTTGTAGATTTTATTAGTTTAATTCTTGCATACTACTATTTAATAATAATAATGACATAAGTAGCCAAGTAATTTTATAAAAGGTATTAATTAATAGAGGAAAAAGATTAGACTATCGAATAATGGGTATTGGCTAAATAAATTTATTTTGGCTAAAAAAAATTTGACAAAATCGAGACACATATCCGAGTTATTTTAGTCTAAAATATTAAAATAAAATGATAAAATGGAAAAACTAAATAGTGCATTTTAGATTGAAATTTGTAAGGAAAGTTAGACATATTAGTTATTTAATATGCTTTCGTAACCATACCTAATAACACCATAGTAAGGATACGAGTGCTTCGTATCTTACATTCACTATGAGGCACGACGATAATATCCTTAACCTATTTAGGTCCTAGGTCGGAGGTGTTACAAGTCCTCATGTCTATTTATCATAATGTGATCTTACACTTGATTTATAGTCCGTTTAATTATGATCAAATAAGTTTTCTTCGATCTTTAAATATCTTAACTCTAAAGTAAACTAATTATGTTTTATTGGTATACTTCCATTAAAAGATCATGTATTCTATGGAGATACGGAATAAATAAAAATTTTCCTCCATCTAGGATTCATAAGATCATATAATTGAATCAACTAATCATACATAAACATGAACATAAATATAGGAAAAAAATTACCTCTTGTTGCATATAAATAATTCAAGCGAAAGAGAATCGTCCAAGTGTCCAGACTCTATTAATTATTCACACGACTCAAACACTCATACAAGAAGCAATAGAGATTCTAATGTGCTAGCTCTAATCCTTCGTGTAGTTAATTTTTCTCTAGAAATCCTATTGGGTAATTTGCACCAACTTTTGGCTTTTTAGGTAGAGATGTGGCAAGTTTGTTTTAGGGAGAAAAACATTTTTCCTCTTTTTTTTTCTTATGTCGTGTGTTTCTTTTCTTTTTCTTACTTGCATATTGTCTCTATCATCCCTCTTATACATAGGGAGTGGGAACTTCTCCTTATAGGTCAAGGAGATACTACCTATATGGAGTTTGTTTGATTTTATCCATGAGCCTTATCCAATAGTGCTCAAGTTTATCCCTCCATAAAAATATCTTGTAAGCTTTTAAATTAAATCTATTAGCTCAAATTGTTTTGGCTAAATTAATTATCAATTAATTTAGACTGTCTAAGTAAATTAGGTCAATTATTTTAGTGAAGCCTACATTAGAAAAAATTTTTCTAAAATACCCTTAAACCTAAATTAGGAAACTAATTTCTTTTTTAGGTAACTAACTTTCACATTTAGAACCGACTTTCAAATTAAGAAACTTATTTCTAAAATAGAAAATTTTCTATTTTAGGAAACCTTTTCCAAAACAAAAAAATTTTTCCAAAATAGAAAACTTTCCATTTTAAGAAACATTTTTTTAAAATAGGAAACTTTCCAAAATAGAAAACTTTTTCCAAAAACTTTTCTTTTCTTTTATCGTGTGAATGTTTAAACTTATGCGTGTGACTCAAGAGGCTCCTAAATATATTGGCAATGTATCTAGAAGATAAAAAGGCATATCTTTTATCTCTTGATATATAAATCAAGATTGATCTCTAGTAAGGAATCATGAATACTCAATTCTAATAGCTTTCTCGCTCCTCCTTTCGTACACACCATTCAATTATGGTTCTCTAGGTGGATTCCATTGGTAGAGAACCTCATTCTCTTTTAAGTCATCTAAAAATTCATTGCTTAAGTATTCATCACTTCGATTTGATCAAAATGCCTTAATACTTTTGTCGGTTTGTTTCTTGACTTTAAATCTAAATTCTTTGAATTTTTTAAAGGCTTCAAATTTGTGTCTCCTTTACATAACCAAAACATGATCCGTCATCAATAAAGGTTGTGAAATAATCATATCCTTCTCTTGCTTGGATGGACATGGGCCTAGATACGTCTTTATGTGTAAGGCCTAATTAAAATAACTAGTTATTTCTCCTTTCTCACTAAAAGGGGATTCTTACCATTTTACCAAGTAAACAAGATTCATAGACATCATCAAATAATTCTAGGTATCCATTTATTAGTTTGGATATACAATTCTCATTTATATGATCAAGTTGATAATGCCACAAATTTGTTTTATATAGATCATTCAATTTCGGTCTTTTGGTATTTAAGTTGTATATTGTTTAACTATGTTCAAAACATACAAACTATTATTAATTAAAGCATTTCCATATAACGCTTCATCTTAAAAAAAAAAAAAAAGATCATTATTCTTAAATAAAAATGAAAGACATCTCGTTCCAAATAAGAAATAAAATAATGTCCTTAGTCTATACTAGGAATGTAATAAAAGCTATTGAGTCCAAGCATAAGCCCGGATGGTAGTGCTAACTTATAGATGCCTATAACTAATTGTTCAACTTTTGATTCATTGCCAACATGTAAGTCATCCTTCCTTGAAGCAATCTTCCTACTTCTCTAAGCTCCCGACATTTCTATAAATATGAGTACCACATCTAGTAACATATACTTATGAGATGAGATTACAAGTAAAAAATTCACTTTAATAGCATAAATACATGAGGTGCTAGTAGAACTCTTCTTTTACACATCTACTAAGTACTCCTTGTAGCTGTGTTTCCAATATCTTTTCTTTTTAAATGAAAACATACTACATCCTTTGATCTATTTTGAGCCTTGAGCTTTTTTAACCCTTCAGTAGGCGAAATAGAAGACTTTTTTTTAGTGCTTCGACTTCATCTTGTTAGTGTAGGTGTCCAAGATCTAACCCTTATAGGCTTAAAAAGTGGCTTGTATTTCTCTCCATACATGGATATAGAGTTATGGGGTAGATTAATACCATGAGAATGCCCCTTCTTCTAGTTAAGGAATTAAGGAATAACATAACTTTTAAGAAATCGAGTCTACAACTTCTATGCATTGGTAAATGAGCTTTGGAATATGTTCTATTATAGTCACTAATTCTTGTGTACTAAATAGTGTAAAGTTTAGAAACCTAAAAGTAGAAAGACAAGGATATTCTCTATCAATATAATTACAATATAAGTGGTTAAAAGTAATTAAGCCTACAAATCTATTGTCTTTTTAACCAAAAGCTTGTTTTACAACCCCTAAGATGTACTCAAAATCAGAGTTACAAAGGTTGCACATGTTGACAATCTAGCCCTTTTTCTTCGATAGGTACTCTTTACCTTTTTACATAATTTTCCCTTCGAGTCTCTCATTTATAGGCCTTAGAATTATGATTTCTACTCTATGCACAATCATGAAGGTCTATAAAAGGGTCCCTAGTAGTACAAATGGTTTCTCCTATCGTTAGGGACTTTCGTGGAGGAGGTAGATTCAAAGAGTGGATTATCTCTCCCACCAAAGCAACCTACATCGTTCTAAGAATCATTATATGCTTTTTTAGGTGTATTTACTTTAGAAGGCCCCGTTTGGCCATCCTTTTAGAGAACCTTTCATTCATTTGATTTTCAACCTCTAGGGCCATTTGTTTAGAGATTTTATGGACTTTAGAGACATTATGTGATTAAATTTTGTTATAGCAATGTTTGTCGCTTTATCAATCTTAGACGAGTAGATGGGTGTTTACATCTAATGGCGTTTTTTTTCAAACCTATATAAGCCTTCTTTTTAAGACTTGCAAGGTGTCTAGGTCGTTCCTTATTCCAGTGACAATATCTTCTTGTTCTTTAATGATTGACTCTATTAAAGTATGGGTAGATCCGTTAATGGCCAACATCAATGCATTATACTAATTTCTATCATTTCTATTTTTAGTTTGTGTTTATCCTCGATCTGTTTGGTTAAGGTCTAACACTTAACTTCTATCAATTTGCAAGCTTTTTAAATCTAGCCTCTAGTTGAATTTTCCTCTCTTCCATTAATAAGAGAACGAGGACAACATTTATCTCTTTTTCTCTAGTTGATTCTAACCCATCTTCTCTACAACAACAACTATAATAAAGGGATGATTTGTATCATTGTCCCAAACTTATGAGACTCTTGTTATCTTTTTTGGTACCATATAGAATAACACTTACATTGTGATCACCAGTTTGTTTTGCAAGTTCTTTTGTGTTTGTCTCAACTAAAGGATTTTAAAGGTTGGATAGTGATCTACAAGATGATCCAATTTTCATACTCGAAATCTAAGGGATTTAATTAACTATGTTACATATCCTATTACTCATTTAAAGAATTTTTTTAGTATTTTCTTTAATATAAAATTAAATAAAATAAGTTATAATTAGTTTGCAAACCTTAGAAATGGCTTGCAATTTTCCTAGACAAACTATGTTGCAAGTTTGCAATGATGATTACTCATAGATATAACTATCTCAAATCAACAATTTAAATAACTATTCCATTCGGACTTTGAATCTTAAAATTAAACAAGTTACATGCTCGAAAATAAGGTTGTAAACTTAATAATGTATAAAGCTGAAACAAAAACTTACATTCATTAATGATGAAGAATGCTTATATATTTAGTATTGCGGACATAACAACTCCTTAGGAATTCAACTCTTGAAAATCATGATCACAACTTGTGGATACAAGATGGAAAGCAATAACCAAACTATCAACTTATAAATTATCAACCTACTTGATTACTATCTTTGAATTATTTCCTATTTGATTGCAACCTATAAATTATTACTTACAAGTTATAACATAACAAGTTTCAAGCATGTTGAAACTTGGAGAATACTCTATGAGTTGTTTGCAAATTGCAAATTGAGTTTCTTTGTATATTGTATTGTGTGTTTTGTTTTATTGTGTTGTAGTTTGTTTTTATAGACTTCTCGATCCCTTATGAAACTACAATGGACCATGTTCTTCCGTACTTTATCGTCCACTCTTGTAATGCTCCATATTCCTTCGCAACTTGACATTCTACATTGAAATATTTCACATTCTTTTGTAACTGTCAAGATTGTGTCTTATTGCCACTAAATTCTAGCCAATTCTTTATTAATTGCTTGTTAACTAGTTTCTTGTTTATTAGGATTGTTATCTCTTAATTTTATCAATGATTCAATCGTGTTTAAAAGTCCATGCTCCATGTTTTTCTCAAACATCCTTCAGTTTCGTTGTTACAAACCAAACCTTTGCAATCAGTTGGGTATTAACTGGAAATTAGGCCTTGAGTTAGAAACTTTTTAACTCTTGATTAAATCTTGGGCCTGGATTGAGCATGTCCTAACAATTCTTTTTTAATTTGTTGGGTTTTCCAGCCCAAATCAAAAATTGGATATTTTTTTAGTATAACGCAATTGCAAGATCATTACACTCTTCTGCAGGAGAATTTTCTTTGTTTTGGAGATTTCCATTGGGAATATTGAGTAGAGGGATTTCTTTGTTTTTGTTTTAAGCAGTGTATATTCAAGTAACTTCGAAATCTCAATACAGTTTGATAGCTGCAAACATTTAAAATTAAAGATAAGAGGTTCAATAATTAACAATACAAGACACTTCTCAACAAATTACGGTTAAATATAGAAGTATCAGTGTCAGCATTCAACTCTTTTCAAATATAGATATGGGCCTAATCTGGCAAGCAACGAATTTATCTTTCTTTTCTACATGCTAGGAAGCTTGTAACAGGTTTAATCAACCAAATTGTCTTCAATAAATTTAGGCCTTGTGCATCACTCATTATGGATGATTAATTTTTTTGCAACTAAACGGATGCCAGTAATCTGCTGATAGTCGTATGGATCCAAGGACAAGAATGAATCGACAAAGGTCCCTGGTTTGAACCAGTTATGTAGCTCTGTAGGGTCGAACTTACTGAATATGAGCTTTTGTGTGGTTCCAGGTGGTTCTTTCTGATATATATCCGTTGCATATTGAGCAATATCCCCATTTACTCTGGTAGGTATGCTGAGAAAAGAGAGAAACAAAATTAGACAAGTATCAAGTATCATTGCTTGTATCAATAAGGCAGTATTGTTGATTACATGCAATAATTGAGTTCTTTCTCACTTCATTATTAACAGTAAGCCTAAAAGCATGAGCCTTGAAATTGGAAGAAGCAAGCAAAGTAGAGCTTAACATGTCAGGGAAAAATAATGTGAGATCATGGCTCAACAAGCATATAAAACCAACTAGGACCTTCAATCATTCTGGTTATATTCTGCCTTTTATTCTTAAGGAATCCTACCACAATCCTTTATGGGAAATGCACAATAAACTCGGTAATGGCTAAATGGAAAAAAGTAGATCCAAGTTAGGGGTGTACAAGGAAACCTATACAGATAAACCAAAATCAACTAGAATGCTCTAAGAAATAGATTATCAAACCGGTCAGTTGCATTTTGGTACGGATTTTTTTCCGAATAGTTTCAACTTTTCGGATAAATTCTGGGTTTTGTTAGAAGAATCACATTTATCTGAATCAAACCAACTGAGCATTACACTAAGTGACCCACTTAGTCAACCCATTAATCATGTAAACTAAGATGATATGAATACATCCTAAATAAGAAAAAAGTAAAAAGGGAAAAATGGAAAATCAACCATTGCATCAGTTGATTAAACTGGTGGAACAAAAAACTAGTTAGACAGTTCCATCCATTTGATTTTGGTTTTTAAAATTCTTGAATTAAATCTTTCAGTTTGTTCCAAAAAAAGGTCATGATTTGAATAACTGAACTGAAAAGTCCCACCAAGGAACAATATCGTTGGACAACAGTATTTTGATTGTACTCCTAAACTTGGACATTGCAAATGTTACAAAGACAGGGGATAAGAGGACTGAAACTTACTGCAATCTCACAGTAGGGTAGTTGGTAAAGCCCTGTTTTCTGATAACAACACTCCTCCAATCAGAGCAACAACCGGAATCTGCAAACACTTTCTGCACAATGCTATCACATGCATCGAGAACTTTACATAAACTTGGTGATGCATCAACCACAAAACTCAACCGTGGCCGGCCAGCATGATCAGAAAACTTTGTACTTAATCCGAACCGTATTCTCAACTTAGGACAGCGAATCTGCAAAATGGCCCCCTCGTAAAATAATTTGATTTTTTGACTCCCGTGAAAGAATGGGACAGGAAATGCTTTAATAGAAGGAACAGAAACTTCATCCAGCTCTAAAAAATCCACAAAGCCACTGCAACTTTCAGGGACAGTCACCGTAGAAGGCATCTCATGAGACTGAAGCATAGGGTTTTGCTCCATGGCGACATCTGGTTGAAGAGAGGCAGTATTCATTTCATTGCCAAGTGAGACCATGTCAAATGGATCTTGTCGAGCTGCATTAGATGCAACAGAATCTGGTACCTCCTCAGCAATGCTGCTTGTAAGAAGAGAAAAGTTAGGACGATTTTCTGCAGTTCTATCTTTTTCTGGAGACAGAGCAGGGGTGCTTTTAATCTGTGAACTCGAAGATGAAGCATTCGTGTCTAGGCCTGGGGATTTTCCATTTCTACGACTTCTTGTGGTAGCATTAGGGGAAACCCAATGTTTTTCAGGAAATGTGTCTGGAAGGCTTGATTCCTAAAAATAGGGCAGCTTTTGGTTAGTTGTTGCCTAGCAAACAAATAAAACATGGAAGCTGATGGCCACACAATTTAACCATCATTCAAAATGACTAGGATGTTTGTCCCGTTCATGGCTTGCTTTAAGTAATAATGGAGTCATTATGCAGTTTAACAAGAAAAGAAATAAGCCAATTAGCCAAGCATATCATATATAAAAGAATGCAACAGTAAATCCATTAAGCACTAAATTCTGAGATGAGAAAGTGAAAAAACATAGAGAGGGACAGGTTAGTTAGAAGGATGGAATGGAGTGGACTTACCAAGAATAAAACAGTAGCACAATGCTTAACAACCTCAAGGTTCATTTTTACATCATCTAAACTCCTGAGCAAAATATGAAAACATCATTTCATTTCAAATACTCCATTAAAAAGCATGACTTTAAATAATGGGAATTCCATGAAATCAAGGCAAGGAATTAATTATTTTACCTATGTGTTTGGTTGCCAAGCCCAAAATAAGTTGCAAGACTAGCCATCTGATATCAATTCGCAGCGGAACAAACAAACAAACAAACAAACAAACATCATTATTCTTAACAACGACGACGACAACCGAATCAAAGAAAAAAAAAAACAACAAAAATCAAAACCTTCATGTCACCAGCTCTCCTTCCAAATCTCTGAGTCAATAATGCTAAAGAGTCAATAGTCCCCCTTGTCTCTGGTGCTGTCCTTCCGATCTCCATAAAAGCCTCTCTTATTCGCACACAATCAAATCTCACTATATTATGTCCCGCCCATATCCTCCCATGGAGAATGTCGTAGACCGTGTCAGCAATGTCTGCGAAGGATGGTGCTGAAGCCACGGCTTGTGGGGTGATACCATTGCACCGTACGGACAATGAAGATATGAGGTTTGGGTTGGAGGGTCGGACCAAGGTTGAGTAGCTCCTCATCTCTTCTAGCCTCTTGGGGCAGACAAGAATGGCTCCGAATTCAAGTATAGCATAGCCCTGGCCGGGCCTGGTCGGAACTGTGGTTTCAACGTCGAAGAATGCTATCTCTGTTTTAATTTCCATTTCCTCGCTTCTATTATTCGAACTATCCATTCATCGGCAGCAAAGCAGCGAGAGGGTTTGGGTTTTCTTTCTTTTTGTCTATATATATATAAAAGGGAAGTAGAGGGAGGGGAGTGGCGTGGGAATTGGGTTTGCTTCTTTGGGTCGATTTCCTTTGCTAATGTTTGCGGCTTAAGTAAAGCACAGTTCAAGTTGGGTATTTAGCTCTTCTTGCCTCCAAAGAATCTATTCCACTTCAATTGCTTCCCGTTTACGCTTGTCATTCGCTGCAAAGTTCCGGTTGAAGGGAATTTTTATGGAGAAATTTTAAAATAATCACCTATTGGTTACTTTATAAACTCATTTTATAAGAAAAAAATTATATCCAAATTCATCTAGAGATAAAAAAATTTCTATCTAAGCTTAATTTTTTTTTAATTTTCTCTTTTTTATTTCTCTCTCATTTTTTTGTTTATCTCTCATATGAAATAATTTATACTAATTAATCTATAAGAAACATAAAATTCCTCGTTTTATTGTTTTACAAGAGCAACTAATCCTAAGACCCTCATAACATGGGAGCCTACTGGTATATTAAAATATTTTTTTGAATACTCTCTGTACTTTCATACATAATTTAGAGTTTTTAATATATTTTTGTAGATGTTTTTATATACAATTTGAAATATTCACTTGTATTAGTTTGTAACTAAAAAGCCGTAAAGTTAATCATTAGCAAATAACCTATATAATATTTAAGAATCCTTAATTTTGAACCTAAAAATTACATTAAAAACAACTTATTATTCTTTACAATTAAAAAAAAATTATTGTTAAAGTTCGTATAATATCCGTCTAGTCATCTATACTCATTTGCTAGGTGGTCCAATTTTTATAATCCATTTATGTGTAAATTTAATTTGATCATGTACAATGCACATGTATTATGGTAATTAATATATATATATATATATATATATATATATATATATATATATATATATATATATATATATATATATATATATTTTGATGACTTATCCTAATCAATGTAATTAAATTTATTTATATTGTGAACCCAAGGAAAAAAAAAAAAAAACCTATATCTATGTTGTTCTTAGTATTTGCGTTTGTTTGCGTGCAAAAACCAAAAAAGGATATTAGGTCCAATATCAATGAAAAACAATTTGCTAAAATCTCAATGCAATTAACACCTAACTTCCGCACTTCCACAAATTTATTTATAAATTGTATTGTTTCTACTCAATTTGTTTTATATCGCATCTATCCAACCCAAACACATGTATATGTTCAATCTAATTGACTTCTTGTATAGCTTTTTATCAATTAAAAATTGAATAAAAATTATTAACATCATTATATATATATATATATATATATATATATAATTTAGAAAATTAGATGCATATCCCTTTAAAAATTTTAATTGTACTACAAAAAAAGTACAAATTATATCAAATGATTTAATATTTTTAATTTAAAAGAACTTTGATTGAAAAGTAATAAGAGCGCAAATGAAACATAATTCAACCTTTATATTAAAATAAATTTTTAAACAATTTAAGGGGCTTTAAAATGGATAGATTTGATATTAGATACTTTTTCTTTGTTTTATGTTCAACAATAGATATGCAATATACATCTTTGTTAGATCCAAATTTAATTGATATGATAGCCCAACAAACTAAAAAAAGTTAAATGAGGCATTGGTCATGGCTACTAAGGGAGACAGACTTACCAAATATCAAGTCCACAAGGAAAGCTCACTACTCAAATAAATAAATAAATAAATAATAAATAAAATCCCCAAAAGAGCGTTATATGTAGAAGACGAGTAAGGTTGAATACAATTCCAAACATAATTGCATAATGGACAGAAGATATGGGAAGTCAAATCTTATTCATAAGGAAAATAGTAACAAGAATATAGGTGGATGAGCATTGCAGATCAAGACAGGAAGTTATTAGATGTTGCAATCTAAGAATGTGGCTAGTAAAGAAGGATGTAAAAGCTATAAATATCAGCTGCTACCAAACAAAAAGAACACATCAAATACATACAACAATATACTCTTGTAAATTATTAGTATTATCTCTCACATTGTTTCAACACTTGAAATACAGTAGGCAATAATGTAACACCCTCGACCTAGGACCTAGATAGGTCAAGAGTATTATCGATGTTGGCTTGTGTTAACTTATATTCTAAATGCAATGAATGCAAGTCGACAAGCCTCCTCACCTTAACTTACAAAATTGCTAACGAAAGTGATGGTTTTTGTATGAGATCCCTAATAAATAAGAAATAATAGGTCCATATTAATTAAAACTTAGGTATAAAAATTTCTCTAACACCAATTAATATTTTTTTTTAAATCACACACTCAAGGCTCCAAATAAACCTAGTCTATTAGGATTTGAACCCGTGACCTTTTGTTACAAGAGACCACTATCACCGACCTACAAGCTCTTAGATTCAAATATCAATTAATATTCCTACAACATATATAGAAATATTAAATATCAAAATTGGATGAAAAATCGTGTTCTTGGATTTCAATTTAATCGTTTAAATTAAATATCTAAAATTAAAGTGAATACTATCATGTCTCTTAATTTTCTTAAAATCCTTTTTAAAAATTTGAATTTAATTAAAATAAAAGATAATCAATATGAAAATAAACCAATTAGCTTAATAAACTCAATTTTCAATATTTCTTTCAAAAATCCATTTAATTACAACATAATTAATTTAATTAGAAAATATTCATTACATATTAAATCATTAAATCTTGATTTAATGCTATTATTTTTCTAAAAATTACATAGGCTAGAAAATTAATTAATTGATTAAGTTTAAAACATAATAAATTTATTTAGACCCTTAATTTGAGTTTTGATGATTTTAAACATTTTTTGGGCTTATAAAACTTTAGTTCCAATTTAATTTAAACTTACCTATTAAACTAACCCATGAAATTCATTAATTCATTAACCATTAAATTTTACCTTATTCTTTAACCTTTGTAACCATTTTTACCTTACCCTTTTATTTCTATATTCTTTACCATTAAGACTTTAGTTTCTAACCAATTAACAATTTAACAATATAATATAAGTATTACACCATTTAGCATCAAAATACTATAAAAGTGGTTATCCATTTTTACACGCAATTTAAATATTTAGATCTATACTACTTAGTACTATATTTTTACCATTCGATCTAGTTAACCCGTAATCTATTGAAAATGATAAAACAATACTTCTAACCCAAAAATATACAACATTATCCCAACATACAAATATGTATATATATATATGAACTACCTTTAGCTTGCACCTACAAGTAAGATACACACGACGAATGGATGGAAAGCCCTTAACAATGATCTTTAGAGAGAAATAAGCCATCATACATTGTCCATCTTTACCTACATGATCACTGCATAATTTATATAATTTTTATTTCCTTTTATATTAAACTTACTAGTACTTTATGTATTGTATTAAGCCAATTAAGAACAAGATAATGATTTTGGATTTTGCAAGAAAATTGGCAAATCAAAGTGAATAAATCCAAGCCAAGGTGCATAGAAGCTCGAAGCCCACAAAGGACTCAATGGAGACAACATGCAAAGCCAAGTTAAAGGAAGGAGACACAAGGTCAAGTGTCATGCAAGAGGAAAAGCCCCCGGCTATATGGAACTAAGAGGGAATCGTGTGTTTGTTTGTATAAGAACACACATGGTAGTAGGCACAAGCATAGCTTGTATAGAGGAAATGACACGTCCGTGTGTGTCACCACTAAGCTATCATTCAAGGGAGAAAGAAAAGCCATACGAGTAGATGCTTAAAAGACACAAGATGAAAAGCAAATGTGACATGGCCATCTGCTCGATCAAGCAAGCTGTGTGCCGGTATCTATACAAGGCTCCAAACTATGTATGTCCAAAGAGCAAATCGTATGTCTAAAGTGAGCAAACCATATGCCATGATAGTTGTCCATATGAGGTAGCTCCATGTATTGGAATCCTACTTTTGCATGGATTGTAAGAATATATATAAAAAAGTAGGGTTTTACTTTAGGGAGATTCATTCACGTAACCATAGATAGAGAAAAAGCTTTTATAAGCAAAACCATACAACTTCAAATACTTTTGCTTGGTTGAAGAAAAAGTTAAAGTTTTTAGTTAAATAATTGTGAGATCTAAATGAGTTCTACTTCTAATCTAATTCTTTTTGGATATTTTATATTTTTTAAATTATAGTTAAATATGATTATGTTGATTGATTGATTAGGGTCCATATTAATTGATTGATCTATATGATCTATTACTAGTTATGAATTTAAGTTTGTAATTACTTGTCTAATCTTACTTGTGTTAGCAACTAGGGATTAATGATTATGCATAAGTTTTCATTTAATTCTTGAAAAAAAACATAGAACTAGATTAAATTCTCTTAGCTCGTGTATGAATTGTCTAGCTTCACCTATCTTTCTATTACTTAAATCTGTTATTAGATTAAATCTAGATAGCTCGTTCTAGGTTGTTCAATAGTTAGAAATTAATTAAATAGCTCATTTTAATTAATGAATCACTTAGGAGAGATTAGGGATACCATAGCTCGTTTTGTTATAAGGTGAATATTCATGAAAAGAATGGATTAATTTTTTAATCAATTATCAACGATTGAACCAAAAGTGGAGACTATCTTTGACCAAGGCTTTTAATACTCTTATTTATCTCTTTGTTTAATTTTGATTATCTTTATTACTCTCAACAAACAAAATCTCCCTTTTCTCTTTTCTTGTACTTTTGTAATGCCCCGAACCTATAAATAAATGAATTAATATATTTTAAACATGTGTGAAAATTTCCTTATATGTATAGAAAAATTGCTAGAGAGGTGTTAGAATATTCGAGTCTTGTTAAATGAATTTTTTTGTACTTGATGAATATTTTATTGACTTTTTTTGTGTGTGAATAGTGCTTTTTTATGTGAAATAATTATTTTGAGTGTCTAGATAAGTGTATAAAAATTAAGTGATTGGTGAATAAATTACTATAGAGAGTGCAAGAATTTATTATGAAAAAAATTATTTTTTGGAAGTGTGTGGAATTAATTATGTGCATAGAGATTTAATTATATAAGGTTAGGGACCTAATTGCATAAAATTAGGGGTCCAATTACATAAAATTAAAAGTTTTAGCACTTAAATAAGTTTGAAAATAAAATTTTGAAGGCATAAAGATGTTGAAAAAGCCTTAAGAGAAGACCAAAAGTAGTTAATTAAAATTGAAAGGTTGAAGGTAGGGATTAAATTTAAATGGTGTGATAAGTCAAAGGACTAAAATAAATATTTTTGGCCAAATCTTTCCACCTTAACCCGTCACCTCACCTCCATATTAAAAGATGTAACCAAATGGATGGCTAAAGATTAAAGTAGTGGAGGGTTAGGATAAAAAAAAACTTAGATGGTGAAGATTTAACCAAATGAAAGGCTAGGATTAAAAGATGAATTAAAAGTGGAGATTAAACCAAATAAAGGATGGAGATCACGTCAAAACAAGTGAAAATCCACCCAAGTAGGAGATCTCACACCTATTAACATGATGATGTCAAAGCAAACACTTAGGTGATTAATATTAGAGAACATGTCGGTAGACTTGACTTAAATTAAGAACCCATTTGATTTAATCTATGAGGATCTTATACGAGATTGGAATAACTAGTTCTTAGACTTGAAGTCATCACGCTTATATCATGAGAGGATTTGTATACTTTGACACTCGTTTTGATAGATCTAGTAAAAGGTTACACTTGGGCTATTCGTTGGGTGTACTAGGAATAAAATGGAAGCAAGTGGATGACTAAGATAGGACATGTCATTCCTTGTATGCTAAAGAAGTTATCACATTGTAATTCAATAAATGTCTACTTAAGAAATCTATGATCCTAGTAAGAGTACACCAATAGACCATAATTGGTTCACTCTAAGAGCTAAGGCATTTGAGAATAAAAAAAAAAAAAAACTTGTGTGATCATAATCGAATAAGACTAATGACTAAGTTCGAGATCACATTATGATAAGTTGATATGAGGACTGAATTATATGATAACCATGCTCATGAAAGGTAATTATAGATTAATTAATCCTTTTAGAGAATTGGATAGTCATGATGTCTTCGCTATAGAGCTAATCTTGACTTATATATCGGAGATAAAAGAGATGTTTTTTATTCTTGATACATTACCAACATATCTAGGAGCTTTTTAAGTAAAACGTATAAGTTTAAGCATTCACATGATTAAAGAGATGTAAAGATGTTGGAAAAGATTTCTAATTATGAAAGTTTTCTATTTTGGAAAAGGTTTTCCGAAAATAGAAAGTTTTTTAAAATGAAAAGTTTCGTAAAATGAAAAGTTTTTGATTTTAAGAAATTAGTTTTCTAATTTAGAAAGCGAGTTCCAAATTTAGAAGTAAATAACCTAAAATAAAAATGAGTTTTCTAATTTAGGTTTAAGGATAATTTAGGAAATTATTTCTTAGGTCTGTGTTTGTTTGGGGGAAAACAAGTTTCGGGAACTTGTTTTTCCTATTTTCCACTGTTTGTTTTGCATCTAGAAAAAAGTTAACGAAAAATGATTTTCAGTCCATAAAAAATGATAGAGTATTTTTGAGAAAATGTTTTTCCAGTTTCAAAAGAGAAAAATATTTTCTTTCTCACGAGACTGTTTTGCTTTCGCATTACTTACCTTTCTCTCGATATATTTTAATAATTTTTTTCTCTATCTTTTTTTTATTTAAAATATATCTAATTAATTTTTAATTATTTCCCATCAATTATTATTAATTATTTAATTATTTTTTCTCTATTTTTATTAATATTTGAGTTTTTGATTTATAGATACATTAAGTATTCTTAAAAACCATTTTTACACCTTAAAATTATTTTTATAATAAATATTTTAATAATTTATCTCTATTTTGTTTTATTATTATCTTAAACACCACCTAAACTATACTTAAATAATTGAAAATGATTATTACAAGACTATAATTTTTTGTAAAAAAAAAATAATTAATTAATTCATCAATAAATACATTATTTTTTCACTACTATTCATTTACAATTAAATCAATAATTTGTAATTTTAATCAATTGTAAAATTTTATTGGTAATTGTAGTAAATAATTGGTTACAAATTATTTAAACATTAATCTTTTGAGACCAAATGAATAATTATCTATAAATGATAGCTAATAATTTATAAAACTATTTTTTAGACTAAATTATTACTTCAATTTCTAAAAAAAAAAAATTCTTAATTGAGTTACCAAAATAACAATGCTAGGATTACTTAAAATCTTTGTTTACTAAATGTGAATAGTGACTTGATTTTGTCTCAAGTAATTTTGATGAATTGGTTTAATGATTAAAAAAGTATATTTTATTTTTTGAATTAAAATTTTAGAGTTATTATTTATTAAAATATATTAAATTTTTCTAAATATATCTTATGTTGTAAAATTATGAATATGTCTTTTTGAAGTTTTCTTAAAACTTGTTGATATAACAATCACATATGTTTTTTATTTTAATTTTCTAAATCAAACAAATGCTCGGAATATGCTTTTCGGTAGTTTTTTTAATGTAATTGCCAAACGGCGAGAAAATATGTTTTTGGAAAATAATTTTCTGAAAAATGGCTTTCTTAGGAATTAATTTTCCTATGGAACTTGTTTTCCCCCCAAACAAACAACGCCCTAATGCGAGCCTCTTAAAATTATCTAACTTGATTTATTTGAATAGTCCAAATAAATTAATTAGGCCAAAATAGTTTTTAGCCAATAGGTTTAATTAAAAATCGAGAAGAGATTTTGGTAGGAGGATAAACATAAACCTTATTGGATAAGAATGAATCTTTTAAAGATAAAGATAAAGAAAGCCCACATGCAAAATAACTCCTAATCCCCGAAGGATTAGGAAGCAATAATCAAGAGTTCAATTAGAACTAATTGTTACCCCTCTTCGTCCTTGGAGGATAAAAAAGTCTCTCTTATAAATATGTGTGAGAGAAATGACATAAAGGAAAAATATTCTAGGGCACACGACATTAAGAAAAATAAAAGGAGAAAATAGTTTTCTCCTAAAAACCTAGCACACGCCATTTTCCTCTTCTCTTTTGGTTGTCTTAAAATTAACCTAATTAAATTTCTATAGGGAACACTAAACAAGTAAAAAAAAGATGGAGCTAGCACTTTATCAATTTTGAGAGTTTCTTTTGCGGGTGCTTGGATCGCATGGATTATCGATAAAGGTCGGACACTTAGATGGCTTTTTCCGTGAAGGTTTAAATCGTGCTACAAGAGGTAATTCTTTATTCATCACTTTAATTCATGAATATATAGGTAGTTGATTCAACGACATGATCTTGGGCTCTTTAGATAGAGGAAATTTTTATTTTATTCTACACCTCTATAGAATGCATGATCCTTCGATTAGCAATACTAAAGTGTAAATAGGAGCACATCACCGTAGATTTTATGATTCGGTTGCTAAGGTTAGAAAGAGGATCAAATGAAATTTGAGTGAATGTGGATAGATTAACTAAGTCAATACATTTTCCGACTCGAAGATTACTTTTACCATGACTATATACCGAGTTGTACATTAAGAAAATATTGAGGTTACATGAGATTCCAAAACCAATCACGTCGGATCGTAATACTAGGTTCACTTTGAATTTTTGGAAATGCCTACATTACATAATGGGAACCAAATTGTATTTCAATATAGCTTTGTTAGATATGTATACCCTAGAGTTATATGTATTGTGTGATTTGTAAACAATTATCCCTTTATGACAATAAAAGATATATTCTTTATATGAAAGTTTTTTATTGTTTTGAATATAGTCCTTAAGTAAATTGTTAGAATATCTATTCTTAAAGATGTTTAGAATATAAGTGATAGATATTTCGAAATAAAATACTTTAAATAATTTGTGCTCATAGGATACCTAATTGGGCATCATTTATCCGGAAGACTATCACCTCTATTTATTTATAATAATAAGTCATACTATTTGATATGTGATATCGGAACAAACATGTGGACACTTATTTTTAATAGGTTGAATAGTGACGAGTAAATGATGATAACATGAAGTTCTTACTACTTATCAATGATTTATTATCTAGATTATAATAGTGCATATAATTCTTAGACCTTAGATGACACGATTATCTCACATATAGGTGATTAGGGTTTGTTACTCGCATATATATATATATATATATATATATGCTAGTCATGTATGGGTACATGGCATGTGGTGGCCCTAGTTAGTTATGTGTAGGAGGTAGGTTTTTAGCCAATATGGAATTCATCATCTTGAGTAAACAATGATAAGATCCTATATTATCTAGTTATTTTTTATAAACAAATTTCTTAGTTAAGATAGATAGATTCACTAGAAAAACGTTTCTAGTATGAATCATATAATATCAAGAATTAGAACTAAGATGAGGTCATAATAACTAAGCAATTAGGTTTAACATTTACATGACCCTAGCTAAAATCAAGATCTTAAAATGAAAGGATTCTAGTGCATGGTAATT
This sequence comes from Dovyalis caffra, assembly GCA_963924115.1. Lineage (NCBI taxonomy): Eukaryota > Viridiplantae > Streptophyta > Magnoliopsida > Malpighiales > Salicaceae > Dovyalis > Dovyalis caffra. The sequence goes on from CAWUPB010000030.1 coordinate 390,409, forward strand.
ATGAATATTGGTTTCATAAAATGTACCTAATTTGTTTAATATATTCATCTTTAATTAGGTAGTCGTGATATGATATGCTAGACATCACTCGTGACTTATGAAACTAAGATTACATTAGGAATATTCTTAAATAAAGAAAAGAGTTTCTTATGATGTCAAAGAGTTGATATCATATTCTCATTGTTAATTTGACATGAACCTAAAAAGTCACACACAATAGAGCATTTATCTAATGAGAAATTATTTTCATGGTTATTAATTAAAGTATTTAATTAATTGATAAAAAATAATAGGATTAAACTTGTAATTCAATTTACGGTGGTCTTTAACATGTCTTGAAGTTTAATTGAATTTAAGGTCAATTAATCAAGATTTGAGATATAAATTAAGAGTTATTAAGCTTAGATCAACTAATTAATATTAATGCATGCATGATGATTAGTGTAATAAAAAAACATAGTCTCGGTAGAAGATTATGTGTCCGATAAGAGCCCGATTATGCCTTTCAAACAAGTCTATTCACGTCGCAAGAAGAATGGGTCCGATTGTCTAGCCATCGTGGTCAAAGCAATCGTCATATTTTCATTTAATCGGTATCTTTAATTTGTATGTTGTTACTTTGTCCTTTATTGCTGGATGCTTTTGTTTGTTACGCAAGAATAATGTGTGTGTGAGTTCTAGAAGACCAGCTTGTCAATTTTGTTATGCCACGACCAATATAGTGTGAAAAGGAGGGATGAGTGGGGCATTCGGTTATGAAGTAATAATTTATGGGACATTCTTGTCGGGGAGAGAACCGGGGCCTCTCTAATGCCTCATTGGGTCATGTATACTCAACGTCCTTAATTCAATCATACCACTATTTTTACCATTTCTGCTACTTTTTTTAATTCCTTTATTTCATCGACTTGGTGCCTACCAATTTGGTATCAAAGCCAACCCGATATTGATGACCAAAACCGAATGGCAAACAAGTTTGAGCGAGTTAGTCGAGGAGGCGAATGAACTAAAAGGCATGAAGGAGCAAGTTGTCGACATGACTACGGCTATGACTTCGTTAGTCGTGGAGTTCAAAGATTTCCAAACACATATACGAGTGCTAGTAATGTGGCAGAGGTGAGTAGTTCTAGATCCGGCAAAGTAGTAGCTACAACGCTCGACTACGAAACCCTCATTACCGTGGTGGCAAATCCCGGTAGGGATCGAGAGAGATTTTCAAGGAAATTAGAACCGCCGGCTTACAACGGAGAAGAACCGGGGGCTTGGATATTTCGAGCTGAATGATATTTCTCTATTAATTAGCTTACGAAAGCAAAGAAATTAGAAGTCACTGGAGTGTGTTTTGAAGGAGAGGCACAAGCTTGGTTAAGGTTTGAGGAACGAGATTTTCCATTTACGACTTGGGATGCTTTAAAGGCATAATTGCTTCATCGATTTGTAGATATGAGTGAAGGGAATATGTTGCATCGATTCTTTACGATGAAACAGGAGGGTACAATGGCGGAATACGAGGCACAATTTGAGTTCCCGGCGACTACGATTGGGAAGTTCAAGGAAGGAACTCGGTCGCGGTGTTCATGAACAGATTATGAGAAAATATAAGAGCCGAGCCGATGGTGATTAACCCCTCAGGTTGAAAGAGATGATGGAGGTAGCCACAAGGATCGAGGCTAAAAACCGCATTCTAAGCCCAAATAATAAAACCCACAAAGAACTCCCTTCAAACCAAACAAAGCTAGATCGGAAGATAATTACATGGACCCTCTAAACCCGACCCACCGAACCATCTTATCTCAACCCAAACCCGACCTTATACCTTAACTCAAAACACTCAAACTAACCCTAAATCTTTCTCTCATTTCAACACAAACATCCGATTCAAATGACTTTCCCCATCCGAAGCTCGGACAAAACGAGCGCAAGGCCTTTGTTATCACTACGACGAGAAGTGGAGTCCAGCCCATCGTTGTAAAAACAAGGAGTCGCATGTCTTGCTTGTTAGTGAAGGAGTGGACGGAGTTGGAGATGGTACCGAAAATTCACAGCGGGAGGAAGAGGCATTTGAGGAAGTGGAACTTTCTTTGAACTCGTGGTTGGGCTATTGGAGCCTAAGACATTAAGGTCGAAGGGTAAGGTCCATGGTGTACCGGTTGTGGTGTTAATCGATTGCGGCACGACTCACAATTTTATATCCGTCGATTTGGTATCAACACTTCAAATTCCTATTTCGAAACAACAGAGTATGAGGTTGTTATTGGTTCCGGAAATAAATTACCGGGACGAGGAATCCGTAGGGGCATTGTATCGAAGCTACAAGAGTTGACGATAGTTAAAGATTTCTTACCTCTTGATTTGGAAAGTTCAAATGTCATACTAGGAGTAAAATGGTTAGTAAATCTTGGGGTAACTCACTCCGATTGGAAGAAGCTCACTTTGTCCTTTGAAATGGGAGGCGAACCGTATTGCTAGAGGGGGACCCAAGCCTCAATAAGGCCTTGGTTTCTTTGAAAACAATGGTATGAACAATCCGAGTAAGAGAAGAAGGGAATGTTGGTTGAGTTGTGTTAGATTGTGGTGGCGAATGAAAAGAAGAGCGAACCTTTGGCATTGGTCGTGTAGGAAGTGTTAAGTGAATTTGATGATGTTTTTCAATCATCGGTGGGACTCCTCCCAAGAGGGGACATGAGCACGTTATCACCTTGAAAGAGGGATCGAACCAATTAGCGTTAGGCCATATCGTTACCCGTAAATTCGAAGTCAAAAATTAAGAAGATGGTGATGGAGATGTTGACGAGCAGGTATTATACGACCTAGCAGCGAGTCTTTTCTTAAGTCCGGTGTTGTTGGTACGAAAGAAGGACTGAAGTCGGAAGTTCCGTGTTGACTACCGAACTCTTAACAAAGCAAATGTACTCGATCGTTTTCCCATACCCAACATTGATGAGCTCCTTGACGAGTTGCATGGGGCAACGATTTTTACCAAGCTTGACCTTAAATCGAGCTACCACCAAATAAGAATCCAACCTCGAGGATGCATACAAGACAAGTATTTCATACTTATGAAGGCCACTATGAGTTTTTAGTCATGCCGTTCGGCTTGACAAACGCATCGGCTACCTTCTAGTCATTGATGAATCACATTTTTAAAGGAATGATAAGGAGGTATGCCTTTGTCTTCTTTAATGACATTTTGATTTACGAGTACCAACCTTGGTGAGCATTTATCACATTTACGGGAAGTCCTAACGGTGTTGCGCGCCCATGAGTTGTATGCCAATTTCAAAAAATATTGTTTTTGTAAGACGAAATTAGAATACTTAGGTCATATAATTTCGGGTTTTGGAGTGGAAGCGAGATCCCGAAAAAGTAAAATCCATGACGGAATGGCCAATGCCAAGGAATTCTAAAGAGCTGCGGGGATTTCTTAGATCGGTCGGTTACTATTGGAGGTTTGTTAAAGGCTATGGAAAGCTTGTCGCCCCATTAACACAACTTTTAAAGAAAGATAATTTTACTTTGAGTGATGAGGCAACTACGGATGTGAACCACCTTAAGCAAGCAATGACAGTTGTCTCTGCATTAGCTTTGCTCGACTTCACCATTCCATTCCAAATTGAGGCCGATGCATCGAGAATTGGACTTGGGGCAATAATTTTACAAAAAGGCGGACCCATTACTTTTTTCAACCGAGTCTTAGTAGGAAGAGCATGACACAAATCAATCTATGAAAGGGAGTTAATGGCCATTGTTCTTGCCATTCAAAAATGAAATCACTATTTATTGGGGAGGCATTTCATTGTCAAGACCGACCAATGAAGCTGGAAATACTGTTGGAGCAACACTTGGTGGCCCCGGAATATCAACGATGGCTAGTCAAACTCATTGGTTACAACTTCAAATACATTATAAACCAAGGGTGGAAAATCGAGCCGCGAATGCTCTTTTTAGAACTACTAACGATGTTGCCTTGCAAGTCCTAAGCGTGTCGCATTTCCTGGATTGGGAAATTATAAAGGCTAAAGTTGCCAAGGATCCCAAGCTTGGTAGCATACTTACGAAATTCAAGTCGACCCTTCGGTCGAGTGGATTGGACGAGTGCAAAATGGCTTGTTTTGCTTCTAACAGCGGGTCGTGTTGCCAAGGAATTCAATTCTAATTCCTATAATTCTAGTCGAATTTCACACTAGCCCAATTAGAGGTCACAATAGATTCCTAAAGACCTATAAAAGGGTCATGGTATAGCTATTTTGGGAAGATCTCAAGGCCGATGTGAAGAAATATATGTCGAATGTCGGGTGTGCCCATAGAATAAGTATGACACTTTGTCCCCCGCGAGTTTGCTCCAACCCTTATCCATTCCCGATGCTATTTGGAATGATATAACCATGGATTTTGTTGAAGGCATGCCACGGTCTAATAGGTTTGACTCCATTTTGGTAGTTGTTGATAGATTGAGTAAATATGCTCATTTCATTCATTTGAAACATCCCTTTACCGCAAAGAAAGTGGCAAAAGAATTCATTATCAATGTGGTCAAACTTCATGGTTTTCCACGTTCAATTGTGTCCGATAGAGACAAGGTTTTTATGAGCCATTTTTGGGTGGAACTTTTTCGGTTGTAGCATACACATCTTCATCATAGTATCGCTTACCATCAATAAAGTGATGGGCAATCGAGGTGGTGAACCGCTACTTAGAGGTTTATTTATGCTCTGTTTTACGGGATATAAACCCAAGGAATGGGCTAAGTGGTCGCATTGGGTAGAATTTTGATACAATACTTCGTACCACACAACGAACAAAAACCACTCCATTCAAGTTGTGTTATGGGAGGGACCCTCTTCCATTGGTGCGGCATGTTCCGGATGGTATTACCAACTCCAGCTTGAATGACATGTCGTTGGAAAGGGACCTTACGATCTCCGAACTAAATGAGCAATTAGAAGTCACACAAAATAACATGAAGAAGCAGGCTAACAAGCACGGATGTGATTTGTCTTTTGAGGTAGGAGACTTAGTTTATTTGAAACTAAGACCATATAGACAACGCTCCCTTGCTCGTAAACCCAATGAGAAGCTTTCTCCTTGCTACTTTGGACCCTATTCGATTGTTCAACGCATTGGTCGGGTTGCGTATAAGCTAGACCTCCCCGCTTCTACATCCATGCATCCGATCTTTCACATATCGCAACTTAGGAAGTTGATTGGTACTGCTACTCAAACTCCACCTCTCGCCTCCTATTTTAACTAGTGAATTAGAGTGGATTGTGGAGCCGAAGAGGTGTTGCAAGTCCGAGAAGGGGTCGTTAGAATGGAAGTGCTCGATTAAATTGAAGAATTTGCTAGATTTTGAAGCAACCTAATAATAGGTCGCTTTGATCAACAATCGGTTTCGACTTTCACCTCGAGGACAAGGTGAATGAAAAGGAGGGAGTAATGATAAGAGCCCGATTGTGCCTTTCAAACAAGTCTATTCACGTCGCAAGAAGAATGGGTCCGAGTGTCTAGCCATCAAGGCCAAAGCAGCTATCATATTTTCATTTAATCAGTATTTTTAATTTGTATGTTGTTAGTTTGTCCTTTATTACCTGGATGCTTTTATTTGTTACGCAAGAATAGTGTGTGTGTGAGTTCTAGAAGACCAGCTGGCAATTCTATTATGCCACAACCAATATAGTGTGAAGGGAGGGATGAGTGGGGTATTCGGTTGTGAAGTAATAATTTAGGGGACATTCTTGTCGAGAGAGAACGGGGCCTCTCTAATGCCTCATTGGGTCATGTACACTTAACGTCCTTAATTCAATCACACCATTATTTTTACCATTTCTAGTACTCTTTTTAATTCCTTTATTTCATCGACTGGTACCTACCAGGTGTCTTAATCGATACATGCATGATGATAGGTGTCTTTATAAAAGACACTTATCATCACTCATGCATGTAAGATTCTTCATTCATGATATATTAATAAAGAATGTAAAGAATTAAAAATGGTACAAGTGTGTCCCGCATTCTTTGATCTCTAACTCTCTAAGTGTGAGACACATATGACTTAAACTTAACCCTTTTATCACTTCAAATAGACTACTTGGTAGGAGCTAGAGATCAACTTTGGACAATTGAGAGAACGATCAAAACTAGTAAACCAACCGCCGGACCGAAAGCTCAATCGTGTAGAGTTTGTATGGCCCGACTAGAGGCTTCACATTTAGGGAGTTAAAATTTAAAATCAACTTATTTGTGCTACACTTCAAGAGCTATAAGCATGTGTGTTCTAGATATCATTTAGTTAAATCTTGAGTTATAGGATATCTACATAATGAGATCACATTGATGGTTTGTTTTTGGATTTTTAAAAATTCCAAATGTTTTCATTATGCTCTTCTCCCATTCTTTTCAAGCTTTTCATCCATAAAATGATGGACAAATAGAAAAAGTGAACTAAATTTTAGAAGATATATTGAGAGCTTATGTGTTGGATTGGAATGCTAAATAGCGTAACTATTTACCTTTAGTGGAGTTTGACTATAACAACGGTTATCAAGCTAGCATTAGAATGTCATCATACGAGGTGTTGTATGAGAGGAAATATAAGTCAATGTTCATTAAGATGATGTTAATGAAAGGAAGATGTTAGGACCCAAGTTGGTTCAACAAACAAGTAGATGTGGTAGAGAAGATCCAATTAAGGATTAAGATGGCACAAAGTAGGCAGTAAAAGTTATACTGATAAGAGAAAAAAGAATTTGGAGTTTAACACCAATAATCATGTGTTCTTAAAAGCTACACTAATGAAAGAGGTTATGAGATTTTAGTAAAAAAGGAAATTGAGCTCGAAGTTTATTGAACCATTTGATATTTTGGATAGAGCTAGATATAAAATTTATCAATTAGCCCTTCCACCATCTTTAGCTAGAGTTCATAATGTGTTCCATATCTCTAAAGGATCATGTATCCTATGAAGGTGTGGAATAAAATAAAAAATTTTCCTTCATCTAAAGCTCATAAGATCAAGTCGTTGAATTAACTAATCATACATACATGAATTAAAAGCATAAGTAAAGGATTACCTCTTATAGCGCATATTTAGCCTTTGCAGAAAAAGAGTCATCTAACTATTCAACCTCTATACAAAGAAAGCTATAGAAATCATAGAGTGTTATCTCCAATCCTTATGTGCAGCTTAATTTTTCTCTAGAAATCCTATAGGGTAATTTACGCTAACTTTTGGCTTTGATATAGAGACTTATGGTAACTAGGGTTTTTGAGAGAACATTTTTCTCTCTAATTTTTGCTTACCATCCGTGTCTTATTTTTCAGCCTATATTATCGTGACTTCGCCTTATTTTTCTTATCTCTTTACCGTATCTCTCTTCCTTTATTTATAAGAGAGTTGCTCCTTTGTCCTCTAAGGATAAGGAAATGGCAACGACAAGTCCTATAAGGACTCTATGTTACGACTTACTAGTCTTTTAAAGACTAGGAGTTATAATGTATGTGGGCTTGTTAGACATTATCCTTATAAAGCTTAGTCATTATCCAATAAGGTTCAAGTTTATCATTCCATCAAAATATCTTATAGGCTTTTTAAATTAAACCTATTAGCCTAAAAACTTATGACTTGATTAATTATTAGTTAATTTGGACCATCCAAATAAATTAGGTCAAGTATTTTAGTAGAGCCAACATTAGAAAACAATTTTCTAAATTACCCTTAAACCTAAATTAAGAAATAAATTTTCTTTTTAGGTAACTTACTTTCATATTTGGAACCGACATCCAAATTAGGAAAATGATTTCTAAAATAGAAAATTTTTCATTTTAAGAAACTTTCTATTTTAGAAATTTTTTTTCCAAATTGGAAAATTTCCATTTTCAAAAACCTTTTCCAAAGTAGGAAAATTTCCAAAACTAAAAAGCTTTTCCAAAATCTTTAATTCTCTTTTATAATATGAATGCTTAAACTTATCTCGTGTGATTCAATATGCTCATAGATATTTTGACAATGAATCTAAAATAAAAGACACCTCTTTTATCTCTTGATACATAAATCAAGATTTGCCTCTAGCTAGGCATCATGACTACCTAACTCTCATGGAGAATTAATTAATCTATAATTACTTTTATGAGCATGGGTAGCATACAATTCAGATCCTTATGTTAATTTACCACAATGTAATCTCGAACTTGATTTTTAGTCTTTTTGATTATGATCACATAAGTTTTCTTTGATTCCTAAATGTCTTAGTGCTAGAGTAAACTAACTATATTGTATTGGTGTACTCCTACCGTGGTCATAGATTCCTTAAGCGGACATTAATTGAAGTGCAATGTAATAACTCCTTTAGCATCAAAGAAATGATATGTCCTATCTTAGTCATCTACCTATCTTTATTAGATTCTAGTGCACCCAACGAATTACCCACGTGCGAACTTTTGAATGAGTTTATCGAAACGAGTGTCAAAATACATAAATCCTCTAATGAGATAACCGTGATGACTTCAAGTCAACGGACCAATTGCACTAATCTTGTATGAGATTCTCATAGACTAACCAAATGGTTTCTCATGTCGAGTCAAGTCTAGTGATATGTTCTCTAACATTAATCACCTAAGTGTTTGTTTTGGCATCATCATGTCAATAGGTATGAGATCTTCAGTTACTATCTTATAGCATAAGTTCGTTACTATCTTATAAAGCATAAGCATAGCAATCGAAGTCTTACTCGCATATAATCAATGTTCATTCTTAACAATGCTACGACTTGGGATATTTAATGATATCATTTAAGTGCATTAATATTTCTCTCACATCTTTCGATCAATCATTAATGCAATGCATATCATATGGACTTCTATCTAATTCTATCAATAACTATAAATAATAAGAATTAATACAAAGACTTCTTTTATTAATAAATAAAAAATATAATATTAAAATAAGTCAAATTATCTAATCAAAGTTAGATCTTAGGCATCTATACTAATAATTTTTATATTAAGAAAGTACTTTGAGGATCTAAGCCATGCATCGAGTTTTGAACCTTTGGAGTTGCTACGAATTTGACCTACGAAGAAAAGTCGATTGAGATTTTGGATTGGGAGATTAAGAAGCTAAGGAACAAATAGATTACTTTGTTGAAGGTGTTATGAAGGAATCATAGTGTGGAAGAAGCTATATGGGAAAGGAAAAAAGAGATGAAGGTTAAGTATCCGAAATTTTTAATGAGTAAATTTTGAGGATAAAATTTTTATAAATAGAGGATTGTAACACTTGAAATTTTCTTCTTCATATCATACTTGTGTATTCTTTGTGAGTGTGTGTTAATCTCATTCTTGTTTTATGCATGTGATTGATTTTTTTAATTGTTTTTATTATGTGAGGTGTTTTAGATTAAATATGTCTTGAGATTTAGGAAAAATAGGGTAATTAGAGTAAGTTAAGTTTGATTAAATTTACTAAGGGAAATAGATCAAAATAATAGAATTTTTAGGCTTAAATAGAAGTTTAGAAGTGAGGATAAAATCAATTTCGAGGTGAAAGAAAAAACTAGGCAACCTTACTAAAAAAAGGACAACCCCTTTTGTCCCTTATTTCTCATTTCCTCTTCTTCTTTCTCACTCAAAACTTCTCTACACTTCCTCCAATTTTTATGCTAAAACCTTGCCTAAAAACTTTAGAAAACCATGAAACAAGATGATCAAAGTGATATTAAACTATATTAAGGTTTGGGAGGCTTTGAGGAATTGAAAGATTGAAATTGGGGCTTAAATACCTATTCATCAAAGGTGAGATTTTGTTATTTGGTCTTAAATTTAAGTTATTTATATGTGTTTATTGATGAATTTAGAGCTAATTTATATTGGGTTTGTTGTTTGATTAAAAATTGAGATAAGTTATGATTAGAATTTTAATTGAATTTAGGGGTTTGATGATTTTAAACACTTATTTATACTAATTGATGCTTAAAATGAGATAATAAGTGATGTGAAATTGATTACTAGACTATGCGTTTGATAAATCCCCGAGTTGGTTGAGATGATGGGTTGTAGAGACAAGTTGTGTGAGGATTTAATTGAAAAAAAATTTGAGAAAAGTTTGATTTAAGTAATTTTAATTGCTTAGATTATGATTAATTATCTTGAATTAATGATTTATGAAGTTAATTTAGAGTTTAATTGGTTAAATTTTATTATCCGAATTATTTTTGGATATAATGAATTAAATTGAGATTTTGTATGTGTAGGATGTTATATGAATTATTTTAGGATTTTATAAAAGTGGTTTTATAATGATAAAGTATTTTGGAAAGGTTGAAAATGTGGTTTGTGAAAGTGTTCTTGTGATGATAAAGAATTTTTATGAAAGTGTTCTTGTTTTTTAAAAAGTTGAAGATGATGAATAGTAAAATATGAATTTTGCAATTTATTGGTTAATAATTGAGTAAGGAGTTTATTTATGAGTTTAATGATTTAACTAGAAGATTTATTGTAGATTGTTTTAATGATAGGAATTTAATTTCTTACGGAGGATAATTGTTGAATTACAAAGGAACCGAGGTAAACATGGTTCAATTCACTACAATAACTTTATGTGTGAATATGCGATGTGATTAAATGAGTCTTTAAGTGCACTTTAATGTGCACTTACATCATGAGTATAGATTTACATATTTTATGAAATGCATTGATATCATGTTATACATGAAAGGAAAAGGTTTTGGTAAAAGCTATTGGTAAAGGCAAGTTTTAGTAAAGACATAGTTTTGGTAAAAGAAAAGAGGACTAGACATAACGTTTAGTGAGGTATCCACATCAAGGAAAAAAATATTCACATGCATCATAAAAATTTATAAATGTCATGTATGACCATGCTTATTAGGTGTTAGCTAATGTTTTATCTTGTGGTATAGATAATGAGATTTTAGCTCACGAAGTCTTTTTAGACGTTCAAGATACAGATCGATGCACCTTGAGCATACTCTTGTATAGGGATTAGACTTTTATCTTTTTGGATAATTGGTTGTTAAGTTTAAGTTGCAACTTGAAATTTATTATGTATTTAACTTTATCATCTTTTGTTAGTTGTCTAGTTGATTTGAATGTTTATTTTTAGAATTCTAACAAGTATATAGTTTTATGTTTTGGTAAACATGTTTACTTATGAAATGTGTTAAAAGTTTGGGAATTCATATTTTTTATGATAGATTATAATCCTACAAAGAAATATTTGAACTTTATTTATTATATTTGGATTTTATTTGATTTAAATTTAATTACAAGATAGGATATTAAGTCATATTTGAGTTGAGCTATATATTGTGAGTAGCATCCTTCGTTACAAGATAGGATATTAACGTCATTGAAATATATTATTCATTCATTCAAAAAAAAAAAAAAAATTGTATAGGCACAAAATCTTTAGAAAAACAAGAACGGGCCATTAGCTATAAATTTGTGAGATGAACCAGAAAGCAAAACAGACACGAGGTAAGCATAACTACTCAATGATAAAATAAAAATAAAAAGAAATAATAGATCCCTATGCAATTTACACGTTGGCAAGTCAACAAAGAGAGCCACTCATCGCAGATAAGCAGAACACCTCGAAAATAGAAGAGGCCACGTGTCAAGTGCAGAGGTTTTGTTCGAGATTCTTATTTAGGCAGTCGCTGAAGGATTATCTACCTAACCATTAGAAAGGAAGCCTTGTGGATTTCTTACTTTAAGGACTCAAGAGTTAAGATATGTCGACAGCAGCAGCGGCAGCTTCACTGTGTTCGTCAACGCAAATCAATGGCTTTGGAGAAGCGCTTAGGCTTCAGAAAAACCGTCTCTCTCAACCCAATTCAATCGCTACCTTTACAAGGTCTTTGTTCCTTCTTACTTTTTTTGTGAAATTTTTATTGGGTTGGTGTATTTCTTTAATAGAGTTTTGGATGCTGTAAAAAATAAATATATATGTTCCATTAAGAAGGTTTGTCGACGAATGAACAAGGTTTTGAATGGAAGAAAGATGTTTAATTTTGGGTTTTTCATGTTTTCTGTGATGATGTTTATCTGAAGCTCAGATTCTTTGTTTGTGATACAATCTAAGTTTGAATTTATCATACTGAGATTTAGGAGTATCGTTAACGAAATGTGTGTTAACTATGCAATTTTTCTTTGTATTACATTTTGATTTACTTTTTGTTGTGTCCTTGACCAACCAGAAGCTTGATATATAACAGTTATGGAGTCATGACAAAAGTTTACATGTTTGCTAAGTTCTTGAGTTGATCTTTGCATGGGAATTTCCTGACAGGATGTCAGTTCCTGATTTCAATTTGGTGTACAAAAGAGTGTTGGACTTATGGAACAGCTTTAATTTTTCCTGTTATTTGTCGATCTTGTTTTTAAATGTTCTAGACAACCTGATCATATGTTAATGTTTCCAATAATTATCTTAGACGGTCTGTTCTCTATGGTTTTCTACGCATGTTCTACCATAATTCATTCCGGATTGTCTATATATAATCCTCATTTCCAAATGGGGTGTTTAAAATTCTATCCCAAGCTAAAGCATCCCCATTCTTAAGCTTTATATTATTCTCTTGAAAGTTTGCAAATGTAAGAGGTGAAATTTGATTTGTAGGGAGAAGAGGTAATGTTGCAATGATGCATCAATATAGGAATGTGAATGAAGGAAGTGCTAAAGGAGGAACAGGCAATAGTTAATGAAGAGTGCTTAGGCTTTTAGTACTCAAGTAACATACTAGAGTTGACGCAAATGAGTTCTTTAGATAGGTATGACATTAAGAGCAAAGATTCAATATTTGTAGTAAGTTTCTTAGAGAGAGAAAGTTCAATGGTTTTAGAGAGAGGAACTCTTAACTCCAAAAAATATCCAAAAGTTCTCAAATGAGGAAAGTGGAGGGGCATTTATTGGCATAGGATTAGGTGTCACAACCAATGAGATTGTGGGGAAGTTAAATGTTTAGTGAATTGCTTGGTGTCCTTAAGAGGGAACATGTCTTGCACTCTTATTCATTAAGGAAGATCAAGGTTAAATAAGTATAACCTTGACAATCCCTGCTTCAAGCTTTCCATCCCATAACTTCCAAGTACTCACAAATGAGTGAAGGACCTTACTAGCATCCAAGACTCTCTTGTGAGCCTTCTCATTCATTGTTTCTTTAGAAGTGATCTCCTTTTAAGTAATTTTAGAAGAGAGGAGAATGATTTAGATATAAGGAAAATATGTTTTCTTAGAAAAAACAAAAGGGAAGATGTTGGGCCACTACTTATTATGAAGTAGTGCTCAACTTCTTTTGTTCATACAAGAGCTGCACGACTATTTCCCCTGTCCAAAAAAGAGCATTCTTGAGTTTTGTCTGTGGCAAATTTTGGTAGAAGGCTTGTTTTGATAGATGTCCTATACTTTGGAAAAATCACCAAGTAAAGCAAAGAGTGACTTTCAAGAGGCACGGGACGTCTTATAGCAGAAGAAGCCGTGCCTCAACCTTTGTATAAGGAAATGGCACTCCTTCTTATGTACAAGGAAGATTCATCTTTTCTAGAATCCTGCATAAGAAATCCTTGTTGGAGTAATGATAGTTTTGTAAAGTGGAATTCAGGCATATGAACTTTGTAAAAATAAATTAATGTGAAAAAGCTAAATTTGTATCTACAAACTACGAAAGTGCATTTATCTGTATAGAAAAAGTCGAAGGTAATGTGAAAATTTTGACCCAAAGTAAAAATAAGAATAAGCAAAGGAAATTGAGTTGATATCTTGTGAAAAGGATCATAGGATCAGCATGTGTAAACCACAATTGAAGCGTACCTTGCAGAAAAGAGAGATGGCCAAATATGTTTTATGCTATTGCTTAAGAAATTTGTTTTGCACATGTGTGTATGAGTTAGAAAGGGACTGTTTTAAACAGATGAATGGAAAGAAAAGAAAGAAAGTTGGAATTCTTTGCAAACAACTCTCTCCTCTCCCTTCTCTCTCTTTGGTCTCAATTATTCTTGTTACTTTTCCTTATTTTGTAAACCCATTTAGCTGAAATTCTCCTAATGTAAGAAACCCTTTTTTTGTTTTCCTCTTTGGAGTTTATTACATATGCCCTACACTCATATAAAGGGGAAAAGGAGAGATATACCACTTTCCCCTCTAAACACCAACTTTACACTTCACCAAATGACTGTTTTTTATGAGAAGACCAACTTTGCACTTTAATTTCAAAACTCATTACTCACAACTTTCTTACTTGGTGCTGAAAAATACAAGGATGGGAGATTAGAGTCTAATCCTTTTTCAACTTAGCCAAAATTACTAGAGACCGTACGAGAGGGATCTTTTATTTCCTTAGCCCTCACACCTTACTCTTTATTTTACTTATTGATTTTTTTTTTTTTTAAAAAAAGTACAAGATCCACCAAACTAAGCTTTTACTGCTACAAAATTTTTGACTTAGAAAAGATTCAAGAATTTTCTTTGTGAACAAGGGAGGTCGTGCATCTCCTATGAACAAAAGAAGTCGCTTATTACTTTATAATAAATTGTGGTGTGATATCTTCCCTTTGAATTTTAATAAGAAACCATACTCGTCCTTATAACTAAGTCCTTTGAAGGGCATGCCTTCTAAGGAACAAGAGTGTGAGAAGGCTCGCAAGTGAGTTTTGGATACTGGTAGATCCTCACTTAGGAGTACATTAAGAGTTGTCGCATAGAAGGCTTGGAGCAGAGTTCATTGAGATGATACTTAGCGTAACCTTTGCTTTCCTCATTTAAAGACTTTTGGTCATTTTTCAAGAGTTTCTTTCTCCAAAATCGTTGTAATTACTCTCTAAAAACTACAAGTAACTGAATCTTTCCTCCTGAAGCCAAGCCTGCCTAAAGAACCCATCTGACTCAACTCTAGTACTCTACTTCAGTACTACCAGCTACACTTTTCATTAAGGATTGCCTGCTCCTCCTTCTTCAGTCACTTCTTTGATTCACATTCCTATCTTAAGGCATCTTTTGCTTACAACACTACCTCTCCTTCCTTCAAATTGAATCTCACCTCTTACAGCTACTATATCGAAAGCTTTTCCTAGCCCAAAAAAACAAAAGATTAGTTTACCCGCATATCTGGACCAAATAATGACACGTATCATTTGCTATATGCAGAACCTACTGTCAAACTTGGCTTCTCACTAATTTGTGCCCATGACCATCCCTTTTTCTATATGAAATATGATTTTTTTTCATAGTTACTTGATTTTGCCCAATGCCTTGGCAATGGCCATGAGTACCATGGTACTGCCATCCTATAGGGAAGTAATGTTTGGCTGAATTACTATAGTTAGAAGTGGATAGATGGTTCTATCTGCAGCTTCTTTCAGAGATTTTGACTGTTTATTCAGTTGAGTAATTCTTCTGGTTGATGTTGAAGCAGAAATTTTATGTACAGATGTTAGTCTGTTTGTGTGTGTGTGTGTATTTTGATTTTTAAGGTTCTTACCTTTGTACCTAAAATGACCCAACCTTTTCCCATAAAAGTTACAGAGTTCAATTCATGTTTAACTAAACAAATATGTGCCTCTTACTCGAATCCTTTCTTATGTATTTCTGCTACAATTTGGTTTGTAAATGTAGGAGAAAGGTTCGTACTGTAGTGAAGGCCACATCTCGGGTTGATAAGTTCTCCAAAAGTGATATCATTGTTTCCCCATCTATTCTCTCTGCTAATTTCTCAAAGTTAGGAGAGCAGGTTTGACTTTTATCTTCTGTACCATAATATAGTAATTCTGTAGTGCACTCAGATCATGCTTTTCGCCTCCATAAACAAGGGGAGGATATTTGTTTATGCAACCAATGTAGACCATGCCCTTTATCATTTGATTTGTAGTTTTTCTCATCTTCATTTCTTCCAAGAGCTACTCTGAATAGTTCTCTGTGGGCTCTATGGCACTTTGTACCCTTTTGGAAGAGTGGGTTCAGTTTGTTTTCATTTCATTCTAGGTAAAAGCAGTGGAGATGGCAGGTTGTGATTGGATTCATGTTGATGTAATGGATGGCCGTTTTGTTCCAAACATTACAATTGGACCTCTCGTGGTTGATGCTTTACGCCCTGTCACAGATCTTCCTTTGGATGTGCATTTGGTACTCCTTTATTCAATGTTAGTGATGGGGAATGAAGAAAGACATCAATGGGTATCTTTGTTTGATTATTAGGATATTTGATGTTGCATGACTATCCTAGATTTTTGGCATTATTTAGGAATGCTACTAATATTCCTAAATAATGCCAGAAATCTAGAATAATCATACAACATAAAAAATCCTAAATAATCAAACATAAATTCCCACAGTTGTCTTGCTTCTTTCCTCTCAATTTCATAATCATGTCCTAAATCGACTAGTAGCCATTTTATAACATTAAGCAATACAGATGATTGTGGAACCCGAACAACGAGTGCCAGATTTTATCAAGGCTGGAGCTGATATAGTCAGTGTTCACTGTGAACAATCTGCCACCATCCATTTGCATAGAACACTAAATCAGGTAAGATGTTCATCTGATCCTTGATGTTGTATATTCTGCTATTCAACATCAGATTTAGAAAACCCAACCCTCTCTGTTCATCCCCGAAAGTCCATGAAGAGCCCTAATAAGGAGTGGAATATCTTAGGTTTTGCAAAGATATGATAACAGTGTAATCAAATTTCGTTGCTGATGTTATTATATTTGCAAAGGGCTATTAGTTCCTCCTTTGACTACTTGTTTCTCTTCTCTTACAAACAAGATAAAAGATCTTGGAGCTAAAGCTGGAGTTGTATTAAACCCTGCAACCTCACTGAGTACTATAGAATATGTCCTTGATGGTGAGTTTTTTTTCCCTGTTGTTTCTGATTTTCCTTGTATTCCTTTTTTGGAGTTTTTTGTCTATGATAATTTTATGAAAGATAACTATTATAGAGATCATTTGTCCCTCTAAGATTCCATACCCTCTGTGGTGTTTGTCCAGTTAGAGTTCAGGTATAGACATATTTCTAGGATTGCTATGGATGGTCTCAGAGATAATAAAATAACTGAAACAAAAGTTCGCAAATTTGAAGCCCTCCATTGTTACCTCTGTTTTGCTTGAATGAACTAGTTTTGCACAATGGTAAATGGTCAGGATAATTAGACCAGAAAAACTATTAAATCATCTTGATGAGTTATGATGCATTTAGAAAAGATCTCTCTCTCTCTCTCTCTCTCTCTCTCTCTCTCTCTAAAGGAATGTGAAAACTGACCTTTTTGTTCTTGCTGAGTTGCAGTGGTTGATCTGGTGTTGATTATGTCAGTCAACCCTGGTTTTGGTGGGCAGAGCTTCATTGAGAGCCAAGTAAAGAAAATCTCAGAGTTGAGAAGAATGTGTGTAGAAAAGGTATAATCCTTCGTGTGTGGACACATCTATATGCACATTTGCTTTATGTGCTTTTTTCCCTTTCTACATGAGTGCAAAGCTAGCATGTTATGCCTGTTTATGCAGGGAGTAAATCCATGGATTGAGGTGGATGGTGGAGTTGGTCCAAAAAATGCATACAAGGTACCTGATATAATTTCTTTGCTCCTTGGAGAACATATGGGCCTTAAATTGTGATTTCTGGACGAGTTTTACTGTCATTTTGAAAAGATGGACTCATGTTAGTATAGATGGTGTTTGGTTATGATTTTCTTTTTCGCCCAGAATTTTTGACCTTATCTTGTAAGTGCTATAATGATTGCCATTTGGTGCACTTTCAATACTATTTCTGCCAAGAAAATGCTTCAAAGAAACTTGTGTAGGCTCCCTTTGTCTTCCTGCTTTTAAGATCAATTTACTTTCAATACCGCTCAAAATAATATTTCACATAATCATTTGATTTACGATATTGAAGTTAAAAGATGAGGATTGGGGTCGGGGTAGAAAGAGAACCTGATACAAAGTTATCCACAGCAACTGGAGAACTTCGTTTTTCCACTATAATATGCCAATGAAAACACAACCAAATCTCCTTTGGGTATATTTATTAGCCTACACGTCCTTGTGATATAATTGATCAAAACTAATCAACATTCATGCTGGCAGGTTATCAAGGCTGGAGCTAATGCTTTAGTTGCTGGTTCAGCTGTATTTGGAGCTAAAGATTATGCTGAAGGTATGGGCACAGACTGTTTGCTGATCTTATGCATATAAATGCTGACTATATACATGTATTTTAAATGTGTCTTGACATATTTTTCTGATATAATTAAATTGGTTTGCAGCTATAAGAGGAATCAAAACTAGCAAAATGCCAGATGCAGTGGCAGTGTGACTTCTGACTTCAAAGATTGACTGTTCAAATGTGCAATATCCATATTCTTCATTACCATGTATGTTCCCTACCTATCCTATTTAGGAATCTCACTTGAATTTCATAAGAGGTTTCTTGGGGGTGTTCTGAAGTCACAACAAAATCAGTCATGGGTGAAAATCATCATAATATGTACATGCATTCTTATTATTACATGGGTGCATTCACTCATCCTGACAATGAGCTCGTAGCTCAACTGGCACTAGTGCACCCCCAAAGAGGTCCTGAGTTTGAGCCTCCATTATAACCACACGCACACACACATATCTTCCTCGGTGTTACATGTAAAACATTTTTTAAGTGTTGATCTTAACTTGCGCTCACGGTCTTTGTATTTGCAGATAATACAAACAGGAGATAAACAACATGTTGCTGGCTGTGTGTTAATTGTAAGATATGCTGCAACTTCTCCATTGACTTGTCTGGTGGGACAGATAAGGTAATAAGAAATGAAGTCTGCAGTATGAGTGCAATGAAGCATACTTTTGTGTAGCATATCCTTTTCATGGATTTCAATAAATCAAATTTCTGTGAACCCCTTAGTAACAGTCAATAGTTCCCATTAGTTTCGTTCACTGTTTTTAATTGTTCCAATATTTTCGTTCTAATATAACGAAAATGAGAGTAAATAAAATCAGAACCTCATTAAAGCAACAGTAGTTCGACTTTCAGGTTACCGTCCACTCTGTCTGAGGTTCCCCCAGGCTGTTCTCATATTTCTTCTTTCATTTCTGGTTTTGCAGTTATCCTGCACCATGTTTTCTGCCTGATTATAGGTTACTACTGAACACCATCATAGAATGGCTAGCAAAATTGCATTAAGAGCGAAGGACTATCCCTCTGTCATTGTATGATTGACTTGGGAAATAAAAGAATTCTTTGTGATCTTTTCTTCTTTTCTCTAGGCTGAATCAATTCTTGAATCAATATTTACTTCAAATACTTAACTCATATAAATACCTAAACAGTTCATGTTCCATATGAGCAAAGCTGGATAACACAACTTTTTCTAGCGAGCCACTAAGAGACTCGTATAATTAATGACCCAAAATGTGAAGAAAATTACATCATTTACCAATGTGTCTATTCATTAGCTTTTCGTCAAGTTATTTTGGTGTTTTGTAGCGTTATTTAACGGAGAAAACCATACATCTGTCCTGCTTGTTTCAAGAAACAAATTAATTAATCTTTTTTGTTTTAAAAATTATTATTTAATTTTTTAATCAGTACTGATCATGTTTAATATAATATTATTTTTTTATAAAATATTTTTTTTCTCATCATTTTTTTTTATATTTTTATTTTCATAACAAAAAAATCAAAGTAAATTAAAAAAGAGCAAAAATATTAAGTTATAAGTAGATTTAATAATATGGGAACTAAATTAGTTTTGAAAACCAGGGGGATTAATTAATTCTTTTTTTGTTTCAAAACAGGAGGGATTAATTTATAATCTACTCTTATTTAATGAGTAATGATATGCTTAGGCTATCAATGGGTCGGATTCAAATTACATCATAATAAATTTAGATTCGATTTGTTTAATAAAATTGATCACATTGAATCTTATGACTTAGATCAAGTTTTAAAAATGTGAAATTAAATTTGGATCCTAACGAATTTGGATCAACTTTATCACTTGATTTATGTAAAAAAAAATTATATTTATTACATTTAATATATTTTTTAATATAAAATATATTTCAACTATTATATGTATAATAAAATATATTAAGATAATATTTTATTTATGAAAAAATCAAACTGATACGCAATTCAAAAGTACAAAATCAAATAATCTAAATAAAAGCTTTTTCTTGAACTAGATAAGAAGTATGATCGAACTAAAAAAAATAATCTTTATTTTTTATTCATGTGATAACAAAAATAAGGTGATGACATATATATATATATATATATATATATATATATATATATATATATATATATATATATATATAGGAAATTGAATTAATAAAATGACAAGAAATTTATGTGATTTTTTAAAAATACAATCGTAACTTTAGAAGGATGTGTTATTTGAACTTCATAATAAATAAACTCTAAATTTTAAATTAGTTTCATATTTATATTTTTTTCATATTTGAATTTTTAATATTTTAAAAATATTATATCTATTATAAAAATATTATCTTTAATTTCATGTCGGATTATTATTAGATTGGATCAATATAGATCTAGATTTGATCTATTTAATAAACAGATTAACAAATTTGAATCATAATCGGACTCGGATCGGAAAATTTGTTTTTCAAATTTATTTAAATATGTTGAATTTGGGTTAATTTGGATTAAGATCTGATTCATTTACAGCATTAGATATATTTTAGGAGCCAAGTGTAACGAGTGAGCTAGTCTTTCTAATTTAAATGAGACTTTATTCAAAGTAATATATTGTGACATCTTTGACATCTTTGCGCTTAAACGAGACTTCTAAGGATTTTTTTTTTCTAATTCAAATTAGGAATTTGGTGTGTGTATATATATATATATATATAACGCAATTGTTTAAGAAAATAGATTAATCTTTATTTATTTATTTTTTACAATGAAATATGGCAATTTCATTAAATAAAAAAATGTTTGGAAATACATTGCTAGTCTAAAACTTAATGGTTATGGATTACAACTTAATTTTAGGGCTATTTTTCCCATCCATGAACCCTCTAGTTTTTTAATTATATATATATATATATATATATATATATATATATATATATATATTTGGCTTGATTGAGACCATGTATTCTTCATTTAGTTTTGATTGAAATTCTTCATTATGATGTTGTTTATTATTAATCCAACATGACATGTTGTTGTTAGATCCAACTAATGAATGATTGATACGTGGTATTATGGATCTCACGATACAGCATAGAGTCTTATGAGGGTTTCAATTAAAATTAAATGAAGAATGTAGGGTCTTAATCAAACTAAAAGGAATAGATGTCCTTCTTCAAACTTTTAGTGTACTATCATTTGCAAATGAATAATTAAAGTTAAAATTTAATATATAAAGGTAATTACTGGGATGTTTGGTCTAAAAAACTAAAGAAGAATGAAGGATTGTTCTCTCTTTTGAGCAATTTTACATTCTTTGCGACAAAAAAAAAAAAAAAAGTAATCAATCATCTAATCATTGCATCATGTTATATTTTCTTCTCTATTACCAACTTCATTATTTCTTAATTAACTCATCATCATTTTTTTTTTTACTTATTAGGTGCTTTTTTAAGTTTTATTATTTTTAATGTGATTCTTTAAATTTGCTCCTTACTGTCAATAATTGCCTCGTATATTAAATTTTAACTTTAATTATGCATTTGCATATGATATTGTACTAAAGTTTGAAGATTTTTTTTATTTGATTAAGACTATTTATTCTTCATTTATTTCTAATTGAGACTCTCATAAGACCCAGTACCGTCTTGTGAGATTCATAGTGACACGTGCAATTATTCATTGGCTAAGTCGAATAGTAATAGATTATGTTGGATTAATAATAAATGACGTCATATCGAAGGGTATTAATCAAAATAAAATAAAAAGTATATAATTTAAATCAAGTAAAAAAAAAAAAAGAGTAGAGGGTTTTAATAAAAAAAAAATCAAAGAATAAAGGGTCTATATATGGAAAAAAAAACCCTAATTTTTGAAAAAAAGATTAAACAAAACAATCAACAATAAATATTGGTGAAAAAATGTCTCCTGGGCCCCTAATTGTTTGCTTGTGGATGATGAATTTAACTAGTTCGCGAAGGACATTTAGAAAAGGAAAAAAAAAAAAAGATGCGAATGACATTTAGATAAGGAAAAAAAAAGATGCAAAATGGAAAGTAAGTAGTTGTCACCTAATTATTAGAAGAAAATAAGACATATATGGAAATAGTTTAAGAGATTTTTGATAAATTTTATTCTAATTCTTAGAGGAAATCTAAGTCCAATTCACATTTATTAAGCATTAAATTCTCAATTCAAATTAAATATGAAATCTTAAAAAATATAAATTTTTTTGTATAATCAAACCCTGATTTAGGTGACCTAAATCAATTAAATTGACCTAAACAAAACAAGCTGATCTAAATGGATTAAAGTAACCCAAAACAAACAAGGTTACTTAAAAACAAGCTGAAATTGCCCATCTCAAGGAAGGAAATAAGATCTTAGACTTAAGCCCGCTTTCAATTATTAAAACATGATGGATCCATCGTACCCAACCTGATTAGGTCGCCCGATAAAGATGAATATGCACGATGAAGGAGAATGAGATGGGCCTCATGCCTTCAAGCCCACGTTATTAATATTAATAGGCCACATACCTGAGCCACGTTCTCAAATAATCACTGAGAAATAAGCATGTTTTTGACAATAAATTATGTACACATCTTTCAAGTACCAACAAATTTTAAAAACTAAAATTCCTACAAATTGTTGCAATTCAATTTTGATCTCTTATTTTTACCAAAATAAATAGATAAACATTTTTCTCGATTTATCTGATTTTTTTCAAAATTTAAGTCTTTTCAAAAATTTTTTTATGGGTTTTATTATTTTCATAAATTCTTGATAAAGATAACCAAGCATAAAAAATGGTGAAGATAAAAAGAATTGGTTCATAAAAAAAATGAAAAACAAATGGGTGAAATAAATAAATTAAAAAGAAAATCAAGAAAATAAAGAAAATAAAATAAAACCTTTTAGACTATCCTAATCCGATTTAATTACGCCTAATCCTATATTTTTTAGGAATAGTTTATTTCAACTTAAGAGTGAAGAAATCCCTAATAAAACAAGTTTAATTCATCTAGAAGGGATAAACCTAGACAAAAAGGTGTCTAGGTATACACTCCAAGTTAGGTATAAATAAGAAAAATAAAAAAAAATGTCAAAAAGTGGTTAATAGGGGGTAAAAAATTCAAAAAAAAAAAAAAAAAAATAGAAAATATAGAAAAACATGACTCGTTTCTCCTCTCACTAGCCGATCAAAGAACGAATATAGTTGTCAACCGTCAATCCTTCCTCTCTAGTTGGCTATGTCCGACATGGCTTTTATCAGAGGGAAAATGAGGACGAGAGCTAGCTTTCTAGACTGAGCAGGCGTCAAAAAGAGGCCGAAAATTTACTGGACGGTGGGTGGAGCCAAACAGTAACTAGTGGCATTATCGTAAATATGTGCAGCACGTGAGTCACATGCGTCAGGTGCAATTTTGAGATTTTCGGCCACTGTCTAGTGGTATTTTGGAACTTTCATCGTGTAAAGGGACTTTGGTAAGTGCAGCACGTGAAAATCTGATTTGGTCCTTTATCCTTCTGCCTTTTTCAATTTTGGTCCGCATCTATCATTTTTTTTCAATTTCACCCTCAATTGAGATTCGTTAGTCCCTTTTCTCTTGATTTATCTTAATTATATCCTGTTTTATCCTCAATTAGTGTCCTTAATTTTTAGTCTCTTCTAATTATACCACCAATTAGAATTTCTTTGGTCCTCATTCTCAAATTTTTTTCAATTAGGCTCGGATTCGATCTTTTTTTCTTTTATTCTCTTTTTTTTGTTAATTTTTCTAAACTCACAAAAATCATAAGACTCCTAAAAATCTTATCGAAAAGGTAAAAATTTGTAAAATCAAGTGAATTAAGAAAATATTTATTTATTTTTATTATTTTTTTTTTTTTTGGAAAAATCAATGAAAATGAGGGCTAAAATCATATGCTAAAAAAAGTAAAAAAAAATTCTCATAATTAGTGAAAACTAAGAAAACCTAGAGGAAAACGTAAAAAAAAAAAAAAAAGAGAGACTCTAAAGAGAGACATTAATGCTTCCATATATAAAAATAAGTTCTTGAAAAAAAAAATGATTATCATTTATGCAAAGAAGAAAACCTAATATATATATATATATATATATATATATATATATATATATATATATATATATATATATATATATATATATATGATAAT
This sequence comes from Dovyalis caffra, assembly GCA_963924115.1. NCBI lineage: Eukaryota > Viridiplantae > Streptophyta > Magnoliopsida > Malpighiales > Salicaceae > Dovyalis > Dovyalis caffra. Next base: position 414,746 of record CAWUPB010000030.1, read on the forward strand.
TCTATCCATACAAAACTCGTATTTAGTCTATGAAAGATTATGCATGTTTTTCTATGACAATTGAGTCAATAATATTATAAGTGTACAACCAATCGAGTGCAATATTCTAAATTGCAAATGAAAATTTTAACAAAGTAAAATAACCACTCTAAACTACATATTGAGGTTTAGTTAAGATTCAAATCATCATTCTAAGTACGAATATGATGCGAGGGCATAACAATTATTATTCACGATACTTATTTTGCTTTGTTTTACACCACGTGAGCTAAATATGCATTACGGGAAGTAAATAGAAATTCATAAATGCTAGTGAAAGTTGTAGAAAATTACTTTCGACAAGATTCGCACAGAGAGAGAAAGAGAGAGAGAACTTGTTCAATTGTTTCTAGTTCCGTATCTTTTTAGTGGATTTCAATAAGTGGCGATTTATTCTAAACTCTAATCTATATGTAGTGTGAATGTATCGTTGAGATTTGTGACTTTAATGATTGTTCTTTATTCTTAGAGTGGTAAATTTATGTATCCTTAAACTATTGAACACTTATATCCTTCATTTATTCATTTTTCCATTGATTCCCGTCATTTTTTGATGGCCGAATTTTTATTGAAATTCCAACTCGCCTATTTCGATATCATAACAAGTATATATATAAGAAAAATAAATAATTCTACAATTTATGATTAGCTTTAGAGAACTTTAAACAAGCCGCAATAGGCTTAAAAACCCCTTGCATAGTAGATCGGGACTCATCAAGTTGATTGGATTGTAGGATTACAAGATAAATAACTTGAAATAAAATATGAATTAAAGTAGAAGTCAAACTCTCTATTCTAATATTTAATCAAAATAATAATATTAAACTACAAAACTAAGAAATTAAGCAATCAAAAATTAAGAATAGCAAGTTACAATACGAACAAAAGCTTAAAAATCGAGAACTAGAAAACTTTATAAGGCAATAATACTTACAATTCTGAATTCAATAAACTTATAGTAAAAGAGAACTGGAAATATTCATAAATGAACACTTTAGACATAATAGATGTAGAAGAAATTTGGGAATAATGATGATTGTGAGCACAAACAGAGAATTAAGAACCAACTATTAGCCTACAAATTTTTACCCGCCGATTAATGCTTATTGATTATTACCTACAAACTATTGTCTATAATTATCGTCTACTAACTATCGCTGAATAAGTTTCAAGTGTAAAACTTATGAAAGTGTTCTTTGAGTTGTTTGTAATTTGCAAGAGTTTGCTTTTTCTTCGTATTGTTGTGTGTCATTTTTGCTTTTGTTTAGTATTATTATGTGTCATTCTCTATATATATTTTTTAACACACACACTCAAAGTTATTAACATAATTAGTTTGCTAGGATTTAAATCCATGACCTCTTGTAAGAGACCATTACCACTGGGCTACAAGCTCTTTAGTTGTCATTCTCTCTAGCTATAGTTGATACTTATAGATCGTTTGCTCCTCTATGACCTCTAGTACTCGGTGATGAGAATCCGGATGCTGTAGGGGCTATTTTGGGCTAATTCATTAGTGAAGGTATTTAGGTTGAGAAGATTAAAATAGTTATAGGAGTTGTCAATGGCTTGGAGTTGGCTATGGGCTTAAGGACTAGTCAAATAAGCTTGGTAGATTACTCCCAAGCTAATGAGCTGAACTTATCCATAAAATCTAGACTTGAAGATCACTCTTTAATAGGCCAAATTGACCCATTCTATTACCATTTGGGCCATATTTAATTTTATAGAATTCTAGGCTTTCTAGTCTATTAAGTTTCTTATATTATCATTTTAGCTTATAAATAAGCTTATTTTGTATTCAGAATAATCAACTAATATTATTCAATCAAATTATTTTGAAAGATTTTTCTCTCTTTTCAGCTTCTCTCAAGAACTAACGAACTTATTAAGAATTCATATTCTTGTGGAATTCACCAAAACTTAGCAAGATTTAAAACCTCTTATAGCGTTCAAGCGACTTATCATTATTAATGTAGGTGCTTAAGATTCAATCATATTTAGATAGATTTGAGTTATTGTATCATTGCATTATTTATTCTATAATAATAAAAAAAAATCCTTCTATTAATTCTTATTGTTTATATTTATTTATTGAATAAAATTAGATAGAAGTTTATATGATATGCATTTGTATTAGTGATTGATCAAAAGATGTGAGATAAATATTAACGTATATAAATGATGTCATTAAATGTCCTAAGTCGTAGCATTGTCAAGAATGGACATTAACTATATACAGCTTAGACTTGTGAGTGTTATAATCCCGTTATCTAATAGTAGTAGGAAATCTTACACCTATTAGCATGATGATGCCAAAGCAAGTACTTAGGTAATTAATGTTTGAGAAAATATCACCGAGCTTGACTCGCCATTAGAACTCATTTGGTTTAGTCTATGAGAATCTCATACGAGATGGATACAGCTGATCCTTAGACTTGAAGTTATCATGGTTATCTTATTAGAGGATTTATGTACTTTGAAACTCGTTTTGATAGACCTAGTAAAGGATTGCACGTGGACGATTCATTGGGTGCACTAGTAATTTAATAGAGGTAGGTGGATGACTAAAATAGGACATGTCATTCCTTGTATGCTAAAAGAGTTATCACATTGCACTTTGGTGAAGGTCCGCTCAAGAAATCTATGGCCATTTTAAGAGTACACTAATAGAGCATAGTTGGTTTACTTTAAGAGCTAAGACATTTAGAAATTGAAGAAAACTTATGTGATTACAATCAAATAGATTAATAACCAAGTTCAAGATCACATTGTGATAAGTTGACATGAGAACCGAATTGTATAGTAACCATGCTTGTAAAAGGCAATTATAGATTAATTAATCCTCTTAGAGAATTAGGTAGTCATGATGCCTTGCTAGAGATCGATCTTGATTTATGTGTTAAGAGATAAGAGATATCTTTTATTCTTGATACATTGCCAAAATAAGCCTATTGAGTCACACACATAAGTTTAAGCATTCTCATAATAAAAGAGAAGCAAAGATATTGAAAAAGTTTTCAATTTTAAAAGTTTCCTATTTTGAAAAAGATTTCCTAAAATAGAAAATTTTCTATTTTATAAATTAGTTTCCTAATTTGGAAGTCGGTTCCAAATTCGAAAGTAAATTACCTAAAAAGAAAATTAGTTTCCTAATTTAGGTTTAAAGGTAATTTGGAAAATCATTTCCTAATGTGAGCCTTCTAAAATATCTAACCTAATTTATTTAGATAATCCAAATTAATTAATTGAGCTAAAAAAATTTGGGCCAATCGGTTTAATTAAAAGCTTGATAGATATTTTTACGAGAGGATAAATATGAACCTTATTGGATAAGAATGAATGTTCTAAAAGATAAGATCAAAAAGCTCATATGCATAATAACTTCTAATCCTTATAGGACTAGGAAGCAACAATCGAGAGTCTATATGAGACAAGTTGCCATCCTTTCCTCATACTTAGAGGATAAAGAAGCCTCTCCTCCAATAAATAGAAGGAGAGGTGCGAGAAAGAGGGAAAAAAATAAGGCTACACGACAAAAGCAAAAATAAGAAAGAAAATAGTTTACTCCCTACCTTAGCACATGTCAATTCTCTCCTCTCTCTAGTGGCTATCACATAATATCCTTGAATAAATTTTTAAAAGGAAAAACACTAAACAAGTTAAAAAATATGGAGCTAGCACTTCATTAATTTTGAATGCTTCTTATGTGGGTGCTTGGATGGGTAGATTATCGATAGAGGTCCGATGGTTGGAGGACTACTTTTCTATAAAGGTTTAATTCTAAACTATAAGAAGTAATTCTTTATTTATGCTTTACTTTATGATGTATGATTAGTTGATTCAACGACATGATCTTGGGAACTTTAGATGGAGAATTTTTTTTTTTATTCGCACCTCTTTAAGATGCATGATCCTTCAAGCACTTTCTTTCTTTCTATCTAGAGTGTGGCATCCATATCTTTCTAATTTGATTTGGCTTTTTGGGATTTCTTACTACTTGTTCATGGGCTTTCTAGCCATTAAGATAAGTAGGTTCACATCGATTGGTATCGGAGCTTGGCTCTAAATTAGGTTCTTTTTCTTTATCTTTGTTCTATTTTGTGTCTTGTAGTTTCATTTTAGTCCAAATTAAGTGAGTTCCAATTTTTTTTTTAAAAAAGGAATTCTGATTTTTTTCTCGTCCCATTGTATCGCATTCGTTATTGTCTTATTTAATATAAGTCTCGTCTTATCTTCATTTCTAAAATTTTCTTCTTGTTCCAAATCTGAAAGAAACCATAGCACTACATTGAAAATGTCCTAAGGATACCAAAAAAGATTTATTGAGATATTCTTCCATTTAATATATATATATATATATATATATATATATATATATATATATATATATATATATAAGAGTCAATAGTAGATATGTATCATTTGATATAAAATCAATAGTTAAGAAAAAAAAGAATTAGTTTGGTTACCTAAATTAGTATCTAAAAAAGGTCAATTATATGTGCTAAATTTTTTGTGTTTAGCTTGTTTTCATTGTCAACTTTGTTCAAATTAGTAGCTATAAGTCAGCATTTATGTTGAAATTCAAGTATATGTTCTTAATGTCCAAATTATTGTGTTTCAGTTCATTAGGACCAAATCTTTCCAAAAGTCAATCCTAGAGTCTTTTTTTCAGTTACCTTTGTGATCAATCAATTCGTCTAAAAATCTATTTTTATGGATTGAACTCCGCATCATTATTTAGATACAATCCTATTTGAAATTATTATTTGTCTAAAATTTTAGTTTGTATTCTTGTTGTTTAAACTGTTTGAAACCATACTTGTTTGGGTGAGTGAAGTTGATTGTGATTTTTAAGCCATTAAAACCATGAAAAACACATGAAGGAGTGTTTGTTATATTTTTACTAACATTTTGTGCAAATATAAAAATCATGTCTTCATCATTATTGGCTAAAAAGCAAATTTGACATGATTGATGGTAACTAAAAATAAGAGATATGGAACAACCAATGCTAAAGGATTCGTTTAAAGCTCTCCAAATTGAAATTAGACTTATCGGATGAATAAATAAACTTTTCGAAAAAGAAGCACTCCAACAACAAAATAAGGCAATTGAAACTACGAATTCTAAAGAAAATAGTGTCAACACGAGAGGTTGATGTGGTTAAACCTTTGTTGAAAAATTCAAGCACCAAGACAAAGATTTGACATCCGAAAATTTTTAAGTTATTGTTCGTTGAAGAAGATGTTAATGAGGTCGACTTTCTAGGTATCGACAACACTCAAAAGTCCAACAAAAGTGTTGATGAAATTGTTATCCTCGAGGATCCTACCGATGTAGAAATTTTGGACAACATAGTCATTATTATGGTTTCACTTTTTAAGGGTGTTGATGAAAAAGATATAGGGGTTTCTAAGTGTGTTGACGCTTTGATTGGTGCCGAGGCAGAGTTATGCTTTCATTATTACTAATAAACTAAGCATTGACTTTCTTAATGTTGTCAACTTGTCCAATAGGCGGTCTATTTCATTGACTCTTAGCTTTGATGATGTTGGAGACAAAACTTTTGATGGTATCCATCGGGGTACTAACAAGTTGCATGATGGATACTATGATTTTTCTAAAACTATTATTATTATTTGTTTCATAGGATTGTTAGTGTAAGTGCTTAAGATCCAACCTTGTGTTTGATGTTTTAACTTATTGTAATATTTTATTCTTTATTTTATTAATAAAAAGAAGTCTTTTTAGTGATTCTTGTTGTTTATATTTTGATAGAATTAGATAGAAGTCCATATGATATGCATTGTATTAATGATGATTGATCAAAAGATGTCGACAAACATTACTATACTTAAATGATATCATTAAATATCCCAAGTTGTAATATTATCAAGAATAGACACCGACTATATGTGGTCGGACTTGTGCATGCTATGCTCATACTATTAGATAGTAGTAGGAGATTTCACACCTATTGACATAGTGATACCAAAGCAAGCAATTAGGTTATTAATTTTAGAGAACATATTATTGCACTTGACTCGTTTTGAGAACCCATTTGGTTTAGTTTATGAGAATTTCATACGAGAAGGGTACAACCGGTCTTATAACTTGAAATCATTATGGTTATCTCTTTAGAGGATTTATATACTTTGACACATGTTTCGATGAGCTCAATCAAGAGTTGCATATTGGTAATTCATTGGATGCACTAGGAATCTAATAGAGATAGGTGGATGACTAAGATAGGAAATGTCATTCCTTATATGCTAAATAAGTTATCACATTATACTTTGATAAATATCTTCTCAAGAAATTTGTAACCACAATAGGAGAAAACCAATTGAGCATAATTGGTTTACTCTAAAACTAATACATTTAGGAATCGAAGAAAACTTGTGTGATCATAATCGAATAGACTATAATTTAAGTTCGAAATCACACTATGATAAATTCACATGAGGACTGAATTGTGTGATAATCAAGCTCATGAAAGTTAATTATGAATTAATTAATCATCCTAAAGAATTGGGTATCATGATCTCTTACTAGAGGCCAATTATGATTTATGTATCAAGAGATAAAAGAGGTATTTTTTATTCTTGATATATTGCTAATATATCTAGGAGCCTATTGAGTCACATATATAAGTTTAAGCATTCAAATAATAAAAAAAAAACAAAGATTTTGGAAAACATTTTTGAAGATGAAAAGTTTTCTGTTTTGAAAAAAGTTTCCTAAAATGGAAAGTTTTCTAAAATGAAAAATTTTCAATTTTAAAAATCAATTTTCAAATTTGGAAGTCGAGTTCCAAATTTAGAAGTTAATTACCTAAAAAGAAAATTAGCTTTGTAATTTAGGTTTAAGGGTAATTTAAGAAATTGTTTCCTAATGTGCTTCCTAAAACTATATAACCTAATTTATTTGAACCTGTCCAAATTAATTAATAATTAATTGGGTCAAAAGAGTTTAGGCCAATAAGCTTAATTTAAAAGCCTACAAGACATTTTGGTGGGAGGATAAACTTGAGCTACGTTAGATAAGGCTTAGGGTTTATAAGGATAAGATACATACATATATATATATATATATATATATATATATATATATATAAAACCAACCACATTTCCTTGGAGGACAAGGATGCCACCCCCCATATAAATAAGAGGTGGGGGGTAAAAAGGGCAAGACAAGCATTAAAACACATGAAAAAAAGAAAGAAAAAGAGAGAAAGTGTTTCTTTCCAAAAACTTGGAGTTGTTGCATCCTTCTTTAAAAGCTTACATTGTCGTAAAAACCTTGATTTGATTTCTAGAGAAAAGGTAATTATACGTAAGGATTGGAGCCGGCACTCTATGATTTTTATGGCTTCCTTTAGGTGTATTTAAGCTACATGGATTATCGATAGAGGTCGAATACTTAAATGACTCTTTTTTTGCAAAAGCTAAATTAGCCCTACAAGAGGTAATCCTTTATTCATGCTTTTATGCACGATTAGTTGATTCAACGGCTTGATCTTAGGAGCCTCGGATAAAGGAAAATGTTTTGTTTTATTTCGCACCTCTACGGGATGCATGATCTTTCAATTGGTAGCGGAGCCTTCGTTGAATCTTTAATTACATGCTTTGTTAATTATGATTAATTGCATAAATTATTAATTCCCGATTGTAAATATCATGTTTTTAGTATTTTATAATTATTTCAAACTGACTTTGGGCTTAGAAAAAAGTGGACACGTGTGAGGTCAACATTGGACATTAGTTCTCATGCATGACTTATAAGGCTAGTCTAGTTACACGCAACGAGCCGGACGTGGCTAAGCCTTTCTCGTGTCCAACCATGCCTTGCACACATCAAGCCTTCTAGCTAGGCCGGTCATGTGCTTGGCATGTGATATGCCTAAAGTGCCTCACGCATGCCGGGCCTACTAAGTAGGCCGGTTGATCACTTGGCACGTGACATGCTAGATATGCTTCGTGTATGCTTGGCCTATTGGGCAAGCCAATCACATGACATGGAAAGTGTGCATTAGGCGCTCACTAGGCCTATGGTAGGCAAAGACATGGCTTGTGCACGTCAAACATGCATTAGGCATGCGCGAGGGCTAGGAATGCCAAGTGCTAGGTGTACGAGCACGCCAGAGGCCAAATGCTAGGCTAGTGTTGTGCATTGGCCTATGGGTGCCGAGCTAGTGTTGGATATTGGCCGATGTAAAGATCGAGGCTAGGTGTGCAAGAGCATGCCGGGCCGGTGGCTACTGCTGGCCGGTGCCTACTAAGGCGTGATAGTCCATGAGCCCGAGGCTTGAAAAGTCTTAAAATTTTAATTTAGAAAAATTTTGTTTTATTTTTTTTATAAAATAACCAAAAAAATGAATTTATAATTATGATTAAAATGAAATTTATTTCATTTGTATGCCATACATTAATGTAATTGAACCATGTATGTATGGTATGGATGAGGCGACCTAGTTTTTAGGAATGTATGTTTCTAATTTTTTGTTAAATAGGGCTTGCATGTCATGCATTCTCTATCATTCCGGTGTATTTCTCTTCTTATCTTACTCCTCTTAAATGTAACTTGAGGTTTATTATTTAAAAAAATATAAAAGTAGAAGATAGAATATCGGAATAGATGCAAAGAGAAGAAGCCAAAATCGAAGACAATCCTAAAGAGTTTTTAATAATTTTTTACCTAAGTATTTGACCTACTAGTTTTTTTATGGCTTAAGAGGACTAGTAGTAGAGATCCACTACCATATATCGATCTTTGAATCATGTATAAATGTATGTATTTATTATGCAATTAATAGTATGCTTGATAGCATTAATATGATTCATGACTAGAATGCATGCTAGGATAAGACCTACCATATTAAATCCTTCAAATTAATATCAAGTTAATTACCTTTTAATATTATAAGAAGAGAACTCTTTTAGTCGTTTTTAGCTTATTGAGATAACTCAAGGTCACTTCTTTCTTGAGGGAGTCAAATCATAGGCCATGTGATATCCTTAAATATTTGGGTCCAACTTGAAATGAATTAATAGGTTTTTTGAGAACACTTAAGGTCCAATGAATTTGTAGGCAAAGATTTGTATTCACAAAAGACGTGAGATGGTAAGGAGTTGTCATGCTAGTGAGATTAGGAATTGTATTGGATGTAATTAGTAAGGAGTTACCTATCTAATTCTTCATATATGACTTGTTGAGATAACTCAAGGTTAATACATGTTAAAGGATAGGAGCCTAACCCACTAAAGAAAACCAATCAAAAATTTTTCTTGAGTCCTCTAGTGAAGGTTATGGAACTTGAATAAAATAGTAAAAAAAAACATAGATTTTACTTCTTTAATTTATACTTTATTTTATTTGTGTAATTCAATTAACCAAATCGTACGTTTTTCTATCCTATTAAGGTTGTTTTATAGTATGACTGGCAATACATCGATACAATTAATGACTAATAAAAGTAATAGCTTAAGTGGAACAAACTTCCTTGATTAGAAAATGAATAAGAGGAATGTCCTCTAATATGAGAAAGTGCTTTATACGATAGATGATAAGGAGTACCTAAAAGAGATGCAAAAGAAGAGTTCTAAAAACACCTAAAGTATTTATGTTATTGAAATGAAATTTTCAACTTCTAGTCCCATATTATGGGAATTTGATACTGAATGTAGTTCACATGTTTGTACAAATGTGAAAGGACTAAAAGAAGTAAGAAAAATTGCTTTAAGGGAAGTTGACTTGCGTATAGGCAATGGTTCAAGAGTTGTACCATTAGTAGTAGGAACATATGATTTAGTGCTACTATCTAAGCTTGTGCTTACACTAAAAAACTATTATTACACTCTTAGTATAACTAGGAATATCATTTTTTTTTGATTTGGACCGAGATGGTTTTTTATTTTTATATACGAACAAATATTGTTCATTTTATAAAGATGATATTTTATATGAAAATATTGATATTAATAATGGTTTATATGTTTTGAACATAGACACACCCATTTATAACATCAATACAAAAAAAACTCAAAACAAATGATCTAAACAAAACTTATCTATGACATTGTTGACTTGACCGTATAAACGAACTTCACATATCCAAGCTACACAAAAATAGATATCTAGAATCATTTGATTATGAATCTTATGATGTCTATGGATATTGTCTACTAGGAAAAATGATAAGTCCCTCTTTAGTGGAAAAAGTGAAAGAGTTATCGATCCGTTAAGCCTCATACATAGTGATGTATATTGGCCCATATCCATTCAAGCGGGAGGAGGATATGATTATATCATAACTTTAACCTAGGTGATAGATCACATTTTATTTATGTACATTTAATGAGACATAAATATGAAGTGTTTGAAAAGTTCAAAGAATTTAGGTTTAAAGTCAATAAACAAATTAGAAAAAATATTAGACACTTTGATCAAATCAAGGTAGTGAATACTTAAAAACTGAATTTTTAGATCCTTTTAAAGAGAATGAGAATCTCTCTCAATGGAATCCACTTGGAACACCATACATGAATGGTGTGTTTGAAAGGAGGAACATGATAATGTTAGACATGTTTTGATCCATGATGAGTCAAACTAATATCCTTATTTCATTTTGAAAATATGCACTCCTTACTCGCGATATTTATTTTGGACATGGTTCCAATAAAGTATGTTGATTAGACTCCATATGAGATATGGAAAGAAAAGAAAATAAATTTATTCCTTAAGATTTAAGGCTATGAAGCATATGTCAAACGTTTAGACGGAGATAAGCTATAGCTCAAGTTAATGAAATGTAATTTTATATGATATCGAAAAGAAACAAATGGATATTACTTTTACCAACCAAAAGAACAAAAGGTGTTCATGACTAGGCATGTTTTATTCCTTGAGAAGGAATTTATAGATGTTAGAACCAATAGGAGGAAAGTTGAACTCGATAAGATTTGTGAAGACTTATAAATTGACACTCCACTAGAGGAACCCTAAGTAGAAAGGTTACAAAGTGTTGTAACTATCCCGTAAATCGATACAAAAGAACTTTGTAGGTCTAAAAGGATTCATCAAGAGCCGTAAAGAGATGGCCTTCTTATCTCTATACATAGAGATGTGTTTACTATACGTGGTCACAAACCTAATACATATAAAGAGATAATGTTAGACATTGACTTCAAAAAATGACATAAAGCCATAGGAATCCATGTACACTAACCAAGTATGAACTTTGGTTGATCCACTTGAAGGTATCAAACCCGTTTAGTGTAAGTGGATCTTTAAAAGAAAGTTTGACATGGATAGAAATGTATTTACTTATAAAACTAGACTAGTGGAAAAAAGGTATCATAAAAAGTAAGGTATTGATTATGATGAAACTTTTTCACACTGTAGCAATGGCTAAATCCATTCGAATTATACTTGTAATTGTTGTATATCATGATTATGAGATATAATAGATAGATGTCAAAACCACTTTCTTTAATGAAAAATTAAATGAGGATGTGTACATGATACAACGTAATGGTTTTGTCACCAAAAGACATGTAAATTAGATTCATAAATTACAAAATCCATTTATGAACTTAAGCAAGTATCTAGGAGTTGGAATCAATGTTTTGATTAAATAATCAAAGAGTTTGACTTTTAACAAAATGAAGATGAACCTTGTGTATACAAATATGTTAATGAGAGCTAAATTATCTATATTATGCTATATGTAGATGATATACTAATTGGCAATAAACTATCATGTTGTAATTTGTAAAAGATTGGTTTAAAAATTTCTCCATGAAAGACATCGGAGAGACATCTTACATTATAGGATTCAAGATCTATAGAGATAGGTCACGAAGAATGTTAGGGCCCTTCCAAAGCACATATATTAACAAAATACTAAAAGGTTTAGTATGGAAGAATCCAAGAAAGAACTTATTTCGCTCACATGGCATAAAACTCTCTAAGGCTAAGTTTCCTAACACATAAAACGAAAGGGAAATAATGAATTGTAGTTTTTATACGTCAACTATAGGATCCGTTATTTATACATCAACCATAAAAGTCTCCCAGAGCACACGAGCGACTAGGGTTATCTTACATCCGAGTGCGTGATTAGCCGGGGTTATTCGTGTGGGGGAGCGTTAACATCCAACGTCGGCCTCACACGCCCTCACTAATTTTTTAACCCAAATTTCAATTTTAAATTCATATAAAATACCAAAAACATAAGACTTATAATAAAAAAAATAGCAAATTCATGTAGTTAATCATAATTAACGAAACATACAATTAAAGATTCAATAGAGGCTCGATACCAATTAAAGGATCATGCATCCTATAGAGGTGTAAAATAAAATAAAAATTTCCTCCATTTAAAAGGCCCAAGATCATGCCATTGAATTAACTAACAATATATTCATAAATTAAAGCGATGAATAGAGAATTACCTCTTGTAGCATATGTTTAAACCTTTGTAGAAAAGAACCATCCAATTATCCGACCTCTATTGATAATCTAAGCGAGTTCAAGCACCCATAAAAGAAGCACTCAAAATTGGTAGAATGCTAGCTCTACCTTTTCTAACTTGTTTAGTATTTTCTATCAAAATCTAATCGGGGTAATTTTGTGATAACCCAATAGAGAGAGGGAGAGAAGGTGGCGTGTGGTAGGGTTAGGGAGAGAACAGTTTTCTCTTTATTTTTCTTAACAAGCCATGTGCCTTAGAAATATTTTCTCATTTTTGTGTGCTGAATTTTCTCTCTCTAAAATTACTTTTTTTTTCGCACCTCTCTCGTCATATATATAGGGGAAAGGCTTCCTTTTCTTTTAAGGAGAATAAGGGGTAACAATGAGTCCATAAAGAACTCTAGATTGTTGTTTCCTAATCCTCCAAAGATTAGTATTTATTTTGTATATGGGTTTTCGATCTTTATCTTTAAAATATTCATCCTTATCCAATGAGGTTCATGTTTATCCTCTTACCAAAATATTTTCAAGGCTTTTAATTACTCCTATTGGCTTAAAACCATTTTGGCTCAATTAATTAATTTTAGACTATCTAAATAAATTAAGTTAGATAATTTTAGGAGGCCCACATTAGGAAATAATTTCTCAAATTATCCTTAAACCTAAATTAGAAATATAATTTTCATTTTATGTTATTTATTTTCAAATTTAAAACTAACTTCTAAATTAGGAAACTGATTTCTAAAATAGAAAATTTTCATTTTAGGAAACTTTCATTTTAGGAAACTTTTCATTTTCATAAACCTTTTCCGTAATAGAAAACTTTCATAATTGAAATTTTTTTTAATATCTTTGCTTCTTTTTAATCATGTGATCGCTTAAACTTATGCATGTAACTCAATAAGCTCCTAGATATGTTGGCAATGTATCAAGAATAAAAGACATTCTTTTATCTTTTGGTACATATATCAAGATTGACTTATAGCAAGACATCATGACTATCTAATTCTCTAAGAGAATTAATTAATCGACAATTATCTTTCATGAGCATGGTTACCATACAATTCAATCCTTATGTCAACTTATCATAAGTGTGATCTCAAACTTAGTTATTAGTCTTGTTCGATCACGATCATATAAGTTTTCTTTGATTCTCAAATGTCTTAGCTCTTAGAGTAAACCAACTATGCTCTATTGGTGTACTCTTACTATAGCCATTGATTTCTTGAATAGACATTCATCGAAGTGCAATATGATAAATCTTTTAGTGTAAAAGAAATAACATGTTCTATCTTAGTCATTTACTTACCTCCATTAGATTCCTAGTGTATGCAACAAATCACCACATGTAACCCTTTACTACGTTCATCAAAACAAGTGTCAAAGTATATAAATCCTCTATTGAGATAATCATGATGAATTTAAGTCTAAGAATTAATTGTATCTATCTTGTATGAGATTCCCATAGACTAAACCAAATAAGTTCTCATGGTGAGTCAAGTCCAATTATATATCCTCTAACATAAATGACCTAAGTGCTTGTTTTGGCATCATTATGCTAATAGGTGTGAGATGTCCTATTGTTATCATATAGCATGAGTGTAACACTCACAAGTCTAGCCACATATAATCACCGTCCATTCTTGACCATGATACGACTTTGGACATTTAACGATATCATTTATATGCATTAGTGTTTGTCTCATATCTTTCGATCAATTACTAATGCAAATACATATCATATGAATTTTTACCGAGTCTCGTTCAATGAATAAATGTAAAGGACAAGAATTAAGAGAAAAAATTCTTTTATTATAAATAATAAGTCAAACCCATCTAAACAAGGTTGGATCTTAAGCACCTACACTAATACCAAATTATAGCATTATCAAAAATAGACATTGACAATATATGATAAGACTTGTAAGTGTTATGCTCCTCGCTATAAGATAACGATAGAAGATATCATATCTATTAGCATAGTGATGTCAAAATAAGCACTTAGGTGAATAATGTCGGAGAATATATCACTAGGCGTGACTCGTCATAAGAACCCATTTGGTATTGTCCATGAGAATCTCATATGATATAGGTACAAGTGGGCTTTTGACTTGAAATTATCATGATCATCTTATTAGAGGATTGAGGTACTTTGACTTTCATTTCAATGAGCTCGAGTAAAGATCCGTATATGGGCGATTCATTTAGGTTCATTAGGAATCCAATGGAGATAGGTGGATAACTAAGAGAAGACATGTCATTTTTTATATGTCGAAGGAGTAATCAAATTGTATTTTGATGAATGTCTACTCATGAATCCGTGGCCATAGTGGAATATAAGAATATAGTATATATAGTTGGTTTACTTAAGAGCTAAGACATTTGAAGATCGAAGAATTTTTTTTGATCATAATCAAACGGACTATAAAACAAGTTTGAGATCATATTGTGATAAATTGATATGATGACCAAATTATTGAGAAACTATACTCGAGAAATGCCAATCTTGATTTATGTATCAAGAGATAAAAGAGGTGTCTTTTATTTTTTGATACATTGCTAATATATTTTTGAGTCTATTGAGTCGCACGCGTAAGTCTAAACATTCACATAATAAAAGAGTAGCAAAGGTTTTGAAAAAAAAATTTTCTATTTTGGAAAATTTTCTATTTTAGAAAATCAATTTTTTAAAATAAAAATCAGCTTTTTATTTCGAAATTAGTTTTCTAATTTGGAAATCAGTTTAAAAATTTAGAAGTTAGATACCTAAAATGAAAATTATTTTCCTGATTCGGAGTTTAAGAATAATTTGAAAAAATGTTTCTTAATGTGGGCCATCCTAAAAAAATATGGCCCAATTTATTTGAATGATATAAATTAATTGATAATTAATTAGGCCAAAAGAGTTTAAGCTAATAGGTTAATTAAAAAACCCGCAAGATATTTATGGTGGATAGATAAACTTAAGCCTTAAAGGATAAGGCTTAAGGTTTACAAGGATATCATTAGACAAGCTCATATGAGTAACAACTCCTGCTACCCCTATAAGTAGAGGAGTGAGGGAGAGAGGCGACACTATAACAGAGATCATCAAAAAAATAAAAGAAAGAGCACTCTCTCCTTTAAAAGATTCAACCATCATCTCTTTCTCTTTTTCAAATAGGTCGATGCCAAAACCTTAAAAGATTTCTAAAGAGAAAATTTATTATATAGAATAGTTGAAACTAGCATGTTGGAAGATTAGAAGGAAAAAAACCCAAATTTATTGGGATTGATATCATATTGATCTTAGGAAATCATTCCTAAGATCGGGGATATCGATTTATTTTAGGAATTCCCTAAAATAAATCTACTGTAATGTAGGATGTAATTAAGGAATATTGCTATGTATAGGGATTTAATTTAGGAATATTCTTGTATATATATCCTAGTGATTATGATGAAAGTATAATGAATTTTTCGCCAAATCACTTCTCATTTCATGGTATCGAGCTTGGTTCTTTAGTGACTAAAACAACAACCTAATTCACACTTCAATCTATGAATAATGGTAGAAATTCCACCAACCCCATCAATGGATGATTCATCCATCGATCCGTCTACCATAACTAAACAACCACCCCCATCTTTCTATTCCACCATCGATATTCGGCTTGCAAATCACCCAACACAAACCGAATGGAACCAATTTTCGTGAGTGGTTCTAATCGTTTTACTCGGTAATTAAATATAAAAGGAAGGCTAGTTATTTAGCAAGAGTAATCCTTATACCATCAACTATAGCATTTAGCTATGGTATATGAGATGTTGAAAACTCAATTGTTATGGCATGGCTCATTAATTCTATGGAGCCTAAAATTGGTCGAACATATCTCTACTATAAAATAGCCAAGGATATTTAGGAAGCGATGCAGAGAGATCTATTCAAATCTAGAGAACACATTTAAGTGCTTTGAGATTTGATCCGCAATTCCCATAATACATCAAAAAAATATGATTGTCATCGAATACTATACTACTCGATAGAGTTGTGATAGGATATGGATTTATTTTATGAAATTAGTTGGGGCTCTCCAATTGATGCTATGAAATTTGAGAAAATGTTAGAGAAAGAATGTTTTTTTGACTTCCTTTAAGATCTTAAGACGAGCTTGATGAAATACGAGAAAGAATACTTGGTACAAAGCCTCTTCCAACTATTCAAGAAGCATTTGCTAAAGTTCAAAGAGAGGAGAGTAGAAAGAAGGTAATGTTTAACTCTCCATTGAATTCTAACGCGGATATTATCCTATAAAATTCAACCCTCGCTACGACCAAAAGAGATAGTGCTTTTCTTCCTTCTCAAGATCGGCGATCAAAGGATAAGCAATAGTGTCATCACCGTAATAAGCCATACCACACCAAGGAGACATATTGAAAGATATATAGAAAATAGTAAACTAGAAGCCTCGAAATAAGTGAGAATCAAATTGGTCAGCTTATGTAGTAGAATCGCTATTGAAAGTGGGAAAACTAACAATCTAAATCGTTAGTAGATAAGATTGAAGTCCTTCACCAGCTCCTAAATCAAACTAATTTGTCCATGAGGTCATATCCAAGCAACTTGTTTGAAGCTAATAGCCTCAATGGCCTAAAAAGGTAATACAAGACATCCCATATTAACTCGTAAATTCATTGATAGTTGTTGGATAGTGGATACGAGTGCATCCGATCATATGAATGGTTCCTTGAATGCTTTTTCAACTTATGAGACATGTGATTGTAATATAAATGTCTCAATGGCCGATGGTGCAATCTCTTCCGCCATAGGTCAAGAAATAGTTTAATTATCGATTTACATTTGAAATATATCCTACATGTGCCTAAACTTAAATGCAAGTTGTTATATGTTAGTAAGTTGACTAAAGATATGAATTGCACCGTGACTTTTTTCCTTTCTCATTATGAATTTTAGGACCTATCTTCGGGGAAGATGATTGGCGATACGGAGGAGAAGAATGGTCTTTATTGGATAACGAGAATATGTTCTCCTTTTAGAAATAATTCATTTAATAAAGCCTTTTTTCTACTATTTCATAATCTAATTTAATCTTATGGCATAATCGTCTTGTACATCTTAGTTTTTCCTACCTCAAAAGCTTGTATTCTCATTTTTTTATCAATAAGAAAGGCATTTTGTTTCATTGTGAAAGTTGTATTCTTACTAAACAACCTCGAAATAACTATCTCCTACATGCTTATAAACCTTCCAAACCAGTTCAATTGATCTATAGTGACATTTGGGGACTAATTCGAATGCCCAACTTGTTAAGCACTCGATGGTTCATCACTTTCATAGATGACCTTACACGTGTTTGCGGGGTTTACCTTATGAAAGAAAAATATGAAGTTAGTAATATATTCAAACAATTTCATAAGCTTATCATGAATGTCTTTCAATCTTTTATCCATGTCCTTCGTATCGACAACGATTGAGAATATTTTTCAAATGAATTCACCCAATATCTTATTGAACATGGCATTTTCCATCAAAGCTCTCGAGGTTATACTCCTTGATAGAACGGGGTAGCTGAACAAAAAAATCGACACATGCTTAAGGTTGCTTGTTCAATGATGTTTGCAAGTTTTGTTCCAAATTCCTATTGGGGAAAGTTATTCTTATAACCTCTTACCTAATAAACCGCCTCCTTTCCAAAGTACTATAATTCCAAACTCCTTTAAGAACTCTCTAAGAAAAATTCGCTCACACATGAATCTTTAATTCCATTTCCCCTAAAGTCTTTGGTTGTACTTGTATTTATCCATAATAACTATCTTAATCGAAGTAAATATGATCCTAAAGCCCTTAAGTGTGTGTTTAATGGATACTCCTCTATACAAAAAGTGGTACGAGTGTTATTTTTCATTCTCTCAAAAGTTGTTTGTTTCCTGTGATATATCCTTTATCGAGGACCAACCCTTGTAACCCAATGCCTCTCTTCGAGGGAATACATCAAGTGAAGAAAGACATTGGGATCCCACTATCTCTCTTTCTATATCACTTCCAAACCCTCACTCATACTTATAACCGGAAAATGAATCTAATGAACTCGAACCTAAGCACCTTCAATTCCATATGACCAACTAAGGGGAGAATTTGTTTTTGAAAAATTGATTCAAGTTTGTTCCGGAAGACCAAAAGCTTCTCAATAAGGCCAAGAATTGAATCCGGAGCCAAGTCCATTATGTGAAACCATAAATGAAGATTCTACTATGATGGATGACTTGGATGTTTCGATAACTCTTCGGAAGGGGTAAGACCATGTGTTAAGTATCTTATTTCTAATTACTTAACATATTCAAAATTATCCCCTCAATTCGGGGCATTCACTACAAGAATTGATAGTGTAGATGTTCCTAAATACATTCAAAACACCTTACAAGACTCAAGATGAAAAGCAACGAGTATTAGCAAAGATGAATTCATTGATCAAAAATGACATTTGAGACATTATGAAGTCGTTAGAAAATAAGAAATTGGTCCGATGTAAGTGGGTTTTCACCGTTAAGTACAAATCGGATGGGAATATTGAAAGGTATAATGCTAGATTGGTGGCCCAAGGTTTCACACAAACCTATGGCCTAGACTACAAAGAGACCTTCGCCCCTTTTGCTAAGATGAAATCCATTAGAGTTCTACTATCCATTACCGCCAACCCGGATTAGGAGCTTTACCAATCGGACGTGAAGAATGCATTTTTGAATGGAGAATTTGACGAGGAGATATATATGAAAATACCTCATGGTTTTAAGACAAAAGAAAAAAAAAGTGTGTAAACCGAAGAAATCCCTATATGGCCTAAAACAATTCCCAAGGTATGGTTTAATAGATTCAACACTACACTCATTCGACTTGGTTATAGCCAAGGATAAGCAGACCATACATTATTCACAAAACATATAGAGAATGAGAAAGAGTCAATCTTAATTGTCTATATAGATGACATTATAATAACAGGAGATGATAGTTAAGAAATAGAGGATCTCAAGAAGAAATTAAGAGCCGAGTTTGAAATTAAAGATCTAGAACATCGAGATATTTTCTAGGAATGGAAGTAGCTAGGAGTAAAGAGGTTATTTTCATTTCTCAAAGAAAATACATTCTTGATCTCCTAAAAGAAACAAGAAAGCTTGGAACTAGAATATCAAGGACATTATTGGAGAAGAATTGGAAGTGGAAAGAAACTAAAAATGATCCAATTGTGGATAAAGGGAGATATCGGAGATTGGTAGGAAGACTTATTTATTTATCTCTTATTCGACCAAAAATTACTTATGCTATAAGTGTGGTAAGCCAATTTATGCATTCACCCACTTAAAGAAACTTAAATTCTATAACCTATATCCTAAGGTATATAAATGGAACACTAGGGAAAGGCCTATGTTTCGAAAGAATGAAGATAAGTGGAATTGAGAGTTTTACGGACGCATGATTAGGCGAGCTTTGTTGAAGATAACGGATCCACCTCCGGGTATTATACTAATTTATAGGGTAATCTAGTTACTTAGAGAAGTAAAAAGCAAAGTGTGGTAGCTCGTAGCAATGTAGAAGCAGAGTATAGAGCCATTGCTCAAGGAATTTATGAGGTGATTTGGTTAGACAGATTGATGAAGGATTTAAAAATCCATTTATCCACCCTAACAAGATTATATAGTGACGAGCAAATCTACCATCAACATTGTTAATAATCCAAGTACGAGTATGATCGAATGAAACATGTACGGATCGATCGAATTTTTATCAAAAGAGAGATTGAAGATGGAGTTATCAACTTGTCATACGTTCCTCCAAGATCTCAATAAGCTAATGTTCTTACTAAAGCTATGCCTAGACCAGACATTTGAATCAATTATTAACAAGTTTGGAATGATAGATATCTATTCACTAGCTTGAGTGGGAGTCTTGGAAGCTTAGAAGGAAAAAAAACCCGCATTTATTGGGATTGATATCGGATTGATCTTAGGAAATCATTCCTAAGATCGGGGATATCGATTTATTTTAGGAATTTCCTAAAATAAATCTAATGTAATGTAGGATGTAATTAAGGAATATTGCTATGTGTAGTGATTTAATTTAGGAATACTCTTGTATATATATCCTAGTGATTTATGATGAGAGTAGAGTGAATTTTCCTCCAAATCACTTCTCATTTGATAAGCACATAATGATTTCGTTGCTTTTTGTGTGAGTGTTTGAGCTGCGTAGATTATCGGTATAGACCAAATACTTAGATGATTAATTTCCGTAAAGTTCGAATTCTACATTACAAGAGATGATTGGTTATTATTATCTTGCTATATTTATATAATTATTTAATTCAATAGTATCATCCTAAAAACTTTAGATGGAGGAAAACAAAAAAATTTGTTTATTCCTCACCTCTATATGATGCATGATCCTTCACTTGTTAAAAGTCTATCTTTTCTTAGTTTCGAAGGAAGCTCTAGCATCAATGTCATTAGATTGATTGACTAGGCTTAATAAGCTTGTCGGGGTTTAATAAGTTGGGTTTGGCTTCGCTCGAGAATTTATTGAAGAACTCGATAGGCTATATCAATCTTTTTCATCAAATTTATTAGATACATCCCTAAAATAAATTTAGATATAACACTTCTCTAACAAAATTATCTTAGCTCTTTCCTTGTGTGAGATATTTTCACTTGAGTATTTTAATTAAAAATATTTTATTAGTTTCCCTCTCCTTAAATGCATATTAATCCAACTTTTGAAAATAATACCCAACCAACAAAAACAAATATATACTTCCTTAAATCATTAAAGAAAAAAATGTAAATTAATGATTGATTTTTCTTGATCATTAACATCTAAAATTATCTTGCCTCTGCCTTGTAATGCACAACTATTGCTTTTTTTCCTCGTTAAAATTTTCATATTATATACTACCTCTTTTACTTTTACTATTTACCATTAAAAAACAGAAAAATTAATAATATATTGGAAAACACGAAATTAATGAAAGAGCGGAGTTATAAATTAATTTAAGAATATCGAGTTTTAATATACAGTTTTGAAAGAACTAATTAACTATTATTATTATTATTGTTATTATAGGGATTAATAAATGTGATAAACTATAGGGAGTGTTTCGTTTTATAGGTTCGCCGGAATCTGTCGCTTTGGCTTGGATAAGATGTTACTTTATCTATAGCCATGTGGGAAGCATTTATTGGTTGTATATGATCCTAGGTGGCAGATTCGTCAAATCACCAAAATGTAAAAAATCTTCCGATGTGGCAAAGAAGAGGGTCCTACGGAACCTTTGTTTAGCCAACGGCAACATAGAAATGGATATGTGGATATGTCACCGAGATAAAGGGATAAGCCCCGACTGCTCTCATTGGACAATCCAAACGCACAATGACATCTCCATCGTCGGATCAACATAATCAGCGACATCAACCGTCAATTCTTAACAAAGAATAAGAACCACATGTGTTGATCTGGAATGAAAATGAAGTACAAAGGCAAGCCGTAATAAACATCATATGTTTTAGATTACAAAACTAATCAAGCCCCTCCTCTGTCTTCGCCCGGAACTCAAGTGGAAAGGATTATTAAAAAAAAAAAGAAAAAAAAAGCAGCAACTGCATCAAAAAAGAAAGAAAAGAAAAACGAATGGCCACCGTCTCAACACAAGCTTCTGCTGCCGTTTTCCGGCCATGTGCGTCTAAGTCGAGGTTTCTCGCTGGGTCTCCTGGTAAACTGAACAGAGAATTGTCGATCAAACCAATTACATCGTCATCTGCTACTTTCAAGGTTGAAGCCAAGAAAGGAGAATGGTTACCGGGTTTGCCTTCTCCAGGTTATCTTAATGGCAGGTGAAAAAGAAAACTGTTTCAATAGTTTTTCTTTTAATTAGTGGTCTCAATTAGCTTTGACTGAAACTTTTTCTTGTATTCAGCCTTCCAGGTGATAATGGCTTTGACCCACTTGGGCTTGCTGAGGACCCTGAGAACTTGAGATGGTACGTTCAGGCTGAGCTTGTGAATGGTCGTTGGGCCATGTTGGGCGTTGTAGGAATGCTATTGCCAGAAGTTTTGACAAAGATTGGAATCATTAATGCTCCTCAATGGTATGATGCTGGCAAAGCAGAATACTTCGCTTCATCATCAACCCTCTTTGTGATTGAGTTCATATTGTTCCATTACGTGGAGATTAGAAGGTGGCAAGATATTAAGAACCCAGGATGTGTTAACCAAGACCCCATCTTTAAACAATACAGCTTGCCTCCACATGAATGTGGGTACCCTGGGAGCATTTTCAACCCCCTTAACTTTGCACCCACTCTTGAGGCCAAAGAAAAAGAGCTTGCCAATGGTGATTATCCAAAAACCTGGTCGATTGAGCTTTTACATTTTTATGCCTTTTTTTTTTTTTTTTTGGGTAATATAGATGCTGTTGTTAGGCTGACCTAATATTGTCTGATTTATGCGGTGCAGGGAGATTGGCAATGCTGGCTTTCTTAGGATTTGTGATTCAACACAATGTGACTGGCAAAGGACCATTCGAGAACCTCTTGCAGCACCTCTCAGACCCGTGGCACAACACCATTGTCCAAACATTTAGCAGCAACTAAATTTATTGGAGATGATTTGGAGTCATATTGTCTGTTTCTTTATATGGTCGAGTGAAATTTGCGTATCAATGAAAAACAAGTAAACTTCATTGTACAGGGGAACAGGTGGCACTATGATTCATATGTATCCATCTTTTACTTTATTGTTGTTGTTATATATATATATATGTGTGTGTGTTAGATAAGTAAAATGATTGTATATTAAATATAAAACATTTCCTTAAATAATTAACTCTAAGACAATCCATAATTAACTCTTAACAGGTGGCCTCAACTTTGTTGGTTTGTGTGATTTAATTTACTTCGGTGATATTTAATTGTGTTTCCACATCAGCTTTGCCTTTGTAGGATGTTTACAAGAGCTCATCCCTTTTAGTTTTAGAGCATGCATGTTTTATATGATCACTTGGATCTCATGTTTGGCAACGCTTTGACCTCTCAGAGGCTCATGTCAGTTTGTTTTGGTTTTGTACTTCAAAGACTCTTTGTACTTTCATATCAAACTTTCGGTTTTAGGGATCTAAGTTCTCATATAAATAATGATTTCATCTAGAATGGTCTGCAACAAATAAAGATATGGAATTCGAGCGTGATTCTCAAACTTCCTAATTAGAGATTTAATAATAAGACCCACCTAATTATAGGACTTTAGATAACTCAGACATAAAAGAATTTAGTAAATGAAAATCTCCTAATTTAAATTGATAAAAACTCTCGACGAGTGTGACTTTTATTCTTTTCACTGCTTTTTTTTTGTTCACAAAATGATGTCATATTTTGCTTACTTAAAACTGTTATATTGCAATCCGAATCGACATGGCTTTTTCAAAACATAGTTGATTGAATTTATTTTTAAAGTCAATCAAGTGTTGAAATAAAACATGTACCACGTTAATCATTAATAACTACACACAAGACCGCAATAAATTCTCTCTATTACACTGTATTGGATTCGCATTGTGTGTATATATATATATATATATACACTGTTATGAAATAATGAATGATCATCATTATGTTCATCTATTTTTCATATCCTCATTATTCATCATTCTTAATATGATTCAATTCATCATTCAATATGAGAAATTGAAAGGGCGATGCAATTGATTATTTATAGTCATTTTCAATTTTCTTGTCAAATTTGAAGCCTATAAATAGGCTTGATTGTTTATTAGTTGATGTATAAGTTTTCAGAGAGAATAAGAGAAACTTTGAAGTTCTTATCACTTGTATTCACATTATAGTGATTTCATTTTTTTGTCATTCATTCCTTCAATTCTCCTCTTATTTCTATTTCTTTTATAACACGTTATCGACACGAAGCTCTAACCAATCGAAACAATAGATTATAAGATATGTATCTATCAAAAGACTTAATCATTTGTTTCAACTATTGGATTTCTTCTACACAAGTGCTCTACCAAAAGATATAAATTATTTAGATTATTAAGAGGTATGTATCTAATTTTTCATGTACTTTAAATCTAATGATAGATAGAATATATACTTGAAAAATTTTAATGATTTAATATATATAATCTAATAATCTAATATATATTATTTAAAAATTTTAAGTTTTATTATTATGTTTATTTTTATTTAAATTTTATTATTACATTTTGTCTTTGTTTTCTAACATTATTATTATACTTTGCAATATATAATTTTAATGATATCATATCAACTATCACAAAACTTGATTTTATGGCCCTTGACATTGTGGGCAAGAATTATTGATCATGAGTACTTGATGCTAAGTTAATATCATCTACTTTTGATATCTCAAATATGCTCCTGTAGTAGCATATCGAGAAAAAAAGTTTAAAAAATATTTCGAATCAATTTTATACTTGTTAGTGGCTAAATAAAATGAAAAGCTATTGATGAAAAAGAAAAAATCACATCCAATTGGATCTACTCCATTCCCTAAAGTGAATGTGACAATTTATAATAATTTTAGACATGGACGAAGATGTGGTCATAGCCATGGACGTAGTCAAAATAATTATCATTATAATCGTGATGACTATAATATTAAATCTCACAATCGAAGTGGATAATCATGAAAAAAAAGAAATAAAAATAGATAAAGTCGGTATTCGAAAAATAAATATTATAGATATAAAATGAATGAATATTGATCGTGTATCCGTCGTACACCAAAGCATCTCATTAAGCCTTGTCAAGTTTTATTGAAAAATAAAGAGTAAAATATGAATGTGACTTTTACATATCAAAATAATAGTAATTGAAATTACTAACTTGTTAGTTTTTCTATTTATAAATAAAATATTTTATATGTCTTATAATTTATATCGTATAGTGATAGTTACAAATTTATTTACTATTTATTTATTTATTTATTTGTGCTTATGAGGAATATATATATCTATTTATTTTATATTAATTTATTTGATTATTTATTTTATGTTAATATTATATATGATAATATCAATCTAATAAAAAGCTCTAGAAGAGTGACTATATTATTATTTAAAGTGATATATTTTGAAAGCTCTAGAAGAGCGATTATATTATGACTTGAAGAGATAAATTTTGAAGCTCTAGAAGAGTGAATATATTATTACTTGAAGATACAACTTTTAAAGGCTCTAGAAGAGTCGATATATTATTAATTGAAGTAATTAATTTAAGGCTCCAAAAGAGCAAATATGTTATTATCCGAAAGGATAAATTTTATTATAAATGAAGTACTATTCTTTTCAAAGTCTTATAAAAATTTATTGAGTTTCAAAGATATTCATCTAAATTGATACTATATCAATATAGCAAATATGAATACTCATATATTATAATCATTATACCGGGTAGAAAATATGTATTGAAAAATTTACCCAATTTCTCTTCTAATCTTTGTTACAAACATTAAAATGATTGAAACAAATGATATAATAAACCGAAGTTTACTAATTCAAATACTTTTATCATGTAGCACGACTAGTCGTGTTATATTGGGTCTTTCATGATACAAAAAATTATTAAAAATTTATATGGACATCTATCGAAGAGCTAGAAGATTCTTCAATTTAATGAATTTTCATGTTTTGTATGTTTTTAAGGCAAATTGATTATTAAGCCATCACCAAGTAAAATTGAGATTGAATCTCCATTATTTTTAGAATGTATTCAAGGTGATATATGTGAATCAATTCATCCACCATGTGGATCATTTAAATATTTTATGATTTTAATAAATACATCCACAAGATGGTCACATATATGCTTATTATCTACTCGAAACCTTACGTTTTCGAGATTGTTAGTAAATAATTTGATTTCGAGCATAATTTTCAGATTACGCCATTAAAACAAGTCACCTTGATAATACCGGTGAATTTATTTCTGAAATATTAAATTATTATTGATTGGCTATTAGAATAAAGGTTGAATTGGTCGTTGCTCATTTCATACTCAAAAAAGTTTAGCAAAAATCATTTATCAAAAGGCTTTAATTGATAGCTAAATCATTATTTAAAAATAAAACTCCCCGTTTATGTCTACGGATATGCAATCTTACATGCAACAATAATTATTCGCATCGAGTTATCAAAAATTCTCTCATCTTTAATCAATTTATGATCATGAGCTAAATATTTCTTATTTAAGAATTTTTTAGCATTGTAGTGTTCTTTTTGATGTAGTGCTCATTCACAATGAAATAAAATGGGCACTTAAAGGAGATTGAGAATATATGTTGGATTTGAATCCTTTTCGATAATTAAATATCTTGAATTATGAATAAATGATATTTTTACGAGCTTGATTTATCAACTATCATTTTGATAAAATAGTTTTTTCAACATTAGGAGGAGAGAATAAGCATAATAAGCAATTAAAAGTGTTGAAAAAAAGAGATTACAAAGAGTACTCTATCTTTATATCAATTTTGTACAAAACAATGTGAACTAAAAGTTCAGAAGATAATTCATTTACAAGATATTACAAACCAACTCCTAGATGCATTTTCATATCCTAAAAGAGTAACTAAAATACATGTCCTCATTGAGAATGCTTCTATTAGAATTAATGTCCTAGAGGGACGATCTATTAATGATATAGCTAATGAATTTAAAACACTCCTAAAGCGTGGAAGACCGATCGATTCTAAATATAAAAATTCCTAAAAGAAAAAGGCAAAAAGAAAATATAAAGGATGTAAATATTTATAAAACGGTCCAAGATATTTCGATAATAGGCTTTCGAAGAAGTCCAAATGCTTGAGAAAAATCAAGAGATTTTGATAAATTATGTCAATACAGGGAGAAAATAGGACTCGAAAGAAACATCTATTGATTAGAGTTTTGCATATAATATTGTAATTAATATTTTCAATGAAAATAAGGATCCTAAGCCTAAATTATTAGAGAATGTCGACATAGAGATAATTGACCTAAATGAAAAGAGTAATCTGGCGAATTATATTCTTTTATAAAAGAGTAGTTTTTCGAACCCATAGCTAAAACACCCGAAGATGTTAAACTAGTGGGATATAAATAAGCATTTTTATGAAAACAAAATAAGAAAGATGAGATTATGAGATACAAAGCAATATTTGTAACACAAGAGTTTTTGCAAAGAACTGACATTTATTATTAGGAGACATATTCTCTTATAATGGATGAAATTGTCTTTTATCATCACATTAGCTTGGTAAACTATATGAAAAACATTCATATGCGTGCATTTACTAAATGTGATTACGGTTTATTTATTCGAGTTGAAATGATATCAATATGAAAGTCCTAGAAAGACTTAACATGCCCGAATCATGTAATATATATTCTCGAGAAAAAAATTCAATTAAATTATAGAGATCTCTATTAGGATTATTAGTATTTTTTTTATTATTTTATTTTTTAAAAATTCAATTCATATTGTACTTTTTTATATTATATTTTAATATTTACTCGTTTATTACTAATCTCGTGTGCATGTGATATAATAACTTCAATGATTATTGAAAGAAAGTTATAAAAAAATAAAAAATAACCCTATTTGTTTATATATTTTTATTTAAAAAGGGGTTTGTTGTATATGTTGATAACTTAAACATTATTGAAACTCCTAAAGAGATTCTAAGTGTCATAAGTTATCTAAAAAGAGAATTTGATGTGAATACCTTGGGAAAAAAAATGTTATCTCGACCTATAGTTCGAGCACTAAGAGAATGAGATTTTTATTCATCGAGTCAATTTGCATAGAAAAAATTTCTATAATGATTCTATATAAAGATCATTCATTGAGTAGCTTAATGGTAATTCATTCACTTGATATTTAAAAAGTCCTTTTTTTTTATCTCGGAAGATAACAAAGAACTACTTGATCCTAAAGTATCATATCCTAGTGCCACTCGGTGCATTAATATATCTTGCTAATAATACTCGACCTAATATAGTCTTTTCTATAAATTTATTAACAAGTCATAGTTCTACTCCAATATAGAGATTGGAATGGAATTAAATATTTTCTACATTATCAACAAGGAAAATTTGATATGATATTTATTTTATTTAAATAAATTAAAGTGAGGTTTAATTAGTTATACGGATGTAGGTTATCTATCCGATCCATAGAAAACTCGATCGTAAATAAGTTATGTATTTACACTTGGTGGTATAGCTATATCATGACGTTCTATGAGGTAAATTATAGTTTTTAGATATTCAAACTATGCGGAAATACAAATTAATGAGGCAAGTCGAGAATGTGTTTAACAAAGACCAACGATCCATCATAGCCGAGAGACATGCAGTTTATTTACCAATGAAAAAAGCTCTAACAATATCATATAAAGATAATGCTCGCTTGTATAATTCCATTAAAGGAAGAATTCGATCAAGTGACAATCCAGTAGATTTGTTCACTAAGGCATTAACTATCACAACTTTTGAGAAGATGATTCACAAGATTGAAATATATTATCTTAGAGATCTCAAATGATGTTTTCAACAAAGGGAGGCCAACATTGAGATTAATGTGTACAAGGAATATTGTACTATTTTTCCTTCACTAGGATTTTTTTCCATTGGGTTTTTTCCTAGTAAGGTTTTAATGAGGCATGTTCCTTGTACAATGGACATTCGAGGGGGAGTGTTATGAAATAATGAATGTCCATCATCATGTTCATCTATTTTTCATATCCCCACTACTCATGATTCTTAATATGATTCAATTCATCATTCAATATGAGAAATTGAAAGGGTGATGCAATTAATTATTCGTAGTCCTTTCCAATTCTCTTCGAAATTTGAAACCTATAAATAGGCTTGATTGTTTGATTAGTTAGTGTACAAGTTTTCTAGAGAGAATAAGAGAAACTTTGAAGTTCTTATCACTTGTATTCACATTATAGTTATTTCATTTTCTTATCATCCTTTTCTTCAATTCTCCTCTTATTTCTATTTCTTTTATAACATATATATATTCCAAGTAGTAGATGTTTTTTTTCCTTTCAAAATCATGATATTGACTCACAACACAATCCCTAGTAGCTTTTATGACTATTGGCTCACCGTGTACAAGCTTATGCTAACATGTGCTTCTAATGTGCTTTTTAACGAGTTCAATTGGCGAAAACCAAATGAAACCTAACGAAGACCTTATGTTTCCTTGACCGGATAATATGAAGGACTACAAATGAAAAATAAAAAATCGAAGATGAAAAATATAGTTTCAATTGACTAATTGTTCATAGTGTGTTTGCACCAATTATGCTATAGGATAATATACTTTACGTTGATAAAAATAAAATGGATATAAAGATTACTATCCGATTTCTTGTACTATGCTACGGATCGGACTAAACATATAAAATCATTCAATTTTATATATTTTTAATAAATTTTTTTTTATTTAATTTCTTCTTTCTTGTGTTTTTCCTTAAATGTCACGGTTAAAAAGAAAAAAAGAAACATTTTGTTATTCCTTATGCATTGATTATTAAATAAACACTTACAATAATTTAAATAGAAAATTTAATCCAAAAGTTAAAAAAAAACACTTTAATAATTTTTTCATAAGATTGGATTGAAAAATAAAGCAAAAACTGGTATAAAAACTTATATAAAAATTAACAAATATTTTTTTATTCTTACTTAATGTTTATGAGAAGATTTTTTTTTTTTAAGTATGTACATTTGATTTATATATATTTATTAATAAAATAATCAATAATATTAGTATAAAAAACTCGTATTTGAATAATTAGACGGTTCTTTCAAAATTTTATTATATATATATAGCAAATAAAGCTCGTAAATTCTATTTTTTAATTCATTATTTATTTATTTTTTCAAAATTTTTTGACATAAATTATGTGAAACAAACACACACACACACACACACACACACACACACACACACACACATATATTTACAACTATGCTATTCTCATTTAATCATAAGAATCCATTATATAAGTTATAATAATATACTAAAAAAAGAAAAAATAATATTGCTCTAAATTTTATTTCTTTTTTTATTTATATTAAATTTAAATAAATGGTATCGTCAATGTAGAATCTTTCAATCAAAAAATAAAAAAATAAACCATATTTATTAAAAAATAAAATTATATAAGAAATTAATTTAAAAAGAATTTCAATAAGAAATGATAAATTGAAGAAATAAATATTAAAAAATAATATATATATATATATATATATATATGTTGATCCAAAAATCTTAGAGCATATCATATATATGTTATCATTATCAAATTATATGAAAGACTCATAATAATAATAATAATAATAATAATAATAATAATTGGTTATCCATAATTTTCACATCCAATTCTATGATATTTTGAAACATAAATTGTTGGAAGAAAAAAAGATAAAAATTAAAAAAAAAAACCAAGCTAGCCCTTCTTGCTTAGGCCTACTTATGCAGGCTTGCATGCTAGGCCGATCATACTTAAGCTTGGTTTTTCGAGCCTACACGACCGACTAGTCTATAGAAAAAAAAAACCTTCAACTTTCAACAAACTCAAGTTTGTCGAAAGCTTCACTAGAACATTGTGGGTCTAATTTCAAACATAAAAAAACTCATTTTTTGTATTATTTCCATCCTCCTCCAAACACCTCAAAATGACTAAAATAAGATCAATAAACTCATTTGAAATCTTAAATATTATTTTAATGCACATTGAAAATAAAAAATAATAAAAAACAAAATCAAATCGAAAAATCTATTTTTTTTTATCCATCTACTTTCTCCAATCATTTGATAACTTGAAACCACTATGGACAAACTCTTCTCTTTAAGGTAAACAAATTGAATGAAATATCATCGACCAAAATGACCGAAATAAGCCCGGCCGACACCCTCTATCTCTCCCCTCCCTTCTCTCTCTTCATTTCTCTCTTTTTTATGCAACTAGGGACAAAAGTATGCCAAAAATGAATTATGAATCAAAATAAAAATTTTGAAAACATTAAGGAGCAAAGTGTAAAATTTTGTGTAATTGTCTGAAAAATGAGCAAAAAAAAAAAAAAAAGTGTTAAGTCCATGGTGGCACTAAGTTTGGAGCTACAATGAACTTAGCAAGTAAAACCTTGTATTTTTTTTTTCTTTTCTATTTGTAGGCAACTAAATGGTGGAAGAGCAAATTCAACGGTTACTTCCTAAACATGGCATATGTATTCAATCAAACATTGTCTTTCATTATTTTTTATGCATCAAAAGACAAATATAAACACAATTAGTTAATTAAGAAAACTGTAATTGTTTTTTTTTTGCCTAACTTTTGATTTTAGTTTTTTTTTTTTTCAGTGCCCAATCGTTAATTCTTCTATTTTAATGCCCAAGCTTTGATATATATATATATATATATATATATATATATATATATATATATATATATATATATATATATATAAGAAGATAAAAAATCGAGTGTTGAGTCCATAGTGCCACTAAGTTTGTAGTTACAATGGACTCAACGAGTAAACCCTTCAATTTTTTTTCTTTTCTATTTGTAAGCAATTAAATGGTGGAAGAGCAGATTAAACGATTACTTCTTAGACCTAGAATACATTATTCAATTAAACATTGTCTTTCATTATTTTCCTGTGCATCAAAAGATAAGTATGAACACTATTAGTTAATCAAGGAAACTCGTAGTTTTTTTTGCCTAACTTTTATTTATTTATTTTTTTTTGGTTTCGAGTGCCTAATAAATAAATTCTTCTATTTTAATGCCTAAGCAATGTTTAATTGAGAGAGAGAGAGTGTGTGTGTGTGTGCGTGCGTGCACGTGCGTGCGCACCTATGGTCACTTGAAAGTATGAAATATTGATGTGTTTGGAATGAACTATGACGTGATATTTTTTTAATTACTATTATGATGAGAAAATTGTAATTTTGATGCTCAACCTTTGAATTTTTTTTTTAGTAGCTAATTGATAAATTCTTCTATTTGATTTCCCAAGCTTTTTCTCGTTTGAGAGCTTACAGTCACTCGAGAGTTTAAAATGCCGATGTATTTGAGATGAACTATCATGTTGCATATTTTAACTAACACATGGAAAAGTTGAGTAATTACAAAAATCAAAAAAATTATAATTAAATTAAATAACTTTAGGTAATTGAAAAAAAATGGAAAACATTAAAGTGGGGCTGGCATGAAAACTCCAGCTTAAACTTTTTGATTTGCTAGAAAAATGTCATTCCCAAATCTGTTGACACTCTGGTTGAACAAGTCCTTATATTGACTTATGCAACCTCAGCCAACTCAACATTCTCTCAAAAGCTCACATTCACCACTACTTCCCAACCAATTATAAAGATTTCATCAATTCCAATTATAGAAACTTGATTTGGTGTAAACTTTAAGTTTGTCTTTGCCACCATGGAATAATTGATAAACTTAAGTCCAAAAACTTCTTCTTAGCTTGCATCAAGCTCTAATCTCATGTGAAAAACTTACCGGCAAGATTGACATATTTAATGCAGACATGGAAGTATTACGTAAAATGCTTCAACAAATGAAAAGTTCAAGAGCGTATCATAATTTCTTTTTCTTAGAAGTATATTCTGATCATTAGCTATTCGTAATTGGATAACATTTTTTATTACACATGATGTGCTACCATGTCATAAACAATTATAGTAGTCCCACGTATGTATAAAACGTTTGGGATGGAGTTTATCCACCAATCACTGTTTAACATTTTAATTTTTTTTCAATTATTGAAAGTTATTTAATTATAATTTTTCTTTTTTTATATACTCTATTTTTCACTCGTTGGTTAAAAATGCCACATGAAAGTTCATCTCGGACATGTCGGCATTTTCATACTCTCGGATGACTATAGACACTCAAATATATATATAAAAAATAATTAAAGATTGGACATTGAAATAGAAAAATTTAAAGGATGACATTGAAATAGAAAGATAAAAAAAAAATCAAAGGTTGGACACCAAAATTATAATTTTCTTGTCATACGTGGTACTTCATCTCAAACATTTTATACTCTTAGGTGATCGTGGGTACTCAAATAGGAAAAAAATAAAAATAAAAACTTAGACACTAAAATATAATAATTTATCAATTGGATACTTCAAAAAAAAAAAAAAAGAAGCAATTGTTTGGCACCAAAATTGCAAGTTTCTCTTTGTTGATTTTATAGTTACTTTCTTGCGTTAGGATGAGATTTCTAGCAATAATCTTCAGGCACCAAAACATGCAATTTACTAATAGAAAATGAAACCAATTTAACATGGATATAAAGTAACCTAAATTATTGGTCAAAAGAAAAAAAAATTATCTAATTTTTTTTAATTTATGTTCCCAATATTTTTTTTTGTTGGGTTAATACCTTCATCTATCCTTATATGGTAAACCAAATTTCTAATATGTTCTTAAAAAAAAAATGGCTCCAATACGTCCCTATTATTTGAGTTGGTTTCTAATCTATCTTTCTGATCAAATTTTTTGTCAATTCATCAAAAATTAATCTTCATATTCGTAGATATAGATCATTTGTGCCAAAGAAAAAAGAAAATTTTGTCAAATCATATACCATGTGCAAATCACTTGCTTAATTTGGTCAAAATTTTTAACTAAAATGATAGATTAGAAACCAGCTCAAATAATAGAGAAAAATTGAAGGCATTTTTATATTTAAAGATATATTATAAATTTAACCTATTAGATAAGGACATGTGAGGGTATTAACCATTTTTGTATCCTCAATTAAGCTCTTCCATGTTATTGACCAATCTCAAATGACTTGAGAGACACATAGAGCTATTAACACAACAACACATGTCTTAATAGTTCTATCAATTATTCTAAATACAATACATGTGTCTTTATTTTATGACTCTACGTGTGTTCAATGTGGTCTAAGATTGATCAAAAGAATAAAATGACTTAATTGCATACAAAAAGGAAGTTAGGTATCTAAATAAAAAATATAAAAATTGAAAAAGTCGGGAACTTTTCTCTTGTTGACCAATAGTTTAAAATACTTTATACCCAATTAGTCATTAAACATTCATACAATTTATTTGTAAAAATCTATGTTAATAGTTCTATCAATTGTTGTGTAAGTTGATCATCATCATTTTCCATGACTCCTTCTCAAAGCTATATTACTCTCGGACCATACAACTCGTCATGCCTCTTATCACTTGTGTTTACTTATTTTTTTAATTGATGAACTCGTTATTTTTACAATTTATAACATTAATTTTTAGTTTCTTATATAGTCTATCGATAAATTATTTAAACTGTTTTGAAAAACCCTCATACATAACTTGTATCTCTCTCTCCCTTCTCTATCTTAAATGTTGGATTAATAGTTTAAATATCATCAATTGCTTGATGTTACAATTTCATGTAACACTCCTTTTCATATATATATATATATAGAGAAAAGAACTACAAGAAAATTGTCCGTTTGTGATCGTTTTTTAGCAACGGTATTAAAAATCGTCATTAAAACATTGAATTAGCGATGATTTTGAGGAAACACTTGCTAATTTGTAAAGAATTTTGGCTTTTATCGATGGTTTTGAATTAGTCATAGATTTCGGACAAATAAAAAAAAAAAGGTGGCATTTAATTTTGGCGATGGACCTAAACCATCGCTAAAAAATCCCTAAATTGCGCTACTACCCGATTTTCCCCATTTTTTCTTCTTCTCTTCTTTTCTCTTTTTCTTTTCCAGCAGTCTTAACCTCTCTTATTTTTCCTTCATTCATGATAGTAGCTCCTCGAGACTCCTCTTCTTTTTTTTTTCTTCTTTCTCTCCATCTTGTCCCTTTTGCTCCATTTCTTTCTTCCCTTCCCTACCCTTCTTCGTGAATAGTGCAATAGCAGTAGCTCCTCCTCCTCGTCACCATGAGTTAACGAGTAGCTTCTTCTTCTCTACTCCTCTATTCATGTAATTGGCAACTCATTAATTTTTTTTCCATTTATTTCAATAATTTTATATATTTTTTAATTATTTATTTGCTAATTGTTAGTTAGTTTAATTTAATTTATCATTATAGTTAATTTGTTAGTTTTTAATTAAATTAATTATTTATTAAAAATTTAATTAAGTGTTAGTTTATTTAATTATGTGTTAATTGATTTAGTTGCTAATTAAATTAAGTTTGTTTGTTGCTAATTAAATAATCTAAATGTTTTAAAAAAACATAATAGGTTTAGTTTAATTAATTATATGTTAATTAAGTGATTAACTTGTTAATTAAATTAAGTTAATTAGTATTTAATTAAATAATTTAATTGTTTTAGAAAATTAATTATTTGTTAGTTTAATTAAATAAGTGTTAATTAAATTTGTATTTCTTAAATTAAGCCAATTGGTTGTTAATTAAAATATAAAAATATTTTTTAAAAAATTAATCAATTATTCTTTTAATTAATTATGTGTTAATTAAGTGATTAACTTATTAATTAAATTAAGTTAATGTTTTAAATTAAATTATTTAATTATATTAAAAAATTAATAGGTGCTAGTTTAATTAATTATTTTTTAATTAAATGATTAACTTATTAATTAAATTAAGTTAAATAGTGGTTGATTAAATTATTATATTGTTTTAAAAAATAATTGTTGTTAATTTATTTTTTTATTTGTTACATTAAGTCAATTAGTTATTAATTTAAAATATTAAAATATTGTTAAAAAAATTAATTAGGTGTAGTTTTAATTAATTATATGTTAATTAAGTGATATACTTGTTAATAAAATTAAGTTAAATTATTGTTAATTAAATTATTTAATTGTTTAAAAAATTTAATAGGTGTTAGTTTAATTAATTATTTGTTAATTAAGTGATTAAATTTTTAAATAAATTAATTTAATTAGTGGTTAATTAAATTATTTAATTGTTTTTGAAAAATTGTTAATGATGAGTGGGATAAAGATTGTAGTAGAATTTGATTATCCTCTACAGTTTAATTGAAATTGTTAAAGTAACACACACGCACATGTGTGTGTGTGTGTTAATTTAATAATAAAATTATTTATTGGTTGTAAAATAAATGTATTTTAACTTGTTTATGTTAATATAGATATTTTCTAGTTATGGTGTTTTATTAATAAATTAATGTGACAATGTGTAGGTTACGCCTCATGATAGGAGATGTTCTCGCATGCAAGTGGCCCATATCATATGGTGAAGGTTGTGGTTCAAACACTAACGATGGTAGTGATCTGTAGATGTAGGTGTAGTCTTGCTTCCTTTCCAAGTTAGATGTGTTAGTGTAGGTGTCTAAGATCCAACCATGTTTGGGTGAGTTTGAGTTATTATATTATTGTATTATTTATTTTAATAATAATAAAAAGGTTTTTCTATTAATTTTTATTTTTATATTTATTAATTCAGTAGAATTAGATAGAAGTCCTTATAATATGCATTTGTAATAGTGATTGATCGAACAATATGAGACAAACACTAATGCATATAAATGATATCATTAAACGTCCCAAGTCGTGGCATTGTCAAGAATGAACGTTGATCGTATGCGGATAGACTTGTGAATGCTATACTCATACTATATGATAGCGAGTAAGAGATCTCACACTTATTAGTAGCCAAAGCAAGCAATTAGGTGATTTATGTTAGAGAACATATCACCGAACTTGACTTACCATGAGAATCTATTTAGTTTTATCTATGAGAATCTCATACGAGATGAGTACAATTAGTCCTTAGGCTTGAAGTTATCACGATTATCCCATTAGAGGATTTATGCACTTTGACACTTGTTTCGATGGACCCGATAAAGGGTTACACTTGAAAAATTCATTGGGTGCACTAAGAATCTAATAAAGATGGATGTATGACTAAGATAGGGTATGTCATTCCTTGTATTCTAAAAGAGTTATCACATTATACTTCAATGAATGTCCGCTCGAGAAATCTATGACCATAGTAGAAGTACACGAATAAAGCATAGTTGGTTTTCTCTAAGAGCTAAGACATTTGAGAATCAAAGAAAACTTATGTGATCATAATCAAATAAGACTTATAACCATGTTTGAGATCACACTATGATAAATTAACATGAGGATCTGAATTATATGATAATCATGCTATTGAAACGTAATAATGGATTAATTAATCCTCCTAAAGAATTGGATAGTCATGATGTCTTGTTAGAGGTTAATCTTGATTTATATATCAAAAAATAAAAGAGGATCCTTTTGTTTTTGATACATTTTCAACATATCTAGGTGATTTATGTTAGAGAACATATCACTTGGACTTGACTCACTATAAGAACCCATTTCGTTTAGTTTATGGGAACCTCGTATGAGGTGGGTATAAATAGTCCTTTAACTTGAAGTCTTCATGGTTATCTCACTAGATGATTTATGTACTTTGACACTCGTTTTGATAGACCTAATAAAGGGTTGCATATGGGCGATTCGTTGGGCGTACTAGGAATCTAATGGAGGTAGGTGGATGATTAAGACATGACATTCATTCCTTATATGCTAAAAGAGTTATCACATTGCACTTCAATGAATTTATGCTCAAGAAATCTATGACCATAGTGAGAGTATACCAATAGAGCATAGTTGGTTTACTCCAGGAGCTAAGACATTTGGGAATCAAAGAAAACTTGTGTGATCATAATCGAACAAGATTTATAGCTAAGTTTGAGATCACACTATGATAAGTTGACATGAAGATTGAATTGTATGGTAACCATGCTCGTGAAAGGTAATAGGAGATTAATTAATCCTCCTAGAGAAGCTGGATAGTCTTGTTACCTTGCTTAGAGGCCAATCTTGACATATGTATCAAGCGATAAAAGAGGTATTTTTTGTTTTTGATACATTGCCAACATATCACGAGCCTAGTGAGTCACACACATAAGTTTAAGCACTCATGTGATTAATGAGAAGCAAAGATATTGAAAAAATTTTCAATTTTGAAAGTTTCCTAAAATGGAAGCTTCCTAAAATGGAAAGTTTTCTATTTCGAAAACCAGTTTCCTAATTTGGAAGTTAGTTCCAAATTTAGAAGTGACTAACCTAAAATAAAAATAAGTTTCATAATTCAGGTTTAAAGGTATTTTGAAAAATTATTTCCTAATGTGGGCCACTTAAAAATTATCTAATTTAATTTATTTGGATAGTCCAAATTAATTAATTGAGCCAAAATGATTTTGGACCAATAAGTTTGATTAAAATCCTAAAAGATAATTTAGTGGGAGGATAAACATGAATCTTATTGTATAAGAGTGAATAGTTTATAAATAAAGATCAAAAGCCCACATGTTAAATAACTTCTAATCCTTGAAGGATTAAGAAGCGACAACCAAGAGTCCACTAAGGACTAGTTGTTACCTACTCTCCTTTTCCTTAAAATACAAGGAAACTCTCCCCCTATAAATAGGAGGAGAGGTGTAGCAAAAGGCAAGTTATAGAGTAGAAAGAAAATTCGATAAAGAGATAAAATTAAAGGAGACACACGGCTCAAAATAAAAAGCTTGGAGAAAATTACTTTCTCTCTAACCCTAGCATGCCACCTTTCTTCTCTCTCTTTGGGTTGTTACAAAATTATCCTAATTAGATTTCTATAAAAAACACTAAACAAGTCAGAAAAGATGGAGCTAGCACTTTACCAATTTTGAGTGCTTCTTTATGGTTGCTTGAACTGCATGGATAATTAATAGAGGCCGGATGCTTGGATGGCTCCTTTATCTACTAAAGAATTTAGATCTATGCTACAATAGATAATTCTCTATTCATCATTTTAATTTATGAATATATGGTTAAGTGATTCAACGATATGATCTTCGATCCTTGATATAGAGGAAAATTTTGTTTTATTTCGCACCTCCATAGAATGCATGATCCTTCATGTTTATAGGTAAGCTTGGTAGACTTTTTGCTTATTTGACTTGATCTTAGCTCTTTATTTGGTTTAATCTCTACCTTTGATTTTACTTTTAATCCTAGCCTTTCATTTGTTTTAATCCTAGCCTTTCATTTTTCTTGAAATTTCATCCATCCATCTCACTCAATTTAGCCTTCCATTAGTCCCATAAGTCAAATTTCATTAATTAACCTTAATTATTAAGGGTTAGATGCAGCAAAGAGAGGGGAGAAACCTCCTCCAAAATTTTTTATTTTAGTCCCTTAATTTATGGTACTTCCCAATTTTTATTCTTCCTTAAGCCCTCAAATTTTAAATTAGTCAATTTGGATCCTCCCTTTAGACTTTCCTAATACTTTTATACCTTCTAAACTTTTTTCAAAGTTTATTAAGTTGAAATTTTTAATTTCATGCAATTGGGTCCTTAATTTTATGTAATCAAAATAATTTCTTTTTATAATAAATTCATACACTTCCTATAATAATTTATTCATCAATAACATAATTTTATACACTCATTTAGGTACTCAAAATAATTATTTTGCGTAAAAATATACTTATTCAAATAGAAAATATTCACCAAGCACAAAAAAATTCACTTAAGTGCATGAAATATTCTTACACCTCTCTAGTAATTTTTCTATTCTATAGAATAATTTTCACACACATTTAAAATTCTCAAAGCAATTAGTTTGCATAAAAATACTATTCATACGTCGAAAAACCTATAAAATATTCACTAATCATAAAAAAATTACCCTAAGTGCCTTGAATATTCTAACACTATTCTAGCCATTGTTCTAGGCACACAAGATAATTTTCATATACATCTACTATATATTAATTAATTTATTTTTAGGTACAGTATATTAAACCCTCCCTTCTTATAAAAATTTCACCCTTGAAATTTCTAACTAAACAATTCGGGATATCTAGTCTACATTTCAGCTTCTCTTTCCCATGTTGCCTCCTCAATATTATAGCTTCTCTATAATATTTTCACTAAGGAACCTCTTTATTTTGTAATTGCTTAACCTCTCGATCTAGCACTTATATCGGTCCCTCTTCATAACTCATGTCGAGTCGGAGGTCCGGTGGCTCACGACTTAGCACATGGCTCATGAATTACCACATGGGTTGGGTCCTCGACATATTTTCGAAGCTTGGATACATGAAACACATCATGAATTAAGGAAAGAGAGAGAAGGTGGTAAACCTAATCTATATGCTCTATCATTGATTCTCCGTAGTATTTCATACGAGTCCAATATACCTTGGACTTTATTTTTCTATTTTTTAAAACCTCATCATGCCTTTCATTGGAGCCACCTTCAAAAATATTTTATTGCTGACTTCAAATTCTAACTCTTTCTCCTTATATCCGCATACCTTTTTTGTCGACTTTGGGCTATCTTCATTCTTTTTCTAACTCATTGTATCATGTTAGCTATTTGCTAGATTAGCTGCGGTACTAGTAACTTTTTTCCACTAACATCATCCTAGAGTATTGGTGATTGACACTTTCTTTCCTATAAAGCTTCGTATGGTGCCATACCAATACTTGCTTGATAACTATTATTGTAGGCAAATTCAACCAACGGTAAGTATCTTTCCTAACTTGCGGACTAGTCCGAGCACACAAGCTCATAACATGTCTTCTAATATTTAGTTCACCTTTTAAGTCCGTCCATCACTTTACGGGTAAAAGGCAATGCTAAAGCTTAATTTGGTTCCCATCACTTCATGTAAACTTTTCTAAAATCATGATGTAAACCATGGATGTCGATCAAATACATCGTTATTGGAATCCTATGTAGCCTTAGAATGTCCTTTAAATACAATTTTGTGTACCTTTGCATGGAGAATGTTGACTTGATTGTCGGAAAGTGACTCGATTTGATTAATTGATCCACAATGACTCATATACCATTAGCTCAATTGTTCGATCTTGATAATCTAAGTATGAAATTCATCGATATATGTTCTTATTTTCACTCATGAATATTAAGGGATCTTAACAATCTTGAGCGTTTTTGGTGTTTGACTTTAACTTGTTGATATATCACACTTTTTACCCATAAATTCCGTAATATCCCATTTCATTCCCTTCCACCAATAAATCTCTTTGAGAGCTTGATACATTTTAGTATCACCGGGGTGTATGGTGTGGGGTGTGGCTTAAGCTTCTTTTAAGATTTCTTCTCTAAGCTCCTTTACTTTAGGAACACATAGTCTACCACGATAACATCGGATACCACAAACATCATGTAACTGTCCTTCCTTAATCCATTATTTCATATCTGGTTGCAATGTCATTGTATCTAATAAATTTATTTTTCTCTTTCTTGGTATAATTTCCAATTAGAGTTTTTCTCTGTCTTGACTTCGACTCAATGCATTGGCCATGATGTTTTCTTTACCTAAATGGTAATAGAAAACAATGTCGTGATCATTTAGTACTTTCGGCTATTTTTTTGTCTCATATTTAATTCCTTCTAGGTGAAGATGTACTTAAGGCTCTTGTGATCGATGTAGATATTACATTGGACACTATATAAGTAATGCCTCTAAATTTTTAAGAAAAAGATAACAACAACTATTTCTAAGTCATGAGTGGGGTAATTCCTTTTGTAGTCTTTTAACTATCGAGATGCATATGCAATCACATTTCCATCTTGCATCAAGACTATTCCTAGCCCAATCCAAGAGGCATCCGTTAGTATTGATGCTCAAGATCCAACCATGTTTGGATGGGCCCAAGTTAATGTATTATTGCATCATTTAATAAAGAAGTCATTCTATTAACTCTTAGGTTTACATGTTGATAAATTCATTAGAGTTAGATAGAAGTCTTTATGATATGCATTGGCAATACTGATTGATCGAAAGATGTGAGACAAACACTAATGCACATAAATGATATCATTAAATGTCCCAAGTCATAGCATTGTCAATAATGGACATTGACAATATACGAATAGACTTGTAAGTGTTATGCTCATGCTATATGATAACGAGTAGAAGATCTCACACCTATTGGCATGGTGATACCAAAGCAAGTGCTTAGGTGATTTATGTTAGAGAACATATCACTAGACTTGACTCGCTATGAGAACCCATTTAGTTTTATTCTATGAGAATCTTATACGAGATGGTACAATTGGTCCTTAGACTTAAAATCTTCACAGTTATTTCATTAGAGGACTTATGCACTTTGACACTTCTTTCGATGGACCCATTAATGGGTTGCATATGGGCGATTCGTTGGGTGTACTAGGAATCTAATGGAGATAGGTGTATGACTAAGATAGGACATGTCATTTCTTGTATGCTAAAGGAGTTATCACATTGCATTTCAATAAATGTACGCTCAAGAAATCTTTATCCATAGTAGAAGTACACCAATAGAGCATAGTTGGTTTACTCTAAGAGCTAAGACATTTGGAAATAAAAAAAAACTTATGTGATCATAATCAAACAAGAATAATAACCAAGTTCGAGATCACACTTGTGATAAGTTGACATGAGGACTGAATTATAAGGTAACCATGCTCATGAAAGGTAATAATGGATTAACTAATCCTCCTAGAGAATTGGATAGTCAAGATGTCTTGTTAGAGGCCAATCTTAATTTATGTATCAAGAGATAAAAGAAGAGTTTTTTATTCTTGATACATTACGAAGATATTTAAGAGCCTATTAAGTCACACGCATAAGTTTAAGTATTCACATTACAAATGAGAAGTAAAGATATTGGAAAAAAATTTCAATTATAAAAGTTTTCTATTTTAGAAATCGGTTTCCTAATTTGGAAGTTAATTTCAAATTTAAAAATAAAGAACCTAAAAGGAAAGGATTTTTCTAATTTAGGTTAAAGGGTATTTTGAGAAATTATTTCCTAATATGGACCCCATCAAAATAATTTAAGAATATTTATTTGGATAGTCCAAATAAATTAATTAGGCTAAAATAGATTTGGCCCATTAGATTTAATTAAAAATCTTAAAGATAATTTTGTTGGGAGGATAAACATCAACCTTATTAGATAAGGATGAATGTTTTAAAGATAAACTTAACCTTATTAGATAAGGTTGAATGTTTTAAAAGATAATAATCAAGTAGTCCACATACAAAATAACTCCTTATCCTTTGAGGATAAGGAAGCAATAACCTAGATTCATTTATGGACTCAAAACCA
Source organism: Dovyalis caffra (assembly GCA_963924115.1). Lineage (NCBI taxonomy): Eukaryota > Viridiplantae > Streptophyta > Magnoliopsida > Malpighiales > Salicaceae > Dovyalis > Dovyalis caffra. The sequence continues at coordinate 458,480 of CAWUPB010000030.1, forward strand.
CCTCTCTCCTTGTCCTTGGAGGACAAGGAAACTCTCCCCTATAAATAGGAGGAGAGGTGCGGCATAAAGGATGATAGTGACCTAATAAATAGGAGTATTTTTGGCCAAGAAAAATTATGAGACAAGATTTGTCCAATAAAAGAAAAAAAGGGTGAGAATTTCAGCCAACCTCCAAAATCAACTAGGGCACACGACCAAGAGAGAAAATAAAGGAGAAAATAGTTTTTTCCTAAACCTTAGTAAGAAATACTCTTTCCTCCTTCTTTAAGGTTGTCGCAAAATTGTCCAAGATTGATTTCTAGAGGAAATACTTAATCGAAAAGGTGAAGCTAGCACCTCATTAATTTTGAGTGCTTCTTAGAGGAGACTTAAGTCGTGTGGATCATCAATAGAGGTTGGATGCTTGGATAGCTAATCAAAGAAAACAAATTTAAATCTGCGCTACAAGAGGTAATCCTTTACTTTAGTTTATTATCCATGTATATATAATTAGTAGATTCAACGAGCATGATCTTAGGGCCTTAGATGAAGAAATTTTTATTTATTTATTTCGCATCTCCATAGGATGCATGATCCGTCGACATCGGTATAGACCATAAAATTTTTGTTATCCTTTAGGAGTGCTAATATTGGGGTTATAATTATCCTAAATTTTAACCCTTAAAAACTCCTTTCACATTTATCATCCCACTCGAACTTAGCATTTTTCTTTATCAACCGAGTGAGAGGCATAGCTATCCTAGAAAATCCGTCTATAAATTTCTAATAATGGCATACCATTTCAAGAAAACTTCTTACTTTTGACACATTCTTCGACTATTTTCATTCTTACACTACTTGCACTTTACTAAGATTTACCATAATCCCAACCATGGATACTACGTGTCCAAGGAATGTTATTTATTCAAGTCAAAATGCACACTTTTTAAGTTTAGCATACGAGTTTATGCTCTCGCAAGGTTTGTAACGCTTTCCTCAAATGCTCCACATGCTCTTCATGACTTCTTGAGTATATTAGGATATGATCGATAAACATAATTATAAACTTATCCAAATATTCATAAAACACCCTATTCATCAAATACATGAATATTGTCGATGCATTAGTTAACCCATATGACATTAGTAAATATTCATAATGCTTATATCGAATCCTAAAGGTTATTTTTTTCACATCCTCCTCTTTAATCCTTAACTCGGTGATACTTTGACTAGAGGTCAATCTTGGAAAACACTCGAACTTCCTCATAATTGATTAAATAAATCATCAATCCATGAGAGTGGATACTTATTCTTAACGGTCACTCGATTTAAATTTGTATAATCTATACACAATCGTAGTGACCAATCCTTCTTTTTACAAATAACACTAGTGCTCCCTATGGGGAATAGTAGGGCCGAACATATCCTTTACCTAGTAGTTCTTGTATTTGTGACTTAAGCTACTTTAATTCTACTAGGACCATTTGGTATGTTGCCTTAGATATAGGTGTTGTTCCCGGTTCTATCTCAATCTCAAAGTCAATCTCCTTCCTCGAGTTAATCCCGATAAATTCTCGAGAAAAACATCTATGAAATCCTTAACCACCTCAATTTCTTTTAACTTTGGGCTCCTTTGCTTTTTAGTATCAACCATATTTACTAGGTACCCCATACATCCACTTTTAATAATTTTCCAAGTAATCATGGCTAAAACTATAGTCATGGATCCTATCCTAGTTCCAGCTTGTAACTCGAAGGGTTGCTCACCTAGTGGGTGGAATGTCACTTTCATAGCTAAATAATCAATCAACATTCGATTTTTAGATAGGCAATCCATGCCCAAAATGGTGTCAAAATCTTGAATACTCAAGACTATGAGATTATATGATCTCCAATTTTTATTTCACATTTCTTAATTATAGCATTTGATTCTAACGGCTCTCCAAATAGTAACACCACTTCATAAATAATATTAAACACTTTAGTTGTCAAGCCTAATTGTCTTAGAAATGATCATGTAATAAATGAATGCATGACACTTGAATCTACCAATGTATATACAATAAAATTGGAGATCGGTACATTATCGTAAATGACATTAGCGTGTTCCTTATCCGCCTCCTCTTATGACATCATGTACACTCACATGGGAACTCTTCATCCTTCGATTGGTTTTCTCATAGCCAAATGTCCTGTTTCCTAAAAAAGTAACGCATGTTCATGCTAATTAAGCAATGTCCCGTATATACACGACCACATTTAGAGTAATTCAATATGCCCTATACTCATGTCCTTTGTGGCCCCGCTCGTCCCTTCTTTTTCTTGCTACCAATGCGCCAATTCGATTGAAAGGCCTTTTCCTAATGGATTGGCCTAGAAACTTATCCGGCATACTTCCTCTTTTGCTTATAATAGAAGGTACTCGGTGTCCATTCCCTCCAGTCTATCTCAATTCCAACTCGTTTTCTTCATTATATCCTTATAGGTATCCATAAACATCCAAACAAAACTTCACATTTCCACCTTCATTCTATGGAGAAAATGCTCCTTCTTCAAATCCTCATTCTCAAAATAAAAGTAGCATAACGACATCCATATTCAAAATTATGAACATATTCTATTAATAACATGCCCTATTAGACTAATTGTATAAACTCCTAAATTTTTTTAGGACCTCACTATATCCAAAAGATAATTCTCATTGAATATCTTTTTAAATCGAGTCTCACATGAGTCATGGCATATGAAGGGAAACTTTCACCGACTCCCACCAATTTTGAGCATCTCCGACTAGAATAAAGGTCGTAAACACTATACAATCTACATCACTCATGGCTAAATGTTTGAAAATATTTTCCATGGATTGAATCTATTCTTTCACAATGGTGGGGTTTGGACCACCCCTAAATTCATTTAGGTTAATCCTTTGAAAGCGTTCTACCACTTCGACCCACTATAGTGGTCATGCTTCAATCGGTCCACACCGATTTGCTTTCATTATCCTTTACATGTGTTGATCATGCCTTTCTTATAGTTGTTCCATCATTCCCTAGTGTCTTCATAATAGTTCTATTAATTTTCTTTCTCGATCTCTACTTGATCGGCTTAGATTTATGCAATTACTAATAGTATTATTACTAACCCTTTTGGATGGCATCCTTTCTCTCTTTTAATTCACGTGTATAGACAATGAAAACTATGTTATTCAATTAATTTCTTAAACGTTCATATTGATCGTATCATTCACATTGCATTCACTTACAACATTTGCTTACATGGCAATTAGTCATTCATATATACGGCATTCAAGTATAACAATTTACAAAGATAAAGCATCATGTCATTCACATTCATCATTCACATTCACTCGAACAATCATAACATTTTAATCAATAAACATATTTACTGGTTATTAAAGGTCATCTCTCGTGTATCTTACTTGCGTCTTTCTTTCCTTTCTAACTAAATCGTGCTCCGATACCACATCTAAATGTGAATGCATAGTCTCGTGAATCAATGTGATGCGTGCCATGTGTATGTGCATTTATACCATGACGTTACATACCTTATCGTTATAAAATATGCAACAAGATACATTATCTTGCAATCCATGACTAACCGTTCAAGGTACACAATTCAATTATAAAACAATTAAGATGGTGCATTATGCAATGTCACACTTTACAAGCATCAATCAATTCACAATCCATTACACCAAAAATCCATTCAACTCACAACTTTCATAAACATACATAATCATGTCATGAAAATATAATTCCACACTTTAAACATATGCATGGTAATTAATCCATCATGAAATCACCAATCACAAGATTATCACATTTAAACACTAAAAGCATCCAAAAACCCTAATTTCTTCACCTTGGCCAAATTCTCACCTAAGCTAAGTTAAGTGAAATTTTCAATTTTAATTTAATTTTTTATACAAAATCATCTTTTTACACTTCCCTAATATGTAATTAATCAATCAAACATCACATAAACAAAAGCATAAAAACTCCTAATTTCACTAAATCTCTTCATAACTTGGCAAGCACATGTATTTAAATGTGAATGCATAGTGCTTATGAATCAATGTGATGCATGCCATGTGTATGCGCATTTATACCATGACGTTGCATACCTCAATGTTATAAAATACGAAACAAGATACATTACCTTGCAATCCATGACTAACCGTTCAAGGTACACATTTCAATCATAAGACAATTAACTTGGTGCATTATGCAACGTCACACTTTGCAGAGTCAATCAATTCACAATCCATTATACCAAAAATCCATTCAACTCACAACTTCCATAAACATACATACTCATGTCACAAAAATATAATTCCACACTTCAAACATATGCATGGTAATTAATCCATCAAGAAACCACCAATCACAAGATTATCACATTTAAACACTTAAAGCATCCAAAAACCCTAATTTCTTCACCTTGGCCAAATTCTCACCTAAGCTAAGTTAGGTGAAATTTTCAATTTTAATTTTATTATTTTTATACAAAATCACCTTTTTACACTTCCCTAATATGTAATTAATCAATCAAGCATCACATAAACAAAAGCGAGTAAAACCCCCAAATTCACTATTTGGGTTGAATGGTCCTTAAAAAATGGACCTATGAAGTTTTCATTTTTCTTACTTATTTTCATGTACAATTAACATTTTACAACTTAAATTTCATCAATTTGACCTTCTAATCCATTTCCCCCAATTTGACCTAATTAAGAATCCTAACCCTAATTCACTAATTTCATGCAATTAAACTTAAATTAATTTGGCAAAATCCACAATTCACATACAATAACAAATCCTTGTGATGTAGGTGAGATTAACTTACTAAAAAAGCTCCAAATTAGTCTTTATTAAGTTTGATTTTCTTGGAATTTTTCTTCCTCTTTTTCTTCCTTAACTTTCGACCAATAACCACTTTTTTCTTCTTTGGAAATTTTGATCTTCTAACTAAAACTATAGGCTTAGTAAAGTGTTTTAAAGCGGTTCTAGGTGTTTAGGTGAAGTTGCTTGGTGATTTCTATGAAAAATTTGCAAGAGTTTCCCTTGTTTTTTTCTAATTTTTTTACATTTTCTACCTTCCTTTCTAGCCATATCTATAAGTAAGCTTGGTAGTCTTTTTGCTTGTTTAACTTGATCTTGGCCCTTCATTTTATAAATTTTTAGGATTTTTATTTCTTAAAATTATTTCTCTCTTATAAAATTATTTTTAGTATTTTTATTTTCTTTTTATAAATTTTGCTTGTTTGACTTGTTAGGTTTAATCTCGACCCTTGATTTTATTTTATATCCTAACCCTTCATCTATGTTAATCATAGCCGTCCATCTTTCTTAAATTTCATCCATCTATCTCACTTAATCTTAGCCTTCCATTAGTCTCATAAGTCAAATGTTATTAATTACCCTCATTTATTAAGGGTAAGAAGCAGCAAAGAGAGGGGAAAAACCTCCTCCAGAATTTTTTATTTTAGTCTTTTAATTTATGGTACTTCCCAATTTTTATCCTTCCTTAAGCCCTCAAATTTTCAAATAGTCAATTTGGGTCCTTCCTTTAGACTTTCCTAATACTTTTATACCTTCTAAAATTTGTTTCAAAGTTTATTGAAAAGTCAAAACTTTTAACTTCATGCAATTAAGTCCCTAATTTTATGCAATTAGGTCCCTAATTAAGTCTCCGTGCATAAAATTTATTCTACACCCTTTCGAAAAATAATTTCTTTTCATAATAAATTCATACACTTCCTATAAGAATTTATTAATTAATTGCATAGTTTTTATACACTCATTTAGGTACTCACAATAATTATTTTGCATAAAAATGCACTTATTCATATAGAAAATATTCACCAAGCATAGAAAAATTCACTTAAGTGCATGGAATATTCTTACACCCTTCTAACAATTTTTCTATGCTTATAGAATAATTTTCACAAATATTTAAAATACTTAAAGCAATTATTTTGCATAAAAAGTACTATTCATGTACCAAAAAGTCTATAAAATATTCATCGAGCACGTAAAAATTACCTTAAGTGCATTGAATGTTTTAACACCATTCTAGCAAATATTCTAGGCATATAAGATAATTTTCACATACATCTAATATATATTAATTTTTTTATTCTTAGATTCGGGATATTACATAACCTCGACAAGTTTGTCACACACATTACATATCACATTCAAATCAATACGAATGTGATGTCATGTAACACCTCCAACCTAGGACCTCGTAGGTCAAGAATATGATCATCATTAACCCACATTCGAAGTGCAATTAATGCAAGTTGACAAGGCGAGTGTGTCTTTCTTATGACATTACTAGGTATGGACTACTGCTGTGAAAACCTATAAATGATGGATAAGTCCTATGATTCAATCCAAAATGCACTATAAATTTTTCACATTTTATCATTTTATTTAGGATGCTTGGATTGAAAGAACTAGATTTATGACACTCGATTTTTCCAAATTCTTTTTCTATTGCTTTGTAGAAATTTATTATTAATCACCCATTATTAGATACTTAATCTCCTTTATTCACCTTAATTACCATTTATTATTATTATTTTGCTTATTAATTTAGTATTTACATTTTAGTAATTGCATTAACAATAAAAGTGTTAACTAAAAGAAACAAATGCTAACCATAATTAAGTTATTTTGCTAATACTATTTTTTTTTTAAGTTTAGATTATATACCAACTATGTCTATTTATGTACAAAATAACTTAATGCCATATACTACAAAAATGACTTATTTACTTATTTTCATCACATTCTCATCTATAGTTCTACTTGTTCATAGCTTTAACTATTGCATAAAATAAATCTGTCATACCCAGTACATAAACTATAACATCGAGCACTAAAAAAATAGTTACTTAAAGGAGGTTCATTTTATCGCCAAAGCCACATCCAAAATACACATGATTCATAGATCCCTCGATAATCAGCTCGGTGGTAAGCATTGTCACTATCACTTATAATGCCTACACCATAAGAAACTAAGTGAGCGGCAGTTCAATAAGTTAATCTATGCATGACGTGAATATATGCACGTGAAATGCATAAGGAAAATCACTTGCATATCTTTTTGGAAACCCTCCTCATGATCATTGTGAAAACCCTTTTTCCATGATTGGATGTGCCCTATCGAGTATTCGAAGGTACACATCTATACCCACTCCACCATCTTCCTTGTACAATTCTCCAATGGGATCATCACCGATTCCTCTACATTCGAGGCTAATATAAATTTCCTTGATGAGAAATGTCATCTCCTACTACCGGGGCTTGCCCCATGTGAAGATTTTCTTTGGCCTTGGCCATTCGTTGGTGAAGGAAATGCCAAGGACCATGAAAATTATGAAAACTATGTATCATATAATTCATAAAAGGTCATTAAATATCATGTGAACCATGAAACATTTTCCCAATGCTTTTGAAAAACTATAAAGAAGATCTTTTCATAACTTTGAATCATTTCCATGAATTGGTATGCATATGCATTTTATTGGAAATGCATAACCATTATAATTTCTTGAAATGCATGCCATGAGTAAGATGCATTTATGCCATGATAATGTATAATTTAATGATATGAAGAGCACCATAACTACCTTACCTCATAAATCATGACCAAACATTTACAATTCACATTGCAATCATAATATCATTACCACAAGATGCCACAACGAATCCACATTTGAACATACGATCAAATTATAGTATATTTTCAAACATTACGCAAACTTTCCATAAATTTGCATATTCATACATAGGCATCCAAATTTACATTTCAAGTACACGCATCACATTGAAATTATCATGGAACCATCAATTATAATATCTCATGTCCAATTGCACCAAAACCCTTAATTTAGGCCTAACGGGTCGAAAGCCCAACTAAGGTAAACTAGGGTAGTTTTTCATTTTTAACCAAATCTTCATACTAACTCATATTGTTAGGCTATTCTAAACAAGAATTAATCAATTAAACACTATAAAAAAATTGATTTTAGCGACGGAACATTCCATTACTAAACACAATAATTTCGTCGCTAATTGCAAATAGCGATGGATAAAATTTTGTCGCTAATTCACTCGGTTACTAAATTTGAGTGATGGAATATTAAGTCCATCGCTAAATTTAGTGATGAAAAATCCATCACTAAACATAAAAAATCGTTGCTAATCTTAACTTGGGATGACTCTCCTTTTTTGTACCTAATCCGTCGCTAATTTTGAAAATAAATCATTACTAATCCGTCGCTAATTTTCAAAATAAATCCATCGCTAAATTTTGCAAATAAATTCATCGTTAATTTTGAAAATAAATCCATCGTTAATTTTCGTCACTAATCTATCACTAATTTCGATAATAAATCCATCGTCGTTCCGTCGATAATCCATCACTATTTCAAAAAAACGAAATTGTCACCACTCGTTGCTATTTTGAAAAATGATTTTTTTTGTAATTCCTTCGCTTTTGTTAACATTTTCAAAAATTATATTATATTATTAATATAACATTTACTAATAAAAATTAATAATAAAAAATCATAAGTAATCATGTATATATGAAAAATAAAATAAGATTAACAAAATCATTCTAAAATACATTTCATAAAAAAAACAACAAAACAAACAAAGTTACCGAATATTACATCACTCATCCCGCTCGTCTAATCCCATATCCCCATCCTCATGTTGTGTTGAGTGCTCGCCAGAGGATCGATTGGAGGCTAAACTAGAGGCCGAGTGGAAGGACCAACAAATTGTTGAATGATTGACGGATCAAGTATATAGAGCATAGATCCGATCCGATTTTGAGTAAGAAAGATATCCCTAACTTTGTTAAATGCTTTGGAAAAACATTTAGTGGTGTGGGACGGCGTGGGTGGTTGTTTTTTTGGTCGGTTTCGGAAATGGAGGTGTAGTGGAGGTGAGGGAAATAAATAAAGTAGGAGGGAGGCTAGTATATATAAGCAAAATAGCGACGGACCCGAATCCATCGCTATTTTCGAGGAAATTTCCCCTAACATAACGACGGACGGGTCCATCGCTAATCGACAACGGATCGATCGGTCCATCGCTAATCATTGATGAACGACGTTCATCGCTATTTGAAAGGGGAAATTCGATGATGGACAGCTCATCCACCATTGAATGGGGGGAATTCCCCCTCCCATCGGCGATGGCTAGCCATCCGTCACCGATTAGTGACGGAATGGCTTTTCGTCGATAACTTTCGGTGGAAATTCCCTTCGAGAGCTAGCGACGGACTTAATTCGGTCGCTAATTTTATATTTAGTGATCGAATTTTTGTCGCGGTCGCTAATTTTATATTTAGTGATCGAATTTTTGTCGCGGTCGCTAATCATCATCGATTTTGGCTCTTTTTCCCCGCCTTATTTAGTGATGGATTTTTAACCGTCACTAAGTATCCCTCGTTAATCCGTCACTAAAGCATCGTAAAAATATTATTTTATAATCTGTCACTATTTTCCATCACTAAATTTCGTCGTTAATTCATTTTTTTTTTTTTGTAGTGAAACACTTAGGAATAAAAAACATAAGAACCTTAATTTCTTTCCTAATTGGGACAACTATGGGCCTAAGAAATTGGGTCCAATTTTCAAATTTTTATTCAATTTCTCACTTCTAATCATCAATTCAAACTTAAACAACCTATAATCAATCAATAAATTATCAAACAAATCAAAGTAGCAAAAACACCCAAATTTCCTATTTTGGGCCGAATACATTCTCTCTTCTATCCCTAGGAGATTTTGATTTTTCTTCATCAATTTTAAGCCTAATTAGCTTGATTTAACTTCAAGTACATGAAATTTTAGGTTAGCATCATTTTTCCCAATTTACCCTAAGAACCCTAACCCTAATTTTCACAATTTATGTAATTAAACCTAAATTAAAGCATCAAACACAAAATTGACATGAAATTGAACTTTCTTGTGGTGTACGTGAGATTGACTTATCGAAATAAGCTCCAATTAGTCCTTGGAAAATTGGATTGTTTGAAAATTCTTTCCTTCCTCTTCCCCCTAAATTTGACCAAGCTCTTTTAAATTTCATCTTGTGAATTTTGAGCTTTCAATTGAAATTGGGGTCTAATTAATTGATTTAGGATATCTAAAATTGGTTTGAAGTGTTTTGGATGAAATTTAAATAGAAATTTGGCAAGATTTTGCCTTGTATTTCTCTGATTTCCTTTCATTTTTCTAGCACTCCTATTTATAGGAAATTTTGGTGGACTTGTTGACTTAATCTTCACCTTTAATTTAGATAATTCTTGGCCCTTAATTCAACTTTTAATCCCTTCCTTTTATTTGGCTTAATTTTTATCTTATTATCATTCTTTTAATCTAAACCTTTCGTGTAGCTTAATTAGAGCCTATAATGTAACTAAAAGTCAAGCTTAATTAATTTTCTAAGTCGGCAAAAGATGGAAGAAAAATAATGAATTTCGATCTTCTAATTTATAGAATTTTCCATTACCTAATCTTTCATAAATCCTCCCTTTTTACCATTAATCACTTTAAACCCTTCCTTTCAAGTCTTTCTAACAAATTTTTGACTCCTAAATTTTATACATAATTTAATTTGAAAGTTTAAACTTTTAATTTTTTGCAATTAAGCCTTTTAAATTTATGCAATCGAGTCCTTGATCCTAAAATTCCATTCCATAACTTTCCAAACTTCAAATTCTTTTTATAATAAATTCAAAAACTTCGTAAAAAAATTTAATCATTATTTAAATAATTTTTACACACACATTTAGGCCTTCTAATTAATTATTTAGTGTAAAAATACACTATTTTGTATATAAAATATTCATTCATTACACACACATTTAGATAGAAAAATTCATCTAAGTTTATTAAATATTCTTACACATCCTAGATGATTTTTATATTCCCATTGGATAATTTTCTCATACCTTTAAAGTACTTAAATTAATTAATTTACTTCAAAACACTATTCATTCATAATAAAGTTCAAATAAAATATTCATATAATACCAAAAAATTCATCCAACAAGTATAAAATAATCCAACACCCCTTTAGCAAATATTCTATGCAAACAAAACATTTCTCATGCACATTTAACATGCTTGAATTAATTATTTCACATAAAAATCACTATTTATGCATCGAAAAATCCATAAAATATTCACCGATGATGGAAAATTATTTTAATTACTCTAAATATACCATCACCCTTTTAACATCATTCCATACTCACAAAAATATTTTTCAAGTGCTTTTAATATTTTAAAATTTATTAAATACCATTTTTATCGGATACCAAGTGTTACATGTCGACTTTTGAAACTAACCTTGATAAATTTGTTACATTCACACACATCCTAATGAATCAATCACAAATGCGAGTGTTAATTCATGGAGTTAACTTCGATCAATTTATCATATCCACATATCATATCACAAAAGTCAACCATAGAAGCAAACACGGCATGAACATAACATTTAACTAATCATGTCACAAGAGAAACATTAGTCTCAAAAGCACACATCGGGATCAACACTTGCCCAAGATAAATTGTTAAAAGTATAAATCATGCCCAGATCCTTCCAGACTCCGTTGCAGAACATTGAACATTGGCCTTAGTTCTCCTTAAAAGTACTTAGGGTCTCTAACATGTAACCCTCGCGAAAATCTTTAATGAGACATATATATGCTGGAATATTCATGTAGATATACATTAAGTACGAGTTCAATTGTAGGTGTCATTTTAACTATTTGGTGATGATGGTTATTTAGTACTTATGTGGAAATTTGGGGGCACTTATGTGAGAATTTTGGAGTGAAGTTTCAAGTAAATTAATTAATTACCACTCATTATATATTAAGTACTTGGGACATATTATACAAGGGAAATAGGGGTGTGTATAAAATTTTGGGAATGTAAGAATATTTTCCTTGGAAATATCAGAATGGAAGGGAAGGGAATTTCGAGTTTAGAGGGGGAATTTATGAAAATCTATGAAGGAAATATGTTAGTCACTTGAAACTAAGTTAGTTAGGGTATTTAATTAGTCTAATCCCTTATTTAGGACACCTAAGCCATTTCATTAAATGCAAGAGAGCCAACTCACCTAAATTGCACATAAACCCACCACCTTCACCATGACTTACCAAGTTACTTAACACTTTGCCTAATTAATTCAAGACACATATAGACCTATTTAATGCAAGGAAATAGAAGACACATATATATAGAGAAAGAGAGGGAATGGCAAACATTGTTTTGGAAAAACTAGTAGACTGTTAAAGGAGAGAAGAAAAACCAAGTGTGAGGAAGAGAAAATGGTAAAGAAAGAGAGAAAAGAGAGGAAAGAAAGAGAGAAGGGAAAAGAAAGGAAAAAGGAAAGAAAAGCTAAGGAAACCTAACCTCATCCAAACTAAGTAAGTGGGTTTTCTTTAGTGCTTTATGCCATGCAATTGAAGTTATTGTAATTGGTTAAGTTTGTGCTTATGATGTGATATGTTTGTTGGCTTCATTTTGTTTGTTAGGTTATTCTATGATTGGTAATTGTTAGGATTTAATGGTAATGCTTAGTTGTGTGATTAATTGTTAAGTTTTGGAAGTTTTGTACCTAGTTAAATTCATGTATGGATAGGTATGGCTAATGGATTTAGTTGACCAAGACATAGTGAGTGAATTTGAGATTGATAAGGACTTAGACAAGGGAAAATAGGGAGGAAGAAAAATGAAATTTTAGGGTTTTCTTGAGCAAAAATTTCGACTCGGAGAGTTACACGGCCTCTCACATGGGGGTGTCTTTACCCGTGTAATGAAGAAATGTATTTTTCTTAAAGTCGAGAGCTACAAAGCCTCCCATACGAGCATGTGTTTGCCCGTGTAATTCATTAATCATTCGAAATTCATAACTTTTACTTCATACTTACTTGGTTTCCATTCTTTTTCACTTAGATAACGTAATTAATGGTCAATTAGGCTCAAATATATATAAAATAAAAATAGAAAAATATACCTTAAAATGAGTAAAAATGGGTTCAAATGCTAATAATTATTTGAGTCATAGTGGAACAAATTAATTATTAGAATTATGATAAGAAACAAAAGGAAAGTACCCACTACACAATTTGACCCACGACTAAATCAATGCCATTCGTCGGTCTTTAATTCTAACAAAGAAAAACATGATGATAAGGGGTATGAGTATGCCCGAAACCCCGTGTGGGTTGGACCTATAAAAATGTATGAAGTCGGATCTCGTATGGGTTGGATATGTTTAATATGGTACGTATAACATCATATGCATCATGTGCATTGTGGAGCAAATGGAGAAAAGTCAATTGAATGAGAATTGGTTTACACGATTAGGTTTGGTAACCTAACATGAAAAATGGGTATTAGCGATCCAATTCGTGTGCGTACTCTAATCCGTATGCCTACATTGTTAGACGATAGATTCCCGCTAACAATGGGTACAATGAGGGATAATTCTATTTTAACGGAAGGTGATTTGATAATCACTCGGATTAAAAATAGAGTAAACTAGCTAATACCTGTGGTACCTAGAATAAAAATTGATAAGTATGGTGGGAAGTTAGAAAAGCATTGCATATCATGTACATCACCCCACTTACCGAGCTTCGACTCACCCCATCGTTATTTCTATGATGTGACAGGAAAAGGACAAAATAGTAAGGATGTGGTCGGCTCCTCCTAAGAGGCTCATGTGTAACACGGAATGCTGAAACTAGTTTTGTCCGTAATTTAGGGGTATGAAATCGCACGAAATCAACTGCTATTTGTAATATTTTGTTAGTGTAATTAGTTATATCATGTAAAATTTACTATATGCAGCTTTGTTATGTAATGTGTTGTTAATTTTTTAAGTACGTCGTACGAGACATGATTAGGGTTTAGTTAGTGTCGGCGTGACGTGCCTTGCCTATTCACTTCTATTTGGGTAATAGACAGTGGATCGAGGTGGGGGCGTCATATAACCCTTTCGGGTTTGATACATAATAGTGTATCTTAATTACACTTTAAAATCTCACATACATATCAAGAACATTACATGCATTCTCAATTTCAATTCAAGTGCATTTGAATTTAGCAAAAACATAAATCCGATACAAAATTATCAAAACTTACTTTGTTGGTCAAAATAACCAAATAGTTCCCTAACTATGTTAAAAATGCTTTTTAGACCAAAGATGAATCCGCCCTTTCTTCAACTCTCGATGAAGATAATCAATGTTGTCAACTAGAGATAGGGAAGGTTAGCACTTCAAATTGAAATTCCTTTCTTGCTTGTTTGGACCACTTTCTTCAATCTCCGATGAAGACAATCAATGTTGTCAACCAAAGAGGAAAAAATGGCTAAGAAAAGAAAGCTATGTGACTATCTTTTGGGGGCTAGAAAACCAAGAAGCGATTGTCCATAGCTATTGAAAAAATGGACTACCATAGAAGAGTTATTGTTTATGGTTGTTGCTAAAAAAAAAAAAAGGCAATTTCGAGTTGTTGTTCATAATTGAAAGGAGCAATTATCATTGCCGTGAGTTGGAGGAAGCTATCAAGAGTGAGTCTAGTTGAGAAAGGCGAGTCTAGTCGAGGAAAGAGAGCTAACGGAAGGAGAAGAGTTAGTCGAAAAGGTCTAAAGCTGCCAGTTGCAACGACGAGTGGTGCCCATAGAAGAAGAGGTCGGTCGAAGTTTCTTTAATAGATTTTGCGAGTTATTGGCCGATGGCTAGGAGAGGCTTCTTCGAGCTTGTTGTAGGTCAAAAAGGAGGAGGAGAAGTGAGGTGGTGGACGGTGACTTTTGAATGGTTTTGCTTGAGTTTGGTTGGGGGCTTGTAAGGGTTGTTTTGCTTATGGTCAACGACTAGGATGGCTTTTTTAGGTCGGTGGTTATGTTTTTTTATGATAGACAAAGGAGATTATGATGGGTTCCGAGCCTCGAAAGAATGGTGGCTATTGAGATTTTAGTGTTTTTAAAAGAGAGCGCTTCTTTCTCTAGGTTTCTTCTGTGAAAGAAAATATGATTGGGCTCTCTTAAGTGAGAGAGAAAGAGAGCTTTTATAGTGTGGTTATTAGGGTTTTAGAGAAAACCCTAAGTTGCCCTTTTCTTTTTGTTTTTTTCTTCTAATTTAACTCCCATATCTTTGTTTTCTATTCAAACCCACTTCCAATTGGAATTTTCTTTTCAATTAAACCTCCAATGAATTTTTTTATTCTAATTTCTCTAATATTTTTTAATTAGACCGTAAGTTTCAATTTTGCTATTTATCTCACTCTTTCTTCTTCTTTTTTTCTTTTTTAATTCTCCTAAACTCACAAAAATCATGGCATTCCTAAAAATCCTAATGCAAAGATAAAAATTTTATACAATAAAGTAAATTAAATAGAACATATTTAATTTAGATATTTGTATTTTCAAGAAAAAAATTGTATAACAAAAGGGTCAAAAATTTAGTGACAACAATAACAAAAACAAAAAATGATGTTTCGATTTGCACATAACATAATTTAGCTCATGTAGGACAATAAAAGGTGATTGTTATCATTCATTCACGTACCCAACTCTTTACTTAGGAACTCTAAGCAGAACTAACCATTTTTCTAAGAACTCCAAGCGTAACAATTAATTGAGCTTTCTAGTGACCTTTAAGATAAGTGACAGACTTTTTTTCTCTACTTTGATGTCCACTTTTTTCTCTACTTTAATGTCCACGTGCAACATTTACTTCTTTATTGTCAACAAAAAGATTTTATGGTAACTTTTATGTAAAACTATAGGAAAATGAACCATTCAATGTCAAAACTAAATTAAAAAAAAATTACAAAATTAATTAAAAGGTTGTTTGGCGTCATTTGTGATTTTTGTTTTTTCTTTTCAAATTTTCCAAAAAGAAAGTTTTCTTTCAATTGAAAAAAAAACAAAAAACAAATTTACACGGAAAGTTTGCGAAGAGACTGCACCCAAACGCACAAGCACCAATGTTCTTCTAAGTAAAAACCTTTAGGGCAATAATCAAGTAATTCAGCACAAGTAGAAAACACAAATTAAGCCAACACAACAAATAAGTTCAGCAACAAACAACAAATGGCCAAACCTGAAATCTAACAACATAAAACTAATCTAAGATCCACGCAATCAATTATGAAACACAGCCCGCCAACTCAAACAAATCCGATATTCACAACTCCACAATCAATCTTAAAAACTCTTATAGCTAGAGTTACGCCAAAATCATGTCAAACCTTGTTACAAAATTGAGAAATTTTTACACTTTATTTAAAATTCACAGAATTTGAAAGAACCACGTATTTTATAAAACCAAAAACATAATTTGAAAGAGAAAAATCTCTCAGCACTTTCAAAACTCAATAAAAAACTATCTACTAATACAGAAAAGATATTTTTTATACCTAGGATAAAATTCAGCTAAACCTAAAAAAATTAAGAACTTGGACTTTTTAAATTCAAGCCCAATTAAAATAATACAATCCATAATTCATACATGAAAATCAAGGCAAAATTAAATATACAAACAAGAAATAAAAGACTAAATAAAGATAAGACAAATTTGGCTCAACTTGCTCTTCAAAATAGCAACTTTCAGCCTCCTCTCTTCAGCAACCTTTCGGCCCAAAATCCTCCATGGCTTTCGGCTACTCCTTGTTCTCTTGGTCCTGGTTCTCCGTATTCTTTTAGTCCTGGTACTTTGACTCCATGAGTTTATGTAGACACTCCAGTGTCACAAGCGAAACCAGAAGCTACTAACAAAATTTTATGAAAAAGAAAATTTAATAACCGACGGTTAGTTTTTTACAACAAACAAGTTTTCGGTTTCTAGTTTTAAATTTGGTTTTTAAATACAGAAAACGAAAATGATTTTTGGCTTTTTACAAACAAACAAGTATTTGGTTTCTAGTTTCAAATTTGGTTTTTTAAATACCAAAAACAAAAATAACACCGACCCATATTAAATAAGCGATAGATTGAGTAAACATTTAGGGAGGAAAAAAATAGAAATAAAAAGATAGCATGAGCTTCCAATTACCAGCCAATTTCAGCACAAGACAACAATGCAAGTGTTCAAGATTTTTCGACATATTTTTTGGAGGATATACTTTGATTTGCTGAACCAAAGTCTTATCAGAAATAAGCTGACTCAATTGAATTCTCACTCCCATCTATAATTGGGGATGAAGGACTCCTCTGCGATAGGCTTAAAAAGGGTGATAAAATCTTGAATTATGCTATTAACGTAAATTCATTAGCAAAATGTCACATGCGTATAGTAAAGCCTTTCAAATCACCTCATCTACATCTAGTTTCAAGTTTCTACAGGCTACAGCTAAAAATTACAAGAAAATATTTGATTATTGTAAGATGACAACAGCAAATTCAACCACTGTGACTAGAAGCCAACAAGCGATTTCACTATACGCAAAGAGCAAAAATTACAAGACATGAAATAAACAGATTAAAGCAAGAAATGAAATGATGTGAAAATTTGATTCAATGTAAGGATCAGATTTTCACCTGAATGAAACACAGACAAGTTGATGTCAAGTTTTTTTAGTATCCCATCTAATCTCTTCAATAACACCCGGTTCATTTCCCTTGCAAGGAAAGAGGAAACTATATCGTGTTATAATTTTATCAGATTATCTCTCTCATAACACCGACACCGTATTCATTCCCTTCCTAAAATGGCTTCTCTTCTCCTTTAATTGAAAGATTTAAAGGAGAAGCCATTTTAGGAAGAGGAATGAACAACGTGCCCAGAGAGAAAAAGAGGCAGCCAGACAGGGGATTAGGGTTTTCTTCACCTTTCCTTGCTTTGTGCTTGCATATATATAGTGCGCACCCGCTACCTTCAAGACCGTCCCCTTTGAAACGACACCGGTCTAATTTCTCCTCATTCTCATATGTTTATCCACACGACAACGTTCAACTGAGGGTTAACGTCAGACACATCCATTTCAGGTTGCGTTTGTTAGGGAGAAAATAAGTTACAGAAACTTGTTTTTGCTTATTTTTCAATATTTATTTCACGTTTAAGAAAAAAATTAATGAAAAATAATTTTCAGTCAATAGAAAATGATAAAGTATTTTTTAAAAAATATTTTTTCAGTTTAAAAAGATAAATATTTTTCTTCTCACGAGTCTGTCTCGCTCTCGTATAACTTACCTCTCTCTTAATATATTTTAACAATTGTTTTCCTTATATTCTTTTTATTTAAAATATATCAAATTATTTTTTAATTATTCCTTATCAATTATTATTTGTTATTTAATTATTTTTCTCTATTTCTACTAATATTTTATTTTTTTGATTTATATATATATATTAAATATTATTAAAAATCATTTTTACATCTTAAAATTATTTTTATAGTAAATATTTAAATAATTTATCTTTCTTTTTTTACCATTATCTTAAACACCACTTACACTATACTTAAATTATTGAAAATGATTATTACAAGCGTGTAATTTTTTATTAAAAAATTAAAATTAATTAATTTATTAATAAATACATTATTTTTTCAACACTATTCATTTGTAACTAAATCAATACTTTGTAATTTTAATCAGCTGTAAAATTTTATTGGTAATTGTAATGAATAATTAGTTATAAATTATTTCAATATTAATCTTTTAAAACCAAAAGAATAATTATCTACAAATGATAACTAATAATTTATAAAATTATTTTTTAGACTAAATTATCCTAGTATTGTTATTTTGGTAACTCAATTAAGAATTCTTTTATATATATATATATATATATATATATATATATATATATATATATATATATATATATATAAGAATTCTTAATTGAGTTACCAAAATAACAATGCTATGATTATTTAAAAAAAATTATTTATTTATTAAATGTGAATATTGACTTGATTTTGTATTAAGTAATTTTGTTGAATTGGTTTGGTGTTTAAAAAAATACATTTTATTTTTTTGAGTTAAAATTTTAGAGTCGGTATGTATGAAAATTTATTAATTTTTTCTAAATGTATCTTATATTGTAAAATTATGAATATGTCTTTTTGAAATTTTCTCAAAACTTATTGATATAACAATCACATAGTGTTTTTGTATTTTAATTTTCTATATCAAACAAATACTATAATATATTTTTCAGCAGCTTTTTCATGTAATTGCTAAATAGCAAAAAATAGTTTTTTGGAAAACAATTTCGTGGAAAATAGCTTTCTCAACAATTGATTTTCCTATGGAAGTTGTTTTCCGTCAAACAAATGGAGCCTCAATTTCTTTTCATTTTCCTGTCTTCATGCTTTTCAAATTCCATTCGGTTAGCAAAAGTTTTGGTTTAATTAAACTACGAGCTCTACCAATTTTTTTTTTTTTTTTTTTTTGATAAAGAGATTTGGATGGTTTTAATTTCCACTATGCACCAAAAATTCCTCTGTACATAATATATTTTTATTTTATATTAATTTTGATTTTTAAAAACATAGAGTGACATGTGTCGATTTTTATTGGTTATAATTTTAGAAAAAATTAAAAATTGATAAAAAATATTAAAAAATCATAAAAATTTACAAAATAATAATAATAATAATAATAATAATAATAATAATTTTCAAACAAAATTTGCTATTTTATTTATTTATATACAACTAGAACATATTTGTCATTTTTTTTTACTTCAGTTTACAAAGCCAAAAAAAGACTTTTTAATTTTTTTTATTTACGCTGAATTTGTTCTTTTTAATTTTTTATTTATTCATGCTAGATATATATATATATATATATATATATATGTATATATGTATGTATATATATATATATATATATATATATATATATCTATTATTGATTTTTTTATTTTGTTTTCAAAATGCAAAAAAAAGAATTTAGGATATAAAATTTTTTATGTAAAATATAATGTAACTAGTTTTTGACATGTGATTTGCACATGCATTATTCTATTATTATTATTATTATTATTATTATTATTATTATTATTATTATTATTATTTCATAATAGATGTTTTAAATCACTTATAAATGAATAAATTTAAAATTTTATTAAATTAAAATACTTGATTTAAAAACCTCAATAATTTTACACAAAGTTTGATAATTTTTTATTTTTCGTTTTTAAAGCATATGAAATTAATTTTAAATGTACTAAAATAAAAATAAAAGACATAAAATGGAATTATCTTTCGGTATTTATTTATTTATTTTCATTGTGAGTCCTACTAGCATTACAAAAAATGTTAAATAGTGATAAAAATGTTTGTCACTAAATCATTATTTTCCGTCGCTATTAAGTTTTTGTAATGGACTTGTGACAAAATTATTCACTAGGTAAAATGATCATCGCTATTTTTTAGTGATGAGAATTACTATTTGTCGTTGATTATTGATGACATATCTATCGCTAATATGAAGTATTTACATCGCTAAATCGAAATAAAGTGTCATCTTTTAGGTCTTTTATCTATCATAAAACCATTGCTATTCCCCTATATTTTTTTCTAAATAGCGACGAAAATGTCCTCACTAATTTTTCTCACAAATCCATTACTATATCAGTTCCTATTTAATGAACATCATTAATATCTATCACAAAAATATTTAATTTTTGTCATTAATTCGATCGATGATCCGTCACTAAATGAAAGATTTTTAATATATAAATTAATAGCCATTTAATATTAATGATAATAGCAAACCACTAAAAATAACATCTTATTATAACATGAAATATTATTTAATAAAATAAATTAAAGTTAAATAAATATATAAATGCATTCAAGTGAACGAAAACATTAAAAAAAAAAAATAGTCCCTATCATCATCTTCTCCTCTATTATCTTCCCGCCTCTAGGTATTGAGAGAAACAACCGACTCCTTGATTGTGAGGGGTTTAGCATGAGGGACACGAGTTTGCTACAACTCCCGTAATGCCACTTGCATCATCTCCACCTAACTCCGAAGATTGTGAAATTTCCTTTTGTTCTTGCTATCATTGAGTATAGTCAACCTTCATCACCAAAATCCTATCTTCGTATTGAGTAGTGACCTCCCGAAAATAACCACCGAGGTACTGCAATATGATGAAGGTCGAGTCGGCACTAGAATGGGAGTAATATTGATACGAATGTGTTACGAAGCCATACACTCTCTGCTTCTTCTCTCATTCTACAAAATTGAAATATATATTGATCATGTTGACATTTAGAGATAATGAATCACCCTTTTTCTACTTCTTGGCAGTTGTTTCTTGTAATGACTTCACGAGCTCTTATGTAACTAAAATAATTATAATATTAAATCATGAATTTATTTTTTAGATTATATTGACATGTATTTATAAAAATACAAAACTTACCACTATTATCCGGGATCTCTTGTCGACAAATAACCAATCTCTTCGCTTATAAGTGTTTAGAAACACCTCATAAGGATTTGAGATATGACCCAATTTATTATGTTGAAAAAAATAAAAAAATAATATAAGATACAATAAATATAAATATTAATTTATAACACAATGGATAATAGAAATTTTCAAAAAGTTCAGCATGTTCAATTATAGAGATAGATTCTCATATGCCTTGATGGATTAGCACCGACACCACCTACCTCCGGCATGTAGTTTTAGTTTTCCTATTGATATCAAACCCGAAACTCGGGGGTGGCCCAATCTCATCATCAACTCATCTAAAGTCGCATCCCATAAAAAGTACTTTTATATGAAAAAAAATAAACAATATTAGTATATTTCGTGTTAAACTAATTTTTTAAATATAATATAAATAAATAATTAGTATGTTGCTCTAAACTCGTTAAAGTAGAAGTCTTTTATCTCTAGATAGATAGATTTCCACGTGGAGCCGGTAGTGTCCAATCGCTCCTTGAAAATCATGATGATTCGACTAGAGCACTTATTTGATGGAACCAAATTATCAAAAAGAATAAATAAATAATAAATAAACGAATTAATGATTCAAATATTGTACGAAAATATAAAACTAATTATCACGTGTAAAGCATATTACTTACTAGTTATTAACTAGCTAAATGGTCCATCCAATATCAAATCCAAAAGAGCTTTTTGGAGCAAAAGAAACCACTAAGAGGACCTCCATATTAGAGAATTGTTAATATACGGAATACCTTTCTTTCATATATTCTAATTATATATATACAAGATACAAGGACCTATACATGATAAATAGATCAAACCTACGAGTTGTGTGTATATTCCTAATTTAAGAGAAAACTATATAGGAAATATACATGATAGGAAATAGAAAAGAATACGACTCATTTCCGCTAACTCTCCCCCTCAAGTTGGGGCGTAGATATCACACATGTCGAACTTGGATAGCGAAGTATAGAATGGCCCACTAGCGATACCATGAGTCATAATATCGACCAACCGATCCGAACTTCGGTATAAGGAATCTCTATTGTGCCGGAATCAAGATTATCTTTGATATAGTTTCTATCAAGTTCAACATGCTTAGTTCGATCATGTTGCACTCGGATTATTAGCAATCTCAATAGCTGCTTTGTTATCACAAAACAACACCATAGGCTTCTTTGGACCAAACCCGAGTTCTTCTAAGAGGATTTTCAACCAAGAAAGTTCGAGTGATTGCATGATGCATAGCACGATATTCAGCTTCGCATTTGATAATGAAAACACATTCTATTTTTTACTTCTCCAACTCACCAAGTTGCCATCAACAAACGATAAATATCCGAAGTAGATTTTTTATCCAATCTATTACCGAGTAAAATCGAGTTTGTATAACCCACAACATCAAGATGTCCATGTTTGGAAAATAAGACACCTTTACTCGAGCTGATTTTAAATAAGCCGGAATTCAATTCACGACATTCATGTGTTGATCACTTGGATTGTGCTTAAATTGACTCACAACGCTAACTACATATGCTAAATCTGGCGTTATATGAGTTAAATAAATCAACTTTCCCACTATTTCTTTGATATCTCTCCTTATTAAGCTGGAATTTGATCGGGATAAATAGACAAGCCATGATTTACCTCAATAGGAGTATTTATAGGCTCACAAGCAGAGTTACCGGTTTTAGCAAGGAGAGTTAGAGTATACTTCCTTTGGGAAAGAAACAGGCCTTGCTTAGATCGAGACACTTCAATGCTTAGGAAGTATTTGAGAAGCCCCAAATCTTTTATCTCGAATTCTTTGGTTAAATAGCTTCGAAGTTTCTCAATCTCATCTCTGTTATTACTGTTACAATCATATCATCAACATAAATAAGAAGCAAGGTAATATCATTATGATCCTGTTTATAGAATAAGGTATGATCTAGCAAGGCTTGCTTGAATCCATACTCATTCATTGCATGACTCAACCTCCCAAATCATGCCCTTGGTAATTGCTTTAATCTATACAATGCTTTTTTTAGTTTGCATACCTTTCCTTCTTCCAGTGTAAATCCTGGGGGTGGATCCATAAATACTTCTTCCGTCGGATCACCATGAAGGAAAGCATTCTTCACATCAAACTATCGTTGAGGCCAGTTCAAATTAACTACAAGTGAGAGTATGACACGAACGGTATTCATCTTTGTAACTAGTGCAAAAGTCTATTGATAGTCAATACCATAGGTTTGGGTATAGCCTTTTGCGACCAGCCTACCTTTGTATCTTTCCACCGTCCCATCTAGCTTATATTTAATAGTGTATACCCATTTGCACCCCACGAGTCTTTTTTCCCATCGGTAAATCGACCATTTTGCAAGTAGAATTCTTTTAGAGAGCCATCATTTCATCTACCATTGAATCCTTCCACTTAGGATTTTTGAGGGCTTTCGAAATGACTAAGAATAGGTATAAAAGACAAGCTGAAGAGCAAATGTTAAGTTAGTTTTAGACAAACGATGATATGATATAAAGTCAAAGATCGGGTAAACAACATTAGAGGTTTTTGAGAAACCGAATCTATCGGTTGCTTTTCTTTCACAAAGAGGATATCTCCTATTCGATCAATATTAGAATTGAGATTGGAATTTTTAAAAGATTCGAAAGAATAAATGCATACCTTAGTGTCGGTCTTAGAAGATTCATCTGATGGCATGGTAGTATCATGAAGGGAGGCACTAGAATTAGGAGGCGGAACAATGATATCTTTCTTTCTCCTAGAATATCCCTTCTCAAAGAATTATGCTTGGTCTCTCGAGTCTCTTACCATCCGGTTCAATTTTATTTTCCTCAATAAAAGGATCATCTAAAACTAAGGATTCCCTATTTGTCTTAATGTTATCTATACCCGAGGTCCATATGTGTTTTTCTCTCAACCATAGTTGTTCCTCTTCTTTACTACCAATCTCCCCCGAAGAGGAACCATAGATATATCGCTAGAAAAATAAGACTCATTTTCATAGAATTGAACATCCATCGACACATAATAGGTTCCTGTGGGAGGATGAAAACATTTGTATCCTTTTTATGAATTAGAATAGCCAAGGAACACATATTTGATAGCACGGGGATCAAGTTTATCTTTATGAAGAGAATGAATATGAACATAGCATACACAACCAAAAATCTTAGGAAAAATATTAAGAGCGAGATGGAATAGGATAAAATCTAGATAACAACCTTAAAGGAGTTTGAAAATCAAGAATCCTAGTATGCATTCGATTGATAAGAAAAACAGCGAGTCATGATAGCTTCGACTCAAAAACATTTTGGAACATGCATAGTAAAACATAAGGCTCGAGCCACTTCAAGGAGATGGCGATTCTTACGTTCTGCTATGCCATTTTATTGGGGTGTGTAAACATAAATTGTCCGGGAAAGAATGCCATGTTGTGTCATAAAGTTAACAAGAGATTGATTCACAAACTCACGACCATTGTCGGAATGAAAAGCTTTAATTTTAGTATTAAATTAGGTAAGAATCATGTTATAAAGCCGAGGAATAATATGGAAAACATCACTCTTAAATTTCATCAAATATACCAAACCGACCCTAGTATAGTTATCAATAAAAGAGACAAAATACTTATGTCCCGAAGCGAAGTAGTGAAAGGACCCCATACATCGGTATGAACATATGAAAAAGGAATAATGCTTTTATTAAAACTGATTTTAAAAGAAATACTATGATTTTTAGCATAAATGTATTGTTCACACTTTAAACTAAAAATAGAAATGTTAAAAAACAATTGAGGAAACAATCGCTCTAAATAAGAAAAAGATGGTGTCCCAACCAATAATGCCAAAGCATAATTCTCTCTCTATCGATTTTTCTCTCTTTGTTTGAAAGCCATGAGGAGGTGCTACTATGCCTTGATTTTCCTCCAAATAATACGGACCATCCCTCTCTTTACCAATGCCAATCGTCATCTTCTTAAGATTATCCCGAAACACACAATGAGTAGGGTGAAAAATGACGGAACAATTTAGATTTTTTATTATCTTGCTAATGGAAAGAAGGTTATTTGAAAGTCTAGGTGCAAGTAGAACGAGAGGACATAGAAAATGTCGGAGAAAGAGACATATTTCCAGCCCTCGTGATTGGCATAGAGTTCCCATTAGCAACTCTGTACGGACTTAATTGATGAGGATGTTAGGGAATTGAGGATAAAAGAGTTATTAGTCATATGATCGGTGGTCTCGAATCAATAATCCAAGTATTAAGACAAGTAAAAATAATGGATAAACCAAAATTACATTCTTAGGAAGATGTCCGAGATACATGAGAAGCAAAAGATGGAGTAGTATCTATGGCAGTAGCATTCGAGTAGAACTTCTATTTTTTCTCTCGACTTGCTTGAGTTTATACCATTCCGGATAGCTATGCTTCCTCTAGCAAACATCAACTCGTATGTGTATTCTTATGACAGTGGGTACAAAACCAAGATTGAGAAGTTGTAGAAGTGCTCTTTTAGACGGTTAGAGCTGAAGCTTCGGAGTGGATTTCTACCCCTATGGTAACCTATCGTTGAACTTCTTGATGAACCAAGGAGTAGGATTCTTCTAATCTTGGTAGAGGAGAAGTAGCTAGAACATGACTACTAACTTGATCTAAATTATGATCAAGACCAGCAAGAAAGATATAGACCATGTCTTCTGCCATACGTTTGTTGTATTTTTCTATATCAGCGAGCACATGTCATATCATTGGGCCTTCGATAATCAATCTCCATAAAAATTAAGTTTAATTCATTGTAATATTCAACTAGAGGCCGGCCACCTTGACGTGATTGAAAAGACTTCTTCATGAGTTCATAAACTTGAAAAGAATTAGATGCATCAAGGTAACTTCTTTTCACGAGCATCTCGGACTCCTTTTGCTATGCCACACTGCACAAAGTGTGACATTAGATTATCGCTCATTGAATTAATGAGCCAAGATTTGACAAGTGCATCTTCGGCCTCCCATTCATCATAGCCTGGATTATCTTCTATTGGTGCAGACCTTCTTTCCATTGATATAGCCCTTTTTTTCTTCTAGCAATATGCATCTCCAAGATCTTAGACCGGACTCGATAGTTAGCACCATCCAGTTTAATATGGATGGATAAAGGAGCAATCTGATTGATTATGGTGGAGGTTTTCCTGTCGTCGGTATTTGCAACCTCGGGTTTGGTAGACATACCGAGGTGTGGCTAGTGTTTTAGGGAAGAAAGGAGCGAGAACTATGGCTAGGGTTTTGAAAAAAAGGAAAAAGAAGTACTGCAACTAGGGTACAAGGCTTTGATACCAAATAATTAATATGCGAAATACCTTTCTTTCATATATTCTAATCATATATATACAAGATACAAGGACCTATACATAGGAAATAGATCAAACCTACAAGTTCGTGTTTATATTCCTAATTTAAGAGAAAACTATATAAGAAATATACATGATAGGAAATAGGAAAGAATACGACTCATTTTCGCTAACTCGGAGGACACTACCAATAGGGGCACTACCGATAGGGATGCGGACATGTTGCCCACGTTACCGGATCAATTGCATGATAAGTATCACAGCCATGAATACTACCATTATTAGTGCCACTACCACTAATATCATTGTTATCAATGCCACGACCATGTATAATACCACCGTGAGTGCCACAACTACGAACACCATCATTATCGGTGCCATGCATACCATGATTATCAATGTCACAACCATGCACACCACCATTATTAATGCCACGGCTACGAACGGTGCCTTTATCAATTCCACAACCACTATCGGTGCCACAACAACTACCACCTGCTAGCAGATTTGCTTATATAGGATGCTAGGGTGGAACGACCTAATCCACAAGTCATATCTTTAGAATAACACTTTAAATGGCTAAAAAAAAATTCGAAAAAAATATATTATAAATTGTTTATAAAATTCTTTATTTGATGATTTCCTTTTCTTTTATATGTAGCATTATTATAAATTAATAATACAAGAATGAATAAAAATTTTTATTAACATTAAAATATGGCCCAAAAATCTTAAATAATTTGAAAGTAATGATCGATTAGGTCAAAGATTTTTTTTTCCTACATAGATTGAATTTATATATGGAATTTAAGTTATCTTAATTGATTTGGGTTATCTTGTTTCATCTAGGTTACCTGGTTTAATTTAGTTCACCTAGTTTAGGGTTTTGGTCATTACCATGAGTCTATATTTCCTTGGGATTATATATTTGATTTAAATTGGGAAGTCGGTTCGTATTAAGTTTAGATTGGAGTCACTGCGAGATGTCGTTTGGTTACTAAGAATGAAAGAACCATAATGAGAATATAAAAATCAAAATGAAAATTAAGAAATCATAATGATATTTGTAGTCTCATATTGCCTATAAGTACCTAATTGTCACCCATATTATTTTCTTTTTATTATTGGAAAAAAAAAACAAACAAACAAATACCAAATATATATATATATATATATATAAGAGAAAAGAATCAATTAAAATAATTGGCTCAAATTAGTTCTAGGGTCTAATTAAAAGAAATAGAAAGTTTGAGGACCAAAAGAAACTCAATTGAGGATACATTAAAAATTCCAAAACCTCAAACCCTTAATTAAAAGAAAAGAAAGGTACAATTGAAAGAAAATATCCTGATTAATTACAATTTAAAGGTGTCTTTGAAGTTCAAATGATCAAAATTGCACTTAAATTGATGAATTAAGAGGAATTAGGGCCAAAATTAACTTTTACCCTAAAAGCCTAATTCCCATCTATAAATATCCAACTCTCTTTCTCTCTACACCTACTATTCATCTTTTTTCCCAAAACTTTTGCAACCATTATCTCCCCTATCTATTTTAATTTTTGATCCTTTATCATTACCCAAGATCACTTTCCTCCACCACTTAAACATCACCACTCCACCATCCATTAGAGCCACTATTCATCATCTTTCTTAAAACTTGTTAGCCACTATTCATCCTTTATTGTAGCTGAAACTTAGCTCCCCCACATAAGTCTCCTCTTCCATTTTCTCACTTGGTTAAACCACCACACTTCCACTATCACTTGTTTGAACCATCACCTCTAACTAGCTCTACCACCATAAAATTTCCGGTTGAGAGCTCCATCTCTATTAAGCTTGTCCACATCTTAAATCTTCTTCTTCCCTCTCACTTGTAACAACACCAACACAACCTTTACCTATTTCTTAGCCAAGAGTTATAGTTTCTCCCCCATACAAGTAAGCCAAACCAGACTCCTTCTCTATGTAAGGTGAACCTCGTCCTCTATCTTCTTCCTCTCTTTTGATTGCAACAACACCATCACGACCCATATCAATTTCTTAGCCAAGAGGTACATCCAATTCTTCTTCACACAAACACATCAACCAACACTCCTTCTTTTGGCAAAAACTACCCTCTCTATTAAAGTTGAAACCTTGCTCTCCATTTCAGCCAAAACAACCATCCATTTTTTCATTTTTTAGACTAAAACTCAAAACTACAAACTACCATTTTTCCTCTCCATTAGACGAGAAAAAAAATAGCTACCATTCACCATCTTCCCCACCTTTCCTCTCGACTAAAACTTACAACAACAAAACGAGAGGTAGCTTATCCTTTTTTTTTCTTTTGGTTAAGACTAACACCCATAGAAACATCTTACAACCACTCTTCTCTTTTGGTCGAGACACCTAGTTGAAATAGTCAACAAATTACGAGCTTTGATCTTAAATAGAATCAAAAAAAAAAAAAGGCAAAATATGTGTTGTTTTATTGTTTATAGTGAAAAGAACTTAGGTTAATTTTTTCCTCTCTCTCTCTCTCTCATGCTCTCCATCGCACCAAAATAGACAAGGAATATGTTGTTCCCTTCCTCTCGTATCCGTACTAATTATTTAGTTATAATTTTGTTGTACTAAACCCATGACACATGCTGCTCTATAGCTCCAAAGTTGTCCTCATCATGTAAAACACACAATGACATCTCCGAATTTGTTTACAAACAAGGATAGAGATAGCTAAGCTATGAGAGTTTGGAGGTCCGATATTAATCCTCAAAATTCTATATTATTCTTTAAGGCTTGTAAAAATTAAAAAAAAATGAGCTAAAGAAAGAATTTTGAGATTTTAGAACTTTTGGTTCTTAGTTAAGGTTTTGAGTTAAAAATTTTGAGTTTGAGTCTTGAGTTTTGAGTTTGGGTTAGGATTTTGTTTTAACTTTTCTTTGAGAAATGATTTTGAGAAAAAAGGAGGGTTTGATCTGTAATAATAATAATAATAAAGAGGGAACCAATTTGTCAAGGAAAGCAAACAAAAAAAGAAAGGAATCCCGAGTTCAAGGTTAGGGTACTCGAGTTCAAAAGCTTTGATTTACTAGGTAGATACCGCGCTACGTTACGGTCGAATAACCATAACGTGTACGGGATCGATGAATTTATGGACCTTTGGTGATCGGTTATGAGTAATCGAATTATAACTTTTTTGTGAGCTTTCCCGTGCACAATTTTGTTGGGCTTCTTTGAAGGCTTCGAATGAAATAAATCTAATATACTTTTTGCTATATGCTACGTCAATATACTACTTCAAATTGAATATGATCTAAGCAATTTTCAAAAAAACAAATCATTCAAATATGAAAAAGAAAATCATATCTAACCTATGAAAATTGATATGTAACCTATAACAATAATAATAATAACTATTGATGAGAATCCATAAGCTAGGTACTTCATCCAAATTTTTTTCGGATAACAAGTGTATTTTAAGTGATAATTCAAGAGCATCATGTTAAATCCAACTATATGTTTTTATGTATTGATGAATTATGTTTTTTAGGAACATCGAATAAAGTTGGATATAAGTGCTATTCTCTTGCATTTTTGGCGAGCAATAAAAGAAGCACGAAGCAAAGTGCAAGCAACTATGAAAAGACTATCCATATTTTTGCCTTACATTTGAACATTGCACAACAAACACAAATACATCAATGGTCATTCAGCTTGTTTAATTGAAAACCACATGAATAAATATTTTCTTTAGGTAAACCATAAATATATAAACCATCGTAGAGAAGGCTATATCAATTACGACACCAAAGTAAAAGTTACATTCTCAAAAAATAGCCGTTGGAAACAAACCAAAAAAAGAAGCCAAAAGCACAGATTTAATACGGATGACGAAACAACAAAATAGAAAGTAAACAACAAAAATAAATGGTAGTCGGTAAAAATAGAACTCCATACGAAATCTTGTTTCGTTGTATCCAAAATAAAGCCTTAGGATGTTGCTACTACTATCCAAGCATTTGATCGGGAGTATATCGGTATTTGTAGACACGGATCCGCTCGGTTTCCTTTACTGAAAGCATTCTTAAATTTTTGATCCGCCAAAAGCAAGGGTCGCCTAACTATGTTTGAAGCTAGATTTGCATGGTTGGCAAGTTTACGTAAGAATTCGACGAGTTTTCATGGATTCCTAAATTGACACGGACCAACAAAAGACCTTAATAGCAATCTAAGTAGTTTAAATTTTGGTTCAATAGAACATAAGCTTAGATGCTTTTTGACACACTTCAATCAAAGGCCTCAATAACAATTTAAGCGAGTTTAAATTTTGGTCCAATTGAACATAAGAAAAATATATGGTTTGGATTTTCAACTTTCTTTTATGGTATGATTACTCTTATAGCCAAGAAATTTTCCTTGTATGCTAATTTTACCCGATGTTAAAAAGGCATGTATTGTGGTTGAACTTCAAAGCCGAGTCAATGAATGGCCTTTGGATGTTATCAAACACTAAGAAAAGGAAAATATGAAGATATAGTATTTATCGATATCTTATGCATTATTTTAAAAGATCAATTATTACACACACAAACACACAAATACATATGTTTTTTTTTCTTATAGCATAAGTCAAGATATTAGCTTACACGGTTTGTTTTTCTTATTATCTCCGATCAATCGAGTCCTGAGTCTGCTGCATCAAAACCTGGCATTCCTGCAAGTGGTCAACGATCTATCAAACATAGGTCGAATTTAAATCTAAATTTGGCGGACGTGGCAATTAAGCAAGCAAATTTGTGTTAAAATACTAAGGATATGGACGATTGAGCATGAAAATATGAACCTCTACTAACCTTGTATTGTATTTAAGCGATGAGAAACAACAAACTCACCATATTGTAAGTAGTAATTGGAAGTGAAAATCCCGAGTCGGTTATCCTAACCAAGGAAGCAGAGACTAGAGGGAACAATCGACACATGTGATTTGAAACGGGCATCGGAAAAACAATCACCGTATCAATTTCAAATTAAGAAAATGAAAGAAAGCAAGCCCACTAAGAAAAACATAAAAAAGAAGAAGCAATAGTTCCAAACCAAAAAGTGCTAAAGCAAACGAACAAAACATAGCAAAAAATGCGGACAAAGATCAAAGAAGAAAGAAAACACTAAAAGTTTCACTAAGAATAGTCATTATAAACAAATAATAACGTGAGGAGAAGACAACACAAAGAACCGAACATAAATTAGTCATATAAGAGAATAATGTGGCACCCAAGAGAAGATAAAGATAGGCAAACAACCTTCATCGCTAAAAGAAGAAGCGAGTTGGAAACGGCACAACAAAGAAGACAAACAAAGGAAAATCGCAAAACTACAAATGAATAAAAAGGGAATTAAAATAAAAGACTTTATTTCTTATAAAAGGCAAATGAGAAAGGAAAAAAAGTCACCTCTTAACCAGCGGGGTCTAGTCGAGCTACACATTCGAGAGGAGAAAACAAATAAGCAAGGGCGAGAAAAGAAAGAGTAAAAATGAAGATTAGAGAATGGGAGGAAAAAATGCTAATGCTGGTTGGACGAAACCCCAAAATAACGGATGAAGGACTAGGGTCCAAGACCGAGTAACAACCCCTAAGAAAAATAATGGGATAGGCAGTAACAATTATGAAATAAATCTTCACCCGATTCCAATGGAATTAAGCGAAGATTCATGCGACTGGAGAGAAAGAAAACACCCAAATAGCAAACCAAAAACCCAAAATAATGGACGAAGGGATGGGCTCCCAAGCAATTACAACTCCCAAAAAGAAAGGATGCGATGGATAACAACAATGATGAAAGAAATCGATTCGAATCCAACCAAACCCGACTAGAAAACAATTATGATAGAACAAAGAAGGCACATTAGAACGGCTCCCAAGCACAAAATAAGGAAGACTTTACAAGATTTGAGCTCCCAAACGTACTAAATAGGTCCGCAAATGATCTGCATAGGGAAAGATTGAGAATGTAAAAGAGATTCCCCCTAAAAAGCCGACAATAACATTTAATAAGGTGTTTGAAATAATCAAAAGAATGAGACAAGGTGATTAAAGGGCACATAAGCAAATGAGAAAAAAAAATACATGGAGAATAGTTGGGTTGAAGGGCATAAAAATGCAGCAAAAACATGTTAAGGGCGAGAGAGAGCTATGCCAAAAGAAAGAAGAAAAGAAAAACGCAAGTAAAAGCAAGAAAGAATGAAATAAAAGATGTGCCCAAGCTAAATAAGTCGTCGTTTGATAAAACTGAAAATTAAGTATTAAATCTATTAAATACTGAATTTTAAGTACTAAATATGTTAAGTATCGAATATATTCCCGACAAGCTCGTTTGGTATTTACCGAAAATTAAGTACCGAATATAATAAGTCCGTTTAATAAGTACTATTGATGAACACATTAAGGCTATGTATATGACAATTTTAACCTTGTAATTGTAACATGATATTTTTTAACACAAATAAAAATATATACATAAATGTATTTACGTGTACAAATAAATAAATAAATTCAATAAAAATGATTATTAATAAAAAATTAAATAAGTCTAAAATAAAATTAATTGTCGTATTATTCATAAAATAAATGAAATCTCAAGTACTAATCAATTCATCTACAATTTGGTCTCGTAAATTAATCATAAATGTTTTGATCGGCTCATGCTTGCCCCTCCTCCGATAAATGATAAATTTGCAGTAATATTTGATGTTTGATGCATCATATAATCACCATCAAATTGTTTAAAAAAGTCATCGATAACAACTATTCTTCGAAGATAATTATGTATTGCAACACATGCAATAACAATATCTCTCTAAACTACAAATGGATATAGGACCATTGTCTTTAGAATTGGAAACCTTGCTTTTAGAACACCAAAAGTTTGTTCAATAACATTCCTCAATTTTGCATGTGCATGATTAAACGCTTCTTCTTTTGATCTTGGATGATGGCCATTGCGAAAATTGGATAACCAATATCGTATATTACGATATGGTGCCATAAATCCTCTAGTATGCGCATATGCAACATCACAAAGATAATATTTATACTGCCATCAAATATCAATTTGATAAATTGCATGAAAAATGTAAAATATTTGGACATAATACACCTACTAATAATGTAAAAAAAAAAAAAAAAACTTGAGGGGAATTTTTTTATAAAAAAGAATTTAACAAGAATGAAGCAACTAACCAGGTGAAGGGATGGGAAAATTATTTGATGAGTCACGCATAGTTTACGTTAACACTCTTGAACCATGTGGTACACCTTCCCATCCAGCCTAAACAAAAGTAAAAATCTTATCAAAATCACATATTGTAAGGACATTTTGATAGCAATCTCCTCGTCCGCTCCCTCTATATGGGACGTGTTGATCGAGTGATATAACGAGCATGAATTAAAGTCCCATTAAGGGCACCTACGACACCTTATAAATAAATAAATAAATTTAGTTAATTTTAAAATACATAAACCAATAAAATTAGAAATAAAAAATTAAATGTATAACCTAAAATACTTGACGAAGTTGACGGTGATGTTGAACTTGACTTACATCCGGATAAAATGAAGTAGGTACAACGATTTCTTTTGCAAACTTTAACATTGCTTGCAACACTTCATGGAAATAGTGATGAACTCGTTTGAGTTGAATGATTAAATCTTCGTTTCACGAGCACGATTTCAAAAATTTTGACTTAAAGTTATAAAAAACATTGCCATTTTTTCTTCAACGTTAATATAACGACTATCTCTCAACCAACATTTTTGTTTGAAATAATCACATAAATTTAAAAATGCTTCTTTTTTCATTCTCAACATTTCTTGACGGTGAGCTGGATTTCCATTAAGGATCTCTAACATATATGCATGTCCTTCAAGAGCCGAATACGTATCCGGTCTTCTTCTAACATGTCTTCTATTAATCCTTTTCGGTATAAGAAGCAAGAAAATAATCCTTAAACTCTTTTTTTACCTATCTCGTCAACATGCTCGTTAATTATAAAAAAATAAAAAAAGCAAAAGCATGTATCAAAAAGCTGACGAGAAATCTAATTAAAGGAAAGTTATTCAAATTGAAGTACTTTTATTCAAATAAACAATGTCAACTTTTTAGCAACCATTTTGATCTATCCAATTCGACTTCCTCCGACTTTTGAGAAAGGTTTATCCATTGCTCTCGATATGCTTTGCTTTCACAAAAGATAGCACAAGCGACTATATATAAAGGGTCATCCATTCTTAAAGTCTCCATCTCATCTAACTTCTTATTGCACTCGTTTTATATTGGGTCCTTTAGATTCTTTTAATGTCTTCGATACTACCACCAAATGATCATCAATGTCATCATCCTTATTCTTCTTTCGACTTTTTTGGGTTTTTTTATTTCATCATTTAGAGTTGAAAATGGAGCTGGAGAATTAGACCCTAAATCAATAAATTCTTTAAAATTTGTTCCAATTGGTTCAATTGGCATAGAAGAAGCAACTCCATTTATGGGCATTGTGTCTTTAGAAGGACCCCAACTTTCTTTTCCGAGTGGCTGAAATTCCATCAAATAATGATTTCAACTCATCCGAAAATTGCAAACCAACATAACGAAACCTGTTTCGTGTCACTATTGTTCGTTACATAAATATATCAAATCAATAATATTATTAATTGCTTTCAGCTCTACTAGGGAATGAAATTTATAAAAGAAATAATACATGTTCATAATCGTCCCACTCTTATGTAGTCCAATTGACGGTATTAGTTACTTGGACCATAACCATGCCCACTTTTATCTATTAGTTTTGACCATACTATGTACTTCTTTTTCAAATACATCCACTCATTCTTCGAGTTGTTTTTGAGAAAACTTAATGCCTTTCTTTTCCTCAAATGCTTTCACTACATTTTCCCATGATTCTTTTTTTTAAGCTCCCTCTATTTTTTCTAAGAATACTCACTTGTTCAATACATGTATCCAAAAATTTTTTTTACTATTTTGGGGTCCTTCCAATTGACTCTAGCACTATCTTCAAAAGCCATCCTACACATAATAAAATTATTATACCAAAAATAATTAAACTGATTAAGGAAGAGAGAAGTTATTCACATTACGTTAAAATTAATGCACGGGAATGATAACCGATAGGCAATGTAAAGATCCGTTAAAACTTACAAACAATGCCTGGAAAAAAAAACACTACTCATTGGGTCTCATTTTTGGCAAAGCACCCTAACAAGTGTAATATAGATTATAATTAGTTCAAAGCCAAAAAAACACTCCACACTATGGCAATTAAATCTCGTTTGTTTGGCACTCTAAGATAAAGAAAAAATTAGACGGGTACGGTGGCATGATAAGTAAATTAATCAAAATCCAAACCCATTGTCATTTACCTCTCCTCTAAGACTCTCCGTATAGACTTCCCCTTTCCATTCCCCTTCTCCCTCAACTCATCACTTCATTCTCTCCCCATCTCCTTCTCTCTCACTTGCGACTCCACACCTGCAGCAAGCTTCAAAAGCCTCTCTCTCTCAATCCCGCACACGAGACCTCCCCTTCCCATTCCCCTTCTCCCTCGCCTTATCACTTCGGTCTCTCCCCATCACTTTCTCTCTTACTTGCCACTCCACACTATGACAAGCTTCAAAAAGTCTCTCTCTCTCAATCCCGCACGCAATACTCGTCACTCACCGCACACTACTCAATTGATAATGAGGCAATACGTTAAATTGGGGTTTCCTCTTTTTCGTCAAGGTCTTGGAATGTTAAAGATATCATGCAATGAGTACTAAAGTTTCGATGTGCGGACAGATTACGGATCTCAAGCTCTCGGTGGACCTTTTGGAAAAAGAAATAGATTTTTAGTTTGCAAAGTTGCATGATATAGAAATACTATGTCGGATTCCTGAATTGATGGATCTACCGGTAAGAGTTTTTGGATGGTAATATATAGATCAAGACATGTTTAGTATCTTAAGTGTGGAGTAGAGGATTATGCTTTTAGTCATGCCCTTGTTTAAATGCCATGCGGATGGGAGTTGCAATAAAAAAGATACCGTATACTTGGTGATGCCAAGGAATCGCACTTGAAGAAGATTAGGAATATTTATTGGTAGCTATTGATACTGGTGAAGCTGAAGTTGAAAGTGAGGCTTGAGTTTTGTTCGTCCGTTCTTCATTTACGGGTAGGGGTTTTGATGTTCTTCGCATTTTTTAGTTTCTGCTTTGGGTTTTGATATTCTTTCAATTCGATTATTTAGTCGGTTGTTTTCCCATTTTTCCAAGCTTGCCTACCATTTATATTCGGGTTTTCGTATGAGTTTTTGGGTTCTTATGAACACACGGGTTTTGTTTTAAATTGCTGAGTTTTATTCCAATCTTCGAGCTTTGGGAAACACTCAAATCACCCTATAACTACCCGTAATCCCTAAATCAAACCCTAAATCATTCAATCAAAACATAGTACAAGATCCACTAGCACATGCTAATAGCAAGCATGCCAATCGACGGTGGAGGCGAGTATAGAAATTTGTCCACATAGTACCAATTTAGCTATGTTTGACATCACCGGGTTTTCGGACACCATACCGAAGCTAATTTAGGTTTCTCAACCAAAACTAATATATATAAAAATAAAAATAAAACCAACAGGATCAACAAAGGTATTGCCTTAATTTAACCAAAACCCGAAACTAAAACATATCAATCTACAAAAAGAATCAACCTTTACGTAAAAAATTATACAAAAGAAAAAACAATCAAGATATCAACGAGACACAAAAGGAAATCATTTATAATGGAATAAAAAGAAAATTACCTGTGATAGGACTAGACCTTGATGTCTCGGATTCCTAATAGTTTGTTGATGATAATAGGATGAAAGCACTAATAATGGAGAACGTCTTTTTTGTTTTGCCAATGGGAATAATAGAGATTTTTTTTTAGTTGGTTTGTATAGCTAAAGTTATAAAAATATATGAGGGCTATATATTCATATTTAAAAAGTTTTAAAAATCTTTCAACTGAGCATGTTAATCAAAAAGTAATAAGTTAAAATTTTTAACTTACCCGATTAAGTAGATTTTGACTGAACTTAAACTTTTAATATGAGATTATTTAGATTATCAAACAAACTTATTATATTAAGTACTATAACTTAATTTTTTAAGCTACATAATTAGGTTATCAAAAAACCCCTAAGTAAATGAACAAATTAAGTTAATGGCAAGATAGAAATTAATGAAAAACCTAGGGTTAAAACAAGAGCAACACTCACATGCCAAAAAAATGGAAACGAATAATATGAGAAAAGGCTATGAATAGGGAGCCGAGTCCGAAGCTATAGGATGTGAACGAGTTACACATCAAGTCTGTTTTAGTTTTCTTTTTTTTTTTTAATTTTCTTGGGGTTTTGAGTTGAATTTTCTATGAGAAATAGTTCTAATTTTTTAGTTCGAACTAATTAGATACCGTATTACACTACATTCGAGCAATCATTACATATGTAGGATCAATAAGTTATATGGCATAGTATAGATAGAAGTTTTATTTTTTGTGATTAATGTAAATTGAATTTATTTATTGAAAAAAATTATTTGATTTATATATATTTATTAACAAATAATCAATAAAATTCACATAAAAAGCTCTATTTCAATAATTGGGAGGTTTTTTCAAAACATTATTTTAATTATTTTATTTACAAAATATTGATTTTAGAATATGAAAAAGAATAATAAATAAATAAATAATTTTATTTGTGCAATACGTAGTTAAATTTTAACAAAAGGAGTGATTCAAATATATATATCACCTAAGTTACATGGAATATATTGAAGTTAATAGATTGAACTAATACAAAATTGTTTCTCATAAATTTTGATTATATATATATGACCCATGAATTTTATTTTTTTAATTGATTATTTAAATATTTTTTAAAAAATTGAGTCAAATTTTCTAAAACACACTTTTATATATATGTAACTACGCTATTTTTATTTAAAAATTAAAAAATCCATCGTATAAATTATATATATATATATATATATATATATATATATATATATATATATATATATGGTCTCAAAAATACACCCTCCGAATTTCAAAGAATTATGAATGATATGTTCCATCCATATTCACAATTCTACATTGTTTACATAGATGATATTTTAATATTTTCAAATTCCATTGATCAGCATTTCAAGCATTTGAAAACATTCTTTTATGTTGCAAAACGAGAATGGTGTAATAGTTTCCAAACCTAAGATTTCTTTGTTTCAAACCAAGGTACGTTTCCTAGGTCACTTCATTACCCAAGGAACCATTACCCCAATAGAGAGATCTTTAGATTTTGCTAATAAGTTTTCTTATAGGATTCTTTACAAAACTCAGCTACAAAGGTTCCTAGGAAGTCTAAATTATGTTTTATATTTACGTCCAAACATAAACCGTATTGCAAAACCTTTGCATAACCTAGGTTAAAGAAAAAACTAGTTCTCGGGTCGATGAATATACTAGGATAGTTTAACGGATTAAAAAACAAGTCCTAGCTATCCCCTGCCTTCACCTAACGAGACCACTTCTCTACCAAAAATTATCGAAACTAATGCCTACGAGTTAGGGTATGGTGGGAAACTAAAACAAGTGTACGCAGGATAAGAAAAAATTATTCAATTTACTTCTATTCACTGGAATGATTTTCAAAATAATTATTCCACAATAAAAAAAGAAGTCCTTAGCATTGTCATGTGCATTCAAAAATTTCAAAGTGACTTACCCAATCAAAAATTCCTTTTACGCATTGATTGTAAATCCGCAAAGAAGTTTTACAAAAGGATGTTCAAAACATGACGTCGGATCCGTTTGTAGGAGAAGGGTTTCCTAATTTGTGTATTGGGTTTTGGAATCTCTAGGATTGGTGGAGATTCGGGTTAGCTTATACCTTCTAAGATCCATTCGTCTAGTAGGATTATATCTTCCACCTAATCGGTCCGGGGATGACGGTATTGGATCCGGTCAAATCTATTTATAAGAGAAGGGTTTCTTCCTTGGTTGATTATCTTTTGTATTTGGAGGCAAAGGCGAGTTCATGGCTTTATAATGGATTCTTGTGATCAATGCAACTGGAATTGATAGTTGATTGTCTTTTGTGTTAGGAGAAGAATACTCGTATATAATTCCCGTAGTCCGGTATTCATCCTACAATATTTTGAAACATGGCCTTTTTTCCCACATTTATAACAAGTAAAGTTCCTTTGGTCGAGTTTTGGGTTTTGGCCTAAACTAGGTTTTTCTAAAAGTTTTATTGGGCTTTTGTTGGAAAGGCTTTTTGTAGAAGGGTTCTAATTCTTTGCGCTTTCCTTTGTGGTGACGATAAGGCTTTTTATAGGGTTTTCTATGGGCTTTAGTATCATAGTTATTTTTACATCTTAAGGGTTTTGAAGTGGAAATATCGAATTGTTTATAGAAACTACCTAATTACTCGTCCGGTTTTCTTTATTTCCCACTTAAGGTGTTTTTGAAGTTTTAGGTCTTGACAAATTTTGAGACCTTCATTTTGGGTGAGACTAATAAGCTCTCCATAGGTTAATTGGTCATAAGCAATCCGGTCACTAAAGGCATCCTTGATTCTATTCCTAACCTTTTCTCCTAGGAGGATTGGAATTCTCGCAAGGAATTTCTCTTTCCGAAGGGTTGGTTAGAATCTTCTATAAGCATGACTGCGGTAAGGAAAGTGGTTTGGTAATATTGGAAATCACCGAGTTTTTTACACCTAAGGTTACTCGGGAGTTCGAGCATTTTTATCTTTTAGGTGTGAAGGGTCTCCTATGAAATGAAGGGAAATAGTTAGGATGAGGGTCAACACAACATCTTGAATTAGTTCGCCTAAATCATCTAAGATAAGGAGTCCTTCTTGATCGGTTTGTATGAAATTTAAGATTTCTTGGTGTTGTAGGACGAGTGAGATGGTAATCCCACCATCCTTTTAAATGTCCCGAAAAACCAACAATAAGGAGTTCATAAACAATAAACATACAACCCCCCAAAAACACTAGGCTCGATACCATCTATACCCAAGAATATAAATGAATGATGCAAGTATGAAATGAAATAAATTGAAAAACAAATTTGAGAATAGAAAAATAGAGTTGGGCGACAAAGCCGACCACTAAAATGCGGATTCAAAGGCGGCAGAGCCAGCCATTAATTATATAGGTAATAAGGTTAGGCGATGAAACCGGAGATATCACCTTCATAACTCGCGTATCCCATGCTCCCAACCATAGTCTAGTTATGGACTCTATATTACGTAGATCTACCTCCTTTACAAATTTTTACGCTTTTGATTCTTCTAAATCAAGAAAAATAATTAATGGTGCTGAATATGTGATTGGAGATTTTGAAAAACAAATTGATGATTGGGTAATACTTAAGATTCACAAAGATGAAATTTACAAAAAACTCAAAATATAACCTTTTTTAAACTGATTTTACTATCAAAGCCGAGTAGAGGGATATTCGGCTTTTGAAACCCTTTGAAACGATTCACCTCCTCTTTTCAAAAACTCTTCAAAAACATAGAGACAAAAATTTCAAATAAATTCATATAGGTTTAGTTCGAGTGGGAATGTATCCCATGCTCCCAACCATAATCTAGTCATGGACTCTATATTCCGTAGATCTACCTCCTTTACAAATTCTTCCGCTTCGATTCTTCGAGTCAAGGAAAATAATTAATAGTGCTGAATATGTGATTGAAGATTTTGAAAAATAAATTGATGATTGGGCAATACCCAAGATTTACAAAGATGAGATTTATAAAAACTCAAAATATAATATTTTCAAAACTGATTTTACTATCAAAAGCGAGGAGAGGGATATTCAGCTTTTAAAACCCTTTGAAACGATTCACCTCTTCTCTTCAAAAACACAAAGATAAAAATTTCAAATACATTCATATAGGTTTAGTTCAAGTGGGAATTATAAAGCCATGAACTCCGCCTTTGCCTCCAAACACAAAAAACAATCAACCAAGGGAGAAACCCTTCTCCTATAAACGGATCCGACTTGTTATGACGTAATGTTTTGAACAATGTTGTTTTCCTATGGTTTGGAGGTTGGCATTTGAAAAGTTGTTCCGTTGAACAATGTTTTGGATGTTGAGAGAGTCATCATCCTTGGGGATTTTGTAAGGACATATTTCTATTTTGGCTTCTCTGTGAGAGAAGGTAAGCTTCCCGGGAGGAGGGTGTTCGGAATGGATAGTCTTTCCTTCTACTTCCCAAAGGGGAGATTTGTTCCTAGTAGTCACAAGGTTTAGGGTTTTAATGAACGGATTATATATATATATATATAATCACATTCTAAATTTTTATTTCAAAATAAATACATATATAAAAAAATCATATCTCTTAACAAATAAAATTATATCAAAAAATTAAAAAAATAAATTTATGAGAATTTCAATACGAAACAATAAATTGAAAAAAATAAATTTTAAGAAATAAAAGTAATATATATTTTTTATTTTTACATATAATTTGATGATGATGAAATATGTATGATATATTTTAAGATTTTAGGTTGAACATATATATATATATATATATATATATATATATATATGTTCAACCTAAAATCTTGAAATATATCATACATATTTCATCATCATCAAATTATATGTAAAAGTAAAAAAATTAAAAATATATTTTCTATAATTTTCACAACCGATTACATAAAAAAAACATAAAAATAAATTATTTAGAAGAGAGAGAAAAAAAAAAACAAGCCAAGCCCACGCTAGGCTAGGGGAGCCCGCCTAGGCTTGGGTCCGATTCTCGAGCCTTTGGGTCTTGACCAACCCTAAAACATTTTGGATCAAAATAAAAGCTTAAAAATATCAAGGATCATAATGTAAAAGGTTGTATAATTTGTATATAAGCGCCCAAGAAATAAGCAAAAAATTACACAAAAATCAAGCTTCAATGAATAGTATTAATAAGTCATTAGCTATAGTAAATACACGAGTAAAATATTGATTTTTTTTAATACCAAGCTCAAAAAAGGGGGCTTTTAGCAACAAAGGGAGCTCTTGAAGGTTCAATTAAGTTAACTACAATGCAAGACCCAAGGCTACCAAGTCGAGGACTTTAGGCCGATGGGCGACGTAGGACCAAATGTCCACGGGGCCAAAATAAATTTTTATAAATTTGTCATGCTTTATAAAAATTCATATATATTATAAATAACATACCAACATATATTTTAAAATAGTCTCAAAATACAATCAGTCAAATATAGAGATCTTTATTCTTTCAAGTCACGA
This sequence comes from Dovyalis caffra, assembly GCA_963924115.1. NCBI lineage: Eukaryota > Viridiplantae > Streptophyta > Magnoliopsida > Malpighiales > Salicaceae > Dovyalis > Dovyalis caffra. The sequence goes on from CAWUPB010000030.1 coordinate 501,668, forward strand.
AAATCATCCATAAGCGAATCTATACTAAAATTTTTAATAATTTCTTTTTCAATATATACTAATAAAGAATAAAAAAGAAAGTCATCTTTCATCTTGTTACAAAGCTTAGTCTTAACTATAGTTATAGCTGAAAATGATCGTTCCATGGTAGCTATAGAAATTGGATGAGTATGAATAAGTGTTATCACTCTATACATAAGTAGATAACTTTCAAATTTTCTTATCTTCATCGACCATTGACATAAATAAGATATGGTTAATAAAGTTTCAAAATCGGAAAGATTCTATGCATGATCAAAATGTTCAAATTGCATCCTTAATTGTAGTATTTTATGATTAGCGAAGTCTTGAGGGTAAAATTTCTACACCAACTTACAAATATCATTAATCCTAAATGATATGCGCATCTCTTTGGGATCTAAAGTCGAACTAAGAATGAGTAGCTCTATCGTGTGATCATTGAATCCGTTATTCAATTCTTACAATTAAGAATCTATCACGGCATTAAATATATCAACTTTGTAATGATGCTCAATTATAATTGCATCTTGTTGATGATGAGCCCTTCCTTTTTTTACAACATAAGGAGCACTCGAGTCTAGTATAGGTATGTTGATCTGTTTGACAAAAAAGATTTTGCTTTTGAAATTAATTCATCCCATCCTTCATCTTTTAATTTTTGAATGAGTAACTTAGTTAAAGAAACTAGATACATTGTATTCAAAATATCCTAAGATCGAAGTTGCAAAGCTTGAGAAAGCAAATCGGATATCTCTAAAATTTTTCTCATTAGATGCATAATGAAAAAAAATTCAAAAGAAGTTAATCCCTCATAAGTTCGTATCCGCATCTCCACATCTGAGTAGTTGTAGCTCCATCTTCAATGATATTCGGTAAAATTTCACAAGTTGTACTAAACATATTTATCAAGCTAGAAAGAGATTTTAGATGATAACTCCAACAAGTATTCCTAGACCTTTGTAAACTACCAACTTGATTAAGCCCTCTCCCACTTTCAAGTTTATCAATTAAAAGTAAATAAGCAATATTTGCGAGCATGAGTAGCTTTTGATTGGTCGGTACACTAACATGAAGCGCCAACAATATTAATGATGGATTTCAATTTGGTGAAAAAATGATGAATAAGGAGAACTTTTTTGATGCGACAACTAATGCCAACTGCAAACGATGAGCCAAACAATGAACATAGTATGCAAAAGGACATTTATTTGAAATCGAGCTTGTAACCTATTTCATTCTTCTCGCATATTACTTACACCTTCATAACCCTATCCTTTGATATTCTAAATATCAAGACTATAACGAGAGAGAATAGAAAATATTCCTTCTTTTAATGTTAATACGGTAGTGTCTTTTACATGAACAAGCCCAAAAAACGCTCTCGTACATATCTATTTTTGTCAACAAATCTCAATACAATAGCCATTTGCTCCTTTTTAGACTCATCTCGAGCTTCATCAATAATTATACAAAATTTTGCATCACTAATTTCTTCATGGATGACATTCTTGACTTTAGTTGCCAAGACTTGTAAAATTTCCTTTTTCACTCTTGGTGATGTGTATGAAGCATTTTGTGGAGCTTTACTCAATACTTCGCTACTTTGTCATTGTAAGATGCCATAAAACTCAATAGTTTAAGAAAATTTTCACGATTTATCGATGGTTTGGTCTCATCATGACCTCTAAATGCACATCTTTGAAATGCAAGCCACCTAGTTACATCAATTGAAGCTTTCAATCGAAGTTGATTATCTATAATTTGCTGAGAACTAAATTTCATAAACTTTTTCTCAATATGTACAGAGTTGATTCATGAGATCTTGACATGGTTTCTCGAGCATTTCTATGAGGGGAAATGGGATCTTTTCCATAATGTGCTAAGAATGCATAATTTTTACCATCCACGACTTTCTTCCATGATCGAAATCCATTAACGAGTAAATGCATTTGATCCAAAAGATCCATTTAGTATGTGAAATAAATAGCATGATAGACAAAATGTAGCATATTTGGTTGGAGAATATTCTAACCATGATGGTTGGAAACTACGAGGATGCTTTTACGTAAATTTTGGACAATTTGAAAGCGTATGTCGATATGGACCAGACATTAATATAGGCTCTTTGAACTTCATCACGTTTGTTAGTAGGATACTCCCATATTTGTTGCCGTAATCCCGGATCACGTTCAAATGAATTGATATCAAATCCTTCTTTGATTTCAACTCTGCGAGATTTTACAGGAGGATTTTCAAAATTCAAATGATCGGGATCAACGGAAGAATTTGACTCCTCATTGGAGTTTGAAATGATAACATTCTTCCTTTTAAAGAATGCATCGATAGTATGTGACTTTTTTTATCTACAATAAAAATAAATCACAAATATGAATATGCAATAATTTCTAAAGTGTGATATGTAATAAATTACAAATTTACTTAAAATGTAAATAAGATATTCAAATTTTCAAACAAAATACATAAATAGACCACCACCCGATTTATCGAAGCCACCCCTCGAGCTCACCTGGTATACGTACCTAAAAATATTAAGGATTATAGTAGCACTCACCGCTTCACCAATAAGTTGAATATATTTCAAAATAATCACTTTAGTAGTATAGAACCTATAAAATATAAATAAGAAAAATCATTATTATAAAGAAATAAACAATTGAGAATCTAGTATATTAATCTAGATCGGAGAAAATACCTACTTATATTGTCGAATAAGAAAAATTCAAATCGGAAAAAAAAAAGTTTTCCTTTTGGTGTTTAGAATAGAATAAGAGTTAAGGAAAAAGGGAAGAAGGAATGAATTTAGTAGTGGTGGGAGATAACTGGGATCAAATTAAACAAATATTAAAGATTTAGTTATGGCTTGTGGGGAAACGAAGAACAAAGGTTAAAAAACATTAAAGAAGGCTAGGTTTGTCTTACTCTAGTATAGGAAAAAAAAAACTAAAGTCACGTGTGATGCGTGTTTTGTCTCGACGAAGTTATATTTGGTGTGATTTTCTTTTGAAGTGTAAACGTAGAGATAAGGACTCGATCTGGATTAAAGTTGTCCGAACTATACATTAAAAAAAGAAAAGAGTTAAGAGGGCTGGGTTTGTTACTCAGTTTTGGGGGAAAAAAAAGTAATTAGAGGGGGGCCGTACATTACTTTAGTATAGGAAAAAAGAAGAAAGAAAGGTTTTTTTTTTTTTTGGGGGAGGTGGGGGGTGTGGGTTGGCGGGGTTAATAGGGGTGCCTTAGGCCTTGCAAAGTTTAGAATTGAAGAAGTTCAAAAGGTAGGGTCGAAAAAAGATTTTTGAGACTATAATCACTAGCCTATTTTTGCTCAATTGATTGTGTTTGGTTAGTTGCATGATCAACTATGTTTCTTCCTTTTCCCTATTTAGGGAATACCAAAGTCTGCACTTTACCATGGACTTTGTTTTTGTCTTGCTTGTATATATGGGAAAAAAAGATTCAAAATAATGAGAATTACCGTGTTAGCTAGAAATTTTGAAGCATAACCCCTTTTTCTCTCACGTTTGTGCTTGTCGTGATGATGTTGGTTTCACGTGGAGACATGTGGTGCTTTTTCCATGTTTCCCGGGGAATACTAGTTTTTGTTTTAAGACAGCTCACGCGTCAGGCCAACCCATCTTGCATAAGTCAAGAAGGTAATGTCCTGCTATCCATGTAACTTTTTTTTTTTTTAGGTTTCCTATTTGAAATGTCATGGTTTGAGGAATGAATGTGTGGTGTATCTCATCAACGGTCCCTGATGTCTTAAGATCAATATGGATTGACATAGGAAACGACCCGTGTCAGATTTAGATGGCAACATGAGTTTAATCTCTTGGCATGCTAAGTGCCTATTTAATTTGAATGCCTCCATCTAATAATATGTGGCAATTGTTTCCAGATACTAAGAATTTGGTATATGGTAGCAGAATATAGTGTGGCAATACCCTTTGACTGCCGTGATTTTATTTATGTGCTCCGATGAATTTGACATTGTTTTGGAGATTTGCATTAATCATATGTTTCATACATTTTAAGATTTAATGTTGACTTAATGATATATATATATATATTGCTTGTCGTAGTGTCTTATTATTTTCATGTAGTGTCTTATTATTTTCATGCATATTCTTTATATGTCTTGACTTGACATATTTTTCATGTATGAAAATTCAAACCGGAAATTTTATTTGGATTTAATATTAGATTGCATTTTCATTTGTTAATATCTTTAATCCTTTATTTGCACCACGTTTGTGTTAATTTGCATTTCAAGTTGTTCATTCTCTTGTTTATGCATTTTTTAAATATAATTTTATATGAGTTTTTTTTTCTTTATTCAACTTCAAATGTTTCATAACCCAGTTGGTAACCCCCATAAATTAAAAAAAAATAACAATAAATAAATAAATAAAATAAAAAAACAAAAATTCAAAAAAAAAAAATCATTTAAACAAAAATTCAAAATTGTGTGTTGCATAGTTCTTGATTTTTACTGATTTTTAGGTATCTGAACCATTTTTTTTTAAAACACAATGAGATTTTCTTCAATTGTCAAAGGAGGTAAAAATAAAAAATAAAAAAGGCAAGGCTAGAAAAAGCAAAATAAAATCATCCAAAAAATATGTAGCTAATAAAAAAATTCCCAAAAAAAAAAAAAAGAAAAAAATAGAGAAAATAATTAATCGGAATGCAATTGAATGAAATTAAAAAGAAAGAAAGTGAAAATTGATAATTATGAATGCTAATTGAATGAAATTGAGAAAAAGGACTTCAGCTGAAAAACAAAAAAAAAAAAAAAGCAATTGAACTGCATAGGCATATAAATGAAAAAAAAAAAAAATGAAAGGACAAGAACTAAGTTAGAAAAAAAAAAAAAAAACTAAAATGAATGGACCTACTTATAACTTTGGAAACGACATCGTTTTTTTTTCTTTTTAAAGAAAAATTTATAAGGGATTGTCCATCGTCCCATACCTCGCGATTCTGTTTACTTTTTTTTTTTTTTTCTGTTTTTATTATTATTTTTCTTCTTTCTTTTCTTTTTATGTAAAGCAAAATTAGCTCAACCCCACCTTTGTCTTCTCCCTTATTGTACCCCACGTCCTTTCCCCTTTTCTAGCATAAAATACATAAAACAAACCTTTCCTTTTTCTCCTCTACACCATCCCAAAGCTGCCTACAAAAGCCAAAAACTCATAGCCCCTGCAAAGCCACTTCTAGTTCTGAAACTAGAAACAAAATAACAAGAGAGGAGGACGGAGGGCCAAATTTTTTCTTCATCAAATCAAAGGTCAAGATGGAGCCAAAAAGATAGTGTTTTATCTCCTTCCTTTGACCCTATAAAAGGAGGTTTTAATCTTGGTTAGAAAGAATAAAAAAGAAGTTAGAGAGAGGGATGTCATTATACCACTTTTACCTTACAAATATAAAAGAAGAAAAAAAATAGTATTTTAGTCTTTCTTTTGTTGTCTTTGTTGTCGCTTGTTTCTAATTTAGTCATCAAACTTCTAATTTAGGTAACTAAACCCCTATATCTTCGAATTTTGATTTTTTTTTTCAAAATTTATGTTATTACATGATTACTTAATTAATTTAAATTATGATAATATTAATTAGGGTTAATCACATCAAACGCCCCTCTAATATATTGATTTTCTTAATATGACTCATCTATTTTTTCTTTTATTGAATCCCTCTCTGTACTCTTCAATTTTTTCTTAATGTGATATCTTCAACTAAAATTTAGCTAATTTTTCGTTTACAAGTGATAGATGGCAAAAAAAAATAAATAAATAACACGTGACGTGATAGGTCGGTATTTTTTATACACCTAACATTTAATAAAAAAAAAACTCCCCTAATTCCCGAATAAATTTATTTCGAACCAAAAAAAATTTGCCATAGTATAATAAAATTTTCTCCAAAATTATCTCATCTTAATCGCATGGAGATAAAAAAATACCCAAATCTCTTATTCCTTCTTCTATTCATATTCTCTCGAGTTCTTAGTTGTGATTGAGATGAAAAATCCCCCCCCCCAAACCTTAAAATCTCTTATCATTTATTCTCTTAATCTTCTTTGAGTTTTCCGTTGTGATCGAGCTGAAAAATCCCCTAAAAACCCTAAAATCTCTTATCTTTTCTTTTATTCATCTTCTTTGAGTTTCTTTGTTTATCGAATCGCTTAAAGAAACAAATTTTAACCTTTTACAACTAACATTCTTTTTCTTACCGTCTCTTATAGACTTAAAAACTCTCAAATCAATTTAACCATAAAATTCCTAAATTGATATTGCCATTTTGTAAAACCCTTAAATTCGGTGACTTCATCATCTTTGTCATCAACGTGTAGAAAATTAGATGATGGAATGAATTCCCAATCCTCTATTGTCACCAATGATTTTGAGGAAGCTATATTACTTTTGATTTGTGCGGTTTCACCACAAACACCCGAATTAAATTATGAAGAGCTCGTTATGATATGGCATTGTGGGTTTCGGATTGTAAGGTAGATGTCATAGAGTGATAAACATCCAGGATCTAGGTTTGATCCATGTCCTATGCATTTTGCCCATAATGGTAATAAAAATTTTGGTTGTGGTTATTGGGTGTTGAAGGATTTCATAGAAGATAGAGCTACGTAGATTGTTTTGGGAATAAGAAATAGATAAAAACAAATTTATAGAAAGAAAAATTTGTTGCTAGAGGAATACAATGAATTACTAGTGATGGGTGGAAGGTTAAAGAGTGTGTTGGATTCTATTTTAATGGAAAAAGAAGAGTTACCGATTGACATAACAACACTAAACATAGAGAAAGAACATATGATTTTGTCAATGAAAAGAGCAAGTTCTTACAATGAGAAGCTATTGAATTTCTATAAAATAAGAATAATTTTAATTTTAATTGTGTTGCTTATTTATAAATTATCATTATAATAATTCGACCTAAAATAATATTTAAGGTTAAAAAAAAATCGAGCTAGGGTATAAAAGGGGAGACAACTCGTTGTCCCTCTCTATTTTTCTTTCTTTTCCTTCCCTTTTCTCATGCAGCTTTCTCCCTAACTTTCTCCCATCTCTCTCCTATAAATCCAAAGCTTAAACCTAATTAAATTAACTTAAAAAAACCATAAACTAATTGATTAAGTGGAGCTTAGCTAGATTGAACTTGGAAAGCTTGGAGAGTAGGAATAGAAATTGGGATCGAAGAGCAAAATGCCAAAGATTCTTCAAACTGGACAACTCCATCTCAATAACCTTGACTCCGTTTAGCTATTCAATTGTACCATAAGTGGATATTATTTAGCATGTTGTGTTTTTAAATTCCTTTGATTATGCATGTCATGCATCATTGGCTTAAGTATATTTTAATCACATTCCTTAGAACTTAGAACGAGAAAAGACTCTTGTGTATTTGAAATGATTTCATATAAAAAATGATTTGGTATGATTTTAAAGAGTGATTTGAGTGTATGTTGAGCAAATGTTTTACTTGGTTTAATATGCGATTATGAGTTGAATATAGATTTACTTTAAAATATCATTTTGAGTATCCATATAATTTTTGTAAATATGCATTTGAAATGGTATTATACTATCAATTTGATTTTGATCACACACACACACACACACGCACACACATTTTGATGATTTGATATGAAATGGTTTTGAACCATTTAAGCTATGATGAATGATTTGGTTTTATGATATGCATTCATTTTGAAGAAATAAACATGGCATCTTGATTCAAATTTTAAGTTATCATCCTTAGTTCATTTTTCTTCTTTATAATGTGTTATATAGTATCTACTCGTTGAGTCGTTTATTTGCTCACCCTCCACTATTTCAGTTTAGTAGGGTTTACGAGGGTGGTCTTTTAGCTTTCATTCGATTGTTTGTCTTGAAGTTGACACATTGATCGTATGACTCATTTAATTGTAATATCTTAAAACTTATGTTTGATTTTGTTACATTCTTAAAGGCTCTATAGTTATAGCTTATGGGCGTTGTATTAGAAATCAATTATGGATACTGAATTGAGAAATATAAGAAAAGCATTGCATTATAATTTATGTTGGAAATATAATGTGATGAATATTAGCTGAGAATATTGTAAAATGAACCGATATTTAAGGATTGTAGTATAAGCATTTGAGGCTTGCTTGAGTCGAGATAGGCCTCACGATTCCCTCGATTCTCACGCGGGTGATGGTCCAATCCCGAGGTCATGATAGTAATGATGTTTATAGATTAACTATAGTTTGAAATGCATTTTTCATTGTGTTAGTGCTCATAAATTGTTGAATTTGTGTCATCTTGAATGTGTTATTCAATTTGTGTTGAAATTCTATCAATGATCAAAGACAACAAACTTGGTCTTGAAAATATCACAGTAGAGAGTTGGTCTTGAAAATGTGGTAGCAAAGTTGGTCTTCAAAATGTGATAGCAATATAGGTCTTGATAATATGTTGAATTTTATGTATAGAATGGTTTCTATTGAATTGTCGTTGCGATAATAGTATCGAGTTTGTGATATATCTAGCCAATTATGCTTCTATGTTCTATTGTATCTTGTATAGGCAATATGTAGTGACTTATCTTAATAAATTATACATTAAAACAAGAAATACAAGTAAACAAGAACCATAATAGATTATACATTAAAACCAAAAATATAAGCAACCAAGAAACATAAGTGTTACTAAATTTTTATACATTGAAACAAGAAATACAAGTAAACAAGAACCGTAACAGATTATACATTAAAACAAAAAATATAAGTAATAAAGAACCATAAGTATTACTAAATTTACAAGCTACATTGCTCATTTGGTAGTAATTAAGTTCCACTTTTTAGAAATTAGATACATTAACAAACTTCACATTATTCATAAAAATCACATTTTCCACGTCAATCACCAAGATGAACAACACCACTTACTTAAGTTTCACTTTTAGATTTCTTTTTCTATCCCTTCAGTTATAACTTCCTAGTATTTTTTGATCTTTGGTTTTTAGCACTCGTAATTAATTTACTTATAGATTGTTTAGGTTGCGCAGAACAAAATATTTAATGTTACCTTAAAAAAATAACATAAATGTTCATAAGTTAAGTAACATTAAATTGAATAAAGTACGGAATAGCCCAACACTTACGTCAAAAATCATGTAACCTAACTCGGTAACTAAATAACCTTTTCCAACTTGAAGTTTCGTGGCTTTTTAAGTAGCTAATCTAGTATTGGAAGTTCTCTTATTGGCGGTACCTTCATTACCATTCTTATTGCTTCTACTAGCAAACTTGGTAATCAAAAATGTTATTTTGTTGTCAACTTGAAGAACCGACTCAATAATTGAACTTTTTCCCATTAAAGATATATTCTTATGTACACTATCGGGAACCTTTGAAGTGTGTGCGAAGTGAAATCAAGTGTTTTCACCTTCTAATATGTCAAAACAATAATACATAATTGAGGAGACAAAGATGAAGAATTAAAATTGGTATATAGAAAACATTTACCTTTCCTTTTCACTTCCACCCTTAAGTCATGCATCCCAACTTCCCCACTCTACCTATGTATTTAGAGTTGAAAAACCCTAAAATCAAACAAACAACTATGAATTTATTCATCACTAAAAAAAAGAACTATATAATTATAAACTTTCATACCTTTAGCTTGGGATTTTCAAAACATGTCTCATTGTTATGACCCCGTTTAAAAAACACATTTGGCATGTCATTTTCCTCCATTTCCTAGACAAATTAGTTCCATTATGTTCTTTTTTTCTACCTTCCAAGCATCGTAACCAACTTTAGAAGGTCAACTCGGTGGAATCTTGTTATAGGTCGAACTTTTCCCCACTAATAGGTTCAAAAAATAATGGTAAAAATTAAAAACTTTTCTTTTGAATAACACTCATGGACATAGTCTTCTACTCTCCATCTTTTTAACCTCATGATAACGAATGCATGCTCACAAGGGATACTAGATATATCTCATCTCTTACAAATGGATTTTTTATACTTCATGTTCATAATAAACCTATCTTCACCATATATCCAAGTTACCTCCCGACCCCTACTACCATTACGGAATACCCTAAAATCATCATTTCTTACTTTTTTCAATTTCTTCCCAAATTTTAGGTACAAATGGACTTTTAAACATCTTCTCAATAAACTAAAAATCATCCTACCCATAACATACTTTCTAATTTTCTCAAGTATACTAACAATGCTTTTAAACCAACCTTTAATTATAACCTCATTAAATGTTTCACATATGTTATTATCTACCACATCAAATTTCACATAAAGTCTAAAATAAGCCTTACACTACTAATCTGCTAGAATTTTCTCAAAATCATCGTTTGCATCATGTATGATTCCTTCTAATAGCTTTAAATCTTCTTCTAAGTCTTAGGGGTACTATTTCTTTACAATATTTTCATCAAAATTTGTGAATTTCTTCTCCTTTATAGGCCTTCCTTTAATTAGAAAAGATGTGTCTAACACATCTCTTATGTTCTACAACTAGAAGCAACTCTACTACTACACCAAGCATGCTTTAGATAAATACAATTAACAACCAAAATAATTTAGTTAAATGGATATAATAGTTGAGACAACCTAATATATTTTTAACTCAAAATAATGTATCTATTTTATTTAAAATTTACAAAACAATTTAAATGAAAAGATGCATGACCTTATAAGAATCTTAGATGAAGGGCTACCCATGTCCAAGACCCATTAGAATTTTTAGATCTACCATAACCGACGAGTAAGAACCACTTCTATATCTCTTTTGTTTCTTTCATTACAATAGTCCAAGAAAGAGGAAACATCTGATTGTTTGCATCCCTCTATATAGTAACTAAAAGCTCATCGTGCGAGAGGTCCTTTGAGGGAACAACCATCCAAAGCTATAATTCTCCTACAAACCTATAAAAAACCATCTTTCAATGCTTTAAACCCAACATATATCATCTTAAACCTTATAGAATTATCATCATATTAAAGTATAATATTGCTTCTCTCATTACTTGCCCTTAATTCTACAATATAATCCTTAAGTCTACCAAATTCTAACTTCACATTCCCTTCAATTTCTACTTTGCATCAATTCTTAGTGTTTTGAGTAAGTGTGTAGGATATCCCTTAACCAAAATCCTTCTTAGCTACCTCAATAATTTCCTTCAAAGTCATTTTTAAACAAACTTTAACAAATCTATGAATTAAATGCTTACCTAGAGCTTTATAACTCAACCTACTATTCTTGTACACTATACTCGTAACTATGTCTTGCCGGATAAATTATCACCATCCAGACTTCCAAATCTACCATGTAGAGAATATAAAATCTTTCAACCATATTCCTCATCTTTACATACTACTCTAACCCTTTTTTAGTCATTTTTCTCAAGTTTCACATCCCTCTTATGGTTTAAAACATTCTTAGCCACCTGCATCGATAACTGCTTCTTGTTTGCAAAGATCATTCCAACTCGAAAATATAGATCGGATGTGGTGGGATCAAAAAACACTTTGTTAGATTTCCTTCTTCTCCATGATTCTCATCATCTTCATCACTACCATCTATACTAACTCTTAAATCTAGATCATATTCGTGTTGTGTTTCTATTGTTTCAATCTCTTTTATAAGCACATTTATGCAATCATCATTATCATCTTTTCTAACCTCCTTTCCCTTTAATTTTTCACCATTATTTCCCTCCAAATTTCTCCTTCATTTTCCTCAAAATCTTAACCACTCTATTTATAGTGTGCTTTTCTAACCCGATTTCTTACATCTTGTAACTCCTCATATGCATTATTAGGTAACCACCGACAATCAAAAACCTATTCACTATAATTTTTAATACATTTTATCTTAGACTCATCATACCATTCCTCACCAACCTCATCACATAGAACCCCTTCATCACCCACATCACCATCATCTCCACCTACTCAAACATTAACTAAATCATCCTTACTTGTTTCTTCACTAGCAACAAACCTCATATCAAACTTTATCTTTTTCTCTATTTAGATAACCATCCTTAACTAATTTATGATAGATTACTTCCTTATCCTCAAATAATTCCTCAATATGCTCCTCTCTCCTATCCTCGAACCCAATCTTATACCATGGTCTATGATCTCTAGCCTTTTACACACTTTAACTGGACTACTCTCATTGAGTAAGGAGTAGTCTTTAGCTTTATGTTTGTAATAAATATCAACGTTATGAACTTTCTCAATCAAATTCAACGACCCAATCAAAATTTTTTCATCATGAACTAATCTAAGAAACAAACTTTTAGATCGTGATATAGCAAAAAAGTCATTGTACTACACAAACACATGTCTTTCCTACCAAATTCTTTAACTAGTTTTGAGAGGGTCTTAAAACACAACAAACCTAGCTCAATATTTTCTTTCTCAAATATAGACCCATTAATATATTCAACACTTAAACCCTTTGGACCTTCCGACCTTTTCACGGATCCATGCAAATATAAACTAAATTTCTTCATCTATAAAAAATAAATAATAAATAAAGATTTATTCACTTGCACGATATACCCTTAACCAAAAAATACTACACGAAAAGGACATACATAGACAACACATTTCACGCTATCGAAAAATAAACAACCAAACATTAAACAATTAGGTCCCAAAATAATAATGTATATTTTTTCCTAATAAAGATGTCTTCTTTCATGTTAGGGACCACTACTAAATTAGAACCCATCATACAAACATAATAAATTGAAAATGGAAGACAAATAGGCATCTAACATTTTTAGCAGAAACTAAAAGATTCATCCATTTTATTTTCCCACTTTATCATGATTCAAATGAAGATAAATTAAAAAGAAATTAACAATGGTAAGAGAAGAAAAATGTAATTCATTATTTATCATGTTTAAATCAACTAGTGGATGGATGGTGGTTTTTGAGGTTTCATTTTAGGGGGTTTTGGGTTGCTATCATCTTACCTAATAAAATTTTTCTCTTTCACATTATGGACCAAATGTGAATCAAAACTCATCATAAAAACAAAATAAATTGAGGACGATGGATAGAGACGAGGATAGTGATAATTAACCTTTTTTACTAAAAGAATGCTTGACTTTACTCGTTGCTCACTTTATCATGATTTAAATAGAGAAAAATGCATAATCAATTGACAACATTAAGAGAAGATCATGAAAACTCATAATTTATCGTGATTTAAGTTTAATTTCTAGATGGTAGTTTTTAGGGCTTTGAATTGGGTGTTTTTAGATTTAAGGGTTTTCTAATTTAGAGGTTTTTGGGTTTTTAAATAATGATTAGATAGCAATAACATATGAAATCTAAGGGTGATCATTCGGTTAAATGATTCGGTTTTTATATGATTCGATTCAGTTTTTGGTTAATTGAATTGAGAAAAAAAAATCAAAATCGAACCGAAATAAATTCGATAAATTTGGTTTGAAACTGAATTATTTTGGTTTGTTTTCAAAAAATTCAATTTTAACGAAAATATTTTGTTGAAAAATAAAATTCATTCATCTCGTTAGATTTTGCTTAGCAAAGATCTCCATAGGAGAGAAAAAAATGCTTCCATTAAAGCCATTTTTTATCTTTTCAAAGAAAAATATCAAGAAAACAAAATAGAAAAATATCAAGAAAAACCGTATTACATCGATATGAGCATTACCAAATTTTTTTAGCCAATAATTGAAATAATTTGAATTTTTCTCCATATCTCAGTATCTCACCCAAAAAAGATGAAGAACAATTATAATAACAATATAAAGCTAATTCTTCATCATCCTTACACTCTTCTTTTGAATTCAATTAACATGATCAGCTTGATCACTCTCATAGCAGATTGTAAGCATGGTCGCTTGGTTGCCTTGATCATTGTCATAGCAATTGCTCGTAACCATTGCTAATTGTAGGACCATTTCTAACATAGTGTTTCAACTCTGTTGCTCGTATGCTTGATGATCCTTTATGGCTTGAAATTCTGAATATTGAGTTCCTTATAGAACTCCATGATTTGGATCTACTCCAAAGGAGCTTGCGTTGAAAGTCGTTAAAAATTTCAAGGCAACATGGCCCATGGGTGATACTTGACGAGTGAGTCATAATTTCGAGTCCCTAATCGTGTAGGATATTATACTTTTAATTAAATGGAAAAGACATCCAACATGAAAACTACCTTAATGCATTATTATTATTATTTTTATGCTTAGAAAAAATTATACGTGATTATTTTCATCCACATGACGAATCTGGATAACACTCGCATAAATAAAATGCATGAACACATGAAAAGCTCAGTTGAACATGAACAATATATTTATCCACAAACTCTCCAAGCATCAAACCCATCACTTCCATTAGTACCCCAACTTTTACTATCATCCACATCCACTAAAATCAAACATAAAAAAATCCAATTCTTAATAACTTCGTAAAATTCAATTAAAAAAAAAAGTAAACCCGGAAAACATATTCAAATCCAAAACCCTAGAATATGAGTTCAAATTCGAATTAACAAAGAACCAATAACAAATTCCTAAAAGTGAAACATGTCGTATCTATAGGTTTTGAATTTTCAAAAAAATTACTCGTGTTTAAGCATTCTAAGGACGGCGAGAGAGGAGATTTAAATATGTTAGAGGAATCGAAAGTGGGAGAATCTATTTGTGGATGGCCCAACGCACCTCTTGAATCTACAAACATTCTTTGCAGTCTCTCCATGTCTAACATTTATTTTTTCACTTTCTTGATTTCTTTCTCTCTAGCCAAGCACAAATTATTGAGAGGTTTTCTTTTTGAGTAAAGACAGATCGCTATTAGGTCTCTTAGAGTTAAGGATTTAGATTATGATTTAGGAAAAAAATATTCTATCAATTTTTTCAGTTTTCAATTAAAACTAATTTTTTTTTCAAAAATTGAATCGAACCAAAATAATTTTGATATTTTGATTCAGTTTTAAATTTAACAAATTTAAGTTTAGAACCGAACCAAAATGCATAATTCGGCTTAATAAATTTGGTTTTTCGATTAACCAAGCCGTTTGCACACTCTTAATGAAATCTATAAGATTTTTGGTTGATTTCAATCGTGAGAAGATAATCTCACCAATAGATAAAATCTATGAACGAAGATGAAAGGATTTTGGATTAATCACGATTGAGAGGAGAGAGAAAATTATCTTCCAATTTTATGCTCGAGTGGTTTTTTTTTTTTGTCCGAAATGAATTTATTTTAGAAGTTTTGGATTTTTTTTTATTAAATGCCAAGTGTATAAAAATACTAACATGTCATGCCACATGGCTTTTTTTTGTTAGTGTATGCTCTAGAAGCCAATCATAATTTGATTGTACTAGCATACACTTATCATGTTATGTGTGTGTGTGTGTGTGTGTGTGTCTATATATATATACACGGCATTCTATTTATTATATTTATTTATCCTTGCATTTTATTAAATGAAAATGATAAATTTTTAAGAATATTAATATGTCAAGTGTATAAAAATACTAACATGTCATGCCACATGGCTTTTTTTGTTAGTATATGCTCTAGAAGCCAATCATAATTTGATTGTACTAGCATACACTTATCATGTTACTAATATATATATATATGAGGCATTCTATTTATTTATCTTTGCATTTTATTAAATGAACATGATGAAGTTTTAAGAATATTAATATTCTTAAATGTCCCCAATCAAGTATTTTATTATGGATATATTAAAAGGGCAACAATAAAGCGGTGAGACCAATATGTGTATTGATCGATAACAATGAGTTATGGATATGAGATATCAAGTTGACACATGTGTACATGTTAGAGAACATGTAATAGATCGATTCACCATGAGATCATTACGTGGATCATTATATGAGTTTTATAAGTTGATATCATTGTGACTATGGTGTACGTGGTCCTTCGACTTGAAGTCATTTCGGTTCCCTACATGAAAGTCGTATATTTTTATACCATCAATATCATCCGTAATAGGATAAACTATAAATTTTGTTTTTGGATATATCATGAATCATGTAAAGGAATGTGAGAGATGTAGATAGGATTTGTTCCTACTATATAACTTGAGTGATGTCTATGGGCCTTTTGATTTAGTGAGATTGTGAAATGCACGACTATACTCAAATGAATCGATATGAGATATCGATCTCATTTGTTTGGAGCAATAAACTCATGGATTAAGAAATGCTAAGATTAAACTATATAAGGATGACATGTTCTATATCTCATGTTTAATAATTAGATTAGGATTCCAAGTTAGGTTAAGATTCCTAGTTAGGTTAAGATTCCTAGTAAGATTGGGATACGTTCCGGATTATAGTTTTTAATTGCACTAATGGGCTGGTTTGATTAAGATATATAAAAATAGGTTTAATGAAGTCCAAATCCAAAGTCTGTTGGACATTAATTTTTTTAAATAATCAATCCATATTTTTCTCTCTCCTTAGGGTTAGGAAATTAGTATCCTAGTGGGATTATGGCTCGCACACGTTTTGGTTATTGTAAAATACAACCGGTATGTAATATTTATTTTATATCTAAGAGTAATTGTGAGATAGAAACTCTAATAACTATGAAGACATAAACCTTAATGACCTTGAGAGGATACTCTAGCTGTCTTGAGTGGAAGACTGATCTAGCTTTTGAATAGCATAACCGATAGCTAGCATTTTGACTTGAGGTGACTCTCCATTCTAGAATTGTTCGGTGATTGAGAAATTCATATGGATAAAGATAGAGGTGTAGTTTGTTGATCTATGCTCATAATTCAAGCATCCTTCATGCAAGAGAAATGATCTACACTACAAGAGGTAATGATTTGATCCTCCGACTTTGTTGTTTTCGCATACATCTTGTGGTGTTTCGAAGCAAATATTTGTTTTATGATATTATTTTTGTTGCATCAATTCTTTTATACTTGCTTCAAATCTCTATATTTTTGCCATCCGTGAAAATAGAAAATTGGTCGATTTTAATGAGAGGGACCACATTAAGAAAAATTGAAGAGTACGGGGAGGTTGAATAAAAAAAAGTAGAGGGGTCATATTAAGAAAAGCGAGTACAATAGAATGGTGTTTGATGCGATTAACCCATATTAGTTATATGTGATACCATTTTTGTAAAGAATTAAAACAAGCCTAATGCTCTTAAGTTAACTTTTGTTGATGTCGAATTGAATCTCTTCAAGGACTAAGAAATCCATGACCTTCTCTTAAAAATTAATGGATTAAAAAGAAATTTTAGCCTCGATTTATTAGTGGTCGAAACTTATAGTAGACGAAAGACCTTATTTTGATTGATTTTGATGAATTCTTGAAAAATCCCACTATAATCTAACCGAATGATGTAAACTTAAATAATTTTGGCAAGTTTAAGAAACCCACTACACCTTTGGTTAGATTGGTTAATCGATAGCATCACTTTTGTAACACCCTTAAGCTAGGACCTATATAAGTCAAAGATATTATTGATATTGACTTATATTCTGAGTGCAATGAATGCAAGCCAACAATCCTCTTTCCTTAGCATTTTCGGATTATTAGCAAAGTGGATAATTATCGTATGAGGTCCCTAATAAATATGAAATAATAGGGGCACCTTAAATAAAACTAGGTATAAACTTTTTAAAAAAATTTAACTCACATTAATTAATATTCCTACACTATGTATGGAAATATTAAATGTCATATTTTGGTCATTATTCCATATCCTTGAAATTCAAATTAATCATTTTAATAAAATACTTTACATTAAAATAAGTCGAAACATATCTCTTATTTTTCTTAAATTCTTTTTAGAAATTTATATAAAATTTAATTTAGGATTATTTCATTTTTAAATATTCCATACAAAAAGGTAGGATTATTTGATATTAATTTTATTTCAAAAATAAATTAATTAGCATATATTATGTTTAATTATAAAAAAACCATGAATGGTAGCCATTAAATCAAGATTTAATACTATTATTTTTATAGAAATTTCATAGGTTAGGAAATTATTCTGAAAATTCAAAAAAAAATTAATAATTCATTTAAACCTTTAACTAATATTTTGGCAATTTAAACATTTTTTGGAGTTAATGAACTTGGGTTCCTAATTTATTTAAAACTAACCCATTAAATGATTTTATTCCTTAACCTTCTGCTTCACTTTATATCTTACCTTACAAATTCATTTAACCATACCATTTCAAGTTCACATTCTTTTATCATGAACTTTTGGTTACTAACTTATGCAACTATGTAGCTATTACATTCATTATTTCTTTAGTTAATTCCTTCGTATAATCGATTATTCCCTTTAACCCACATTGATGAGCCAAGTATCCATTTAGGTCAACAAATTGTGTAACTAATCAATCCATACCACAATATCAAACTTTAACTTTTTAACCATAATATGCATTAAAACATACCACCATTTGCTTAACTTACTACCAAATAAACACAACCCAAAATTAAGTTAAGCAAAGGTAAAGTTCCTCATACTATAATACATTAAGCACACAAAAAGGCAAGTTTTCATCTTTTCTCGATGACAATCGCTAATCATCTTTCTTTTCTCTTACACCAAAGAACCTACCGTAATATAAATCTAACCCTAACTCGTAAGATTAAAGAAATACCCACACGGGCGATAAGATTTTACAAGACTTGTGTAGTTAAAAAGCACACCCATGTGTGTGTAGTTGGTAGAAGTTCAAGAAAAGAAAGGGTCACATGGGCGGTAGTCGAGGGATATGATTTATAAAAGAAAATGTAATGTCCGTGTGCTTGAAAAATGGCTAAAAACTCAAGCAAATGAGAGAGGTGACATAAGGAGTAGGTTTTCACACAATTTGTGGAGCAATTTGACACGACCGTGTGACCAAGGCAATGTTGCGGAGATGTTAAACATGAAAAGGTAACAATGGTAAAAGGTTTTCATACGGTTTGTTTAGTAATTTGACACGATCATGTGAGTCAAACATGATAGTTTAAATTCAAGAGAAAAAGATGGGACATGGGCGGATTCGTTTCACATGTTTTACAAAAGGAATTCCATACGGCCATATGGAATATGAAAGGTTGCACTTCTTGGGAAGAAGGAAAGGCACATAGGAATAAGGGGAAGAGATATAGTTTGTACATAATTTCCATATGGACGTGTCTCTCTCCACCTCAAAAGTCACACGGTTTTCCCCTTACAAAACCTACTCCTATATAAATCTAACCTAAACTACGTCACTTCATCTTCTTCAATTCTCCAATTGTAACTCGCCATGCATTTTTCCATCTAGTCATCTCCTTTAACTTTCCATCTCTCTCATAAAAATAACCAGCCACTATAATATCCCACCTCCACAAATCAAACACTTTTTATCCATTAACCCACAAAAGAGCCTTGCCTTCACCACTCACTCCCAACCATAGAAACCTCATCTTTCCCTACTCAAGCTCAACCAAAGATAATAATTTCAACTTCTAGAGATAAAGGAAAAGGGAAGGAAGTGGTAGAACTAGAAAAGAGAACCCATCAAAAGATAATGGCTTAACGAAAAGGCTACCTACCTCGATATAGTATTCCTTCAATTTACCTAAGAATTAAATTTATTGATGATGATTATGAGTTCCATTATAATGTCTTGAAGAATAAGAAAATAATGCCTAATAGGTATGTTAATCTTCGGGTATTAGAAATTATTGGGTTATTGATCGAGGTTATAGAGATGCTTGGATAATATAGGATGGGTTGGGTTATTAAAAACGAATGTTCCCTCTTATAAGGAGTTGACTTTAGAGTTTTCATGTTCATTTCAACTTGAAATGTTAATTGATAGTCGATCATAGGTTTGTAACTTTTCATAGTCTAGGTAGTCAATAAGAGGTGTAGTCATGATATGATAGAAATAGTAGACATTTTTGGTTGGCCACATAAAGGTGTAAGGTAGCGATTTGTTGGGTTTGAAAGGCCCCTTTAGAAGAAAATTACGAGTTCACAAAATGAGGTGTATAATCCCTCTTGATCAAAAGCCTCGATAATGATAAGCTAGACATTTCGATACATACGAGAAAACAATAATGGTATGGTAAGTAAGGTAGAGTTAAGGATCTTGTTCTTCATCACCAATGAGGCAAAATTAGATTTTACTTATCTTCTAACCAAATGCTTCTCGACGATCAAGAAGTCAAACGAATGCGGCATTGTTATTAGTGGGTTCATCAACCACATTATCGAGAAGTTAAAACTGTTTAGTTAGTACACTACCACATTAGCACCAGCAAAAAGGCTCGATTACATGAATCTTGAGAAATTGATCAAGATTGGGTTGCTAAAAAAGAAAGAGAAAAGATATCTCATCCAATCAACCAAGAGACAATGACGAGAGGAGGAAAGTAAGTCAAGTGGTAAAGGCGATGGAGATGATGAGGCTCCATAAGTAGCTGAACAAGTTCTACAAGAGGGCACTCGAAACGTCCAATCGAATAGGGTGGAGTGGCTTGTATCATGGTTGGATGACTTCGAACTCAAATTTAATAATTGATTTGACTTTTTGATTGAGAGAGTTTAAAATATGAATAACAACATCAATAGCCAATTTGACCTTTTAAATGAGTAAATTCAGAATACGAACAATAATGCCTAGATTTCACATGGTCAATACCCGGATCGATCTGCCTCTACATTGCCTTTATGACACAATTTCCACCACCTCTATCGCATCGGTTTTAAGGGCTTCCTTCCGATTTGCTTTCTTATCCCTTTATCTTTTCATGTTGTTTATATTTGATCTAGTTTGTAAGATATTGAGGACAATGTCCAATTCAAGAGTAGGGTTGTGTTTAGTGTTTTTTTTTTAATTGTTTTTATGGTTATTTATGTAATTTGTGTGTTGATTTTAGGTTATCCCTCAATATAAAAAAAATGAAAAATAAAAATATGAAATGAAGGTCATGGTTTAGTGTGATATTTTTCGTGATTGATGTTTGATGCTAAGTTTGATGAAATTTGATGAGGTAATTGAAAATGTATGGGATATTATTGTTGCGGATATATATGTATGATAGAAAGCTTTATGTGTTTTTATGATTGTGCATAATTTAGGTAGTAACACCGACTTTGCGAGTACCCTTTAGAAACTAGAATTAAGTGTGGTTTAAATAAATGAGATTTTTTAAATTTTTATGGAAATTTGGAAAAAAAAATTGAAAAGCATTTTGTTAGGAAATTTGGTCTAATTAAGTAAAAATTCGACCCTAACAATTTGAGTTGCTTAGTAATCGGAGTATTCATCATAAATGTTTACCTTTACTTGTAATGACATTTCAAGTTATAAATATGTAAAGCACCTTAAGTTGATTACTTGATAAGTAACAAGTTACCATCACAAATGTCGATAGTTAGGTAAAAAGATAACTCGATCACTTAGGGAAAAGCTATTAAAGACCTTGAACAAAAGAAAATTAGGAATGTTTAAAAAAGAAAATTTTGTTTAAAGAAAATCTCGGTTTATTACTCTTCTTATAATGGTGGAAAAGGGGTAAGGGTAAAGTTGGTGTTGTATACTTGAATTGTGTTTGGTTATGAAGATGCATGAATCAAATTAGAGATGTGCATTGATATAATAAAAATGTTTTGAACATAATTATTTTGATTGTTTGATTTCATAGAATTTTAAATTAAGCATTAATGTTTGGAAGAATAATCATACTAGCATGACATTTGTTGAATGATTTTATAGGTTTATCGTTTAAAAACCCTCGTGAGGCATAACTCGCCCATTAGGGTAACCTAGGGGTTTAAAGGCTTGTTACATGTACTAAATGCAACCGTGATTCAATGCATAATTAGCATAATTTTTATGCTTTATTACATTAAACTTTCTTGCATTTATTGTATTATATTAGGTTAATTATGATTAAGATGACGAGTTTTGGGTTTTGTAGAAAAAATGATAAATTGGAACAAGAACATCCAAAACCAAAACAAAAAGGAGAGAAATCATCAACGAAGCTAGGAGTCATACGGTCATGTTAATCACAAAGGGAATCAGCCTATCGGTCATGTGACATTGAGGAAGAAACCATGTGGATTACTTAGTAACAAAGCCACACGAGATAGTAGCATTCCACACGACCGGAAGAAGAACACCCATATGGTCGTGCGTGTGTCAAGCTCGGATTGTCTTCCAAGAAAAAGAAGACCACACCGGCCGTAGGCATTCCACATAACTTGTAGAGAAAGACACATCCGTTTCTCATAAAGTAGAATAAGTCTACATGGGTAGAAAGAATTAACATGGCTTGAAAGCAAAAGGCACATAACCGTGTGCCTCTACTCGATAAATTATATAATACCCATTATTCAAGGCTTCAAACCATGTGAAGTTAGCGATAAATCATGTAACTTTGTTCAGCAACCTATATGGCCATGCAAGGGCTGACCCTATGTGATGTAACCTTACTTGTAGCTATAAATAGTGATTTTAGGGTTTTATTTCGAGATTCCAACTCCCATCGGCAACCATAGATACAAAAAAATTCTCCTTTGTAACCCATTATAAACAACTAAACACCATTCTTAGTTGAATCAAGTTGAAGCTTTTGGTTAACTTACTGCGAGATTATGGGTTTTTATTAGGGATGGCAATCCAACCCACCTCGCCTCACCCCACTCTATTTGGGATGAGTGTGGGGTGGGAAATTTTACCCGAACGGGGCACGGGGTGAGGATGGGTTTTTTTTTTTTTTTGGGCGAGGCGGGGCGGTGATGGCCATTTTATCTTTAAAAAATGTAATTTGACGGGGCGAGGATGAAGAGTGAAATTTTTCCCCCAACGGGCCACGGGACGAGGATGAGTTTTTTTTTTTTTTTAGGGACCGGGCGGGGATGGGGATGACGATCCTCGCCCCGACCCGCCCTATTGCCATCCCTAGGTTTTATTTTTAAACCTATCTTATTTAAATATTTTATGTTTTTCTATATGATTGGTTTATAGTTATGTGGTTAAATTCATTAGAGTGCATGTTATTGTTTGGTCCTATTAATATATTGCTAGCTAAGTATTCAAGTCCATGTAATTACTTGGGTAGTCACTAGGGGTTGATGATTATTTTTCACATTTTCATTTAATCCCTTGAAAAACATAAAGTTATGTTACATCTTTCTAGCATCTAAGAAGGCGGTTTAGCTTCACTTGTGTTTCTCTTATTAATATTGTTATTAGATTAAATTTATTTAGCACTTAGCATATTATTTAGCAGCTAGAAAATTAATCGAGTATCGTATATTTGATTAACGACTAAGGAAAGACTAGAGATAACATATATTTTGTTATCCAATGGTGAATATTCATATTTAAGATAAGTTAATAATTTAATCGATGATTAGCAATCAAACTAAAATTCGATACTAAAGTTCAACTAGGGTTCCTCTATTATTGTTATTTTGATTTACTTTAGTTATTTCCAAATACTTCAAACACAAAACCCCTCCTCTTTAATGCTTTTACACTATAAGAATAATTAATAAAAAAAATTGTCAATTAAGCCTTCTTCCTATAGGTTCGACCCTTACTTGCCCTAATTATAGTATTACGGTTAAACTTTGTAAGGACATTATAAATTTATTAATTTATTGACGATACGATATGCCATCAAATTTTGACATCATTGTCTAGGAAGATTAGGTTAAAATTAATTATTTTAGTTATTTTGACTATTCTTGTGTTTCCATTGTGGTTAGTATATGATTAGGTCATAATTAAGTGATCCGATTTTTAACCTTGAGTCGAAGAGAGAATTGAGCAAATTGAGAAGAGAAGATAGATTAACCTCGATGGAGAGGATTGAGTCATCCGAGAGAGTGATTTTATTAGGCATAACTACTGTTCTTGAGTTTTTTTTGTCGAGTGATTCGAAGGAGAAATCATGATCATAGATAGGGTTAATAAGATACTAAAGGAGTTGGTCGCTCTTGACCTTAATTAGCCACCCTTGTGTATTGAGTTCCCTAATCTCGTTGTTGTTTTTCAAATTAAATCGGGACCAATACACTTGTTGTTGAAATTTTAAAGCCTTGTTGGAGAAGACCCCCATAAATTTCTAAAAGAGTTCCATGTGGTCTACTCAACCATGAGACCGGAAAGAGTATCGGAGGAGCAAATTAAACTATAGACATTCCCTTTTTCATTGGATAGGATGTCGAAGACTGGCTATATAATCTCCCTATGGGATTAATTGATTTATGAAATATGGTGAAACGGGCCTTTTTGATGAAATATTTCTCTACTTTGAGAGTTATAAGTATATGAAAAGAGATTTATGATATTAAACGAGTTTAATGAAGAGACAACTATATGAGTATTTACGAGCTATTTAAGAAGTTGTGTTTCAGTTACCCACACCACCGGATTTTTAAATAATTCCTAATTATATGCTTCTATGAGAGATTGCTCCCTATAGAGAGGAGCATGATAGATGTTACTCGGTGGAGAAGCACTACTAGATAAGACATCCAATACTGCAAGAGCTTTAATATCCAACATGGTCGCAAACTCACGGTAGTCTACTGTGAGGGTTGATCATGCATTGAAACGGGTAAATAAAGTCAACATCTCTAGTTTAGAGCGAGTAAATGTCGAACTTGACTTCACCGATAAGGAAAATGATTATAAAAAATCTCCAAGCGAGTTAACGCTCATTGGATTTGTTCGATTATAGGACTTACTATCGATGCATGTCCAACATTACAAGAGGAGCACACTCGAACATGTTAATGCTACTAGTAACTTTGGGGGTGGTTAATCACAATTCTATAACTCTTTCTCCAACACCTATAATCCCGATTGGAGAGACAAGCCCAATCTAAGATATGGAGACAATCGATAAAGTAGGTAAAATTTCTACCAATGAAGGTAACAAGGGTATCAACCTAAGCCTTTTCGGCGACATGTCCCAAAACATTCGGACAATTCATTAGAAGAAACGATAAAATCTTTTACTTTGAGTATGCAAACAATTCTAGCTAGAGATAAGGTCAAGCATTCGGAATCTTAAAAACCGGATGAGTCAAATGACGACTATTACGAGTCGTCTAGAGGCTCAAACCAAAGGAAAATTTCTATCCTAAATGATGGTAAACTCGAAAAGAGAATATGAGTGTCAAAGCCTTGAGAAGTGGTGCTTTTGTGGAGAAATCGAGCAAAAAAATGTCCGAGATAGATGAAAAAAGAAGTTTGGAGTTGGAAAGAAAGAAGGAAATCTTGATAAGTAATGGGGTTACATTGAGCCTTAAGGTAACTTCTAACCCTTTTATTCAATTTTCAGCTAATCACACACTATTTCCTAGCATGTTGAGAGGCCTAGGAAAGAATAAATGGAGAAGGAGAAAGAAAAAGAGATATTTAAGCTATTTAGCAAGATCGAGGTGAACATACCTCTCTTGGAGCCAATTAAATAAGTGCCTCGATATACTAAGTTTTTGAAGGACTTATGCACAAACTAGAGGAAACTAGGTGTGAATAAAAAGGTAATAATATGAGAGAATGTTTTTATTGTGTTACAAAGGAAAATTCCTCTTAAATGCTTGGATCTAGGCATGTTTACAATACCTTATCAAATTAGTAACAATAGAATAAATAAGGCTATGCTAAATTTAGGGGCATCAATCGGTGTGATGCCATATTCTATTTGTGTTACATTAAATCTTGGATCTTTAAATGATACTAATGTTATCATCTAATTGGTCAATTGCACTAACGTCTAACCCGAAGTGGTAGTAGAAGATGTTCTTGTGTAGGTGGGTAAATTTTTGTTCTTGATCGACTTTTACATCTTAAATATGGGAGATGAATCTCTCTATAATATTCCACCCCTTCTATTAAGAAGACAATTTCTCAAGACAACAAGGATGAACATCAATATCCATGAAAGAGCTCTCATCATGAAATTCAATAGTGAGCTAATTTGGTTCAATATCCTTGATGAGGTCGATGCTAAGGTACTAGGAAGGTTAAGTCCAAACTTGAAGATAAAGATTCTCTTTGATTAGGAAGGTAACGTCGGGCTAATGATGTTAAACAAAAGTGCTTATTGGGAGGTAACCTAATGAATTTTTGTGTTTTAATTTAATGTTCAATTTAGTTATATAATTTTGCTTTAAATTTTATCTATATTTGGCTTGATTAGAAATATGCTACATCATATGCATTTTGGTATGTTCGGAGAAGAAAAAAACAAACACACAAACAATAGGATTTTACATGGCTTGTGTAGTAAAGAAGCATGCCCGTGTGTGTGTATATGGCTAAAAGTTCAAGAAAAGAAATAGGATCACAAGGGCGGTAGCCAAGGGACATGGTTTACAAAAGAAAATGGCATACATGTATGCTTGAAAGATGGCTGAAAACTCAAGTGAAGAATATAAGTGACATGGGTAGTAGGTTTTCACATGGTTTGTACAATAATTTAACATGATCGTGTGACCAAGGCAATATTACATAGATGTTAAAGATGAAAAGGCAACATGGATAGAAGGTTTCCATACAATTAGTGTTGTAATTTGACGGTGTCAAATGACTTAAATGAGGCAATTTAAATTCAAAAGAAAAAATGAGACACAAGCATATTGGTTTCACATGGTTTGAAGAAAAAATTCTATAAGATCATATGGAATATGAAATGTTGCACTTCTTAGGAAGAATAAAAGGCACACAAACATAATGGGAAGAGACATAGTTTGCACATAATTTCCACACGACACGTTTCTCTCTCTAGCCCAAAAGTCACATGGTATGCCATCCATAAAACTTACCCCTATATAAATCTAACCCTAATCATGTCACTTCATCATCTTCAATTCTTTAATTGCGGTCGCCACTTATTTTTCCATCTCTTCATCTCCTTCAACTTTCCATCTCTCTTACAAAAATAACCGACCACCATACCATCCTACCTCTCGTAAATCAAACACTACCCATCCATTAACCCACCAAAAAACCTTACCTTCACCACTCACTTTCAACTAAAGAAACCCTATCTTTTCCCACTCAAGCTAAACCAAAGATAACAATGTTAACCTCTAGAGATAAAAAAAAGCAAGTGGCGAGAACCGGAAAAGAGAATATGTTAAAAGATAATGGCTTAACAAAAAGGTTACCCACTTCGATATGGTATTCCTCCTATTTATCCAAGAATTGAATTTATTGATGATGATTATGAGTTCCATTATAATGTCTTAAAGAATAAGAAAATAGTACCTAATAGGTACGTTGATCTTCAAACATTAGAAATTATTGGGTTGTTGCACGAGGTTAGGGAGATGTTGGATAGTATAGGATGGGTTGGGTTGTTAAAAATAGATGCTCCCTCTTATAAGGAGTTGAATTTGGAGTTTCTAAGTTTGTTTCAACTTGAAACATTAATGGATAGTTAGTCACAAGCTTGTGAGTTTGTCTCATTCGGGGTAGCCAATAAGAGGTGTAGTTAAGAAATGATGGAAATAACGAACATGTTTGGTTGGCTACATGAAGGTGTAAGGCAACCATCCACTAGATTTAAGAGGCCCTTTTAGAGGAAAATTATAGGTTCAAAAAAGGAGGTGTACAATCCCTCTTGGTTAAAAGCCTCAATAATGATGAGCTTAATATATACATACATTGTATCTTAGCTTAAACGTGATGTGGATGAGAAAATAGTAATGGTGTGGTAAGTAAGTTGGAGTTAGGGATCCATTATTCATCAATAATAAAGCAAAAACAGATTTTGCCTATCTTTTAGTCGAACACTTCTTGACTATCAAGAAGTCAAACGAAGACGGCATTGTTATTGATGGGTTCATCACCTACATTATTAAGAAGTTAAAGCTATTCAGATTGGTGCACTTATAGGATTAATACAAGCAAAAGGGCTCAATCGTATGAATTGAGAAATTGGTCAAGATTGGGTTGCTAGAAAAAAGATACCTCATCCGGCCGACCAAGAGACAACGATGAGAGAAGGAAAGTGAGTCAAGTAGTGAGGGCAATGGAGATCATAAGGCTTTACAAGTAGCTGAACAGGTTTCACGAGAGGGCACCTCGAGTGACTAATCAAGCCGGGTGGAGTAGCTTACATCGTGGTTGGATGACTTCCAACTTAACATTAATAGTTGGTTTAATCATTTGAATGAGCAAGTTCGGAATGTGAACAACAATATCAATAGTCGGTTTGACCTCTTGAATAAGTAAATTCAAAATACGAACAACAATGTCATAGTTAAATTTCATATGGTCAACACCTAGATCGGTCCTCTACGTCGTCGTCATGACACGGTTTCCACCACCTGCGATTCGAGGTCTTCTATCCACATTTGCTCTCTTATCCCTTCGACTTTTCATGTAGTTTATATTTGATCCGAGTATAGAGGACATTGAGGACAATGTCCAAATCAAGTTTAGAGTTGTGTTTAGTATTTAGATTTTTTCTTTTTATTGCTTTTTTGGTTATTTATGTAATTTGTGTGTTTCTTTTATCCCCCTACATAAAAAAATTTGATAAATGAAAAAGATGAAGTGAATGTCATGGTTCAATGTCATGTTCTTCTTAATTGATGTTTGATGCTAAGTTTGATGAAATTTGATAAGATAATTAAAAATATTTGGGATATTATTATTATAGATATGCGTGTATACTAGAAAACGTTATATGTTTTTATGATTGAGCATAATTTAGGTAATAACGCTGACTTTGCAAGTACCACTTTGTAAACTAGACCTAAGCACGATTTAAATGAATAGGATTTTCTAATTTTTATGGAAATTTGGAACGAGAAAATTTAAAAAGCATTCCATTGGGAAATTTAGCCTAATTAAGTAAAAATTCTACTTCAATGATTTAAGTTTCTTAGTAACTAGGAGTATTCATCACAAATGTTTACTTTTATGTCAAACGATAGTTCAAATGATAAGTATACAAAGAACCTTAAGTTGATGACTTGCTAAGTAATTGGTTACCTTCATCACAAATGTTGTTATTCGTGTAAAATGGTAAGTGATCGCTTAGGGAAAAACTATTGAAGGCCTTGAAGAAAAGAACATTTGGGATGTTTAAAAAAAGAAATGTTTGATTGAAGAAAATATCGATTTATTGCTTTGCTCTTAGGGGTGGAAAAGGGGTAAAGATAAAGTTGGTGTTGCATGCTTGAATCGTGTTTTATTATGAAGATGCATAAATCAAGTTATTGATATGCATTGATATAATAATAATGTTTTGATCATAATTGATTTGACTATTGAATTTTGTCAAATTCTGAATTGAGCATCAATATTTGGAAGAGTAATCATAGGCTTGTGTGTTTTTCATATTTAAGATAGCCGATAAGAGGTGTAGTCATGATATAATGGAAATAACGGACATGTTTGGTTGGCTATATAAAGGTGCAAGGTAATCACTCGTTGGGTTTGAGAGGCCACTTCGGAAAGAAATTATACGTTCACGAATGAGGTATACAATCCCTTGTTCGATAGCCTTGACAATCATGAGCTTGACATTTTGATACATACATTATATCTTAGCTTGGACATTGTGTGGACGAAAAAAAAGTAATGATATGGTAAGAAAATTGGAGTTGGGGATCGTATTCTTCATCACCAAAAGGCAAAAGTAGATTTTTCCTATCTTTTGACCGAATGCTTTTTGATGGTCAGAAGTCAAATGAAGGTGGCATTGTTATTGTTGGATTCATCACCCATATTGTCAAAACGTTAAAGTTGTTCGGTTCATGTACTACAACATTAGCCCCGATAAAAGGGCTCAATCGCATGAATCTTAAGAAATTAATCAAGATTGGGTTGCTAATAAAGAAAGAGAAAAGATATCTTATCTAGCCGACCAAGAAAGCGATGAGAAAAGGAAAATGAGTCAAGTGGTGAGGGTGATGGGCATGAAGAGGCTCTATAAGTAGCTAAACGGGTTTCACGAGAGGACGGATCAAGTGTCCAATCGAACGGAATGGAGCGAGCTTGCATCGCGGTTGGATGACTTCTAACTCAACATCAATAGCTAGTTTGACCTTCAAGCAAGTTCAAAATATGAACAATAATGTCAATAGTTAGTTAGGCCTTTTGAATGAGCAAATTCAAAATGCGAACAATAATGTCATAGCTAGATTTCACATGGTCAACACCTAGATCGACCACCTCTACGCCGTCGTTATGACACATTTTCCACCACCTCCACTACCTATGTTACGAAGGCTTACATCAAGATTTGCTCTCTTATTCCTTCGAGTTTTTATGTTGTTTATATTTGATCCGGTTTGTAAGACATTGAGGACAATGTCCAATTCAAGTTTGGAGGTATGTTTAGCATTTAGTTTTTTTCTTTTTATTACTTTTTTAGTTATTTATGTACTTTATGTGTTTCTTTTAGGTTATCCCCTTATATAAAAAAATTTCAAAAATAAAAAAAGATGAAATGAATGCCATAATTTAGTGTGATGTTTTTCCCGATTGATGTTTGATGCTAAGTTTGATAAAATTCCATAAGATAATTAAAAATGTTTAGGATATTATCGTTGTAGATATGTAAGTATCCTTTGAAAACTAGACTTAAGCATGGTTTAAATAAACGATATTTTTTAATTTTTATAAAAATTTGGAAAAGAAAATTTAAAAAGCATTCCATTAGGAAATTTGGTCTAATTAATTCAAAATTTTGCTATAATTATTTGAGTTGTTTAGTAACTAGGAGTATACATTATAAATATTTACTTTTATGTCAAACGATAGGTTATATTACGAGTATGGAAAGAACCTTAAGTTAATGACTTATTAAGTAACTAGTTACCTTTATTATAAATGTCGGTAATCATGTAAAAAGGCGGTGATCATTTAAGAAAAAGCTATTAAAGGCCTTGAAAAGAACATTCGGTATGCTTAAAAAGGAAATTTTTGATTTAGGAAAATCTCAGTTTATTGCTTTACTTGTAGTGGTTGAAAAAGGGTAAAAGAAAAGTTGGTGTTGCATGCTTGAATCGTGTTTAGTTATGAAGATGCATAAATCAATTTAGAGATGTGCATTGATATAATAATAATGTTTTAAACATGATTGATTTGACTATTGGATTTTTAAATTCTGAATTGAGCATCAATGTTTAGAAGAATAATCATACTGACATGATATTTGTTTGAATGATTTTATGGGTTTATCATCCGAAAACTCTCACGAGACACGACTCGTCCACTAGGGTTTAAAGACTTGTTGTATGTGCTAAATACAGTTGTGATTCCTACGAAAGTGAGTTAGGTTTTTATTTTATTTGTTTTACTCGAAGACTAGAAAAGTTTAAATATGAAGGTATTTGATGAGTGTATAATTAGCATGATTTTTATGCTCTATTACATTGAACTTTCTAGTATTTATTGTATTATATTAGGTTAATTAAGATTAAGATGAGGTTTCAAGTTTTATAGGAAAAATGACAAATTGGAGCAAGAAAAACAAAAGCCAAAGCAAGAAGAAGAGAAATCTTCAAGAAAGCTAGGAGTTATATGGCCATGTCACTCACAAAGGAAATCAACTACGGCAGTATGACATTTAGGAAGAAACAATATGGATTGCTTAGTAACAAAGCCACACAAGCGAGTAGTATTCAACTCGACCGGAAGAAGAATACCCATACGGCCATGCGTATGTCAAGGCTGGATTGTCTTTCAAGAGAAAAAAGAGTACACATATAGTAGGCATTCCATACGGTTTGTAAAGAAAAGAGACACATTAGTGTCTCACAAAGTAGAAGAAGCCCATATAGGCGAAAAGAATTAACACGACTTAAAGGTAAAAGGCAAACAGTCATGTGCCTCTATTCGACAAATCATTTAATACCCTTTATTCAAGGCTTCAAATCCTATGAAGTTGAGTAACAAACGAGTGTAAGTTAAATAGCTATGAGATCATAGGTTTTATTTCTAAACTTATCTTGTTTGAGTATTTTATGTTTTTCTATATGATTGATTTATAGTTAGGTAATTAAATTGATTATAATGCATGTTAGTTGTTTGATCATATTAACTTATTGCTAGCTAATTATTCAAGTCCGTGTAATTTTTTTCTAAAATTACTTGTGGTAGTAAATAGGGGTTAATGATTATTTTTTATGTTTTCGTTCAATCCCTTGAAAAACATAGAACTAGGTTACATTTTTCTAGCGTCTAAGAAGGTCGTTTAGCTTAACTTTGTCTTTCTCTTATTAATGGTGTTATTAGATTAAATCTATCTATAGTTTAGTAGGTTATTTAGTAGCTAGGGAATTAATTGGACATCATATATTCGGTTAACGACTAAATAAGAAAAGATTGGGGATAGTATATATGTTATTGTCCTACGATGAATATTCATATTTAGGATAAGTTAATGATTTAATCGATGATCGGCGACCAAACTAAAAGTGAATATTGAAGTTCAACCAAGGTTCCTTTATTATTGTTATTTCAATTTACTTTAATTGTTTCTAAAGAATTCAAACACAAAACCCCCTCTTTGTTGCTTTTACTCTATATGAACAATCAATCGAAAGAAACTATAAATTAAGCCTCCTTCTCGTGGGTTTAACTCTTACTTGCCCTAGTTACACAATTGTGGTTAAGCTCTATAATGACATCATAAATTTACTAATTTGTTGGCGGGTACGATATGCCATCGGTTCCTTTTTTAATTGAATTATTTCTATGCTACGAGAGGTAATCTTTCACCCATTTTTATATTCATATTTATTATGTATGATTTGTTGATTTAATGACATGATCTTGGGAACCCTA
Organism: Dovyalis caffra; assembly: GCA_963924115.1. Taxonomy (NCBI): domain Eukaryota; kingdom Viridiplantae; phylum Streptophyta; class Magnoliopsida; order Malpighiales; family Salicaceae; genus Dovyalis; species Dovyalis caffra. The sequence goes on from CAWUPB010000030.1 coordinate 534,556, forward strand.
GATGGAGGAATTTTTTTTTATTATGCATTTCTATAGGATGAATGACCCGTCATAAAATGCACAAACCCTACGGATAGAGGTCACCTCAATGGTTTCTTATGCTCTAGGTAGTAGTTCTAGTACTAATGTTGGTCGGTCCGGTCATGTCACGAATGAGAGGTATATATTATGCACACCAATATAAATAGTATTGTCTTTACAATTCGTAATTATTTATATTTTGGTATATTATTTTGTTCTTGAATTCACATTTTTTTTACTTTTTTTATCGTATTCGATAGTTTGAATCCATTCGATCGGTGCTCTCAACGAATCACCACCATTTTTAGATAGTGGTTGGACCTCTCCAAATCTACATGAAAATCGGTCTTCTAGGAGACCAAAGACTTCTACTAAGAAGAGTTTAAGATAATATATTAATTATTTATTTATATTAATTTTAAATTATTTTAGTAAATCTAACATGAAATGTATTATTATTCATTTTTTCTTTCTCATAGAAGTACTTTATATAGGAGGAAGCCATCGGTGCACTAGTTAAGATAGTATGGGAACATAAAGCACGTAGATGGTATGTCGACATGCTGATCGGCTAGAAGAGGAAAGGGACCAACCTCCATCTATCCTAAAACAAGTATGTGAGGGATGGTAGCAACAATGAGCTGCACTCGAGTTTCGAGCTCATTTTGAACAAGTGATTTGAAACCGTATAAGTGAGACGGATGGCACCGGTGATCGCCTATCTAAATATAATAAGGTTTCCATCTCATCGATTGAGCATCTTGCATGCATGATAAATCATATTATCCATTATATTATAAAGTATTATTTATAGTTATTGCAAATCATATCATTTATGTCAATTTTTTTCAAGCTAAGGATTGGGGTCATGACTTAAATCCTTACGAGTTATTCACGAGAAATCATAAGCGACCAAATGGGTCATTTGTCGATGCATGATCCGGAACGATTAAGGTAAGTATTTTATTTTTTTAATTAGACATATGCCAATGTAATATAAAAATTAAATTTATTATTTAATATTATAATTTTTGTATTTATGTAGGAGCGAGTGGACTCGATGTGTGAGGCAACTACTAGCCCTCACTAGAGGGTTATTCATTGTTGTTAGATGTTGATATAGCCTCTATATATCTAGAGATTGAAGGAGGGGATAAAAAGCATATAGTGTATGGGTTTAGATCACAAGCGTCTTAGTATTACTCTCATTTTAGCATTAACTTATCCTCTTCCACATCATGATTCTATAGTAGTATACAACGGGATGATGAGCGAGTGTCAACGGTAGCTCGATGGCGGAAATAGAGAGTGATTGGGCTCATCAAATCTAAGATATGAAAAACGAACATAAGGTGGAATACCAACTTCCCCAACATGAGCTACAAGGGACTTGTTAGGATTAGTATGAGGTGGTACAACTACGGGAGTATCGGATGCGGATGATGCAACATCTTTTGCGGGAGATGCGGACTCGCATTCACTCGTCTTTACCTCCTCCTTACTCTCTCTTTTCCATGCCATCGCCCTTTGCTTCCCATACCCAATAGGAGTCAAATAATGATGATGATCTCCGACTTGTACCTTCTTGATCGGACTATATTTTTTGTAGCTTTTTATTATTTTCATACACTAGAGAGCATTTGTATATATTTGATTTAATTTTATATTATTTTTATTTTACATAGATTATTTCAACTATCGACGAACAACTACGAAATCCCTTGCTATATGACCGACCAATGGTGACATATTAGCAACAATATATTTCACCATGTTAGCAATGAACATACTTCACTATACCGATAATTTATCTCGTTACTAATTTTACAACAAATAGTAACTTTTGTTGGTATATTTCATCACAATAGTGACGGAAATACTTCATTATAGCAACAACTTATTCATCGCTAATTTTACGATGGATGGTAACTTTCGTTGCTAAAATTATTAGCGATAAGTATTTTACCTATAGTCTAGTTTCATCGCTAAAAGAAAATAATGATGAAATATATATGTTTAGCAATGAAATTTTCGATCACTCAAGACTTAATTTTTTTTTTTAATGAAAACAATGAGTGTCTTGTTTTATTTTAAAAGCATAACAATTGCTTTAATTTGTAAGAAAAATAGGTATTAACAAAACACTCGCTTTTTGACCAAAAGTAGTTAGAAACTAAAAATTATATCGTACTCATAGAGTAACTAACAATACTTATTTCATAAGAAAGGGATAGACACAAAGAAAAAAATAGAAAAGAAAGAATTAAAAAAAGAGAGAGTTTAGGTGGAAATATTCTTATTATTTTTGAGAAGTTGGATGTGATTTTTTTTTGTCTATCTCTTTTATTAAAGTAGATCTATGGAGTAAATATTATTAGTTACCATATGAGTATTTTAAAATATTTAATTAAAAACAAATGTGTTTTGAAAAAACAACAATTCCAAACATACACCTACATACTAATTCGATTTCCACCCTAGATATATAAATTTTATCAATTAGATTTAAAAAATTTCCTACATTTTCAAATTATCATTTCATTAATTTCTTAATGATATTTTAAGTCTAATGTGCAAATTCTATTCACTAAAATTACGTCAATTTGAAGCAAAAATTGACAAAAAAATTAATGAATATTATTGTTTTTGTTCTAATGTGTGTAGTCTGTATACTAAAATGATGTTGATTTGTGTAAAATATGATTGAAATATTTATGAACATTGATAATAAAAAAAAATTTAATTTTAAATTTTTTTTGAAACATTTGGGATCCAATTGATAACATATTTAGGTTTGAGATTTAATTGAGAATGGGTTAATACTTGGGGGATAAATCTGGGTCTCTCGTACAAATGAAAGAAATCTCAGCCGTCATTTGTCAAATTTTACCATTTCTAATTCGAAATACGAAAGACGTTGACTTCACATCAAAGGCATATTTCACTTCACGCCTGAATCGCTCTCCTTCTCCTTATAATTTCTATGGCAGGAATTCGGTTACAACCAGAAGAGTCAGCTGACCTAACGCAAATCAGAGCTGCTGGTGCCAGTGGCGATCTGGTGTCGGACGACGAGAGGTCTGTGGCGGCGGACTCGTGGTCAATTAAGAGTGATTATGGAAGTACTCTCGATGACGATCAGCGCCATGCTGATGCCGCAGAGGCTCTCTCCGCCGCCGCTAATTGTCGCGCCGCTTCTGATTACAGGTAGCTATTTTCACTTTTAATTTGTTCAGTTTTTGCTTTTCCTTTATTGTTAGAAAGTGAAATAAAAAATCGCTGATCAAATTAAGAAGTTGGGGTTTTTCAATTATTATTATTATTACTGTTAGTTTTTCTATCGTTTTGGTATTTTAGATATTTGGTAAAATCCTTTGGATTTGTTCTGTTTTGTGTTAATTTTAGAAACCACTTTCTTTTGCTTAATCCCTCTTATTAGCTTCATTAGGTTTCTATGCATATGTGATGGAAAGCTGTTTAGTGAGGCATTGATAGATTTATTATATACGAGGATACTTGCCGATGGATAATTTAGTGACGCATTAATGGATTTATTATTTGTAAATTTAGCTTGTTATGAATATGATATGGGATTTGGATGTCTGTGCTAATGTGCATGTACATTGAATCATTGATTGTTCATGAACACAGTTCGGACAAGGAAGAACTAGATGCTGAAGGCGGGGTTTCCATGCTAGGTCTACAGAGTTATTGGGATTCTGCTTATGCTGATGAGTTGGCAAACTTCCATGAACATGGACATGCTGGTGAAGTTTGGTAAATATTCCTTATTCATTTAACTTTTTTTCCCTAAGAAAAACTTCTTGCTCGAATTATAAAAATCCATTGTATATACTGCATAGTACGATTATGTTGCTAGTGGCCTAGAATTTGTGAGTTCTCTCACAATATGCAATAATGATGCTCGAATTGAAGCTGTGTACAAGAATATAGCAAGTTATCGAAAATGTTTAATTTGGCAATGCTCAAATGTCTTTATGTGACCATTAATGGTCTATTATCAAAGTGCTTTTATCTTGAGAAACATATTCCTATTCTTGTGAGGATATGTTGGTCCTTTAAAGTGCTTCTGATACTGGATCTTTTATGAAATTGTGATGTGGTAAAATTATTATTTTTTTTTTTTGTAAAGAGAGAGAAAAAAAAATGCAAGTTATCCTCTAGACTTTTGATAGGCAGAGATTTCCTTGTTCGGCTGTCTCCCAATGGGGTCAAGCTGCATGGGATTTTTTTTTTTTTTTGGGTTAACTCATTACAATTACATGTGGGCATTTGGATGCACCTTTGGGAATAGTCTCTCCAATTCAAGGGTATGATGTGATAGAAAATGTATGAATGATGAATGTGTTTTGCACGTATATAGTCTCTATACTCTTCAAATTGCTTTGATTGAAAGCCCTATTTCTTTTCCCATTGATTGAGTTCCTCTTTCTTTCATTTTGTTTTATTATCGCATCTTCGTTATAACATTCTTAGTTTGTGAGTTGACGTAACATGTTACACACTTGAATGGTTGACACGTGTTATATGTGAGATCTCAATAGAGAGACTCAATCAATACGAGGAAAAAAAATATAAAGCTTCAATCAAAACAGTTCAAAAAGTACAGGGACCAAAATTTTTTTTTTTGTTTTTTAATTTTTTTGTTATTATTTTTTAAAAACTTATACAGAATGCTCAAAATTTGTCATATAAGTGTGTTTTTTTAAAAAAGAAATTGTTATAATAAATTAAAAATAATAAAATAACATGTATAGAAAGAAGAACCTAACATACAATTATTAAAATAAAAATATGATGTGCAATATTAAACAGCCAAAGACCGTTAGTTAAGGGGTCTAATCCTTCATAAAAAGTAAGAACTTACGAATATTTAATCGTTTCTGAGTAAAAAAATGGGGTTGCACCATAAAAAAGAAAAAAAAAAACCTAGAGATTGCACCACATTTTCTTTTTTGATATATAGATAGTTAGCAATTAGTCAGCATTATTGTTGTTTTCAATTTGATTTTGATGAATATATTTGCATACTATTTTTTTATTAATTGCTTGCTAGATTCTTTTTCTCTTTTTTATGTATTTTATTATTTTTAAATTATTATAATATTTTTTTTGGAAAAGTACTCTTCATAGTTTTTGTGATGAGGTCTCACATATGATATATTTCATGACATTTAAGATGAGGTTTTAAAACATTAATAACATGGAAATTGAAAAAGAAAAAAATAATAACTTAGTCTATATTATTTGAATTGTTTTGATTGAAACTTCATACTATTTTTCATATTGATTGAATGTCATTTGGGATTTCGCATTTGATATTGGTCACACATTCAAGAGTGTAACGTGCCATGTCAACTCACAAAGTAATGGCATTATAATGGAGTGACGGTAACAAAACAAAATGAAGAGTAGAAGAACTCAATAAACACAAAAGGAGTACAAGACTCCAGTCAAAATAATTCGAAGAGTAGGACCATATATGGGCAAAACCCAATGGTAAATCAAAATAAAACTATGTTTCCTTGAATTTCTTGATTGGATTTTTCCTATAGGCAAAAAAAGGAGAAATAAAGTTAAGAGCACCAACATTGTGCAATCCATAATCTATACTTAAAAGACATTGCACAAGTACATTTTGCTTGACAAAGGTGTATGTTTTAATCCAGAAAGATAGATTGCTACACTCCCTAAAGGCCTCCTATTATGATTAAAGGTATTAAGACACATTTTTCTGTATCTGTATGCAAGCATTCCCAAGTCCACAACTGTCCTTGAGCTAATTTCTAACAGATTGTCACCAATGAGAATGAATGCTGTCACAGTTTTCTAGTCTAAGCAGAATGCCAAAGTGATGCAACGATTCTGTTTTAGCTTGGCCAAGTTTTTTCCTTTTTGGACATTGTCAATGGCCATAATTCTCCACAATGCTGCTTTCCAAGGAAAAAAGGCAATCATTGGAGGTCAGCTTTCTTTCTAATAGCTTTCAAAAGAAAGTTGGTCTCCCCTTTCAGAACTAACTTGGGCTCACTTGTTTTTGATTGAATTGAGTTATTCATGATGTGGCTAGATTATACTTCTGAATTTTTTCAGATGCCATTCATTACAACACATAATTCTTAAGAAGGTTAATATTCCTATGTGGATCAGTCCTTGTATCTACATGGTGACTTTAATTATTTTTCTCTTTTGCTAATATTGATCCATATGTTTATGCTATTTGGATCTCATTTGTTTGCTTCTTTTTCATCTTTCTCAATAGGTTTGGGGCTGATGTAATGGATGTCATTGCTTCTTGGACAAAAAGCCTATGCTTTGAAGTTTCTCAAGTTCGCATTCCAATTCATGTTGATGATATCAAGTCTGAAACTGTTGAAGAGAGTGATAAATATCTGTCCAGCTGGAGTGTACTTGACATAGGGACTGGCAATGCTTTACTCCTTCACGAACTCGCTAAGCAGGGGTACACTTTGAGATTTTGCTAGTTCTGGTATTATACACTAAATCGCCGATATAATTTAAAATGGTCATACAAAATAACTAAATTTGACTGAACTGAATCATCTTCTTTTTTTTTTTTTTTTTTTTTTTTTTTTTTTTTTTTTGTGTGTGTGTGTGAAGACATGATACACACGTCCTGCAAAGATTAATGTAGGATTTGGAAAGTCATTTTATTAGGTCAAATATTGGTAAAGTTGTTACTAGCAGTGCCTTTGCCAGAGATGGTTAAGGGGGCTAATGTAAGGGGATCTTTGTACTTGTACATGGATTCTCCAGTGAAGAGCAAGTACACATACAGTCTTGACAAAAAAAGTAATTTTGTATACTTGCTTTCTGTCATTTTGTGTAGAACATGCACATACACATTTGTGTTCTTTCTGGGACCTTAAACATTGATTGGAAGTTGCATCTTTTGTTATTTCTCAATTACTGAAGGCCACACAGGACAGCAACTTCCATGGACCTATGAGATGTAAGAAAAGCCAATACTCACTTTTTTGTTTTGGAAAAGAGATTTAAAGAGAAGGAAAGAAGCAAATTTGATGAAAATCCCATTTGATACATTTTGATTCTTGAGAAGTTGTGTTCAGTCTACCTATGTGTGCATGTTGCAATACATATAAAACTCACTGTGTGCATGTCCAATTTAGAATAAGAATGGTTCCCCCGTTGTTTTCAGAAATATGGAGTTGATAATTCAGCCAAAATTGCCCACATTCTGCAGAGCTTGATTTAGTGCTGTAGCAAAACTGCTGATTTTTTTTGGATAGGGCTACATTTTTGTTTAATTAGTATATTCTGCTAGAATAAAGAAGATTTCTACTCTTGTGCATGCCAGGTTTTCTGATTTAACTGGAGTTGATTACAGTGAAGGGGCCATTAACCTGGCACGCAGGCTTGCTGATCGTGATGGGTTTTCTAATATCAACCTTCTGGTGTGTCATAACTTTGATATTACTATGAAATTATAACTTGCTGTGGTTTTTAGTCTGGTGCAAATTTGTTTTATTCATTTCGATTCCATCATTGTCTTTTTCCTTTTGGCTTACAAGTGCACTAGGCTTTAACAAGCTTGTGATTGTCTTCTCCATGAAAATGATCATTTTTGTTGTCTTTTGGCAGGATGTTGATATTGGCTAGTTTTGTCTTAGTGGTTAAATGAAATCTTAATGATTAATAACATGGAAGTGAGCAATCCATACATAAGCTCTCTGTCTTTTTTTTTTGGGTAAATTGCACTTGCTCTCTTGAGGTAATCATGAGATTAAGGAGACCATCCAAAAGTTTAAGGATATTAGAGAAATCCTTTTCCCAACCTAAATGCCCTCACTATTAAAGGGGTGGTTTTAATAGTAGTAAGGGCATTTTGAATATGAAAGAGGATTTCTGAAATAGTTTTTAAACGTGGAGAGGTTCCAGTAAAATCTTCAAAATTTTTGTGGGCTCTGTAATTTCACAATACCTCAGGGTCTTATTGTAATTTACCATTTTTTCATTGGTCGTTTGTCTTCTTCTTCTTCTTTTTTTTTTTTTTTTTATTGGGACTTTGATATTGGATTGTTGTCTTAACTGTTGATGAACATTTACTATTTGATGGGATCAATCTATGTTCTGCCTTATTACTTTTTTGAAGTGTCATGCATCCAACACCACTTGAGAAAACTGGTGACCTTTCAAGCTGGAAGTGAGCTGCTTGTGAATTTATTGTAGAACTAGTTTTTAAGCGAGACAAATCTTTTGATTGAACTTGGTCATTTATATGTATTAACTTCTGTTCAAAAGTGGCATCAATCTATTTTTTGCCTTCCTTATTTCTTTTTTGAAGTGTCATACATCCAACAACATTTGAGAAAACTGATGAACTTTCAAGCTGGAAGAGAGCTGCTCGTGAATTTCTTGTAGAACTAGTTTTTAAGCCACAAATCTTTTAATTGTACTCGGTGATGCATATGTATTAACTTCTGTTCGACCATATATCTTATCACATTTTGGTCTTTAGGTTGATGATGTTCTTGATACAAAATTAGACAGACAATTTCAGCTGGTCATGGATAAAGGGACTTTAGATGCCATTGGATTGCATCCTGATGGTCCCATCAAAAGGTAATTGATAGTACCTAGTGACCAGGGTACCCTGATTGCATGCTGGTCTTCTTTACTTCAGTGCCCTATGTTTAGAAATCAAATTTGTGACTTTTGGTTTTAAGATTCCAGTTCAGTCACTTGTTAAATACTAAATTTTAAACTAATTTTATTTTTTAATTTTAGGATCATGTACTGGGAATCAGTTTCAAAGTTGGTTGCATGCGGTGGAATCTTGGTAAGCTTTCATGTTGAACCTAGATTATCTTTACTTCGCTTGAAGTCTGTATTACTAGCTTGCAAGTCGATCAAGAAGCCCTAACTTTTGTGTAAAGACTTCGGTTGCATCGAAATGTCATATTTTCCTTAGACTGGATCATTTTTTCAGACTCTCTCAAGTTTTCATTAGTTTCTAAACCTTCAACCTGCTAACTAATGTTCTCTTTATTTTTTTCTGATCATGATACATAATCGCAGGTGATTACATCGTGTAACAATACAAAAGAAGAATTAGTGCAAGAAGTGGAAAATTTTAAGCGAAGGAGGATTGATTTATCCCTGGAATCAGAGTCTATGAAGGACCATGAAGCATCCAGAGAATCTCCATTTCGATACCTCAATCATGTTCGAACATATCCTACCTTTATGTTTGGTGGATCAGTAGGATCACGTGTTGCCACTGTGGCATTTCTTCGAAAATGAACTTTAGCTTTCTGTCATGGGTTGGTACTGGTAGGTTTTGTTGCGGTTCAAGGTTATGATGTGTGTGAGATAGAAGTAATATTTTTTAAGAAAGCTTGATGTCGTTGGAATGAATTATTGAATACAATGTTTGATGCACTAATGATGATGGGAAGAATGCAGAAATGGTGAGATTCAATGAGACCAATACATATTTTATGTTGCTTTAGAGATACCGGTTGAGTTTGTATGTGTTTGTGATTAGGCAAAGATTAGATAATTAATAAACACTTTTAAAGAAAAAAGGTAATTTCTATTTATGCTACATTTAAAGAAAAAAGGTAATTTCTATTTAAACTACATTAGATGCTTTTTTTAGCCAGCCTTTTAGCTTTTAGCTACTTTATTTTTGAGCAAATTAATTTAAAAGACTCTTAAGTGCTCAATTTATCCATGAAAGTTAATTAATTTAGTTAATTTTTATTATATGTTAATGTATTTTTTTTTTTCTGTTTTTAACATAGATCTAAATTACATAATAAATGAATTGCATTGAAGACGGACATTACTCAACATAAGGAATTGCAGCGTAAGGATGGACATTGATATTCTAGCAGAGGTAGTGTGTATGTCTTGTATTTTGGATGTATTAGAGAGATTGGTTTTGTAAGCTTAAAGCAAGGTTCTTTAAAGGAATGTTCAATTGTTACATTCTTTTAGCATTTGTTAGGAAGTTGAAACGAGTTTAGTATAAAAATTTTAATTTCTTCAATTCAGATTTATCCGTCTAAATTTAGATGATATGATACGATTTTAGCGGTTAATGATCATCTTTTTTCACTATAAATACTAGCCTCACATCATTGTGAGAGGGATCGAACTTTTAATTTCAACTTTTGATTCTAGCAAAAGAAACTATTAAATTGTCATTCTCAAAACTCTTTTACTCATATGTTAGAGAACATTTAAAGTTTCATTTGTTTGGATTTTGACTATCCACCTAATAAGTACTTGACTTGTGTTTTGTTAGCATTGTTTGCTTTTCCTCCTATGCCTTTTGTCATTTACATTTTTTTCGTTAGGTTGTTTAATCATTGCTTTTACAAGTCATAACACTAGCTTTCCGCATCTTATATGATAAGTTTTCAAGAACTCACATTATGGCAACTCTATAAGGGAGTTGATGATTGTGAAAAAGAAAAAGAAAACAATCTCTTCCAAGATAACTAAAGAGAACTCTAATTCTACTACTAGCTTTATCGCCCATAATAATGATAATATCTTGCATGATTCTATTCACAATATTGAAAATGTCAATGTACTTAACATTAAGAATGATAACAACTTTTCAAACCCTCAAATAGGTAGTGACAAATTGCCAAAACTACTAACATTACCAAGAGGTGGCTTATATTGACTCGTTGCTCAAGCCCTTGCCATGGTTGTTTAACATTCGAGTCTTCAAGCTATGACCGAAGTCATGAATATCTTTCAAGATGCTTAGTTCGGACTATAAAAGAAACAACACCGGATATTTAATATCTTTTAAGACAATAATGTTGTATTTACTTAGGCCCTTAGTAACATCATATAACTACTTTCCATAAAGAGAATATGTAACACCTCGACCCCAAAAGGGAGGTCGGAGTGCCACGACGGTGTCGAAAATTCACGGAGCGCTGGACACGGTTGTAGCGCAAGCGGTAACGTCTCACGCTCATCGAATGCGCATCGATGCCTTATGACATTAAACCATATATGGGATATGCAATGCATAACGGAAGACATTTGGCTTGAAAACATACTTAAAAACTCATTTTGTATATGACACTTTTCATCGATGCAAAACTTACGTCTCGCCTCGAAATTTCATTGACACAAATTGCGTCCGGGTAGCCTACATATGCGATAGCCTAAATCTGTCGCAATTCTTGATAGCCTACTATCCAGGTGACTTTGCGAGTGGAAACTAAAGGTCTAGCCATGTGAACTCATTATGATTGCTTTGCGTAGGATACCAAAATATTAAAGGTAACGAAAAATAAAAGGACACATGCTTTGGGAAAAATATTTTCATTTCATTCAAAATAAACATTGTACATACTTGTCTTCACAATGTTAGACATTGATTCCTAGAAAAGATAAATGAAAAGGATGTGTAGATGACACACCTTGATAGTTTCAAGAACATGCAAATAAGATTTGTAAAATACAAAAGTCCATTTATGGACTTGAGCATGCCGCTAGGTATAAGAGTGGATATTTTAATGAAACAATTAAAGAGTTTGATTATTTACCAAAATCAAAGACGAAATTTGTATATATAAGTTAGTAGGAGCCTACTAGTCATGGTTATTCAACATGAAAAATTAAACAAACTACTCATCGGTTATAATATTATCGTGTTGCAAACTATAAAAGATTAAGATATCCGAAAGCAATTTTCCAAATATAACATGGGAGAGCAACCTACAATGTAGGAGTGTAGATCTATAGAGGTAGATCACTTGAAATATAAGAAATCTCCTAAGGTAGATATAATGACATGATACTAAAAGGTTTAGTATGAAAAAATCAAAGAAAGATTTATTTCAATGTCATATAGCTTAATGGTCGATAATAAAGGATCCATAGTGCAAGCTAAGGAACCACGGTCTCATCAACGGTCCAAGCATGTACTACATTGCTACCACTTGATTATAAAGATAAACAATCATGGCGACGATAATGATAGAAAAAGTCTACAATGACGACAAAATAATCGACCCCTTGACTAGCGTTTATCATAGCTGAAATATGAGACCCTCACTTGATCGTCGGGATTAAGGGACATGGCAAGTTGACTCTAGTGTAAATGAGAGATTGTTAGTGTAGGTACTCAAGATTGAATCATATTTGGATGGGTTTGAGTTATTGTATCATTACATAATTTATAATAAAGAAGTCTTTCTATTAATTCTTGTCATTTAAATTTATTGATTGAATAAGATTAGATAGAAGTCCATATGATATGCATTTGCATTAATGATTTATCAAAAGATGTGAGAAAAACACTAATTGTAACTCCCATGAACTTACTTAATGTAGCTATACGTACGAAAATAATTTTATCTACAACTACTAAGTTGCAATTATGATTTTTGTGTCATGTTGTGTTTGGTGGGTTTAATATGCTTGGGTAAAAAAAAAAAATTATTTTCGATGTTCCGAAATTTAATTCCCGAGCCCAAATATCTTTTGAAATATCCATAATTATGTAAGCATAAATTATTTGTCATTTTTTTATACTTGTGGTATGAAAATAGTTAAGATTTATGGAAGTGTTCATAGGAATATCATTTTTTGGGAACTTAATCGGTGAGTATTTATTTTTTCATAATGTAAATATACCATGCAAGTGAAAAATATGTCCCATTTAAGAGTTATGGTCGAAATTTTGGAGCTAGGTAAGGTTAAGAAGTTGGTTAATTTTAATCACCTTTTAATTTCTTCCTTTAGTTAGTGATGTGACATAAAATCTTTCACCATACTTCCAATTGTACTTTCCCACTTAATTTTAGAAGGTTAAACACTCCAACTAGCCTCTCTTTTATCTCCATCAATTGACCTCTCTTATTACAAAAATTGGACACTTGGCATATTAAATATGAAAGAAATAATGGTTTAAAAGATGTGATATAAAAAAAATGGAAGGAAAGCTTAAGACTTGCCATCTTTTTTTGTCAAAAACGTATCTTGCAAAGAAGGGAGAGAGAGTGATGGTTTTATGAGGGAAGAAAGGGAAGAAATAAAGGAGAAGAAGAAAGGAAAGAAAGGAAGGAGAAATAGAAGAAAAAGGCTAAGAAATCTTAACCAAACACACATCATTGTAAGTAGGTTTCATTTAGCATTATTTATGCCTTAAAATTTAAATGTTCAGGTTTATTTTATGAGTTTTTTTAAGCTATGTAATATGTGGTTATGGTAGTTTGTGTTGATGTTAAAAATTTGATGTTTGGTGATGGATGTATGATGTTTTGATGATGGATTTATTTTGGAGGTACCACATGCTGGAAAATTTTTAGTTTCGAAATTTGTGTGATTTATTTCAGGATCTTAGAGTGGTTTCTAGGAAAGCCTTAAAGAATGAAAGTTGTTTACCTATGTGTCTACTAGCTCTCTATAACATTTCGTGATTTTTAGATCTATATATAAAGAGTTATGACTGATTTGGTACTAATCGTTTAGATATACCACATGCTGGAAAAATTTTTAGTTCCGAACTTTGTGTGATTTATGTAGGAATCTTAGAGTGATTTCTAAGCAAAACTCAAAGAACAAAATTTTTTCATCTATGTGTCTACTGGCTCTTTGTAAAATTTTATAATTTTTAGATATATATATATATATATATATATATATAAGGGGTTATGGTCGATTTGGTATAGGTTGGTTTAGATGTACCGTTCGTTGAAAACTTTTTAGGAAAGATATGAGTTTAGGTACTTAAACTTGATTAGTTAAGGTGTTTAGTTAGAATAAGTATTTAATTATATACCTAAGCCACCCTAATATAACTATATGGGTTTGGGAGATATGTATAAATCGGCTTGGACTTAAAATAAAGTGGACTTGAAATAAAACACATGGACTTGGACTAAAACAAAGTGGGCTTAGACTAAAATAAAAAGGGGTTCGGATTACAATCAATGGACTTGAGTTAAAATAAAAATGGGCTTGTATTAAAATAAAATAGAATTAAATTAAAATAAATAGACTTAGGCTTGGATTAAAATAAATGGGCTTTGACGAAAACAAAATGAGTTTGGATGAAAATAAATGGACTTGGATATCCTAAGAACACTTAGTGGACCTTGGTACTAAAATGGCTAAGTTGGATCATACTATGAAAATATTGATGAAGACCCAAGTGTGGATTGAATTTCTAAAATGGTATGGATATAAATGGTTTGGTGCCTATGAGATATGAAATATGGTTCATGATATATGAAATGGATTAATCTTATTAGACGGGTCTTGAATTCCTTGTGTGAACTCAATGGTATGGAGTTGACGAGGTTTAGTACCCATGACTTGATGGAATGTGATTCATGATACATCATGTGCATCATACGCATATGGGATGGATTAAATTGAGAAAAAATATTGAGTAAAAAACGATGAGGTTTGGTAACCGAATCGAATGGATATTGGATAGGTTTGGTAACCTACTAGATAAAAAGGGTGTTAGCGGTCAAGCTGTGTGCGGACTCTAAGTCGTGTACCTGCATTGTTAGACAATGAATTCCTATTAACGAGTGGCTACAACAAGGGATAATTCCATTGTAGTAGAAGATGAGTTGCGGTTCACTTCGTATTAAATATAGAGTTGACTTGCTAATACTCAAGGTACCCGAAAATAAAATTTGATGATTCAAAATGGAAGAAGTCGAGAAAATCATTGCATATCACATGTATTACCCTACTTACCGAGCTTCGACTTACTCTGTGTTCATTTCATGCCTTGACGAGTAAAGGTGATATTAATGCCGATAATGAAACCGTAGGTTCCTCCCGGAAAAGGCTTATGTGTGACGCGAAAAAAAAATTATAGGATCTACCTTTGTTTGTAAATTACATTTTGTAATTTTTGTAATGATATTCGAGTACATTGGGTATGTGTATGGATTAAATTTGAGACTTCGGTCTCTAAACTATGGTGCATCTAGTCACGCCTTTTAGGTAATCGACAAAGGAGCTGGAGGCACCGAAGAGGTGGTAGCGAGCTTTGGTTTAGTTATTCGAGTATAAACTTAAGTGTCACATGAGCCCGAGGACCGGTGCGTTACTCAATAAGTAAATTCAACTTCTTGGTTTTCAATGAATGTGAATGTTTATTGCATGGTTTATATTATATGGCATTTGCTTAGACAAATGGATAATAAGAAGTATTTATAACATTATGCCGATTAATTATCGTGTTCCTCGCGCCGCTAGGACACACTAACAACGAGCCCTCCTAGCTGCATACTTGGATTGAGCTAAACGACTGACCATGGCTCCGGACTAGGATCCGGTGGCCCGGGTGATCCGAGTCCATGACTCGATTTAGCAAATAGTGTTCGAGTGATGCCTCCTTTGATCTATACCGCAGGTGTCAAAGTTTTGAGGATGATAATGCGTCATACTCTTTTGCCACGAGATCAATAGTTATCGGATACTATGTGGGAGAATATGATAGAGCGATATTCCTATCGCCATATGATGAGAACCTTCCTGCTAACACGAAGTTAGGAGGATCCCGACGAAATGGATGTATAACTAGGGTCTACCTTTGCCTTTAGTTTGTGACATCGCACGGATCACATGGGTTGACGCTATAGACTAGTGGAGAGTCGAGGCCTCTTTTTCACGTCGTGCTTGCTTTATTGATTGATAATTGGATGGAGTAGATGTGTGTCTAGGAGATGTATCGTATGACCTAGTATCCTATATACCTTTCTTTGTGCATCTTTTAATGTAACTAGACATTCCCTTTTTGGAACTAGCGATGCCCTATTATGTGACGTATGACATTAAGATTTTTGATAAGAAAACTAATCCGAACGTAACGTGATATGTACAAAGTCAAAGCATATAAAGGCGAAATCCCATACGAGTAGGAGGTGAAAAGACCTCCATTATGAACAATGAGAATACATAAGACGCATTGAATCGTCCGATAGACGTGATGCAACAACAGCAACAAGCTATGCAAGAACAATAACGAGTCCATGCAGAGCAAATGAGACAACTCATAGCTATGCATCAACCGCTTCCTCCTCCGCCTCGACATAGAAATGACGTGGTAGAAAGATTTCGAAAGATGAATCCCCAAGAGTTTACTAAAGGTGTCAACCCAATGATAGCGGATGAATGGATTAAATCAACGAAAGTGAGCTTTGAGTACTCGCAATTCACCGATAATGAGCGAGTATCATGCGCTATCTTTATACCGACTAAAGACACCCGAACCTGGTGGGAGAGCGCACGAATAATGATAGACGTGCCTCATTTGACTTAGGAAGGATTTAAAGAAGTTTTTTACAATAAATAATTCACGGCGAATGTGAAAGCTAAGAAAATCCGGGAATTCTTGAAGCCGAAGTAGGATGGTATGACCGTGAGCGAGTATGTGCAAAGGTTTGAATAAGGGTTTCGGCTTTTCCCTTTCATAGCGAGGGATGAGAATGCGAAGAAGAACCGATTCCTAGGAGGGTTAAACCCAAAGGTTCGGAGTATGGTACGGATGTCGGTCGCTCGGACCTTTCCGGATATGGTAGATAAGGCCATACCGACGGACGAAGATCAAAGACGGATAGCAAGGGAGATACAACAAAAGAGGGGAGCATTTAAATCCGGAGACTCTTCGTCCGGACCGGTGAAAAGGGGTCCACCCGGGAGGATCGCTAGAAGTGGTGGCCCGAGCAATACAAAAGCGGTCAAACCAACACCATATACACCAAGGTCGCTACCGGATAATCAATCGGGATAAATGATGAGTACTCCATATCGATGCAATAAGTGTGAGAGGTTTCACACTAGAGAGTGCCGACCGGATGTGAAGACGTTCTATATCTATCATAGGCTAGGACACGTATCATACAATCGCCTCCGATTGTAGAAGCAAGGACTCGGAAGGGTACCAACCCGAGTGTATACGATGACGCAAGAGGAGGTCGACCGGAGGTATGTGGTGATGATTTATGATAATGTCTCACTCCTTGGCTCGGTTACTTATGTTTTGATTGATTCGGTGCTACTCATTGATTCATGTCATAAACATTAGTAAAAAGCCTAGGCGTCAAATCCGAGACATTAGTCGTAGGGTATCTTATACATGTCTCTTATGGAGAACTTATAGAGTCAAAGAGTATAGTGATGGAGTGTCCGAGTACTGATTTAGGATAAGAGCCTAGAGGCTGATTTGATAATGTTAGACCTTCAAGATTTCGATTTGATCTTGGGAATGGATTGGCTAACAAGACATGGTGCCATGACAGATTGTCGAGGTAGACGAGATAACTTTTGACTTATCTAAAAATCAATAATTATATTTTAAAGTCTGATTCAAAGTTTCGAGATATACCGACCATCTCGATTTTAAAGGATCGAAAGATTCTAGGAAAAGGTTGTTTGGGATACTTAACGTACGTGATAAATTACCAAGTGGAGCAAAAGTCAAAACCGGAAGAGATGGAAGTGGTGCAAGAATTTTTAGATGTATTACTCAAAAAGTTGATGAAGATGCCACCGAGAGATAGATAGAATTTGAGATCGATCTAAAGTCGAGCACGACCCTAATTTTGAAGACTCCTTATCGAATGGCCCCTATCGAGTTGAAAGAGTTAAAGTCACGATTGCGGGACTTACTAGATAAGGGATTTATACAACCTAGTTCCTCACCTTAGGGAGCTCTAGTATTATTGGTGAAAAAAAAGAGGAGAGTTGGAGACTGTGTATCGACTATCGAGAGTTGAACTGGATGACAATAGAAAATAAGTATCCATTACCTTGAATAGATAATTTATTCGATCGGTTACGAGGCACAACGGTGTTATCTAAAATTGATTTGCGGTTGAGGTATCACCAATCGAGGGTACGGTTAGAAGATGTAAAGAAGACGACATTCGGAACACAATATGCCATTATGAGTTTCTAGTAATACCATTCAAATTGACTAACACTCCGAGTTGCTTTTATGAACCTAATGAATCGACTCTTTATGAAGTTTTTGGATCAATTCACCATCGTGTTTATTGATGACATCCTAGTTTATTCTAGGAGTGAAGAAGAGCATAAAAGGCATTTATAAGCTACCTTGTAAACGCTACAAGAGCATCGGTTGTATGTAAAATTTTCAAAGTGTGAGTTTTGGTTGGAACAAGTTGCATTTCTAGGCCACGTGGTGACGAAGGAAGGCATAGTCTTGGACCCAAACAAGATAGAAGCGATTCAAAACCGGCCTACTCGAAGAATGTATCGGAGGTACGAAGCTTCCTTAGCTCGATCGGTTATTATCGATGATTTGTTGAAGACTTTGCTAAAATAGCAAGGCCTTTGACTAACTTTATGAAGAAGAGCGTTAAGTTTCAATGGACGGATGCTTGCGAGGAGAGCTTCCAAGGGCTGAAACGAAGGTTAGTCACAACCCCGGTACTAACTATTTCGTCCGAGGATGAGAACTTTATGGTGTATACCAATGTTTTCAAAAATAGGCTAGGAGTGGTGTTAATGCAAAACGAAAGAGTGGTGCTTCTATGCTTCCTGGTAATTGAAAGAATACGAGCAAAATTATCCAGACGCATGATCTAAAGTTAGCCGCGATCGTCTTTGCCTTGAAGATTTAACGACATTATTTATATAGAGCTAAATGTGAGATATATACGAACCATAAGAGTTTACGGTACATCTTCACGCGAAGGAGATAAATATGAGGCAAAGAAGATGGTTCGAGTTGGTAAAAGACTATGATTGCATCATCAACTACCATCCGAGAAAAGCCAATGTCGTTGTTGATGCCTTGAGTAAAAAATCCGAGCAACAATGCACGTAATCCAATTATCACTCGTGAGGGATTTGCGAAGGCTGGAGTTAGAAATCCTCCCTATGGGCTACAAAAGCGTCATGTCAACTTTGTTAGTCCAACCGAGCTTTACAAGAAAGAATTCAAGTCGGGCAACAAATAGATGAAAGGCTGAAAGAGTGGAAGAAAAGTATACAAGCCGGGAAAAAGTCTTACTTTACGATAGATGACAAGAGAGTGGTTAGATTCGAGGGAAGATTGAGTGTTCCTGCGGTAGCAGATTTGAAGGAGGAAATCCTGAAAGAGGCACACACATCTCCATACTCGATACATCCCGAAGGCACTAAAATGTATCAAGATTTGAGACGAGTTATTAGTGGCACGGGATGAAGAAAGACGTGGTGAATTATGTGGCGAGATTTCATATTTGTCAACAAGTGAAGGCGGAACATCAACAACTCAGTGAGAATGTTACAATCACTAGCGATTCCGGAATGAAAATGGGAGCACATCATTATGGATTTCATCATGGGATTATGAAGATCGAAAAAAGAATCGGATGCCATTTGGGTGATTGTGGATAGGCTAACTAAATTGACACACGTCCTTCCGAGTAAAGACCACTTATAGCCCGAGCTAGTACGCCCAATTATATCTTGATGAAATCGTGAGACTACATGAAGTTCCGGTCTCGATTGTGTCTAATCGAGATCCTAGATTTACCGTAACCTTCGAAAGAGTTTGCATCGAACCATGGGGACAAGGCTAAACTTTGGCATGGCTTACCATCTATGGGTCGATGGACAATCGGAATGGGTCATACGGATTCTTGAAGACATGCTACGAGCATGCGTTCTTGATTTTTCTAGAAAATGGAAGAAGTACGTATGTCTTGTGGAGTTGGCCTATAATAATAGCTATCAAGCGTCCATTGGGATGGCTCCTTATAAGGTTTTGTATGGACGATGATGTTGATCCCCAATATACTTGGGATGAAGTAGGGGAAAGAAAATTATTGAGCCTCGAATTGGTGCAAAAAATTGCCGAGATAGTGGAAAAGATTCATCA
Source organism: Dovyalis caffra (assembly GCA_963924115.1). Taxonomy (NCBI): domain Eukaryota; kingdom Viridiplantae; phylum Streptophyta; class Magnoliopsida; order Malpighiales; family Salicaceae; genus Dovyalis; species Dovyalis caffra. Next base: position 554,474 of record CAWUPB010000030.1, read on the forward strand.
ACGGATGAAGATGGCCCAAAGTCGACAAAAAAGCTATGCGATCGGAGGAGAAGGGAGCTGGAGTTTGCAATCGGTGACTATGTTTTCTTAAGGGTTTCACCGATGAAAAGCATACTATAATTTGGGAAGAAAGGAAAAGCCGAGTCCACGATATATTGGATCGTTTGAAATACTAGACCGTATAGACGATAAGGCATACCGTCTATTGCTACCGTCAACCTTATTGGGAGTACATGATGCCTTTCACGTGTCTATATTAAGAAAATGCATTGGAGAGCCTAGTCGGGTTCTTGAGGCGGTGCCACCAAACTTGACGCTGGACTTAACATATAAGGGAATTCTAATCCAGATTCTCAACCAGACGACTTAAACACTTAAGGAATAAAGAAATTGCCTTAGTTAAAATTTTATGGGAGAATTATAAACTCGAAGAAATGACACTGGAAACTAGAAGAGGAAATGAAAAAGAAATACCCAAAGTTATTTGTATAAACCAAATTTCGAGGACGAAATTTCTTTTAAAGAGGGGAGACATGTAACTCCCGTGAACTTACTTAACGTAGCTATACATACGAAAATAATTTTATCTACAACTACTAAGTTGAAATTATAATTTTTGTGTCATGTTGTGTTTGGTGGGTTTAAGATGCTTGGGTAAAAAAAAAATTATTATTTTCGGTGTTTCGAAATTTAATTCCCGAGCCCAAATATCTTTTGAAATATTCATAATTATGTAAGCATAAATTATGTGTCATTTGTTTTTATATTTGCGGTGTGAAAATAGTTAAGGTTTATGGAAGTGTTTATAAGAATATCCTTTTTTGAGAAATTAATTAGTCAATATTTATTTTTTCATAATGTGTATTTAAAATGACCATGCAAGTGAAAAATATATCTCATTTAAGAGGTATGGTCGAAATTTTAGATCTAGGTAAGGTTAGGAAGTTGGTTAATTTTAATCACCTTTTAATTTTTTCATTTAGTTAGTGATGTGACATAAAATATTCCACCATACTTCTAATTGTACTTTCCTACTTAATTTTGGAAGGTTAAACACTTCAACTAGCCTCTCTTTTGTCTCCATCAATTGACCTCTCTTACCATAAAAATTGGATACTTGGCATATTAAATATGAAAGAAATAATGGTTTAAAAAATGTGATATAAAAAAAATAGAAGGAAAGCTTAAGACTTGCCATCTTTTTTTGTCAAAAATGTATCTTACAAAGAAATGAGAGAGAGTGATGGTTTTGTGAGGGAAGAAAGGGAAGAAAGAAAGGAGAAAGAGAAAGGAAAGAAAGGAAGGAGAAAGGGAAGAAAAAGGCTAAGAAATCTTAACCAAACACACATCATTGTAAGTAGGTTTCATTTAGCATTATTTATGCCTTAAAATTTAAATGTTCTTGTTCATTTATGAGTTTGTTTAAGCTATGTAATATGTGGTTATGGTAGTTTTTGTTGATGTTAAAAGTTTGATGTTTGGTGATGAATGTATGATGTTTTGATGATGGATTTATTTTGGAGGTACCACATGCTGAAAAATTTTTAGTTTTGAACTTTATGTGATTTATTTCGAGATCTTAGAGTGGTTTACGGCAAACCTCAAAGAATGAAAGTTGTTTATCTTTATGTCTACTAGCTCTCTATAACATTTTGGGATTTTTAGATTTATATATAAAGAGTTATGACTAATTTGGTACGGATCATTTGGATGTACCACATGCTGAAAAATTTTTTAGTTTCGAACTTTACGTGATTTGTTTAGGAATCGTAGAGTGATTTTTAGGAAAATCTCAAAGAAAAAAAGTTGTTCATCTATATTTCTACTAGATCTCCGTAAAAGTTTATAATATATATATATATAAGGAGTTATAACCAATTTGGTATAGGTTGTTTAGATGTACTATTGCTGAAAACTTTTTAGGGACTTAAACTTGATTAGTTAAGATGTTTAGTTAGAATAAATATTTAATTATAAACCTAAGCCACCCTAATATAACCATATGGGTTTGGGCTTAAAATAAAGTGAACTAGAAATAAAACACATGGACTTGGACTAAAACAAAGTGGACTTAAACTAAAATAAAAAGAGGTTTGGATTACAATCAATGGACTTGAGTTAAAATAAAAATGGGCTTGGATTAAAATAAATGGGCTTTGACAAAAACAAAATGAGTTTGGATGAAAAATAAATAGAATTGGATATCCTAAGAACACTTAGTGGACCTTGGAACTAAAATAGTTAAGTTGGATCATACTATGAAAATATTGATAAAGACCAAGTGCGGATTGAATTTCTAAAATGGTATGGATATAAATAGTTTGGGGCCTATGAGATATGAAATATGGTTCATGATATATGAAATGGATTAACCCTATTAGACGGGTTTTGAATTCCTTGTGAGAACTCAATGGTACGGAATCGACGGGTTTGGTACTCATGACTTGATGAAATGTGGTTCATGATACATCACATGCATCATACGCATATGAGATGAATTAAATTGAGAAAAATCATTGAGTAAAAAATGATGAGGTTTGGTAATCGAATCGAATAGAAATTGGATAGGTTTGGTAACCTACTAGATAAAAGGGGTATTAGCGAGTCCAGCTACTGTGCGTACTCTAAGCTGTGTGCTTGCACTATTAGACGATGGATTCCTGCTAACGAGTGGCTACAACGAGGGATAATTCCGTTATAGCGAGAAGGTGAGCTGCGATTCACCTAGATTACATATAGAGTAGACTTGCTAATACCCAAGGTACTCGAAAATAAAATTTGATGAGTCGAAGTGGGGAAAGTCGAGAAAATCATTGCATATCACGTGCATCACCCTACTTGCCGAGCTTCGGCTCACTCTATGTTTATTTCATGCCTTGACGAGTAAAGGTGATAATAATGTTGATAATGAAGGCTGTCGGTTCCTCCTAGAAAAAGGCTTATGTGTGACGCGAAAAAAAATTATAGGATCTACCTTTGTTTGTAAATTACATTTTGTAATTTTTGAAATGATATTCGGTATATTGGGTATGTGTATGGGATTAAATTTGTGACTTCGGTCTCTAAGCCGTGGTGCATCCAGTCACGCCTTTTAGGTAATCGGCAAAGGAGTTAGGGGCACCGCACTAATGCACATAAATGATATCATTAAATGTCCCAAGTTGTAACATTGTCAAGAATGAACATTGATTGTATGTGATTAGACTTGTGAGTGCTATGCTTATGCGATATGTTAGCAATAGGAGATCTCACACCTATTGACATAATGATGCCAAAACAAGCACTTAGGTGATTTATGTTAGAGAACATATCATTAGACTTAACTTGCCATGAAAACCCGTTTGGTTTAATCTATGAGAACCTCATACGAGATGGGCACAAATGGTCCTTAGACTTGAAGTTATCACGGTTATCTCATTAGAAGATTTATGCATTTTGACACTCGTTTCGATGAACCTAATAAACGGTTGCAAGTGAGCGATTCGTTGAGTTCACTAGGAATTTAATGGATGTAGGTGTATGACTAAGATAAGACATGTCATTCCTTGTATGTTAAAGGAGTTATCACATTACACTTCGATGAATGCTAGCCATAAATGTTACATTTAACGAAGCCGTGAACTATAGAGTTTGCCAAATCATGTACTATAAGTCTAAGTTTAAAGTTTGAAGGCTAAACCAATGCTAAGTTTTGATCACTTTTGAGAATTGCCTAGATTTGACCATTTTGATTTGTATAGGTTGATGTTTGGTCATTTGGATATACATATATAAGATTAAAGGATAATGAAATATTTATATCAATTTTTGGATATGTTGATAAGTTAATTTAATTTTGATGCGTTGAGGTTTATTGAATGGATTTAGGTTCGATTTATGCATATGTTGACTTAAATCCCGTAATGAAAAATGAAATGGTATATGATGTTATAAACGGTTTAAGTATAGGTTACGAAAAAATTGCTAGCCATAAATATTATAGTTAAAGAAGCCGTGAACTTTAAACCAAATAAGGACTTCTATTATGCAATGTGATTGAGATCTATGAGAGAGGACACGGTGCATTGACTTGCACTCTCGGATATGAGACAATGCGGTAACACTCTCGATTCTCTCGTTAGACTATGAATGTTACAAACAAAACCCCTTAGTTTTTAAAGATAACATAATTGATTGACCGATCTTTAGGATTCGACGTGAACGACTTATCTTTATTACAAATTTTGGTAAGAGCATTAAATTAAGTTTGGTGCACTCAACACACACCAATTATGAAATAATTAATTAAGTTATTGAGTTGTTATATAAGTTATTACCATACAATCGACAAAGTATTTAATAGTATGTAATGTAACTGTAATTATAATGCTTTCAAATAATATAATCGAAGGTGAATGTTGTGAATCTTTCCTTGTTTGAACCTTCTCTTTTAGACGAAAGAGAGGATGCCATTCTACTGATTTGATGCTTGATAAGAACACAAGAAAGATTAGGAATAGAGAGTAAGAATTCTTCTAGGCATGTCAAAATGGTCGATTTCTTAACCGTGTCAAATGGTATTCAAAGAAGCAAGTATTAGAGAAATTTTCTCATTTGTCGAAGCCAACTTTTGAGAGCAAAAGCATTTTTTTAGGGCTCTTTTTACGTGGGAAAAATAAAACACACAAATATGTCTCTCTAATTCTTTGTCTGGAGCTAAAAGAGTAAAGGGAAACACAAATACAGAAACATTGAAAATCCAAAAAGAAGAATGGATAGCAAGTCCTGGGATTATGAGATATTTGTATCAGAAGATGGTCCTGACAGGGATTCAAGTTTATAATTTTTTTTCAATCATTGGAGTATTTTACCGATGATTTGATGTGAATATTTCTCTACCATGAAGTTTTATCACATTTAAAAAGATAATTATCTCTGTTTTATTTTTTAAATGTACTCCAGCAATTTAAAGTTACAAAAAGCCTGGCCCCACAATCGCTAATCAGTCCCCTATTTTAGTAGGTCATGAGTTGTATCTGTTTGCTATTGTTTTTATTTAATCATCCATTCAAAATTAATTTCTTAGTAAAAAAATTGTTACGCTTTAAGAAATTATTTGAGTGAACTTACAATTAATGAATGTGGCCATCCAAATAGCTAGGTATTTATTTAGTGAAATATTGCAAGAATTAACAGTGTTATTTTTGTTTTGATGTAACATATATATATATATATATATGAAATAATGCAATCATGAGTATTTATGAAAGACTGTTATAGGAAAAAGAAATAACAATATGAGTCGAGTAGCTAGCACATCTCTTGACATGATGGTAGTTAGTAGCAATTATAGTGGTTGGAAAAGTCATCATGACCTTAATTAGAAATCAAATGTTGTGTCATAGAGCCTAAACATCAAGAGACATTGTATCATAATTTATAATTAGGCAATGGTAACTTCACAAATTAAATAACCAAGATTGAGTATCATATGCTATGATTGTTCTTAGGTACCTTTTCGATGATTATACTGCATCATCTAGTATATGCCCATAGTAGTAAATCCAACAAGAATAACATTGACATTTTCGATCTTTACGTTAATTTGATAAATTATAACAGTTACAGCAGTACTTACTCATGCTTAATTTGTTTTTGAATATTCATCGAATAATTAAAAACTATCAAAGGGCCAACTTCACGTTAGCAATTAATATCCTCCTCACCCTAAGCATTAGAGTAATCCACGTTCAAGCTGGATAATCGGTCAAAAAATCAGTCAATACTTCGATTTTTTTAAACCGGTCATTGTTATTTTGGGCAACCTTACCTTCTGTATATATATCACTGACTCAATTCTCACCATCTCAGACTTTACGTATACCGCAGTACCATGTTGAATTCCAATTATTTTAAAAGATTAAAAAAAAAAAAGTTACCAATGAGTTTCTATTCGTAACAAATCTAGGTACCATCACCCAAAGAGAAACATACAAATAAATGATTTGCAAATTATCTGAACAATCATAAGCGAAACAGTTTTCTTCGGTAGAGTTTGTTTTCCTAATATTTTTTAATATGTTTTTCCAAAATAAGATATTTTAAATCTTATTTATAAAAAATGAATAGTTTTACCATATAGGCATCTATATCATCTTTTTAATTAAGTGTTATAATACATATTTAATATAATAATTTAAAAAAATAAAAACATAAAAGAAAAAATTATCTTTCGCTCTCTGTTTTTTTTTATTATTATTATCTTTGCCCTAATTTCTTCAAAATTCAAATATTTCAACAAATCAAAGCCACAATTATTAGAAAAGTTCTTTAGCATATGTATATTGTCAATTAAGATATTTTTCTAAATTCTCTTATTTTTATTTATTTAATTTTGATAAAAAAAATTTTTTTCAATCCAAAAGACAGATAAAATTGGTTCCAAGACTAGAACTTTTTAGCTTGGAATAGTACAAAATGGCTTCAAAGGGCAAGTTATTACAAATGAAGCCAATCATGATGGAGTCACAAACGACAATTGTTGGGCGAGCAAGTGTGTCAAACAGTTGGCATACGAGATGGAGTTGCCTTTCTTGACAAAGTTTGCTTAAGCGAGAGCGAATTGATGGGGTTTTAAGAGATGGGCTGGATGGTGGTGAGATTTTAAAGATGGAAGCTTTTTGGATTTTATTGGATGGCTCATGGGAAGGTGTGGAGGGAGGGATTGGAAGTGACGATGAAGAAGTGGAGGCCATGGCCGTGCATTTGTGTTTGGTTGTGATGGTGTTAGTTTTTTGTTTTGTAGTTGAATAATTACCAATTAGGAGATTTTCATCTTTCAAGGGTTATGATGTCGCGTTGCATTAGGAGAGAAAAACAATACCTCTGGTTTTCGTATTTACTGCTTGTTTGTGGTTGTATTTGAAGTGCTACATATTAATAGAAGGGATGATTGAGCAAATAAGAAAATTAATGATATAGATAAAAAAAATTAGAGAGAGATAAGAAAAGAAGAAGAAGAAGAACAGACTAATATACAAGAAAAAATAGCAAAAAAGAGAAGATTAACATTTGAAGATAAAACATTTATCTAAAGAAATAATTTAAAAAAAACCTGGCATGTCAAGTTATATAAATGAGATGGTTCTTATGTGGCATAAAATACTTTATTTTGATAAATAAGTTTAAAACTATGATATTATGGTAACTAAGATTTAAAAGTGCCTTATTAAATAAAAAAAAAACTCTCTTCTCTACATCCACACCAACAACAACTGAAGTAGTTCCATGATCAGAAAGGATAACTGAAGTGCACACCTTTAATTAATATTAGAGAAACGTAACTAACAATCAACACATCTTCCAAATTGTGGTCTTGGAGTGTGACGATTGTTGGCCCCAGATCCAGGATAATCGTTGAGTTGTACGATCTTTCTTCCATCAGTCATATGCTCATCCTCTCGATCTTTAACCTGCCAGTGGATTAATATTTATGAACAAAATGGACTTGACAATTTTAGGATTGTAAAATCAAGCATCAAGGAATTAAATCTTATAATATATTTTGTTATTAGCTAATTTTTTATTTTTAGTACCATCTGGGTGCCCTCAAGAATCGGAAGAACTTGATCATAGCCATGCACTAGCCCTCCAATTCCTGGAGACATAAAATAATACATGAAAACTGAGTTAAGAAAGTATCAATTCTAATGGTTTAAAAAAAAACAGTGAAATTAAAATGGTAAGAGAGGTATTCAAGACATACTTCTTATTGGGATTGAATTGCTCCAATAACTAAGGTTAGAGATCAATAAAAAGTTTACTAGTAACCGAAAGAGTATTCCTGCCATTGCTGGAACAAGCTTCCTTATTGGCAATTTCTTCGAGTCTAATGCTTCTGATAAAAAAGGAAGTACTTAAATTATGCGTATATATCATAGATTCTTCTGCAGGTTTGTGATGCTGGCCAAAAATAAAAAATAAAAAATACATAGACTTGCCAAAGTCAAAAAGGTGACAAGAACACAACACATTTGTTGGGGTGGGGGGTTGCTCATTTTTAAGTTCAACCATAGGATCATATGGAAGCGAAATTTTTTATGTGTATGCATATATATATATATATATATCGATATCGGTTAAGGTGTGGATGTAATGAAAAATATAAATACATCAAATAACATAGTGGGTGAAGATGGAGCACACTAAATGCAAGTGGACGATGACAAAAGAATGTTAGTGTGGCAATTTATAGATCTTACCCTAATCTAGTGGAAATTATATATTATTTATTAGAGCCAAAAGATGTTCAATGCAAAGATCTACTTCACTTTTTCTTTTTTGGGTTTTGAACGGCTTATATCCATAGAAAGTGACAAATTCACATTTATGTATCTTTTCGTGAGTGTGCCAATAAAATGGGCAACTGAAAAGAGGTAGAACGAGCTAGGAGATATGCTATTTGATCACCAAAATAAGAAGTCCTGTCTGTAGCTGCAAATCAACAGTGTTTCTTTTCTTTATGTTCTTTTTTACATGGGTGGAGCACAACCCAACCCATCGCATGTTTGATATCTCCAATGCTTTTCTTAATGGTCATTTACAAGAGGAGGTTTACATGAATCAACCATTGAGATTTGTTAGCAAGGACCATCAACAACATGTATGCAAACTGCACAAGGCTCTTTATGGCCCCAAACAGGCTTCTAGAGCTTGGTTAAATACGATATCTACTTTTCTATCATCTCAGGGCTTCAAGAAATCACAGACAGACTCATCATTATTCATTTTTCAAGGAGGCATGCATTGAATCTATATGTTGACGACTGGGTTCTTACAAGAACTAATTCAAACTCTCATTGAGTATAATATCTCATCTCTTATTAAGGAGTTTGCCTTGCAAGATCTAGGGAAATTGCACGACTTTCTTGGCGTGGAAGTATCTTAACTCATCCAAAGATACTCACCTTTCTCAAAGTAAATATCTCACTGATTTACTTAAAAAAAATTAAATATGCAAGAGTGTAAATCTATGCACACACCTATGGCAACGCGACCTACACTTTCAAAGAATTTTGTAAGTGCTCCAACTGATATACATTAGCAAATTGTTAAGCGAGTTATCCGATATGTGCAAGGCACTATTCTCCATAGAATACAGCCAACAAATCTTATACCTCCACCTTGGTATCTTTCACAGATGTCGACTAGACTGGTTGCCCCGATGGCCGAAAGTCTACGGTGGGTTTGCCTTTTTTTTTTTTTTTTTTTTTTTAAGGCAAGAACCTAATCAGTTGGTCAATGAAGATTATTAAATAACTAGCAAACCATTGCACAATCGCAGAGAGTCAGAATATCATGCCCTTGCAAATGCAATTATTAAACTAATTTGGTTACAGTGTCTCCTAAAGGAATTATGGTTTCACCTTCAACAACCTCCCAATATTATAGTGTGACAATCTTGATGCCACCTTTCTATCAACCAATCTTGTTTTCTATGTACGAATAAAGCTCATTGAAGTTTGCCGCTAGGAGGGCGCAATATCGGGGGTTTGTCTGGTGAGTCACTATGGTTCGATTGGGTAATAAATAAATAAATAATTGCCACCTAGGATAAAGGAAGCAGTGATGTATGCTAAATACATGAAATTTGATTTTATTCTTTTCTTACTGATTTTCGCAGCAATGAAACATCCAAATCTAACCTTAGAGGCTGAATGATCAACTTAGTTTATTTAAATTAAAAAGGAGAATTTTTTTTATATGAAAAATCAAAATCATAAGTGATTCAGAATTCAAAAAGGAAAAATCAATCAAGAAAAACTTCAGTTCAATGACAAATTCAAATATTCAATTTACAAATTAATCATAAATACCTAAATTACTATTCTTTCATTGAATATTAAGCCTAGATTTACCTAGACCCTAAAATAAATCTTAATATTCCCTATATTCATTAATTCGAAGGATCCCTTATGAATTAATTTCTTATTATTGATTGATTTTGGAATTAAACAATTCTAGCTCGAAATAGGAAGAGAACTAAGACTAAACAACAATCTAGGATCCCTAAAATCATTTAATTCATCCTTTTATTTTTCTTAGGTAATCACGAAAACTAAAATAATCATGAAAACCTAATTTGCAATAGGAAGAGAACTAAGACCGAACAACAATCTAGGATCCCTAAAATCATTTAATTCATCCTTTTATTTTTCTTAGGTAATCACGAAAACTAAGATAATCATGAAAACCTAATTTGTAACTTGTGCTAACTTTTCATAATAATTACAAATTAATAAAGTTAGTTAGCTATCAATCACAATAGACAATCAACTAATTAGCTACTTAGATAATTATATATGCAATCATAATTAATTAAATTCAATAATCAATTAATTAAGTTCAAAGAAATTAAAGATACTCAAATCATCAAGAATAATTTTAAAGATCAAACTTGTGTCTCACATTTTTTTTTTTTTTTTTTTTTGCAAATTGAAGTTGAAATCTCTTGAACTGAATTAAAAAAAAAAACTTAGCCGAGTTATTCGAAGTATAAACTCTAAAATATATGTAAAAGAAAACGTGACTCTAATATGTAGTCCTAAAGGCTATTTATATATGTAAAGAAATAAATATGATAGCTTCAAAGTCTTATTTAGGATTATTCTCAAAATTAATTAGGACTTGTAGCTACATTGGTCTCTAGGTTTTGTTCGTAAAGTCCAAACCGATTTAAGGTCAAGAGGAAGCATATTTTGGACTTGCACTCTTCATGAAGGTTGTAGGCCTAATATCTTCTTTTGATAAGATCTTTAATCTTATTAATCCAATGTGTATATCTCCATTTATAATCCAAACACTAACTAGTATTCTAAATTTTCACGAGATCCGAATTTCTACCCCGACTTTGCAATCGATTTTAACGACCCAAAATAAAATGTATTTATACATTTAAACCTAATTTAAAAAATCTTAAATGTATAATTTAAATATCACGAAGGTGTCTTTTTCATTATGAAGCTTTAAGGATGTAAAATTCTCTTTTTCCTCGAAAGATCAATCTGCTGGTAGTGATATTTCACCCACATTAACACACTTTTGCTCTTTTATCTCAAATCTTCTCCTAAGCCACAAAATAAACTTAATCCAAACATTTAGCCTAAAAACACATCCAAATGAATAAATATAAAAAAATGAATATAATTTTCACCACATTTAATTTTTACACGTCCTCATACAAAACACTAAACTAAACTAAGACTCAATATTAACACTTTAATGATATCAAGATTGCAAATTCACAAGCAAGAAAACAACCAAAAGTCTCAAGAATCATAACACATCACGAATTAACATTCTTGACAAATCAAAAATTAATCGAGTATAATAATTTTCTTTCATAAGAGAATAAATTAAATTGGTAGATTATCACAAGATAACCTTTCCAACTTGAAGTGTTTGGGGTAAATATGTTTTTGCTCAAAGTCATTCCATAAAAATATACAACCATAAGTTTGTTTTTCATCTAATCTCACCTACTTAGATCACATGCATAACACAAATTAAAAAGAATTTTCATAAGATTGTAATAGGCTAAGGATAGGTAAGGAATTTACATGGATATAAAAGTATAAAACCAAAAGATTAAAAGAGCATTTGAACATAAACTTGAGTAAATAAAACTATTAAGACCTAAAACCTATCATCCCAAATTTCAAACACTTATCAACTTCTCTTCTTCTTCTTCTTCTTCTTTTTCCCCTTTTTTCTCCCTTTTTTTTATTCCTTTCAAAGCACATAAACGATTAACTTTCTTTGATAGAACATGGACAACCCGACAAATTCTTTTCTTTTTTCTCTTTTCTTCTTTTCTCTTTTATTTTTTTTAGAACTTGTGTCATGTTTTCCATCAAACTTGTTCTCATGAAGTTCATTTCATAATCAAAAAAGGAATCAATCTCCCTTTTTTTTTTCCTTTTTATCCTTTTTTCCCCCTTTTCGAGCACATAGACAATGAACTTTATTTGTTAGAACATGGACGAGCATGACAAATTCTTTTCTTTTTCTTTTTTTCTTTTTCTTCCTTTCTCCCTCTTTATTTAGAACTCGTGTCATGTTTTCCATCAACATTTTTCTCATGAAGTTCAAGTCATAACAAAAAAAGGAATCAATCTTCCTTTTACTTTTTTCAACCTTTATCTTCTTCAAAAGCAAATCAACCAAAACAAACTAGGCTTATTTTTTCGAATCACATTCCCCCACACTTTTTAAGAAATCATGCCATTAATAATTTAAATGTTCTACTAATTCCCAAGGTTAGGTAAAGATATTTGTTTTTCAATCAAAAAAGGCTTGTAATGGATTACATATACAACAAAAAGGGTTGATTAGGCTCGGAGGGGCTTATCAATAATAAATTATAGGGTAGGCTATTTAAGCTAAAATGCTTTATTCAAAAGACAACCTTAATCATATTTATGCTTGCAAGTGTTAATATAATCTCAAAAAGAATCAAAGCAAGTTCTAGAGTAGCAAATCAATAAAAGAATATCTCATTACAAAAAAAAAAAAAATAGAGATTGATATTGATGTTCAATCTTTAAGCTCAAAATCTCACATGATAAATGTCTACCAAATTTAATTCATCACCATTTCAAAATCAATTACTATACTAATAAATTTCAAATCATAAATCAATAAATTCAATCATGTTATGCAAATTTCAAACTCAATTAATTTATGCTCATTACTTACATAAATCTTGACATATTAAAAATTCTCTACCCCACACACACAAATAATTTTTTTTTTTAAATGTGAATTTAACTATCCAAAATCGAAATAAAAATTAAAAAAAATAAAGAAAATGAATCCAAAATAAATAAATAAAAAATCAAATCCTAAATCCTCCCTCCGCACTTAAATTTTATATTGTCCTCAATGTAAATCACATAATCAAAAATAATAATGGACTTATAAAATTATAAGAGATAGGATAAGAGAACAAATTTGACGATGGCTTTCTAGTCACTCTTGGATTGTTTTCCGAACATCACACTTGTTTAACATCATTAGCCCGACGTAGATAGTGCTCGTTATCCATTCTTATATTGTGATGTTCGATGACTTAATAGGCATTTTGCTCAAACTACATTACCACTGCACATGTGGTTTCAAAGATGTTAAAGCAAATGACTTTACCGTCAAACTCCATTGTGAGGTACCTTACCAACATTAATATTGGCTTGGGCTATTTTCAAAAAAGGTCATCTGATGATAATTGAAGCTGGATTTCATGAATTATCATCTTATATATTTAAAATATTGAAATCAACTAGAAAGATTAATTTATTCATCGGCACCAAAACTTCCTCAACTACCCCTTCATAGTATGCATTAGAACAATTTATCAATTATATAATAATAGTAGTTTCTTTCAAAGGTCTCAAATTTAAAGACGCATAAATAAAAAATGAAATAAAATTTATGGATGCAACTAAATCTAATATGACCTTCTCAACTCTAATGCTACCTATCTTACAAGGAATAGTGAACATACCTAGATCATTGCGGACACATTCTTCCATACACTTACCCTTTCATCACCTCTCAATTTATGCTCATTAATGTATAGCTCCTTGAGCAATTTTGTAACAAAATTATTTAAAAAAAAAATATTCAAGCAATTATTATGCAATTGTAAGGGAAGTTATCCCCCCTTTCCCCAATATATACATATATATATATATATATATATATATATATATATATATATATATATATATATATATATATATAATGGAATTGAAAAAAAAAAGATAGAGAAATAAAAAATAAAAATTGACTCTTTGTAGAAGAGTTAAACAAAAGGAGGTTATCTTGGTGTTTGGATTCTAGAATTTCTAACGGTGATTTAATATCACTATCTACTAATCTAGTAAAACTACTTTCGGATAAGTGTTAATCCTAAATTTCTTATTTATATTTTCGTTATATATTTTTATTGCATTGGTATTAGAGTCAAATGAGTAGCTATTTAATTATGTTAAATTGTATGTGAGTGGTGTATTCTTGAGTTATCCATGTATGAGATAATTTTTAATTACGTTAGAATGCATGTCACTATTAAAATTTTTATTTTTTTATTACGTTAGAATGCATGTCGATGCGAGGAAATGTTATGAATTTTAAATTAATACACAAAAAACAAAAAATTTTACTACTGTGGAAATTGAACCTAGGCTCTCTAGGTCTAAAACATTAAACTAGTGCTTTAGACTATTAAAATTATTGATAAATTAAAACTATTCTAAAGGGTCCGAAATATTTGTTATGAATTTTTCTATGGAAAATAACCAAAAAAAAATCATAATAATTAATATGGAGTGAATTAAATTTTGACGAGTTTTTGAAAAATTCATCTATATATTTGTGAATATAATGATGGTACAGAATTGAATTTTTAATGTTCTAAGAAATTTATTTCTATTATTATTATAAAATATGTAAGAAATTCTTTAATAATAATTTTTTAATGAAATAAATTCCAAGAAAATTCCCAAAAATATTTTATGCAATTCTTAGTGTGGTCCAGAAATGAATTTTTAACAATTTAAAATTTATTCCAAAATTTATATGTATGAACATATGTTATTTATGAATCATTACATTTTGTTTATGTTTATTCTTTTGATTGCTTCATAAATGTTTAACGGACATTATACGATAAAATTAAATGACTTCATTTTTTAATTAAACTATTAAAATCAAATATTTGAATATAGATGATGATAAAAAAGATTTTGAATTATTGATTTTATATCTTATGTTGGATTTCAATAATTAATTTAAAATTAGTGACTATATATATATATATATATATATATATATATATATGATGTCTCTTTATAGTAAATAATTAACAAAATGGCAAAAAAAAAAAAAATCATTGCTAATTTGAATAAGGTCGAAAAACTTAATAGGGATAACTATAACATATGGTATGTTAAGATCGAAGGATCATGCCTCCTATGGAAGTCAAAAATAAAAAAAATAAAAAAAAAATTCTGCTCTATCTAAAGTCCCAAGATTAGTCGTCGAATCAACGACCTATATTAACAAAGATGAATCATTATTACCTCTTGAAGCATAGTATTAAGTTTGCATATTGAACTCGTCCAACTGTTTGGTCTCTAGTAATAATCCATGTAGCTTAAACATTAATATAAGAAACGACAAAAATCAAGAGTGCTAGATCCAAGTCTTTATGCTATGTAGCTTTCCTCACAAGAAATCCTTCTTTAATAAGATGACGTAATTCCCTTCTTAAGAAGTTGGCACATTTTCTTTCTATAAAAAAGTTATGCCTCTCTCTCTCTCTCTATTTCTCTATGGAAATGTTGGCCCCTCCTTTTCCGTTAGGGAGTTATGTGGTTTGATGAATCATCTTATCTTCATAAACCTTGAATAAGGTTTCATGAACTTTTTCTTGAATTTTTCAAAAAATGCCATTCGATATAAAATCCTTTGGCCTAATGACTTATCAATTAATTGGACATATAAATAAGTTGGGCAAGGTATTTTTAGGAGGCCCATATTAGGAAACTAGTTCCTAAGTTACCTTTGTAGTTTATGAAATCCAAATTAGGAAACTGATTTTTAAAATAGGTAACTAATTTCTAAATTAGAAAACTAATTTTTAAATTAGGTAATTGATTTCCGAATTAGGAAACCGATTTCTAAATTAGAAAATTGATTTTCAAATTAGGAAATTGATTTCTATTTTAGGAAATTGATTTTCAATTTAGGAAATTTTTTCAAATTCTTTGTTTCTCTTTATCCATGTTAATGTTTAAACTTATGTGTGTGAATTAAAAGGCTTCTAAATATGTTGGCAATGTATCGATAAGTAAAATACACTTCTTTTATCTCTTAATACATAAAACAAGATTGGCTTTTAGCAAAACATCATGACTATCCAATTGTTTAGAAGGATTAATTAGTCCACAATAACCTTTTTATGAGTATGTTTTCCATACAATTCAGTCCTCATGTCAATTTATCATAGTGTGATCTCAAACTTGGTTTGTTTGAAGGATCATGCATCCTATAGAGGTGCGGAATAAAAAAAAAAAATTCCCTCCATCTAAAGGACCCAAGATCATGTCATTGAATCAAGTAACCATATATTCATGAATTAAGGCGATAAATAGAGAATTACCTCTCGTAGCACAGATCTAAATTCTTTAACAAAAAAAAGAGCCATCTAAGCATCCGTCTTCTATTGATTATCCACGCAATTTAAGCAACCATAAAAAAGCACTCAAAATTGATAGAGTGATAACTTCATTTTTTCTAATTTATTTAGTGTTTCTTATAGAAATCTAATTCGGGTAATTTTGCTACAACCCAATAGAGAGGGAGAAAAATGGTATGCTAGGGGTTTTTTAGAGAAAACGAATTTTTACTCTTTTTTTCCTCTTGGTCATGTGCCCTAGTATCCGTATTGATTTTACTGAATTAGGTCTCTCTAAAAATCCTTGTATGTTATCACATCTCTCTCTTGTTATTTATAGGGGGAGAGTTTACTTATCCTCCAAGGGCAAAGATGGGAGGTAACTTGTCTTAAATAGGACTCATGGTTGTTGCTTCCTAATCTTCTAAGGATTATGAGTTATTTAACATATACGCTTTTAATCTTTATCTATAAAGCATTCATCCTTATCCAATAAGGTTCATGTTTATCTTCCTACTATAATATCTTCATGTTTTTAATTAAACCTACTAGCTCAAAACTATTTTTCCTCAATTAATTACTTTGGACTATCCAAATAAATAAACTTAGATAATCTTAGGTGATCCACATTAGGAAATAATTTTTTAAAATACCATTTAACCTAAATTAGGAAACTTATTTTCATTTTAGGTTATTTACTTCCAAATTTGGGATTAACTCCCAAATTAGAAAATTAATTTCTAAAATAGAAAACTTTTCATTTTAGGAAACTTTCATAATTGAAAACTTTTTCTAATACCTTTTTTTCTTTAATCATATGAATGCTTAAACTTATGTGTGTGACTCAATAGGGTCCTAAATATGTTGGCAATGTATCAAGAATAAAATACACCTCTTTTATCTCTTCATACATAAGTCAAGATTGGCCTTTAGCAAGGCATCATGACGACTCAATTCTATAGGAGGATTAATTAATCTGTTATTACCTTTTACAAGTATGGTTACTATACAATTTAGTCTTCATGTCAACTTATCACGAGTGTGATCTCAAACTTGGTTATTAGTTTTGTTCGATTACGATCATATAAGTTTTCTTTGATTCTCAAATGTCTTAGCTCTTAGAGTAAACCAACTACACTTTATTGGTGTACTCCTACTATGGCCATAGATTTCTTGAAGTGCAATGTGATAACTCCATTAGCGTAAAATGAATGACATGTCCTATCTTAGTCATTCACATACCTTCATTAGATTCCTAGTGTACCTAACAATCGTCCATGTGTAACCCTTTATTGGGTCCATTGAAATGAGTGTCAAAATACATAAATCCTCTAATGAGATAACCATGATGACTTCAAGTCTAAGGACTAGTTGTACCCATCTCATATGAGATTCCCATAGACTAAACCAAATGGCTTCTCATGACGAGTCAAGTCTAGTGATATGTTCTCTAACATAAATCACCTAAGTGCTAGATTTGGTATCATTATGCCAATAGGTGTGAGATCTCCTATCGCTATCATATAGCACGAGCATAACACTCACAAGTCTAACCGCATATAGTCGATATCTATTCCCGATCGTGATACGACTTGAGACATTTAACGATATCATTTATATGCATTAGTGTTTATCTCACATCTTTCGATCAATTTTTAATGCAAATGCATATCTATGGACTTCTATTTAATTCTATACAATGAATAAATACAAATGAAAAGAGTTAATGGAAAGATTTTTTTATTATAATCAATGTAATAATATAATAAGTCAAACCATCTAAAAGAGTTGGATCTTGGGCACCTGCACTAATAATTTCTCACTTATACTAAAGCCAACTAGCCATATCCCTTAAACTCGACATTCGAGTAAAGGTCTCATGTTGCAACTCGTGATAAAGGCTTTGTTAAAGGGTCAGCTATGTTATCATTAGTGAGAACCTCTTTTATCCTTATGTCTCCATGACTATTTATCTCTATAATCAAGTAGTAGTGGTATAGTACATTCTTGGACCGTTGATGAGACATTGGTTCCTTAACTTGCGCTATGGATCCTTTATTATTGGTCATCAAGCTATATGACATTAGAATAAATCTTTGATTCTTCCATACTAAACCTTTTAGTATCATGTCATCGTATCTATCTTGGGAGACTCCTCACATTCTAAGTGATCTATCTTTATAGATCTACACTCTTAGATCGTAGGTTGCTCTCCCATTTCATATATGAGAAATTACTTTTAGATATCTTAATCTTTTGTAGTTTGCAACACAATAATTTTATAGCTAAGGAGTAGTTTTTTTTTAACTTTTCATGTTGAATAATCTTGACTAGTAGGCTCCCACGAAACTTTTATATATACAAGAGGTGTCTTCGGTTTTGATAAATAATCAAACTCTTTGATTTTTTGGTTAAAACATTGACTTTAATTCCTAGTGGCATTCTCAAGTCTATAAATAGACCTTTTGCATTTTTGCAAATCTTATTTACATGTTCTTAAGAACCATCAAGGTGTTTCATCTAAACACCTTTTTCGTTTGTCTTTTCTTAAAGTCAATGTCTAACATTACTATTTCATAAAGTGTTACCTTCATCATCCCTTTTAGGGCTCACATCTCTATGTGTTGAGACAATAAGATCATATATTTTTATCCTTTGATGAATTTCCTTTAAACTTATGAAGTTCTTGTGTTTATATTTATGGGATAGTTACAACACTTTGTAACATTTGTACATGGGCTTCTATTAATGAAGTTTCAATTTGTGAGTCTACTCAAATCTTATTGAGTTCAAATTTCCTTCCATTATTTATAGTATCCATAAATTCCATCCCAAAGAACATAACATGCATAGTCACGAAAAACACTTTTTTCTAGTGGCAGGACAATAACATCCTTTTTTTTTTTTTTTTGTTTTGGATATCTCACAAATCAACACTTCTTTTATTTAGGCTTTAGTTTATCTTTGTCAAACCTTTTGACATATATTTTACAGCCTCAAATCTTAAGAAAAGATAAACTCATTTTCTTTCCTTTTCATATCTCACATGAGCTCTATTTAAGTAGATTTAATTGGAACCCTATTCGCTATAAAGGTTGCGAGTAAGGAGTGTTTAGCCTAAAATAAAACAAAGATATTAATTTGAATCATCATGGATCACATCATGTCTTACAGATGATGTCCATAGAGAATCTCATTCTCTTTTAGGTGATCTAAAATTTTAGCATTTAAGTATTCATTGCTCGGATCGAATTGAAATGTCTTAATACTTTTACTAGTTTGTCACATGACTTTTAAGTCTAAACTTTAGAACCTTTCAAATGCTTTGAACTTGTGTCTTATAAGAAAAACATGATCTAGTATCATTAAAAGTTATATGATAAACATGTTCTCCTCTTGCTTAGGTGAACATGAGCCTATATACATCTTTATATGTAAGGCTTTATCAGTTGCTCTTTTCTCTTTTTCACTAAAAGGGGATTCATGTCTCTTTGTCAAGTAAACAAGATTTCTTAGACATCATTAAATGATCCTAGATATCCATTTATAAGTAGTTTGGATGTGAGATTTTTGTTTATATGGCTAAGTTGATTTTGCTGTAAATATATGTTATTTTAGATCATTTGAGTCTTTTAGTATTTATGCTATATATATATATATATATATATATATATATATATATATATATATATATATATATGAGAGAGTTATGTTAAAAACATATAATTATTATCAAGATATTTTTAAAAACACTCATCTTTAAAAATAATCATTATTCTTAAAAATAAAATACCTATTTAAAACAAGAAATGAAAATAACATCTTTTGTCTCTACTAATAATAATAATTAAGTCTTAGCACATTCCTACATGGTAGTGTGAGCTCATAAATACCTACATATAATGGTCCAACTCTTGATCCATTATAGTTATGTAGGTCATCTCCCTGAAGCTATTTTTTTTCTTTTTCTAAGCTCTTGTACATTTCAAAAATATGAGCACCACATCTAGTATTATATACTCATGAGATGAAATTAGAAATAACGAGGATTAGCTTTAATAACATAAATACCTAAGGTGGTGATATAACTATTTTTTTGCACCCCTTCTAGGTACTCCTTATAGTTTCACTTCCAATGCCCTTTCTTGTTGCAATGAAAGC
Organism: Dovyalis caffra; assembly: GCA_963924115.1. Lineage (NCBI taxonomy): Eukaryota > Viridiplantae > Streptophyta > Magnoliopsida > Malpighiales > Salicaceae > Dovyalis > Dovyalis caffra. The sequence goes on from CAWUPB010000030.1 coordinate 574,851, forward strand.
AAACCGCATCCTTGGGGCTATTATGAGCCTTAGTTTTTTTCACTCTTCTAATAGGAATAGCTAAAGACTTCTTCTTTTTGGGCTTTTTCTTGCCCTTTATTGCACCCTTTCCCTTGTTAATAAAAAGTATGAAACTCTTATTCTTCTTGTTAATTTTGGGATAAGCTTCCCTTAGCATGGATAACAACTCTCCAAAAGTCTTTTCCATATGCATCATGTTGAAGTTCATGATGAACTATCTAAAGCTATTGGGTAACGATTGCAATAATAGGTCATTGGATAATTCAACATCCATTCTAAATTCAAGCTCGACTAGTCCGTCGATATAGCCTATCATTTCAATGACATACTTTTCAACATTAGATCACTCATCAATTCTAGCTCTAAAGAGCTTTCTTGATATCTTATAGCACTCATGTCTAGTATTCTCCTCAAATAAGTTCTTAAGCTTCATTATGATATCAAAAGTTTATGTGCCTTTATGTTGACATCTATGCTCTTACATCACGAGTAGTAACCATGATGCTTTGAGTAATGATCGCATCATCTCTAGGTTTATTCCATGCTGTTTGAGCTTCGACTTGATCCCGAGGTGGCTCGGCTAGAAAAGCTTTCTCTATCACATACGGAATTTTTTTATGTTAGAGGACTATTCTCAAATTTATTTTCTAGTGAGGAAGTTTATGTGATTGAATGCATTACTTTCATTAATAGTCGATCACATCGATATGTTACCAATCATATTGTGCAATCGATAGGATAGAAAAATATTCAATTTGGTTAATTAAATTATATAAAACCAAACAAAGCATAAATTAAAGAAGTAAAATCTATATTGTTTTTCATTATTTTCTTCAAGTTCTATAACCTTCATAATATAAGACTCGAGAAAAATTTTTGATTTGTTTTCTTAGTGGATTAGGATCCCATCCTCTAACATGGATTAACCTTGAGTTATCTCAACAAGTCATACATAAAGAATTAGGTAGATAACTCCTTATCCTATCACATCTTATGCAAATACCAATCTTTGCCTATAAGCTTATTGGACCTTGTGTTATCTCAACAAACCCAACAACTCATTTTAAGTTAGGCTCAATGTTTGGGGACATCGTATGGCTCATAATTTATTTTTTGAAAGAAGAAGTGACCTTGAGTTATCTCAACAAACCAACAATGATGAAGAGAGTTCCCTCCTCATAACGTTAGAAGATAATTAACTTAATATTTTATTTGAAGGATTTAATTTTATTGGTCTCATCCTAGCATACATACTAATCAATAATCATATTATTCCTAATATGCATATTAATATTAATCACATAATATACATATATCTCATGCATTACACAAAAACTTGTGAATGGTAATGGATCTCTAATACTAGCCATTCGAGCTACAAGAAGACTAGTGGATCAAATACCTAGGTGAAAAATTATTATAAATTCTTCGAGAATGTCTTCATTTCTTAACATCTTCTCGTTGTATCTATTCTAATTTCTATCTTCTACTTTTACATTTATTTGAATAAGAAACCTCGAGTTACATTCGAGGGGAGTAAGATAAGAAGAGAAATACAATAAAGTAATAGAGAAGACATGATGCATAAGTCCTATTTATCAAAAAAAATTACAAACATTCATTCGAAAAACTAGGTTGATTCATCCATATCATTTACCTATACTTCAATCACATTGATACATGACATACTAATGAAACACATTTCTTTCAAAACTCAATTATAAATCTATGTTTTTGTTATTTTATAAATTTATCAAAATTTCTCTCAAATTCAATTTAAAAACTTTTTGGGCCTTGGGCCCACTTTGGCTCATGGGCTTTTATGCCTCGAGGGCCCATGGGCTTCAATGTCTAAGCCTTTGGCTTGATGTGCTTGTGCATGGCAACCCACAACCAGTAACCTAGTACATGAGCGCTAGCTAGTGACCTTGCAAGCATGTTTGGCATGCTCGCTAAGCCTACGGCCTAGCACGAAAGTGCCTAACCTACGTGCCTTACATGTTAACGCCTAGCTCGCACGCCTCATGTAAAGGCTCGGCTCGAACACCTTGCACGAGCCCGGTAACCAGCACTTGGTGCATGAGCACCTAGCCTATGGCCTCGCGCTTGGGATGGCATGTATTTCCTAGCATGTGCACCTCATGATCGGGCTCGACATGTAATGACTAGGACGTAAGTACTCGGCCGACACACCTTGGGTGCGAGCTCGGCACGTAGTGCCTAGTGTATGAGCACTTGGCCTTCATGCCTCATGCATGGGCCTTGTTCGCCCAGCATACAACTAGCCTAAGATTTTTGTGCACGCGAATGCCAACGTCAAACGTCAACCTCGCACGGCCTCATTGATTTTTAACTCAAATTTTAGTTTTAAATTCATATAAAATATCAAAAACATAGGATTTACGATCAGGCATAGCTAATTCAAATAGTTAGTTATAATTAATGTGATATATAATCAAAGATTCAATTGAGGCTCGATACCAATCGAAGGATCATGCATCATACAAAGTTACGAAATAAAAAAAATCCTTCATTTAAAGGGCCCAATATCATGTCATTAAATCAACTAGCCATATATTCATGAATTAAAGTAATAAATAGAGAATTACCTCTTGTAGTGTAGATCCAAATTCTTTAATAAAGAAAGGAGTCATCTAACCATCCTACCTCTATTGATTATCCACGCAGTTAAGACAAGCATAAAGAAGCACTCAAAATTAGTAGAGCGTTAGCTCCACCTTTTCCGATTTGTTTAGTGTTTCCTATAGAAATCTAATATGGGTAATTTTATGATAACCTAAAAGAGAGGGAGAACAGGTGGCGTGCTAGGATTTTTAGGAGAAAACTTTTTTTTTTCTTGGCTTGTGCCCTAGTTTCTATATTGATTTTGCTGAATTCTCTCTCACTTAAAATCCTTATATATTGCCATATCTCTCTCCTTTTATTTATGAGGGGAGAGTTTCCTTGTCCTCCAAGGATAAGGATGGGTTATTCCTTATCCTCCAAGGACAAAGATGTACAGCAACGTGTCCTAAATGGGACTTATTGTTGTTGCTTCCTAATCCTCTAAGGATTAGGAGTTATTTAACATGTGAGCTTTTGACCTTTATCTATAAAATATTCAACCTTATCTAATAAGGTTTATGTTTATCCTCCCACCAAAATATCTTTAGACTTTTAATTAAACTTAACGGCCCAAAATCATTTTGGTCCAATTAATTAATTTAGACAATCCAAATAAATAAACTTAGATAATTTTAGATATCTAAAATTAGGAAATAATATCTCAAAATACCCTTTAACCTAAATTAGGAAACTCATTTTCAATTTAGGTTATTTACTTTCAAATTTAGAACTAACTTCCAAATTAGAAAACTAATTTCTAAAATAGAAAACTTTCCATTTTAGAAAACTTTTTATTTTTGAAAACCTTTCCAAAATAGAAAAATTTTATAATTGAAAACTTTTTCCAATATCTTTGCTTCTCTTTAATCATATGAATGCTTAAACTTATATGTGTGACTCAATAGGCTCCTAAATATGTTAGTAATAGATCAATAATAAAAGATACCTCTTTTATCTCTTGATACATAAGTCAAGATTTTCCTCTAGCAAGGCATCATGACTACCCAATTTTCAAAAAGGATTAATTAATCCATTATTACCTTTCATGAACAGGTTACCATACAATTCGAGTCCTCATGTCAACTTATCATAGTGTGATCTCAAACTTAGTTATTAGTCTTGTTCAATTATGATCACATAAGTTTTCTCTAATTCCCAAATGTCTTAGCTCTTAAAGTAAATCAAATATGCTATATTAGTTTACTCCTAACTATGACCATAGATTTTTTGAGTATACATTCATCGAAGTACAATGTGATTACTTCTTTAGTGTAAAAGGAATGACATGTCCTATCTTAGTCATTCACTTACCTCCATTAGATTCCTAGTGTACCCAACAATTCGTCCATATGCAATCCTTTACCTGGATCCATCGAAACGAGTGTCAAAGTACATAAATCTTTCAATGAGACAACCATGATGACCTCAAGTCTAAGGACCAATTGTACTCATATCGTATGAGTTTCCATAGACTAAACCAAATGGATTATCATGATGAGTAAAGTCGATGATATATTCTCTAATATAAATCACCTAAGTGCTTGTTTTGGTATCGTTATGTCAATAGGTGTGAGATATCATACTCGCTATCATATAGCATGAGCATAACACTCACAAGTCTACCTAGGCATGTAGTCAATGTCCATTCTTGAACATGTTACGAGTTAGGACGTTTAACAATATCATTTATATGTATTAGTATTTATCTCACATATTTCGATCAATCACTAATACAAATGCATATTGTATGGACTTTTACTTAATTTTATATAATGAATAAATACAAATGATAAGAATTAATGGAAAGACTTCTTTTATTATAATCAATAAAATAATATAATAAGTCAAACCCATCTAAAATGATTGGATCTTGGGCACCTATACTAACATTGTTATCTATTCGATTATGATCACATAAGTTTTCTTCAATCTCTAAATATCTTATCTCTTAAGTAAGCCAATCAAGCTTTATTGGTATACTTTCATTGTGGCCATAAATTCTTGAGCGGATATTCATCGAAATTCAATGTGATAACTCCTTTACCATATAATGAATGACATATTCTATCTTAATTATCCACCAACCACTATTAAATTTTTGATGTACCCAATGAATCGCCCATGTACAACTCTTTACCGAGCTTATCAAAACAAATGTCAAAGTATACCAATCCTCTAATGAGACAACCGTAATAACTTCAAGTCAAAGGACTACTTGTATCCATCTTGTATGAGATACCCATAAACTAAACCAAATGAGTTATCATGACAAGTCACGTCTAGTGATCTCGTTCTCTAGTATTATTCACTCGAAATCTTATAGAGGAACTTGTTCTTTAACAAAAAGAAAATTCAGTTGTCATTTATGATAACTAGAGTGTTATACACTTAACTAAAAACCAAACACATCATGAGAGGACCAAGCATTGATATCGGGTATCATTTTATTTGTGAAGCAGTTTCGACAAGAAGATTGCGAGTGAAGAAAGTTTACACTAAAGACAATCCAATTGATGTGTTAACTAAACCTATTATAACAAATTAGTTCACACATTATTTGGACTCGAGTGGTGTTAACAAAATCAAAGTGTGTTGCTTGGAAAGAGAGGCCCGACCTTGTGAAGGAGAGAGATACGATTGTGTGAGTTTTCTTCTCTCTCCCGTGCTTCATGCTTCGCCCGTGTGAAACATTTGTCTTGTGCTCATGTGCCTTAAGCATTCATCGGTGCATGCTGGGATTTTGTTGGAGGAAGGAATCTGTTAGTCTTAATGTTGAAGTCAATATTTTCTTTCTTCACATCTCTTGTTTCTTACACCAAGTTAGCTCACATAAGCTTAGAGGTGTGTTTTGAGGAATTATTTGACATTCTTGAAGGTTTCTAGAATTCAAGACAAGGTGGAGATTTGTCATATATGGCTTGAATTTTATGGGCCAATAATATATTTAGTGCATTAGGTTTTTTTCTTTATGAGTATGAGGTATTTAAACCTCTTTATGTCTCTGTTTAGGAAATAAAGTAAATGACAAAGACTTTGTATTGAGCATCCGGGGTTCTAGTATTCTCCTATTATCAAGTTAATAAAACTTTCCTCTTGTCCATGGAGTAGACAATTTATCGAACCATGTAAATTACGTATGTTGATAATTCGTTTAGCTTTATCTTTTGATTATTATATATCATTACTTGTCTTGTTTTCACTATTTGTCATAATAAAAACAAAACTCGAGTCATCATTAATGAACCACTATCTAACCAAAAGAATATTTTTATTGATAATATTTTGCTAATTCCATCCATCAACAACTTCTTAGGTTGTATAAACTTGTTTTTTGTATTTAGTGATTTAAAATAATTTGATAAAAATGCCCCTTTAACTCAATAAAAATTGTCGTTTCGAACAAACGAAATTAGCATTCATGTGCGTTATTCAAAATAGTTCAATATGTAACCAGGCTTGCCTAGGTTCGAATCCCTACATATGTGTTTGTGTATTTTTATTCTATTACACATACTATATTAATTTAAAGGAGCATTTTCATAAATTCATGTTATTCAAATGTTGCGTCTTGTAACATTCAATTTTAATAAAATTAATTGATAAATTAAGGAGTATATTAGAGAATATAAGCAAAATAAAAGAATACAATTGACTTATTTTGTTTATAGAAGGGTACGATGAGAAATATTGCAATGAATTACGGGTATATTAAAAGATTTTTCCTTAATAATGCATTTGGAGTTGTGTAAAAAAATCTTAGCATAATTTTAAGGATGTGCATCACCAAAAGAAAATCAAAAACAATATCATAAGTTTGTATAAGAAAAATAAAATAAAATGTAGGAATTAATTCAGAAATCACATAAAAAATTACATTATTAAGAGAAATATAATAAAAGATTTTCCATAAAAAATAAATAAAAACTATAAATATTTGGGAAAAAAAATGAAGGAAGACATCTGGCTTAGTAACACTAGGTTCGTATGCTTTATTTTATTTTTAAGAGAAATGAAGATAGTCCGAGTAAGATTTTTTTGGAAAAAAAAAAACAAAAGAATAAAAAGAAACGACGCATCAGCCACTGAGAACGACATGTTGCCTACTGCTTCCTTGCAGTAACTCACTAGTTACTCGAAAATTAAGGGCTATCGACCATGGCGGTCCAAAATGCTTTTTTTTTTTTTTTTTACAACTTTAATTCAACTAAAAAGACATACGACTTATCCAAAAAAATCAATAAACTCCTTTGCAACTTCAAAATCTATTTGAATCCTCTTCAAATGATCTTAAATCAAAATGAATGTCTTGAAACAAAAATAAATTTTGGTGCTTACTTTTTAAAAAAATGATGAGTTTCTCATTACTATCAATCAATTCAACTCATTTATATGACTTCTTCGATGCTTACTCTTTTTTTTTTTTTTTCAAATCAAAATTATGGTCCAAAAAGTCTTGATAGTTCGCTTCTCTCTCATTTTTTCTCTCCCTAATTTTTGCCTCTTTCACTCTCCATGAATGGAATCAGGACCAAAATACAACTTAAGTGAAATTTAAAGAGTACTAAAATGAAGCAAAACACAGGAAAAGTTTTTTTCAATGGCCTGGATATTAGGATTTTAAGTACGGAAGAGATTTTTAATACATAAGTCCACGAGTAACATGTGTGCTCATCTTAAATATATGAATAGTAAAGCTACATTTCATTTCATTCCGATAACGATGAAGCTACCACACTTTTGTGTAATGAGTTAATTATTCTCCTACCTTTTATTTTGGTTGTTATTATACTTTTTATTTTTATTTTTTGTTTTATTCTTTCTACTTTAATTTGTACTAAAATTCTGTTAATTTATATTAGCTAGAAATTGAATTGAATTTTGGTCAAAAATATCATAAAATGGCCAAGTAATTCTTGAAAAAATAATTAATGTATGGAATAGACAACCAAAACGTCTAATTAGTATTAAAAAAAATTCGGTCTGAAAAATTATTCATTTAACTTAATGTCATTTCATTTTGGTATCATTAGAAAGCACAATCATTCAATTTCATTTCGATATGATCAGTACTCATAAATGGCATAAATTTTCCAAAATCATAAGCTTTTTTTTTTCTTTTTTTCTTAATATATATATTGAGACTTGGTTATAAAAGTTTCGAGAAAACATAAGTTTTTCGGACAATAGAAAGTATAGTATTTTCTATATAAATCTACTTTTAAAACTCAAACACAAGAGTTAACTCCGATAATTTTAAAGTAAAAACGTTAATTTTTTAATATATAAAATATAAAGTATAATGAATTCCAAAAACATAAAATGGTAACCATAATTAACTTATGTGTAGTTGACTAGCTAGACTTCAATAATAATTACTGAATGTATGAGAAAATCATGGCGAGATTAATAAATAAAAATAAAAAATTACAGACAAAAAATAAAAATTAGAACCAACTTTTATTCCGCTGGGGATGGGGCAATAACAGGTGATGGTGCTGAGGCTGGAGAATTCGTGTCGTTGACATGCGCAAATCCAAATTTCTTGATAAGTTCATTTGCAATCAACTCATTTGCACCATCTGATGGATGGTATTCATCCCAAAACACGTACTTGCTTCTATCCTTGCACAACGTTGATGCAGGAACACATGTAAGCGCAGGTCGTATTTGCCCAAAGGAGCAGCAAGGGGAGTCCGAGTTATTAAATCCTACAAACCCAAAATTAATTAAGAACCAATCACGAAAATTAATGCAGGAAAGAAAAAAGTCAATATACTTGTTGGTATTGAAATTGGAAAACCGGTAAGCTACTTTAAACTATATATTCTGATTTATACGTATATATTACAACTGTGTTACTAAAACACACGTACGGTACGTACATATATGTCGAAGGATCTCTTGCATATATCAAATTCAAGGTATCTAAATAATTAACAAATGAGACCACAAAGAGTGGCAGACTTAGGAGGTTTCTTGGAAGGGCAAACATAAACCAAAATTAGACATTTTTTTATGGGTTAATTAGGTGAATTAATAATAATTAGATTCAGATGTATACAAGATCTGCTGCTCATTAATTGTCATTCCTATGTATATACGCGCTACTAAGACCTACAGAAGAGATATGAGCTAGCTATTGGACAAAATTAATCAAAAGGAGGGGAAAATGAAGCAGAGTACGTACGTACGTAAAATGAGGGGAGCGGCTAAATAGAAAGGGATCATACGCACCGTATTTGTATGGGTTGCTGATGACATCGTCAACAACATCATAAGCGTCTCCAAATTTGAAGCTCGCATTTGCAAGTTTGGAAGACAAATTATCTAATAACTTGCCTGAAGCTCGATTGAAACTTATAGCGAGCTTGTTTGTTCTATCTTGACATTCCCCAGTTGTACTTAGGACCCTTTGGAGAGGGATGCAACCCATTGGTCCCAACCCGAAAACCATCAGCTCCCGTGCTCCTAATCTATGCAATTGCTGTACAAAAAAACTCGCACATCATGACTACTTTACTTTTTGAAACTGAAACCGAAGGATTTTCTTGTTATATATACTCTCTAATTTGAAAACAACTACGTACATACGAATAACTTTTAACTTACTTTGAGTTGTCCTTCAAGAGTTCCCATTAAATAGTCAACGAAGGTCTGATCATTATATTTCCAGGAATCGCTGTAAACTGGCATCAAATAATTGTTGATGAAGTCATTGCTTCCTAATGCAACCACATATCGAGCTTCTTGGAAAAACTCCTGTGCTTTTGCTTTCCCAATTTTGTTCGTTATCAGCTGTTGCGTTCCTTGAAATAACTCGATTTGCTTATTGAGAGAAAGCCTTTGAATCTGTGCCAGTTAGATTATACTTAATTACGAGTTTCAATTTAGTCTTAGAGCTAGCGTGTGTGTGTGTGTGTGTGTTTCGTGTGTATGCATCTCTTGTACTCCTACTCCTAGGAACTGATTAACTTACAAAGTAGCCACCAGTTTCATTCAAAATGCCACCACCCCCAGAAGCATAGTTTACACCATTTTCCAGTATTGCATCTTCTGTTAAAGATGGGTCTAGAAAAGCTGGTGGTCTTGGTAGACCGGTATTGTCACCTGCATATGTATATAAGCATTACCATTATTGATGGAGAACTATTATGGGTAAAGTAAAAGAACATACACTTCTTCCTTGGCTTAATTCGATCATCACAAATTTTAATATGTAGCAGCGGCATCTAATTAGACATTACCTATTATATCAGCAACCGTCCGGCCATTAGTAAACCTGCCGTTAGGCAGTCCATTGCCAAAATCTATGCCGTACCATGGCAAGCTTGCCTGAGCAAGACTCCTACTGAGGTACATGTTGTTACCGACATCAGAGAGTGAATCTCCGAAAATGAACTGCACAACCTTGCATTGGCATCCATCAATTGCAACCCCTAGGATAGCCACCGTCAGTATCATTAAGACGACCTCAGACTTCATTTCTTTGCGAACAAACTTTTCTCTTTCCGGGTTCTTCAGATTATGATTTGAAATATCACTATGCAGGTTTTGATTTAAACAAATGCGAAAGTAAGCTGCCGAAGAGATTATGGGGCGTTGGAACCACTTAAGAATGTTTTTTGCGACAGCGGGTAGATATTGTTTGATGAACCAACTCTTACACTGATTCAAACCTACTGCAGCTACTAGCAACTTGTGGTTTGTTACAACGGCATCAAAATTATTCTTCTCCATCTTCTCTCTCTCCTTCTGTATGTCACGTGTGCTGTTAACTATAACTTAGTGTCTATAGTTTATCAAAACAATTAATTGATCCTTGTAGTATCAAAACTAATGAAATAATCTTTTGACCAAATGTTGATTATGCTTAATTAGTAATATTTTGTTACAAAAATTACCTTTTTTCTTATTAATTTTTCCATCTTATCTTTTTCTTCTTTTTCTTTGAGAAAAAAAAATGAAAAGGACATTTTATTCAAAACTCCAATTATGAAATTTTCTCTCCCCCACTTCACATCTCAAAAGGCAAGGTTCTTATAGAGAACAAATAAAAAAAACAAAAACAAAAACAAAATGAATTCAAAAACTACATGAAATGTACTAAAAAATTAAATTACAAATAAATTTAAAAAATATAAGGATCAAATATATAATTTATGAAACCATGAGAACTAATTAATTAGTTTTATTAAAATAGAGGATCTAATTTATAATTAACTCTAATATATATATGCCACAAATCATTCCATTTTGGACAAACCTCATTCTAGCCCTTAATATATTATCCCACTGTCAATTGAGTCCTACAGCTTTTGATGTATCAATTTTACTTAAAAAACTACTACCTGGTTATCAATTGAGTCTCAAACTTTTGATTTTATCAATTTTACTCCAAATGTATTGAACCTTTCACAATGTCACCTCTTAATTCATATAATGTTAGTGATAATGAAATATTCACTCCAATTTGCATGTTATATAGTTAAGCGCTTGAAGAATTAAAATAAACCCGAACATGCCTTAAAAAATAATGTTATCATTAAATCATGTTAAAATCCTTTTTTTCCCCACTATTTCATAAGCTCGTATAAAAAAGAAACTTTATTATGATTTGGTGTTAAAATTATTCCTTATAGTGTAGTAGAGCTGTAGAGTTTATTTTGACGCTTTTAATGAACCTTATATGAGTTTATCCCATCAATCCATCTATTGTTAGTGATAGTTACATATTCTATTCAATTTGTATAAAATTGTTATTAAATACGTCAAAATAAACTCCAATCTCCCATAACAATAATTTTAACTTCAAATTATAGTAAATTTTCTTTTCATATGAGCTAGTAAAGTGGAGGGAAAAAATTACTGTGATTTTATGTTAAAAATGTCTTTAATTTACGGTATATTTGGGCCTATTTTGACGGCTCTAATGGAAGCACTTAACTAGTCTATATAAATTGAACATAATAATTAAATATCACTAACAATGGATGGATTAAAAAATGTCAGTGTCTAATGTTCACTATATTTGAAGAAAAATTGATAAAATCGAAAGATTTAAGACATTAGACTTAATTGATAGTGATAACATTAAAAGGTTTGGAACTTAATTTATAATGAGGTAATACTTTAATTGATAATGACACCGTCTAATGTTACTGTAAGTATTAAGGTTTGGATTATTATTATTATTATTTGGAATTTTTATGTTTTAAACCTGACAAAATAGGAATTAAATATAAATTGTCAAATTTTGTGAGCTTTGTATGATAGGCTTATAGCTAAACTGACGAAAATTCGTCATTAATCAATTAGTACGGGATATAAGACGACTATGCTAATCTAACAAAACTTTACAAGCAGTTTACGAGTATATAGCCCTACAGTGGTTATTGATTAATGAATTTTTTATTTTTGAATTAGTTTGTGTCTTGTTTATCAATGGGGGAGGTCTGCAATTTATTGGGTTATTTCAATATAAATTTTTGAAAAAACATTTGTTAACAAATGAATTGGACTCGGATATATAAACTTTGTTGGGCTCTAGGACTGGTGTGTGACATGGGAGTGTGCAGATGGCTTCCATTCCATACGCCATTTAGACTTGATGTATTCTTAGTTATTTCCAAATTTTATTTATTTTTTTTTGGACGTTTATTTTTAGTTTTTATTAATTTTTTATTCATACTATGCTGCGGGGTGAGACAGAACATGTAAAATTATTTTAAAAATAATAACTTAAATTTAATAATCTGTATTATATTATGAGTCTATCAAAATATATCAAATTTCAAGTAAAAAAGCCATTATTTAAAACAAAATCTGAAACAAATTATTCGAATATATATATATTGCAAGAGGAAGGGGCTGCTGTGGCCAACGGAAATGGAGGAGGAAACCGATGGAAATGGAGTAAGAAAGGGTGAAGTTGTGGCCAATGGCTTTGGGTTGTTTTGTATGATGGGTGTAGAGTTTGAGTGGTGCTGGCTATGGAGGTTTTTTTAAAAGAGATTGTTTTGTGTAGGTTTCTTTTGTGAAAGAAATAAAAAGGCTACTCAATTTTAAGCAAGAGAGAAAGAGAGGTTATATGGTGGAGTTTTAGGGTTTTGAGTAAAAACCTAATTCACCCTTCACTTTTCTTCTTTTCTCAATTTCTAATCTCATCTTTTTATTTTCTCTTCAAATACACTTCCAATTAGGATTTTTTTTTCAATTAAGGCTCTAATTAAAATTTCCTTGGTTTCAATCTCTCATATATATATATTTTTTAATTGGATCCCAAATCCCAATTTTTATTTATCTCCTTCTTCTTTTTTATTCTTTTTTTTAATTCCTCTAAAATCACAAAAATAATGAGATTCTTAAAAAAATCCTAATAAAAAGGTAACAATTCATAAAATAAAATAGGGTTAAAAATTGAGTGACAACAAACATATACAACAATTACCACACTTTTTTGGATTTTTTTTTTTTTATAAAAACATATAGATAAATAGGGTCATTTTATAATCTTTCTTTATCAAATACTCACTAAGGCAAAAATACTACATGCATCCGGATGGTTTAAATTCATATAGAGTTCTTTATAATTTAATTGAATGCATTTTTTCGAATAAAAATTACATGCTTCAAAGATTTTAACTCCTTCTAAAACTATCATATAGGCATATCATTATCAAGTGAACCATATAAATAGGTTATGATGACATCCATTGAATGCATATGAAGATTTTCATGTGTTGTTAAGTTAACAAGATAACAAAATATAATTGCATCCATTATAAAAGAATATATCTTTTCATAGTCGTGCGAGAGATCAAGATGTGTAAAAATAGTCTTCCATATACTCTCATTTTCAATATTTTCAACTCGTTTATTATGTTTATTCTCTCTTTCTAATATTGAAAAAATTGTTTTATCAAAACTATAGTTGTCATACCCTAATTTTTGCTCATTTTAAACTTTTAATTGTTATTTTTAGTTTCTTTTATTTCTTCTTTTATTTTTATTCTTTAGTCTAAAAAATACAAAAAAGGAAATTGGATAATCAAGAAAAAAATTTATTTGCTTGGAACTTATTACAAAATTATAGAAAATTACAAAAAAAAATACAAAAAAATACAAAAAAAAAAATACAACAAAAAGAAAATAGGGATGGAGGGACAAATCCCCTAAATCTTTAATGCATTTCCTAGTTATCTTAGATAATTCCTCAGCTTAGTTTGCTATCCAAGTTTAGCAACCATTTACTACCGCAATCGATCCAGACCTTCCCTTACATTTGCCTCATCATGCCGCAACTCCAAGCAGCTAACCAACTCCCCACAACTCCTATAATCATTCCCACAACCCTCATATGCTATAATTCCTATAGCATACAACCGCCAACATCCCCACAACCCTACAAAATTCCTTACCATCATGGTAGGGAACCAACCAATTCTTAACATATATAAATAGAAGCAGGAACAACAAAAAAAGGGATTAAAAAAAATTAGCGAGTTCAAAAAAACATTGAAAGAGAAAAAAAAAACACAAAAGCAATCGGAGATAAATCGAGCCTAGTTACTGGAATTGAAGACACTAAAAAATAATAATAAGAAAGAAAAGAAAAGAAACGAGAAAAGGGAAGAGGATTTTACCAAATTTTTCTTAAGCGTAAGCAACCTATCGAGGCTTTTTCTTCATCCTCAATCCGAATTCTTCTTGAGGTAAGCTATTCCTTATTTGCTTCAATGTAATTTATTTTTGTGAATGTTGATACTAGTGATGTTCATCATCGTCATCCCTAAAATTGACCCCCTCTAATCACACACACACACACACAAGTGTTTGCTTTTCATCCAAATAGAAGCTTGAATTACAAAAATGAAATTTTGGAAATTTTGGGTTACGATCAAATTAGGGTTTTCGAATTTGAGGTTTTGTTTTTTTATTTAAAATTGAGGTTAGGGGTTTGAAATTAAGGCTAATTATTACAAATTGGATTTATAATTTAGGGATTAAACCTAAATCTAGGCCAAATTGAGCTAGAACAAAAGCTAGGGTTTTTTTTGGATTTCTAAGGCAATGAAAATTTAGGGGTTCTCGGGAAATTAGGTTCTAGAGGATCGGAGGTCACTCAATTTGAGGAATTGAATGAATTGAGGTAGAGATTGACTAGTTTGGAGGAAAAGGAAAAGTTGGATTTTGGATCTAGGGATTTCGATCTTGATGAGAACTATGGATGATTGATTTAGAGGGTGAAATCTTTTGGATCTCATTAGGTGTGTGGTTTTCGAACATGCATAAGAAGGAGAAGGAATCCATTTGGTTTAGGATAATTGGAGGATTTTAGGTTCTTCTTAGAAGAAGAAAGAGAAGAGGGAGGAGAGAGAGAGAGAGAGAGATGAATGTAGGAAGAAGATCATGGTTTAGGTGTTGTTGATAAAAAATGGACGAGGAATAAGTCTTATTCCTATTCGTGGTCTTAGTTTCGGACCGTGTAGCATAAAAACAATGGGTCGAGCTTTAGCCCAACCTATGTGTAATATACTCGGATCGGTTTCGATCCTAAAAAATGCCTTTTTTATGCTGTTTTTATTTTATATATGTTTGTGATTTTATATTCAATTTAGATTTCAATGTTTGATTTTTTTATTTATGAATGTAATTTTAACTTTGAATTTATTTTTTATGCATGTTATTTTATGTTGAGTTTGAATTTTACTATTCAATTTTTAAAATTAATATAATTTTTATTTTAAATTTTAATAATTAGATTAAATAATCAATAGATGGATTATTATCAAGTCTTTTATATTTTTAAGGACTAATGACAATTTTTCCACCAACCAAAAAAAAAAAATCATCATAAAACCTTTAACAAAACCGCCTATCCGATAGAGACTATTCTTAGGAAAAAAATTATTTTTAATAATCGAATACTCTCGAAGCATCAATTTTATCAAGGCTTAATGTTTGAATAGACGTATCTTCCGACGAAGGGGTCCGACGATCGTTTTAACCAATGCCATGCCAAAAAATAAAAAAAATTAATTTGACTTGAAAAATTGGAGTTTAAATAGGAAGTAACTTGACATAAATAAATACTTTAAGAGATAAATTTAGGACTAACCCAAACATGGTGCCTTTCTTAGAAAAAGATGACTTTGGGTGATCAATATCTTCCCAAAGCATAACCAACTCCTTGCTTTAAAATCTCCGAACTAGTGCTCATTTTAGGTTCCTAGTTCCTTCAATACTAGATGTCAACTCCAAACATATAAATAACTTTATAAATAAAAATCTTAAATTTTTCGAGAGTCCCGTCCGATGTCGGATGGCAACAGAATGACGACTCCACTATGGATTATAGAGTTATACCATAGTTTTAATCATTTAAATTCATCTTTGTTGTTTGTTTTTATTTTCAAGTCATTTATTTCCTAAGTCATTTATTTCTTAAGTCTTTAAATTCTAAGTTATTTATTTTATGCAATTTATTTTTTTGAATTTTACCTATTGTGTATATTTCAAAGTCATTTATTTAATTGAATTACTATAAATATTTTTAGTTTTTGCAATTTATTTTTTATTGTATTTTATTTGAAATGGGTTAGATATCTTTTTTGAATTGTTACATATACCACGAGAAAACTTGCAAAACCTTTGGACTCAAACCAAACTCTGCTATGTTTAGATAGAGAGATCCGGAGGTAAGTATGATGAAATTTTACCGATGCTCTTTCGAACTCTTGTTTAGATCGAAACTTATCCTATACATAGGAAATGGTAGAATAATCTTTTTTTACCTCCCGATGCATAAAGTTAGAGGCTGAATTACTCAATCGATAATTTAGATATTCCAAAAACTTAAAAAAAACTTTAAGATTAGACAAGCTCTTCCTAAACCCGAGAAAAACTAGATCCTATCCATTAGGATTGACCTTTTAAGACATAAATCATTTTCAAATAATGTTTGTTCTAACCCTCGGCTTTTGCGAGCTATCAAACAAAAAAACGTATCCAACCCGGTTTAAATCATGCATATATATTATATATTCCATACATATATTTTTGTTTTGAGTAATTTTCTAGAATTTTGAAACATAGGTCGCTCCTTCAAAACTCAACTCTCTCTACGTATCCACAACACCCGACTCGGATGTTGATAAATGGAGAATGAGGAAGGAACATAGTCATGATGGACCAATTGATAGGAAATGAAGGTTATCAAGAGTGATGTTACTCGTTTAACCGATCTTTTAGAGAAGATCTTGAATGGGGAAATCATCTTGAATCAAGAATAGACTAAAAATGATATGCCACATGCTTTCCTAACCGATAACTTACAGCTCGGGCCATCCATTATGCCATCAAACAACTCAAGGGCAATGACATTCCACATCTAAACTTCTAACTCGATTAGATAGTTTTCTTATCCTATGGATTCATGAGTTCCATAAATGTCCATCATACCGAATAGCGAAATCACCGTTGAAGAAACTACCAAGTATAGGGTAGTGGAAAGACTAAACATAAGTAAGTTATTCGCTATCGAAGAACGTTTGAGGACCATTGAAAGGGTCGACGTTTATGGCCATCTCGGATATGCTTGGTATCCGATATGGTAATTCCAAAGGAATTTAGAGTACCGTAATTTACTAAATACACTCGCACTCAGTATTCCATAACCCATATAAAGGTTTATTATAGTAAAATGGCTAAGATAGTGCATGATAAAAAGTTATTGATACACTTTCTATATGAAGGTCGAAGGGGACAAGATAAAAAAATGAAAAGAACTCACGATGCTTTTATCAAACAAGTATAAGTTTAGCATAGAGGTAGCCCCAAACCGATTTGATTTACGGGGCATGGAAAAAGATTCAAAAGAAACCATTAAAGAGTATGCCCAAAGATGGTGTGAGGTGACAACACAAATTTATCCGCCACTACCCGAACAAGAGTCGATCGCTATCTTCTCAAATACTTTCAAGACACCGTATTTTGAGTATCCGATCGAAAGCTTTTTTTTTAATTTTTTTTATATTGCTATCATAGTTGAGAGGGTAGAATAAGTGATCAAAGCTAGAAAGATTGTTGATGGTTTTATAAAGAAGGGGAACCATGGTACCAAGAGGATAAAGGATAAGATACACTAGGTTAAAACTCAATCCTATCGATTCGGGAGTTGAGAGAGTAATCGAGGAAAACATGACAATCATGATAATCTCAATAACATAAAAAGCCGGTCATATACCCGACATAAACTTTACGATCCATACAACCAAAAACATAAAAATAACAATGAGAAACTACCACCCTTACCTTTTTTATTAGATGAAATGTTTAAACACCTAGTGAGTATTGATCCGATCACCGTAATTCTTGCAAAACTAAAAAACCTTGTTATCTTGTATGGTACCCATTATTATTGTAGGTGCCTAAACTCCAATCATATTTGGATGGGTTTGAGTTATTATATTATTTATAGTAAAAGAAGTCTTTATATTAATTCTTATCATTTACACTTATTGATTGAATAGAAATAGATAGAAGTCCATATGATATGTGTTTGCTTTAGTGATTGATCGAAAGATGTAAAACAAACATTAATGTATATAAATGATATCATTAAATATCTTAAGTCATGGCATTATCAAGAATGGACATTAACTATATACGATTAGAATTATGAGTGCTATGCTCATACTATACGATAGCGGTAGGAGATCTAACACCTATTAGTATGATGATGCCAAAGCAAGCACTTAGGTGATTTATGTTAGAGAACATATCATTGGACTTGACTCGCCATGAGAACCCATTTGGTTTAGTCTATAGGAATCTTATATGAGATAGGTACAACTGATCCTTAGCGTTGAAGTCATCATAATTATCTCATTAGAAGATTTATACACTTTGACACTCGTTTTGATGGACCTAGTAAAGGGTTGCACATGGACGATTCATTAGGTGTACTAAAAATCTAATGAAGGTAGGTGGATGACTAAGACGGGACATGTCATTTCTTGAATGGTAAAGGAGTTATTACATTTCACTTCGATGAATGTTTGCTCAAAAAATCTATAGCCATAGCAGGAGTACACCAATAGAACATAGTTGGTTTACTCCAGGAGCTAAGATATTTAGGAATCGAAGAAAACTTATGTGATCATAATCGAATAAGACTTATAACCAAGTTTAAGATCACACTATGATAAGATGACATGGGGATGGAATTGTATGGTAACCATGCTGAAGAAAGATAATAACGGATTAATTAATCCTCCTAAAGAATTGGGTAGCCATGATGCTTTGGTATAGGCCAATCTTAACGTATGTATCAAAAGATAAAAGAGATATCTTTTGTTCTTGATACATTGCCAACATATCTAGGAGCCTATTGAGTCATACGCATAAGTTTAAGCATTCACATGATTAAAGAGAAGCAAAGATATTGAAAAAAAAATTAATTTTGAAAGTTTCCTATTTTAGAAAAGGTTTCTAAAAATGAAAAGTTTTCTAAAATAAAAACTTTCCTAAAATGGAAAGTTTCCTATCTTAGAAATCAGTTTCCTAATTTAGGTTTAATGGTATTTTAGAAAATTGGTTCCTATTATGGGCCACCTAAAATTATCCAATTTAATTTATTTGGATATTCCAAATTAATTAATTGGGCTAAAATAGTTTTGGACCAATAGGTTTGGTTAAAAGCCTGAAGATAATTTGGTGGGAGGATCAACATGAACCTTATTGGATAAGGATGAATTTTTTATAGACAAAGATCAAAAGCCCACATGTTAAATAACTCCTAATTCTTGGAGGATTAATAAGCAATAACCAAGAGTCCAATTAGGACTAAGCAGCCACCCCTTCTCCTTCTCCTTGGATGCCAACAAAACTCTCCCTCTATAAATAAAAGGAGAGATGCAAGCAACAAGAATTTTTTTTTTAAGAGAGAAAATTCGACAAAGAGATAAAAATAAAAAAGGGGACATGGCTAAGAAAAAATAACCCTAGCATACCACCTTTCTTCTCTCTCTCTTCGGTTGTCGTAAAATTACTCGAATTAGATTTCTATAAGAAATACTAAACAAATCAAAAAATATAGAGCTAGCACTTTACCAATTTTGAGTGCTTCTTTGTGGTTGCTTGGACCGTGTGATAATCAACGAGAGGTTGGACACTTCGATGACTTTTTTCTCTCGCTAAAGAATTTAGATCTCGTGCTATAAGAGGTAATTTTCTATTCATCATTTTAATTCATGAATATATGGTTAGTTGATTCAACAATATGATCTAGACCCTTTAGATGGAGAATTTTTTTTTATTCCTCTATAGGATACATGATCCTTCACCAACAAGATAAAAGTTGCAAATATCATTCTTGTGCTACTGGAAACAACATCGATAATTATCCTACTTTGAAAAAGAAGCTTTTGGCTTTGATTAAGAAAGGGTGGATCGAGTCTTGATAGTGGTCTAAATACTCTTGATGTGAGCATTAAATAATTGTCAAACCATACGAGTTGCGAACGCATAGAATGGAGAGACCGAGTGAGCTTGAAAGATATGGTGAGGGTGCATACTTATGATTTGCAAATGTCATCTTTTAGCTTTTGGATTCGAATACTATTTCCTAAATGTTTTGGTTACACATGAGTCAAGTCGTGTCTTTGAATGAAAAAATATTTTTACTTTCTCTTACCACTTCATATTATCTTATTTGAAATCAAAAGATGTTTATTTAAAAATATTATTTTGACATTATATTTTCTTCCATCAATAAAATATAATGGCAAATTCATTCAAAAAATTCCAAACATTGATCAAATTTCAAAACATGATAGTTATATGCTAGAGACAATGTTTCAATTGATGAAAGCTAATGATACATCTTCCTAATAACCTTTACGAGTAGAAAGTAATAAGACAATCCTTTATTTTGTTAAAACAAAAAAAAAAAAAATTCTTTATTCTTTCTCAAACTAAACGCTTGAAGGAAAAGTTTCATCTAAAAAAACATCATTAAGCCCAAAGGAAAGACTAAATGATTGGTGTCTCAAATAATGATGAACAATACATTTTCAAGTCATGATCTTAAATTACATTAATCATTTCTGCTTTTAGGTTAACCTATGGGTTTTCCAAACTAATCACTATTTTTCAAAGAGATTAGCCTTTTTCAACCTAGGTGAATCGAGTCTTTGAGATAAGAAAAGGTCATCTTTCATGTATCTCAATAAATTTTTATCCCTTGTTGTCTCATTTTGAGCCCGATGATTTCTTTCATGATAACTCGGACTAAGATCACCCTTCATACTTGGAGGTAGAATGCAAATTCTATAAATAATCAATGAAACTCTCAAAATTTTATGTTAAAAGAATTTCATCAATGATTCTAAAAAAAAGAATGTAAAAAAAGATGAAGATTAAAAAAAAAACCCCAAAGAAGAAGACATCCTTAAAATTATAATGGGAAGCAAGCCTTAGCTTTAAAACCAAACTAATGTCAAATCGAGAAATATCTCAACTATACAAGAGCTCAAACACACAAGCACCAAAAAGATCCTCTAAGAAGAAATTAACAAACACCAAATCGAAGGATCATGCATCTTATGAAGCTATAAAATAAAATAAAAATTTTCCTCTATCTAAAAGGTGCAAGATCATATCGTTGAATCAACTAACCATATATTCATGAATTAAAGAAATGAATAGAGAATTACCTCTTGTAGTATAGATCTAAACCTTTACGGAAAAGATTCATCCAAGTGTTTAACCTATATCGATAATCCATGTAGTCCGAGTACCCACAAAAGAAGCACTTAAAATTGATAGAGTGCTAGCTCCATATTTTCTGAATTTTCTAGTGTTTTCTATAGAAATCTAATCAAGATAATATTTATGAAAACCTAAAGAGAGAGAGAGAAGAAAGGTGGCAACCTGGAGTTAGGGAGAAAACAATTTTCTCCTAGCTTTTATTTTTTGTCATGTGTCCTTTTTTTGTGCCAAATTTTCTCTCTTCCAAATGTCTTCCTTTTTGCCTCACCTCTCCTCCTATTTATAGAGGAAGATTTTCCTTATCCTTCAAGGATAAGAAGAGGGTGGTAACCAATCCATATTGGACTCTTGGTTGTTACTTCCTAATCCTCCATGGATTAAGAGTTATTTTAACATGTGGGTATTTGATCTTTATCAATAAAAATTTCATCCGTATCCAATAGGTTCATGTTTATCCTCTTACTAGAATACTCGTTTAGGCTTTTAATTAAACCTATTATCCCAAAATTATTTTGGCCTAATTAATTAATTTAGACTATCCCAATAAATTAAGTTAAATAATTTTAGGAGGCCCACATTAGAAAATAATTTTCCAAATTATCCTTAAACCTAAATTAGGAAACTAATTTTCATTTTAAGCTATTCATTCTAAATTTAGAACTAACTTCCAAATTAGGGAACTGATTTCTAAAATAGAAAACTTTCCATTTTAGAATACTTTCCACTTTCGAAAACCTTTTTCCAAAATAGAAACTTTCATAATTGAAAACTTTTTCTAATAACTTTGCTTCTCTTTACTCATGTGAATACTTAAACTTATGCGAGTTACTCAATAGGCTTTTAGATATATTGGCAATGTATCAAGAATAAAAGACTCCTATTTTATAAACTGATACATAAGTCAAGATTAACTTCTAACAAGGCATCATGGCTACCCAATTATCTAAGAGGATTAATTAATCCATAATTATCTTTCACAAGCATGATTACCATATAATTCATTCCTCATGTTAACTTATCACGAGTGTAATCTCAAACTTGATTATTAGTCTTATTTTATCACGATCACACAAGTTTTCTTCAATTCTCAAATGTCTTAGTAGCTCTTAGAGTAAACCAACTACATTTTATTAGTGTACTCCTACTATGGCTACGGACATATTGAGTAAACATTCACCTACCTCCATTAGATTTCTAGTATATCCAAAAAATTACTCACGTGCAAACCTTTACTGGATCCATCAAAATGAGTATCAAAGTACATAAATCCTCTAATGAGATAAGCTGTGATGACCTCAAGTCTAAGGACTAGTTGTATCCATCTCGGATGAGATTCTCATAGACTAAACCAAATGGGTTCTCATAGTGAGTCAAGTCTAGTGACATGTAATCTAACATAAATCACATAAGTGCTTACTTTGGCATAATTATGCCAATAGGTGTAAGATTTTTTTACTTCTATCATATAGCATGAGCATAACATTCACAAATCTAACCATATATAATCAATGTCCATTCTCAACTATGCTATGACTTGAGATATTTAACGATATCCTTTATGTGTATGAGTGTTTATCTCACATCTTTCGATCAATCACTAAAGCAAATGCATATCATATAGACTTCTATCTAATTCTAATCAATGAAAAGATGTGAATGACATAAATTAATAGAAAGATTTCTTTTATTATTAATAATATAAATGATGCAATAATATAATAAGTCAAACCTATTTAAATAAGGTTGGATCTTGGGTGCCTACACTAACAATCTCCCACTTAAACTAGAGCTAACCAACCATATCTCTTAAGCTTGATGCTCAACTAAAGGTTACATGTTGTAGTTATGACAAAAGCTTAGTCAAAGGGTCGATTATGTTATCGTTTATGTGGACCTTTTCTATTCTTATGTCACCATAACTATTTATCTCTATAATTAAGTGGTAGTGATGCAATACATGCTTGGACCATTGATGAAACCTTGGTTCCTTAGCTTTCACTATGGATCTTTTATAATTGGTCATCAAGCTTTACAACATTGGAAGAAATCTTTCTTTGATTTTTCCATACTAAACCTTTTAGTATCGTGTCAATGTATCTACCTTAGGAGACCCCTCATATTCTAAGTGATCTATGTCTATAGATCTTGACTATTAAAATGTAGGTTGCCCTCCATGTTATACTCGGGAAAAATTATTTTAGATATCTCAATCTATTATCGATTGTAACATGATAATGTTTAAAGCCAAGATGTAGTTTGTTTAACTTTTCATGTAGAATAATTATGACTAATAGGCTCTCATTAACCTCTTTTAAACATAGGGTTCATCTTCTTTTTTGTGAAAAATCAAACTCTTTGATTGTTTCATAAAAAACATAGACTCTTATTCCTAAATGCATGTTTAAGTCCATAAATGGAGTTACATATTTTTTTAATCTAATTTACATGTTCTTTAGAACCATTAAGGTGTGTCATCTACACATCCTTTTTATTTATCATTTCTAGGAGTCAATATCTAATATTGCCTTTTCATAAGTGTCAACTTTGTCATCCCTTTTTGGGCACACATCGTCATGTGTTAAGACAAGAAGATCATATCCTTTTATCTTTTAATGAATTCTTTTTAGACTTATAAAGTTCTTGTATTTTTTTATGGATAGTTACAATATCTTGTAACCTATCTACTTAGGGTTCCATTAATGGAGTGTTAGTTTATGAGTCTACTCTAATCTCATTTAGTTTTAATTTTCTCTCACTATTTCTATCATCCATATATTCTTTCTCAAGGAAAATAACATGTCTAGTTAGGAACAACACTTTATTCTAGTATTAGGAAAACAATATCCATTTATTTCTTTTAGATATCTCATGCTTTTACACTTCATTGATTTGAGATTTTACTTTTATTTATCAAACCTTTTGACACATGTTTTATAGCCTTAAATCATTAAGGATAGATAAATTTATTTTCCTTCCTTTCCATATCCCATATGTAGTCTAATCAAATAAACTTAATTGGAACCTTATTCAAAATAAAGGTTATAGTAAAGAGTGACTATCCCAAGATAATATAGGAGTTATCATGAACTAGACCATGTTTAACATGTGATCTCTATATAGAATTTCATTTTCTTTTAAATGATCTAAAATTCATTACTTGAGCATTCATCGGCTCGATCTCATTGAAATGCCTTAATACTTATGCTAGTTTATTGTTTAACTTTAAAACTAAATTCTTTAAAATTTTCAAATGCTTCAAATTTGTGTCTTATTTACATGACCAAAACATGATCTATTATCACTAAAGATTATGAAATAATGATATCTTCCTCTCGGATAGGTGAACATAGGCGTAAATATATCTCTATGTGTAAGGCCAAATTAACTAGTAGTGTTTTCTTCCTTTTCCACTAAAAGGGGATTCGTATATATTTTCCAAGTAAACAAAACTCTTTAAATATCATCAAATGATTCTGGATATCAATTTATAAGTAGATTGGATATTAGATTCTTATTTATATAACTAAGTTGATGATGTCACAAGTGTATGTTGTTTAGATCATTTGAGTATTTTAGCATCTATGTTATATACATAGGAGTTATGTTCAAAACATATAATTATTATCAAGATATTTATATATATAAAAACTCATCTTTAAAAATAACCATTATTCTTAAAATGAAAAACTTGTTCATAACAAGAAATGAAAATAATATCATTAATCTCTACTAAAATAATAATAATTGAGTCTTGGCACATACTCATATGGTAGTGTCTGGCTCGTAAATACCAACAATTAATGGTCTAACTCTTAATCTATTTGTTGTCGTGTAGTTCATCTCCCTTGAAGCTATCTTCCTTTCTTTTCTAATCTCTTGCACATTTCAAAAATGTGAACACCATATTTATGGGTGGAATTACAAATAAGAAAATTAGCTTTAGTAATATAAACACTTGAGGTAGTCATAGAACTCTTCTTCTTCACCTCTTTTAGGTACTCCTTATAGTTGTGCTTCTAATGCCCTTTCTTATTGTAATGAAAGCAGATCGTATCCTTTGAGCTATTCTAAACCTCGACCTTTTTCACTCCTTTAGTAGGTGCGGTTGAAGACTTCTTTTTCTTTACCTTTTTCTTGCCCTTTACCATGCCTTTTCCTTTATTAATAAGAAGTATCAAACTACTTTTCTTCTTGTTAATTTTAAGTCGAGCTTCCTTAAGCATGAACAATAACTCTTCAAGATTCTTTTGCATGTGCATCATGTTAAAGTTCATGATGAATTATCCAAAGCTATTTGGTAATGATTGCAATACTAGGTTAACGGATAATTCAGCATCCATTCCAACTTCAAGCTCTACCGAGTCTATCAATTAGCTTGTCATTTCGGTGATGTGCTTTTCGATGTTAGATCCCTCGTCCATTATGGCCCTAAAGAGCTTCCTCACTATGTTATAGCGTTCATGCTTAGTATTCTCCTCAAATAAGCTTTTAAGCTTTGCTATGATCTCAAAGGCTTATGTTCCTTTATATTCGTGCCTATGCTTCAATGTCATAGTAGTAAATATGATGCTCTAAACGAGTGATCGCATCATCTCTACATTTGATCCATGCTATGTAAGCTTCAACTTGATCCAGATGAGACTTAGCTAGGAGAGGATTCTTTATCATATAGAGAATTTTCTCATGTTGGTGCATTTCCAAGTCAAGAAAGTTTATGTCATCACATTACTTTCATTAATTATCGATTATATCGATGTGTTATTAGTCATACTATACAATCGACGGGATAGAAAAATATACGATTTGGTTAATTAAATTACATAAAATAAAACAAAGCATAAATTAAAGAAGTAAAATTTATGCTTGCTCTCACTATTTTCTTCAAGTTCTATAACCTTCATATATAGGACTTGAGAAGACTTTTTTATTCATCTTCCTTAGTGGGTTAGGATCCCATCCTCTAACATACATTAACCTTGAGTTATCTCAACAAGTCATAAATAAAGGATTAGGTAAGTAATTCCTTACCAATTACATCTAATGCAATTCCTAATCTCATTGGTAGGATAACTCCTTATCATATTGCATCTTATGCAAAAACCAATATTTTCTTACAAATTTATTAGACCTTGAGTTATCTCAATAACTCATTTTAAGTTAGACCTAATGTTTAGGGACATCGCATGGCCTATGATTTACTTCCCTCGTGGAAGAAGTGACCTTAAGTTATCTCAATAAGCCAACAATGACTAAGAGAGTTTCATATTCATTACATTGGAAGGCATTTAACTTAATATTTATTCTAAAAGATTTTAATTTGGTAGGTTTCATCCTAGCATGCATACTGATCAATCACATTCATCCTAACATGCATACTAGCATTAATCACATAATATTGAATATATACATCTTATGTGTGATACAAGGACTCGGTGAATGGTAATGGATCTCTAATACTAGCCCTCTTGAGCCACAAGGACACTAGTGGGTCAAATACCTAGGTGAAAAATTATTACAAATTCTTCAAGATTTGTCTTCACTTTTTGGCTTCTTCTCATTGCATCTATTCTAATTCCTATCTTCTACTTATACATTTATTTAAATAAGAAACCTCGATTTACATACAAGAGGAGTAAGATGAGAAGAGAAATAGAATAAGAATAATGGATAATACGGGATGTGCGAGCCCTATTTATCTAAAAAATTACAAACATTCATTCTCATAAACTAGGTCGACTCATCCATACCATTCACCCAACTTCAATCACATTGTTACATGACATACTAATGAAACACATTTCATTCAAATCAAAATTATAAATCTATGCTTTGGTTATTTTATAAGTTTATCAAAATTTCTCTAAATTTTAATTTTAAAATTTTTAGACCTTGGGCCCACTTTGAGCCCATGGGATTTTTGGGCCTCGAGGGCCTACGGGCTTCGAAGCCTAAGCCCTCGGCTTGGAGCACTTATGCATGCTTGCCTATGGCTATTAGTTTGGTGCCTAAGTGCTTAGCCCATAGCCTCTCATAGACGTCCGGCCTATAGCTTGGAATGCAAATGCCTAGCCCGAGCACATGCATGTGATCGTCAAATATACAAGCCTCGCCCTATCGTGCGCTTGGACATGTGATCGCCTAACTAGTAGGCACGGTATGTTGCACGCCCAATGTACGACCGGCTCGGCTTGTCATGCGTCTAGTTCATGAGCAAACACGAGCTATCCTTTGACCAACCATGGGTCTTCGTGCACATGATCGCCAACATCCAACGTCAACCTCGCAAGCCCTCATTGATTTGTAACCCAAATTTCAATTTTAAATTCATATAAAATACCAAAAAGATAAGATTTATAATCGACATAGCTAATTCATACGAGTTAATCATAATTAACAAAATATATAATCAAAGATTCAATAGAGACTCGATATAAATTAAAGGATCATGCATCCTATGGAGGTGCGGAATAAAAAAAATTCCCTCCATCTAAAGGGTCCAAGTTTATGCCGTTGAATCAACTAACCATATATTCATGAATTAAAAAAATGAATAGAGAACTACTTCTTATAGCACAAATCTAAACCTTTATAAAAAAGAGTCATCCAAGTGTCCGACCTCTATCGATAATCCACACATTCTAAGCACCCATAAAAGAAGCACTTAAAATTGATAGAGTGTTAGCTCTGTTGTTTTTGACTTATCTAGTATTTTCTATAGAAATCTAATCACGATAATATTTATGATAACCAAAAGAGAGAGAAGAAAGGTGGCGTGCTAGGGTAAGGGAGAAAAAAGTTTTTCCCGAGCTTTTATTTTAAGCCATGTGTCCCTTTTTCTTTTCTTGTTGTGCTTAATTTTCTTTATTCCAAAAATCTTCTTTTTTGCCATACCTCTCCTCTTATTTATAGGAGGAAAGTTTCCTTATCCTTCAAAGATAAGGAGGGGGATGGCAACTAGTCCTTATTGGACTCTTGATTGTTGCTTCCTAATCCTCCAAGGATTAGGAGTTATTTAACATGTGGGCTTTTGATCTTTATCTATAAAACATTCATCCTTATCCAATAAGGTTCATATTTATTCTCCCACCAAAATATCTTTTAAGCTTTTAATTAAACCTATTAGCCCAAAAACATTTTAACCCAAATAATTAATTTTGACTATCCAAATAAATTAAGTTAGATAATTTTAAGAGGTCCACATTAGGAAACAATTTCCTAAATTACCCTTAAAACTAAATTAAGAAACTAATTTCCATTTTAGGTTATTCATTCCAAATTTGGAACTAACTTCCAAATTAGGAAACCGATTTCTAAAACAAGGAATTTTCCATTTTAGAACACTTCCATTTTAAGGAACTTTCAATTTTCAAAACCTTTTTTCAAAATTAGAAACTTTTATAATTGAAAACGTTTTCTAACATCTTTGCTTCTCTTTAATCATGTGAATGCTTAAACTTATTCATGTGACTCAATAAGCTCCTAGATATGTTGGAAATATATCAAGAATAAACGACACCTCTTTTATATCTTGATACATAAGCTAAGAATTGCTTCTAGCAAGACATTATGACTACCCGAGTTCTTTAGGAGGATTAATTAATTCGTAATTACCTTTCACAAGTATGATTATCATACAATTTAGTCCTTATGTCAACTTATCACGGTATGATCTTGAACTTAGTTATTAGTCTTGTTCGATCATAATCACACAAGCTTTCTTCGATTTCCAAATATTTTAGCTCTTTGAGTAAACCAACTACACTCTATTGATATACTCCTATTGAATTTCTTAAGTAGACATTCATTGAAGTGTAATGTGATAACTCTTTTAGCGTAAAAGGAATGGCATGTCCTATCTTAGTCATTTACCTACCTCCATTAGTGTACCCAATAAATCGCTCATACAACCTTTTACTTGGTCAATCAAAATGAGTGTCAAAGTACGTAAATCTTCCAATAAGATAATTATGATGACCTTAAGTCTAAGGACTAATTTTACCTATCTTGTATGACATTCTTATAGACTAAACCAATTAGGTTCTCATGGTGAGTTAAGTCTAGTAATATGTTCTCTAACATAAATCACCTAAGTGCTTGTTTTGACATCATCATGCCAATAGGTGTGAGATCTCCTATTGCTATCATATATCATAAGCATAACACTCACAGTCTAACCGTGTATAGTTAACGTCCACTCTTGACCATGCTACGACTTGGGACATTTAACAATATAATTTATGTGCATTAGTGTTTATCTCATATCGTTCGATCAATCACTAATAAGAATGCATATCGTATGAACCTTTATCTAATTAAGTTAATGAATAAATATAAATGACACAAGTTAATAAAAAGACTTCTTTTATTATAAATAATATAAATGGTGTAATAATATAATAAGTCAAGTCCATCCAAACAAGGTTGGATCTTGGGCTCCTACACTAACAAAATCAACCTTAAAAAAACCTTAAAAAATATTAAACAATCCATAATTACAAACCTAAATCATAAACACAATCAAAATCCTAAAACTCCACAAACAATACCTCAAGATCATATCAGCTAGGTTTAATGCATTAACTAAGATAAATAGATCATAATGAGCTAAAATTTTACCATAATATATAAAGGTTTAGTTGCATATGTATATCAAAATTCAGATCAATCCAAGCTCTCTAAATGTTTTTTTTAAAACGAAGTTAAAATTCTATCCGTGATAGGGTCATCAAAACTAAGCAATGTTCAACAACTTCAAAATCTAATCAAATATTTTTATTTTTTATGATTTTATAAAATAGGTCCAATCATACCTTAATAAAATACTATCAAAATTTTAGATAAGACAAAAATTCCTAACTTTATTTATTAGCTTTAAGGCTAAAACTATTCAACTTGAAATTCTAGTCAATCTTCGATTCAAGAATTAATAAAACAAAAGTGCAAGTCTTAGTGTCTCGCTCTTGAGAAGAATCTAACATCCATAGAAGATTTAGAGAGTACTTATGAGATATTTTTATCAAGAATTTATCCGATGTAATTATCAATTTGAAACTTATCCTAGCTGATCACTTTAAGGATGTGTTTTACGATGTTCAAGCCAATCTAAGCCAAAGAAATACGCAAAGATATATAGAGAAAATTCTCTAATTTTTCATTAAAATTTTTTATCAAAATATTTTTAAAAATACATACCCTAAAATCGTAGGAGTTATGATTAGGGTTGAAAATCCTTCTCTAAGCTAAACTTCCCTATAATTAAAATAATTTGGCCTTATGTAATCCATATTCAATTAGAACTTAGTTAAGTTAGCCCAATCAGATATAGATCCACATATTATATGGACTCATAATTAAATCAAGATTCCTAAATAAAAAAAGATCCATAACGCACAAAGATCCAATCACCCACATAGGTCATGCATTTGGCCAATCCTAACATAATTAAGAAATCCAAAAACCATAAGGATAAATTAATTATCTTAAGTCCATAAAAAAAAAAACTCAAACAATTAATATCCAATCTAAATAAATAAAAGAAAAATAAAATGAAGATAGGATAAATGACTCGAAAGTTTCTACCATATGGTGTGAAGACTTTCATCCTTAGGGTTTTGTGGATGCTCTTGCATCATAAAGTATACACTCACATCTATCCATGGATACTCTAGAATGAGTAATGATGTGTAAAGACCCATCTTTTGACCTATTGTCTTTGTTAAGTGACGAACTCTATACATTTTGATATCTTTCCAAATCTTTTAGTATTCTTGGCTAATAAAAACTTTCGATCGAGCATAAAATATGTCTTATCTTGGCCAAAATATCCCAAAAGTCCTTCATCATAGCATTCAATCAAATATAACTTTTTTCAAAGAACACTTTAGTACACATAATCGATTTTCATAGAATAAGAAATCATTATCACAATAAAATTATTTGAAAGAAGACGTACTAAGTTATTGCTATATAGTTCTAATGTCTCCATCTTCCTTCTACAAGCTCTTCATTACTTCAAAGCCAATAAATTGAACTTGTAAGGTAGTAAGCAATGTATATATTCAATTTAGTGCATCTGCTTATTTCATTTTGAACTTCGAATTTATATTTGAGAACATCATTGAATTATAATATAAATTCACTCCATATTACTTGTAAATGTACGTTTTCAAGATTCAACCTTGTTTGGATGGTTTGATTAATTATAATGTTGCATTTTTATTTATTAATAAAAGAAGTCTTTCTATTGATTCTTTTTATTTACAATTTGATGGAATTAGATAGAAATCCATATGATATGCATTTGCATTAATGATTGATCAATTGATGTGAAATGGACATTGATGTATTTAAATGATATCATTAAATGTCCCAAGTCATAGCATTGTCAAGAATGGACATTAACTATATGTGGTAAGACTTATGAGTGCTATGCTTATGCTATAACATAGCGAGTAAAAGATCTCACACCTATTAGTATGATGATGCCAAAGCAAGCACTTAGTTGATTAATATTAGAGAATATATCATTGGACGTGACTAACTACGAGAACCCATTTGGTTTAGTCAATGAAAATCTCATACGAGATGGGTACAACTGATCTTTTAACTTGAAGTCATCATGACTATCTCATTAGAGGATTTATTTACTTTGACACTAATTTCGTGGCCTCGGTTAAAAGCTACATGTGGGTGATTCATTGGTTGTTCTAGGAATCTAATGAAAAAAGTGGATAATTGAAATAAGACACGTCATTCCTTATTAAAGGAGTTATTACATTGTACTTTAATGAATATCTCGCTCAAGGAATGCGTAGCCATAGTGGGAGTATACCAATAGAGTGTAGTTCGTTTACTTTAGAGTTAAGACACTTAGGAATTGAAGAAAACTTATGTGGTAATAATCGAATAAACTATAAATCAAGTTGAGTTCACACTATCATAAATTGATATGAGAACCGAATTGTTGGTAATTATGCTCATGAAAGGTGAGTATGGATTAATTAATTCACCTAAAGAATTGGATAATCATGATGCCTTGCTAGAGGTCAATCTTGATTTATGAATCAAAAAATAAAAAAGGTGTATTTTATTATTGATACAATGCCAACATATCTAGAAGCCTATTGATTCATACGCATAAGTTTAAATATTCACAAAATAAAAGAGAAGCAAAGATTTTGGAAAAGATTTTTTAAAATGGAAAGTTTTCTATTTTGGAAAACGTTTTACGAAATGGAAATTTTTCTATTTTACAAATCAGTTTCCTAATTTAGAAGTCAATTCTAAATTTTGAAGTTGGTTACCTAAAAGGAAAATTAGTTTTTCAATTTACGTTTAAGGGTAATTTTTAAATTGTTTCATAATGTGGGTTTCTCTAAAAATATTTGACCTAATTTATTTAGATGGTCCAAATTAATTGGTATTTAATTGGGTCAAAAGAGTTTGAGCCAATAGGATTCATTTAAAAGCCTATAAAATATTTTGATGAAATGATAAACTTAAGCATTATTGGATAAGGCTCGGGATTTACAAAGATAAGGTTAGTCAAAACCCACTATAAGCAACAACCCCTCGACCTACTAAGAGATGTTACCACCCCTTATATAAATAGAAGTGAGAGAAGTGGCAACACACACCAATAAAAGAAAAAAACACATAGTAGTAAGAAAAAACAAAGGGGAAAAATGTTTTCTCCCAAAATCTTAAGTTGCTACACAAACCTCTCTCTCTAGTGTTGTCGTAAAAAAAACCCTCACTGATTTTGTTTTAAAAAAATCAACTATATGGAAGGATTGGAGCTAACACTCTTTGATTTCTATAGTTTCTTTTGTAGGTGTTTAAGCTACATGGATAATCAATAGAGGTTGGACATTTAGATGGTTTTATTTTTGCTTAATTGTTTTTTACACTACAAAAGGTAATCTTTCACCCATATTTGCATTCATGTTAATGCTTGATTAGCTAATTCAATGGCATGATCTTAGGAATCCTAGATGGTGGAAAATTTTTGTTTTAATTTGTACCTCTATAAGATTCATAATCTTTTAATTGCATGTCTTCTTTTCAATTTGTTTTGAGTATGTAAATAATTAAGTGTTTCATGATTAGAAAATAAGATAAATTGGTTATATGCCAAAATTTAAATAAAATAGAATTTACATGTAGAAAATCTTTAGTTTAATGCACATTCAATTCATAATTGACATAAACACCTCAATTACTATCCTCTCATTAAATACTTAGCTTATAAAACCCTAAAGGCTAGATAAATCTGAATCTTTTCTTCATTCATTAATTCAAGCCCAACACCCAAACTAAATTTTTATTATCAACTGATTTTGGTATTAAGTAATCTTAGTCAAATTAATAATGTCATTACGAATTAGCAAGAAGTTAAGACTAAACAATGATTTTAAGATGCTTACATTGATCTATTTTTTGTTTCTCTTTAGTAGTCATAAAAATTGGACTTATAATCATGAAACCTAATTGCTACTTGTACTAAGCATATCATAACAATTACGAATTAACAAAGTTACTTAACTAACAATTACAATAGATAATTTATTAATGGGCCTTTTAAACAATCAATTATATAATCATAAGTGATTAGAATTAAAAACAAAAAATACTTCAATGTTTAAAAATATTTTTTAAAAAAACCTTTTATCTTATAATCTAATGCAAATTAAAGTTAAAATCTTTTAAACTAAATAAAAAAATTAGCCAAACATCATGAATGCATTTCTTTCCTAAATTATATGGATGAAAGCATGTGTAATGCCTTTTAAGTTGCCTTAAAGGCTATTTATACATGTAAATAGATAAGTTTGATAAATAATAAGTCTATCTTATATACTTTACTTTTAAATAGGATTCGTTGGATGAGACTTTATATTATGTGTTGAAAGTTCGAGCTGATTTTGGATTTGATGATGGCTTATTTTAGACTTAGGCTTTTCATAAAACTTGTAGGCTTAGATGTCTTTTTTCTTAAGGCTTTTGAATCATCTCAATATAATATTCTAAACTCTAGAGATGTTAAAATACTGATCGGTGTTCCAAATTCTTTCAATATCTTAATTCCTAATCCGACTTTGCAACCAACTTTAATAGTCCAAAACAACTTGAATTTAGGTGTATAAACCCAACATGAAAATTTTAAAATATACATTTCAAATCTCAAAAAGGCCTCTTTCATGTTCTAAAAATATAAGAATGTGAAATTTTTATATCTTCCACTAAAATTCATTATACTATAATTGTGAAATTTCACCTAAATTAGCACATTTTAGTTCATTTGCCTCCAATATTATCCTAAGTCACAAAATAAGAATTATTAAAAAAAAAAACCTAAAAACACACTCTAAAACATAAATATAAGATAATAAATACAATCTATAATATCCACTATCACCCTTGACAAATTTTTAATAAAATGACACCAAACTATTAAAACTCCTCACCTTGGTAACATTGGTAGGTTTCAGCCATTGTAGAATTGCCTCCACCTTACTATTGTCCATTGTAATTCCTTTATTAGAAACTACATATCTCAAAAATATCACATTTCTTGTCCAAAAGAAATAATTTTTAAGATTGGCATAAAACTTTTGCTCCCTCGATACACCAAAAACTCGTTGTACTAATAGTGTGGTACAACACAAGGACTTATGCTTTCCTTCACTATCGTTTTATTTATAAGCTTAGTTACTTATCATTATAACTCTTCATGCTCTTTCAGAATCATTCTATACATAGGTCTATAAGGTATGATTGAACCCTAAATAAGGCCAATGATATGTTGAATGTCTCTTATAGGTGGTAATCTGTTTGGGATTTTATTTGCACCATATATTTATATCGATAAAGTAATAGCTCCACTTATTTTGGAATCTCATTTTTTCATTCATTCTATCCAATAACCATTATTACACAAGCCACACCTATCTACTTTAATGCACTCATAAATATAGACACTAAAATAACCTTTTCTTGGCTATTTTGTGATTTGGTTGAATGTTTCCTCTTCAAAGGCATGAGTACGATCTTTTTTCCTTTTAGATAAAAAAAAGTATATGTTTTTGTATCCATCTTGAACCATTCTTCTATCAAATTATCATGGTCATCCTAATAAGATATAACATGCATCTATACAAATCACATCACACCATACTTCGTCTTGATATTATTTACCTATTGAGAATTGAACAAGGCACCTCTTTATCACTTTGATGTCATTTTCTTTTCTCAACCATATAAGATTGTATGGACTTAGATGATCAACACTTGTTAGATTGAGTTGTTCCACTATCTTTAAAGATATAACATTCTCACAACCTTCTTCATCAATAATTAGATAATAAACTTTCCCACATTGTGCGCAACAAGTGTGAAAGATGTTATGTCTAAGCTAGTCCTCCTCCTTCACTATTTCAGTATTGAGTGCTCTATAGACTACTAATAACTCACCAGCATTCACATAGATTTCTTCTTCAACTCTATCCTTAATTTCATTCTTTACCGAATCCCTTACTCTATCAAGTAAAGCTTTTTCTTGCTCGGTTTGTTTTACCAAACTAATAATTCTTCAATTTGGACATTTGAAAGCAATGTGTTTAAAATCATTGAATTTAAAGAACTTTATAGAACTAAATTTTGAAACTAAAGTGTTTGTGTTGAAACCACCCATGAATCCTTCTCTTTCTCTTTATCATGGCCCTTCTTGGTTTGGTTTTGTAAACTTAGTCGAAGTATTAGGGCTAGAATGAGTCTATCTAGATGAGACCTTACCACCACTCTATCTAAATGTCTTGTGATGCTTTGTAACTTTTAGAGACAACTTAAATGTGCAATAGTATGTTCTATTGATTCATAAATTTCACATTTTAACATAAGTTGTCCAAATTCAACAAAATATGCTTCAACACTTAAAGTTTCTTACTTAAAAGTATAAAATTTAAGATAAGTATCTTGTTTATAGTAATCGAAAAGATACTTATGGTTGAGAGCTTTCTTCATCGTCTTTCAAGTAGTGATTTTCAACTTGTCTTCTCGGAGTTGTTATCTCTGTAAGTTCTCCCACCACATGAAAGTATTTTTTGTTAGCTTGATAACAACAAGCTTGCCCTTCTTATACTCGGGAACCTTTTTAAAATCATAAACCCTCTCAACGAGTATGCATCCAATCAATGAAAATACGAGGATTAAGTCTTCTTTAAAATTCGGATATGTCAATTTTAACTTCAAAGTCTTGGTTTTGAGGTTTTGGCCTTCTAAAAACTCATCCTAACTGCTAGAAAAAATATGCATCCTTCATGGATGAGTCGGTTTGTAAAGCTTCAAAAGGATTTGCACTTTCAACATCTTCCCTTGATCTTTTGCCTTTTGGCTATTCGTTTCTCTATCTCTTATTTAGTATTCTTGCAATCTTTTAAGTAAACAAGCATTCTTCTCTTGTAATTCAACCATAGTAATGTAGCATAACTATTGTTTTGTTCGAGTGACATCTCCATAAAATTAGTCAAATATATATATATATATATATATATATATATAAGGAAGCAACCTTAGCTCTAATACCTAGTTGACACCATTTTGTGACGAATTAAAACAAGCTCAATGCTCCTAAGTTAATGTTGAATTATGTTGAATTAGACTACTTTGAAGTTCAAGGAACCCATGACCTTCCTCTTGAATTTAATGGATGAAACAAAAATTTCAACTTAAAGTTGTGTAGGCTGAAACTTAGAATAGATGTAAAATCCTAGCTTCGATTGATCTTGGTAGGTTCTTAACAAACTCCGTTACCATCTTAAGTGATGTAACCCTAGATGATTTTAGTAAGATTAATAATCTCACTACACTCTTGGTTAGATTCGTTGATCGATAGCAACATCTTGAATGATCAAGTTTCAATGATATAGAAATAAACTCTAAACAATGTACATAGATTCAAAGTATGAGAGAAATTTAGCTAGCTTTTATTAATCATCAAAATATGTTTCTTTACAAGCACGAAGACCCATATTTATACTAGTTAAGGCTGATAATACAAAGATTAATTCTTTTTGTAAAAATATCCTATGGCTACATAAGATAAGATTAAACAAAAACTTGTCTAATATGGACATGAAAAACTCTAGTCTCACCCTTCTCATATGACTCTACTTCTAATCTAAATTAAATATAGAATTCTCAAGATACTTAACTCATTATTACATTTAAATCCTTATTTAGGTTAATTTACCCAAAAGGATTAATGGAACTCAAAAGGTACACTCAAACTCAAAAGACAATCTAAAAACTCGTATAATATTTAGTTCATGTAGAAGAAGGGAAAAAAAAAAACCATTGACCTATATGATCTTGAATTTTGGCCTAAATGAGGCTTTTGGACCACCTCTTTGTCATCTCACATTATTTCTTTTTTTTTTCCTTTTATTACTTTTTTTATCACATTCTTGTTTATTGCTTTTATAACTTTCTTTTTTTATTTTTTACACATGCTTTTTTTAATCATATTTTCCAAGACTCTCACAATGACACAAAGACCAAGAATAAAATAGAACATTATCCAAAATCCTTTTTTTTCAATTTTGAATACTTGAAAAACAATAGTAAAAAAAGAAGTAAAAATTAGGTTGTAGCAGCTATAAAAAAGAGCATGTTAATAATGCAATGAAAAAAAACTAATGCATAAAGCTAAAAAAAACAACAAAATTACATAAAGTAAATTGTAAAAGATAAATTTCCAAAAAATTAAAAAAAAAATTGTATTGAAATTATGTATCGAAACAAGCTTCTTTTTTTTTTTTTTCGTAACAAAGACGGTACCCTAATAATTTATTAATGATGAAAAAGAATTATAGAGGGGGACATATCGACCTTAACCTAGAAAAAGGGGACTATGTCACTACATCAAAAAAGGGTATTCCAAGCGGTTTTTTTGTCTTGTAAAGGCAAGTTATAATATTCTAGAGGCGGTTTCTCGGACCGCCCCAAAACCGCCTGCAGGTGTCGTCGTTTCTACGATGTAGCGGTAGGTTTTTCAACCGCCGAGGAATTATGAGGCCGTTTTTAGAGGCGGTTCAAACCGCCTCTACATTTTTTCTCCGAGGTGGTTCCAACCTCCTCTAAAATACAAATTTTATAACATTTTTTTTTGCACGCGTATTTGGTGTGGCGGTTGGGAACCGCCTCTACGATAGCGGAATTTATAAAATTGATAAAAAATAGTAGGGGCGGTTCAAACCGCCTCACGTGATGGATTTTGTAGAGGCGGTTGGAACCGCCGCAAGATTATGATTTGTAGGGGCGGTTTCAACCGCCTCAATAATAGGTAATAGGGGCGGTTTCATGTGCCTCAAGAGAGCATTTGTGGAACCACCCCAAATTAAAGAATTTGTAAAATTAATTTCAGAATTCATAGAAGCAGATTTTATAATTTATAAAGATGGTTATTTACCTTTCACCTTCAAATTCAATTATTGAATGTAAAAAAAATTAAAATTATATAGGCACCACAATATTCTTAAATTTATAATTATCAAATTCTAAATACATAATAAGTAGTCAAACTTTTACAATTAAAAAAAAAACTAAAGAAAAAATCCTCAAACGTTTGCAATATTCTTAAACACTTGTTCGAAATACATAAACAAAATTCTAAATATATTTAAAAATAAGTGACTAATGTTTCATTTCGCCAAATGACTCGATTGTGATGAAGGATTAGGAGAAGGTGCATTTTGACCATTTCCATCATTGCGAAACTATCAAAAACACAATTTGAAAGTAAAATACATATATAAAAAAACTAATTAAAAATATTTTAAGATAAAAAAAATTAAATATTTAATTAAAAATTTATAATACCCGAGTAGGATTCAATGAAGTAGGTATTAAATTCTAATCGGGATATCTCTCTGCAATGAAACCAAGTAATGGCAGTTAATGTCGCATTTATTGCATTATATCTAGATTCCATTACATCATACTTGGTTTGCATATTATGCAACTGCTCTTTCATTTCTTCTACTTCACTTGATTGATTTGTAGATGCACCACCTTGACCACTTCCAAGTTGAGATTGTATATTAAAGAAAAGTGTTGGCGTTGGACCCAAGCCTAATCCTCTAACTCTACCATTGTGTTCTTTACCCATAACTTCTTGAAAAATCTCTTCATTTATATCATTAACACTGGCAGTTGAGGAACCTTCATAACGCTCAGCTTGGAGAGAACGAGCCTTTTCCGATAAATATGAAGACAAGTACATTCAAAATAAATGAATAATGAAATATCATTCATCAACAATAAATAAATAACAATAAAATGATAGTATCATTTTTAGCCTAACATCGTCATCCACAAATGTGCCATCCTTTTTCTTATGAGTAGCTTCATACAATGTCAACCTATCGGGTCCCTTTCTATCCCTTTCTTCCTACAAACAATTATACATATTTAATCTTATTTCATACATAAATAATATTTAAATAAAAAGTTATAAATTATTAAAATTACCATTTCTCTTCTTTTCCTTGCATAACTTTTTTTGCCTAATGTATGTGCATATTTATTTTTGTTAGCATTTGCAGTATTTACCTCACTTGCTTTTTACATTAAAAAAAAACACATTTGATTGTAAATCATACAAATAGGTAAAAGAAAGCAACTTACAATATGAAATAATTTCAAACCCGGCTTTCCGGAGTAAACCATCTATTGACCAAAGTAGACCATTGATCTATCAAGACACCGGGACGCAATTCTTTAGAGGCAATGATCTCTTCTACCATTTTACTATGATAAAAAAATTCAGCTTTCAAGTCACTTTTGAAATCCCTCCACTTCTTGTTTAATGATGCCAAAATCCATTTCTTTGCAATATCGGGAAAGTCAAACTTCTCCTATTAAACATGTAAAAAAATATATTTTTTAATTTCTTGATAGAGAACTCTAACAAAAAGAATTCTAGAGGTTTACTAACATTAAAGCAATTCCATATATATATATATATATATATATATATATATATATATACCAAGTTATGATGTAAGTGATAAATGAAACTCTCTAAATTCAAAATCGAATACCAACTCATCATATGAAATTAAGAGAATTTAAAAATAGTAAAAAAGTAATAGCAGCTTAAGAGAATTTACCTTCACAAGTTTTATAAGGTTCTTCTGAATACACCAAAATTTTTCCATGCTTCTCCATTAGCAGGATGCCTTAATAATCCATCTTTCTTACGACTTGTCTCGTGCCACCTTATATCACTAGCCATTTTTTTTGAAAAAAAAACCTTTGCAAATAAGGTATTAAAGGAAAATAACATAACACTTTTGTCGGTATTTTCTTCGTAGCACCTAAACTTTTCATTTGACCGTTATCACCTTCCGTGTTGTTTTGTCCTTTTTTTTTGCCACCAAAGAGTACCACATTTATCACATACTTCAAGATCTTTTTTATCACCCCAAAATAACATACAATCATTTGGACAAACTTTTATCTTCTCATAATCAAGACCTAAAGCTTTAGCATAAAAAACCCACCGGGTATACCCCCTTTAAAAACCCATCACAAATTAAGTGAACTCTAGCATCTTCATATGTTTGTAAAGAAGAATTACTACATCGAATACAAGGAAAAAAAAATTTTCACCATAAGATGTATTATGAAATGCTAATTTAAGAAATTCCTCAACTCCGTTTTTATATTCGATACTAGTTCTAGTCTTGTTCATCCAACTTCTATCCATTTCATAAATATTATAGAATCCCTAAAAGAATGCCATAATTATTTTTCAATAAAAAAAATAAAAGCACAAACCTAGTTATATCATAAATACCAATCAACACATTTAGCACTTAACACTTTTATAGTCTCAAACATCAATAAACAATTGATTGCAAACAAAATATGAAGAAAAGGGAAATTTACCTTGAAGTAG
Source organism: Dovyalis caffra (assembly GCA_963924115.1). Taxonomy (NCBI): domain Eukaryota; kingdom Viridiplantae; phylum Streptophyta; class Magnoliopsida; order Malpighiales; family Salicaceae; genus Dovyalis; species Dovyalis caffra. Next base: position 616,228 of record CAWUPB010000030.1, read on the forward strand.
TCTATTGTTCCACCGTAGAAAATACCTAAAAAAAATTAGTTTTATTAGTTAGAACAAAAAAATAAACTTATCCACCACATAATAAAATAAAATAAAATAAGAAAAAAATAAACTAAATGTTTTTTATATATATATATTTACAAATAGTAAAGTATTTTTTATTCAATTTTTGTATCAATCAAAATTAAATATATCAATTTTTGAATTAAATTAATACCAAAACATGCTTAATTTTGATCAATTTTAAAATCTAAATTCTTTAAATCCATAGCAAATAGTGTTTGATGCCACACAAATGAGAAATTAAGATGTCTAAATTTTTTTAAAAAATAAGAAATCCACAATAACATAAAATATAGACAACAAATGAATTAAAATTAAAATTAACATTTCCTAGTAACCATATATTTTCAATAATTAATGGGAGTCCATTTTCTTTGTTGTTGGGATGCTGTGTTATTTTCAATCTACTTTCTTAGGCTAGGTAGCCCATTGTTGTCCGAAACCTTGAATGGATTCCTTCCTAAACTCGTGGTAGCGTGTACAATTTGGAGCTACATGCATATTCCAAAATTCTTGCTAAAAAGCCCATGAAAGAATGTCTATAACCAGTTTCCTTCTTATCAACAAAGCTAACATTTTTTCTTTAGTAATGCTTGCAATGTTCGGTGAATTTGAATAATAACCATCCAAACTTAGGTTATTTTCCAATTAAGATAATTATACATTGGAATTGATGAATACAAACTCCAATTTTGCGGCAGAAAATGGGAGGATATGAAGCACCAAGAATGTTCAACTTCATTAGATAATTCCAAACACTTGAATTTTAAACCAAAGGTACAAACCATCCCATTTACTCAATACTAGAAAAACATAAGGAAAAAAAAAGGAATGTATATTACAATCTATAGAAAAAAAACAAGGGAAATATGTGAGGTCAAGTTCGATTGTGCATGTAATGACATACATTGTACATTACATGGACACTCCAAACCTTAAATTATTATATCATCCCTATCCTATCTTGAACTAAGATTACCCTAACCTATCAATTGCCATACACCATGCTTGCACTCTAGCTAACTCCTTATTGTTAGTTGTCAATGAAGTGCTTATGGTTTCATTTCCATTTATACTCCGATGCTTTCTTTTCATAGTCTTTCCCTCTACAAGATTTTAGTTTCATAATTTCCAAGCCCACTACATTAGACAAAATTATCTAACTGCCACTTGATATAATTTGGGCCAATGCCTAACATGCACAAAGGAATCGAGTCGGAGACCCTCAATTAGGCCCCTTTTGCATAAAGAAGTGACTCGCATTCCTAATTCATTTCTTAAGTATATTTTAGGCCTTTTGGGTTTCAACCAAAGACCTTAAATTAGGCTCCTTTTGCATAAAGCCCATAACTTTATATTTATTTTCTTTTTCGTCGGAGACTTGAGAGAGCTACAAAAGCCATTTCATTTTCACGTAAAGTTGTTCCTGCCGCAAAGAGGAAGAGCAAGAGCAACGAGTAGAAGAAAAGGGGAGTGACAAAAGAAGGGAAAGTGAGTGGATTGACAAAAGAGAGCTCGTTTTTAATTACTCTACATATTTTAATAAATCCAAAATACTAGACCATGCATCACCACCCAGCAGACACACTCACATTAAAGCACTAAGGCCAAGCCCTTCGTTGATACTACTAAAGGCCTCTATCGATGCGTGCGTACTATACTGCTATAATTAAGGAAAAGTCGCTTTGTTTTCTTAATGTGTTCTTGATAGATCAAAAAAACATATGTTTAGGAAACAAATTTTTTGGATCGTCAACAATGTTACCAAGCGAGAAAAGGTTCGGACATGAGAAGTTGGATACAAAAAAGTTAAGGACATGAAAATCACTTCCCGCTAACTCAAGCAAACCTAGAATAGAATGAATCCCCATATTGCTTTTAAATGTCGGAGAGACTAGACAGAGAAAAAATAAAACACATAGGTGAAAGGAATAAAGGTCGGTTCAACTTCAATCAAAGAACACTTAAAATCTTGCATGTTGAATCAATATATAAGAATCATGCGTTGGAGGCCATAATTCTCAGAAGGAAGCAAGAATTCCCAAGCACACAAAACCAAATAGAAAACATCAAAACTATAGGTTTCCTCCTTATGATTCGTCGATGTGCTTGTTCGGAGCTAGAGTACAAGCAACTATAGATGGTTCTTAAGCACAGTCCACTTACTTTTTAAAGCAAATTCATATCCCTAAACCGATCCATTTTGTTCTATTCATAATCCCTCAATCTTCGGGACAAGCAATTTTACATCGAGCTCTCAGTACAAAATTGCACAATCTAGGCGTAACTTGCTAATTAGGACAAACAACATACTAATTGAAATTGCTAATTAGGACAAGCAATTTCATGACACAATAAGATCATTGACGGTGTCTTTGAAGTATAACATCTAGGCGTAACTTAAGTACTTAAGCATGACACAACAATTTAGATAAGAATTGACAACTTCTTCTTTCAAGCAAGTTTCTTAATAGGAAAGTCACATTACCTTAGGATTGCCTTGGGATACGGAGATGCTTTTAGGACTCAAAGTAACGATCCTTCTCTAGTTTGAGAATTCTTTTGAAGACAATCGCTTTTGCTTTCCGGTGCTCTAGCTTTAAGTCACAAAATAAGAACAAGACAAGTAGCGTATTATATTGAAAATTTCAAGGGAATTAGAGAAGAAAAGAGTCGGTAATCTAATTGATTGGCCACAAAATTAAACTTAGCATACTTACCATTATAGAGATCAATGATAAAATCAAAACAATGAGTGCCCAATTGATTTAGAGGATAGCTATAATTTCGTTTCTAAAAAAAGGAGACAAGGACGAAGGAGAGGAGAAGAACAAATAAGCAAAGGAGAAGAAGCACAAAGCGAGAGGAAAAGAATGAAAAAAAGAGGAGAAGAAGCACGAAGCGAGAGGAGAAGATTGAATAAACAAAGGAGAAGAAAAACCCCAAGAGGAGAGGGATAATGTAGCGAGGAGAAGAAAAACCCCAAGAGGAGAAGGATAATATAGCGTTCTTTTCCCTTTCGGAACCAAAAAAAAAAAAAAAACAAAGTAAAGAAAGAAAAAACGGATCGGAAGATGGAAGAAGGAGAGAAGAAGAACCTCGACTGAAGGAAAGCTCTCGATAAGATCTTTCCCCTTTCAAAACCAAACAAAATTAAAAATGAGGAAGCCAAAGAGAAGAAGGATGCAACAAATCGAGGAGAATAAGCAAATTTAGAAGAAGAAGCTCGAAAACCTTAAGGAGAGGGAAGATGAAAGAGCTTAATTTTGCCGTTTCGGAACCAAACAAAAAAAAATAAAGATAAAAAATTCTTTCATGAATAAAACTCGCGCTTTTGATTAAACTTTTGGGTGGTTTTGTAAACCGCCTCAAATTTGTTTCATAAAAGTAGCTACGAAAACACTTTGATGCGGTTTATAAAACCGCCTCAAGAATTCCGCCTCTATACGTATTTTTTGTTGTAGTGTGTGTACCTTACCCCAAAGTTAATTCTAATACATATAGATTACTAAATAATCTTGCTCGTAAGCTATACAAATATCCTTAGGAAGTTCCATAACTCGATGTCAAGAATACTAACCTAAATGCATATAAGCATAATTAGCCAACCTATCCGTTGTACAATTTTGTTGACGGAGTACATTATTAATAAAGTGTGTCAACACTAGTTTCTCACATTGTTGAAGCTCCCGAATATAGCGTCATGGTTTGGAGACTCGTTGATGTAGCACATCTATCGCCACCAAGGAATAGTTTCGACAACCACCGTTGTAATCTTCGGAGCTTGATACAATTTAAGTCCATTAAGGAGAGCTTTAATTTCTCCACACATATTTGTTCTTGTGCCATAGTAATGTGAAAAACATGTTAACCAAACATCCCCGACTATTCTAAATGATGCCATCACTCGTGCGAGTATTCATTTATAACTATCCGTATCTAGTTTATAATAGCCTATATTTAGTGGGTGTCTTTTTGTAGTTTTTAGAGGAATCAAAGGAACTCGAATCTACCGTAACTTTGATTTTTCCTATAAACTACATTCTTTTTTGGTACATAAACCACACATAAATTCATAAGATGGTTCCTAACCCTCTTTTTAACCATATCTATACTCATAGAAATATCATCATATTTTTCCCGACATTTACTTTTTCAGATTTCCCAAAGTATAAAGAAGCATGTTGCAATCTGACACATACCAACATGAGTTTTGGTACTACACAACCAAGAATTAAGAAGATTAGAACTAGTATGATAATTGGTTCTGTATGGAAGATTTGGCCATAGTACTCCCATAGTTGGCTCACTATCCCCAAATGTAGAAACAAATGATCAAAAGTTTCCTCTGTATGGCTATGACAACAAAGACACATTAAGACCACATGAATGTTTAGTCTTTTGATATTACTATCCACAGGTAAGGCCTCGTAGATCCATTTCCACATGACACTGCTTATTTTGCTAGGTATGTGAGGAGACCACACCTTAGAGCACCATATAACTGTTGGGTGATAATGTCTGCGAGCTTCCTATAAGTCTTTAGTAACAAACTCACATGTCTTAGAGAGAGTAAAAACCAGTTTGTCGGCTATAGTATCATCCAATTGTATACTCCGGACCTGTTCCTGTCATTGAATGAGGATGTAGTCCATAAATTCTTCTATATTTTGTAGAACATCCTTCACCGTCAAGGTTGTTATCCAATGGTAATGAAGCTGGTAATAACGACCCACACCAGTTTGTCTTCCGAAAAGAGATGGCACCATCGTCGATCACCCATTTGCTATTAACTAGGAGATAACCAAAGACTTTTGACACAGAGCACCATATGGGAGAGGATATTGGTTTTGTAGGAGAGTTGTAATTATCATATTTTGCTTTTGTGAACTTTGCCCATAGACTTTTACCTTGCAGATGAGACTAAGCTAGTTTAGCTTGCAAGGCCTCCATCACCTGTTGCAGACTACGAATGCCCAATCCTCCCTCTCTCAAAGGATGACAAACAACCTTTTAGGACATCGAATGATGCCAGGATCAACCAGTCGAACTCCAAAGAAAATCGAACAAGAAAAATTAAAACCGAACAATCTAAAAAAAAAACAAATACAACGCGTCATATATATATATATATATGTCCAAATCAAATAAGAAAAATTAAAAAGTTTTGCATCAAATCTGTTACAGACTTAGGAGTTAGTTCTAATTAGAAAAATTATTAATTAATGTAAATATTTATGTCCAAATCAAAAGCGAAAACAAGTATTTTAAAAAAAGAAGGAGAGATTTTGAATCCTTTAGAAATCCTGAATAAGAAAAATCTTGTTTGTAAAATCTTCTAAAATAGTTTTGATCACAAAACCTTGTCAGTTCAAGAGAGTACACCACGTACTAACTGTGTCTAGTCGAACAAGTTTTTTTTTAATATTAGTTGTGCAAGTTGTCAAATTTTCATTAGACAATTCTTTCATACGTATGAGTATAATGTTTGCCTTTAAAAAAGCTTTAAACTTGACCTCGACATAAATACGATAGAAATCATTTCAAATAATAGATTAGAGTAATATGAGTATAATGTTTGCCGTAAAAAAAAAAAAAAGAAAGAAAGATAATCTACCTATCTTTTTATTTTTATTTTTATAAAATATATGTACATGTATATATACTTACACATAAGCACTGACCTACCCACAAGCAAGCGCTGGGGGACAGTACACTGAAATTCATTCATAACACCCCCCGAAATCTACCTCCATTATCCACATCCAATCTCCACCATTCATTTAGTTAATCCAACGGCCAACAACTGCTCTATCCAAAACCATATCCACCAGAAATCTAGATACTCCTACCAGAATTACTGAAAAACCCAAGTACCAGCGATATAGCCACCAGAAAAGAGAAAGGAAGAAATTTGAAGGCTCAAACTCTCTCAAGTCCCCAACCGGAACAAAATGACTTCGTCTATTGCCTTCAAATCCTTCACCGGACTCCGGCACTCCTCCCTGGAGCATCCCAAAGTGCTCCATTCCCACACAACCTCCATCTCCCCTTTAACATACCGCCGTTTCCGAATCACAGCCAGCAAGTCCACTCCCAAACTCCAAAACCGCAACCTTCGAGTAGCCGTCATCGGTGGCGGCCCTGCCGGTGGTTCCGCCGCAGAAACGTTAGCTAAAGGAGGCATTGAGACATACCTCATCGAACGGAAGATGGACAACTGCAAGCCATGCGGTGGTGCCATCCCTTTGTGCATGGTGGGCGAGTTCGACCTCCCATTGGACATTATAGATCGGAGAGTAACCAAGATGAAGATGATCTCTCCATCTAATGTCGCCGTGGATATTGGACAAACTTTGAAGCCTCACGAGTACATTGGGATGGTGAGACGTGAGGTGCTTGATGCTTACCTGAGAGAAAGAGCATCAAATAATGGGGCTAAAGTGATAAATGGTTTGTTCTTGAAAATGGACATTCCTAAAAAAGGTAGTGAAAATATTAATGGACCCTATGTCTTGCATTATACTGAGTATGATGAGAAGAAAGGCGCAGTTGGAGAGAAGAGGACTTTGGAGGTTGATGCGGTGATTGGTGCTGATGGGGCAAATTCGCGTGTAGCCAAGTCTATTGGTGCTGGTGATTATGACTACGCTATTGCTTTCCAGGTATAGTTAATTACGGATTACTATTTCTCATTAATTATCTGATATTTCTACTTTACATTAATTTTGTTTAGGTTACATTTTTGTTGACTGCTTTAATGAGTTCAGTTCTGTTCATTTTACATGTGATGAATTGCGTTGAATATGTTACTTAAAACTCATATAGAAATGTGGAAAATGTTCGATTTCACAACCTTTGCATTCTGATTGCTACGTGATTTTCCATCATCAGCATCGTTCTTGTTCTTCGTCTTGTGTGAGGATAGAAACTATATACTTTCTTGTCTCAATTTGCACTAGAGGGTCGTTCGAACTCACAATAATATGATACAACTAATTAATTAATGTTCCAACCTTTTTGTAACGGTAGTATGTTGTTATTCATGGTGTATTAATGTAGTTGAGGAACGAAGATACATATGAAAAAATAATTTCGTAGCTGCAATGAATACTGTATTATTGCCGTTGTCATTTTGGTTCTCGTTTGCCGTATAGCTAATTTTACGGTTGCCCGGATTCATTATTACTACTCTCTCCGTTCCACGATGAGAGTTTTTTTTATATAAATGTCTCAAAATGTATAGATTGTCAAATAACTGAGTATCAAATTTTATTAATTTACACCTTTTTGGAAATTGAATATATATATTAAGTACATTTAGTTTTAAAGGATAATAGAGTAAATACAATTAAAAATTGTATGAGTTGACACAATATTTAATACATTTTCTTATATTGTTTCAGCTGTTTCTGAAAATAAACATCTTTGATAAAAAAAAAAAAAATACATTTTCTTATATTGTTTCAATTAGTAAAATATTTACAGCAGCTTCTGACATACATCGCACCATTGGATTTTGCTCAAACATTATTGCCTTGAACTCATGAATGATCAATTCCTCTTAAATTCTTTGTCGGTTAATTTTTTTCCCTCGTATTTTTACAGGAGAGAATAAAAATCCCCAATGATAAAATGGTGTACTACGAGAATTTAGCAGAGATGTATGTCGGTGATGATGTCTCGCCAGACTTCTATGGTTGGGTCTTCCCCAAATGTGACCATGTTGCTGTTGGAACCGGAACGGTGACTCACAAAGGTGACATCAAAAAGTTCCAACTAGCCACAAGAAAAAGAGCCAAGGACAAGATCCTTGGTGGTAAGATTATAAGAGTGGAAGCACACCCAATACCAGAACACCCCCGACCTCGCAGATTATTAGGGAGAGTAGCACTAGTGGGTGATGCAGCTGGGTACGTAACCAAATGCTCTGGTGAGGGTATCTATTTTGCAGCAAAGAGTGGTAGAATGTGTGCAGAGGCAATAGTTGAGGGTTCAGAGAATGGCAAGAGGATGGTGGATGAAAGTGACTTGAGGAAATATTTGGAGAAATGGGACAAGACATATTGGCCTACATATAAGGTGTTGGATGTGTTGCAGAAAGTTTTCTATAGATCAAACCCAGCTAGAGAAGCTTTTGTGGAGATGTGCGCAGATGAGTACGTGCAAAAGATGACTTTTGATAGTTATTTATACAAGAGGGTAGCGCCTGGTAACCCCTTGGAGGATTTGAAGTTGGCTGTGAATTCCATTGGGAGCTTGGTGAGGGCTAATGCACTGAGAAGGGAAATGGACAAGATTAGCGTATGAGATATGGATGGAAAAATATGTAATTAAGACACGCTTGTTTCTTCACCCACCAGGTTTCAAATGGCTGGAGAGTTTAATGTTGGGAAAGGCTATTGGCAGAGCCGATTAGTGGGGAAAGGCTATTGGCACAAGCAATTTTCCCCTTTTATGTATTAAATGTCAAATTCAGATTTGTTTATTTTTATTTTTATTTTTATTGCATTCAATGTAAAATCTAACCTTTATATTTTCTTTTTTTAAAAAAAAAAAAAAAAATCCAACCAAAAACGCTTATTTTTGTTACAGCCAAATTTTAGATTTTAAAGTCTACTAAATCAAAACTCACATGCAGTCTATATTTCCACCGAATCAAACTCAGTTAAATTTTGGCTATTAAATTCCATACAAACAAATTTTGACCTTTCTCTCGTCGTACCTCGAATGGATTATTGGCTGTAACTGGTGAAATATTATACGCATCGGAAGTAATCTCTTCTTTTTTTCTTTTTTTCTTTTTTTTTCATTTTCTTTTTTACCTGTCTTTCAAATCTAGACTTGTGCGTCTCTAGATTTGTTTTGTTTGGTGGTAATCCTTGAGCAACATCCATTGGATGCTATTCTCCACAATCTAGTGGCGAACGGCTTTTGCCCAGCGTTTCACCATTTTTTTTTTTTTTAATGTCAAATCTTTTTTTTTTTAACAGGAACAAAAACTGGCAAGTTTCTTTAAATAAAAAATAAAAATAAAAAACAGGACAAATCAGACGTAATCCAAATAAGAAGGATCAAAAAGGCTAACTCTTATAATAGACGTAATATATATATTTATATCACCTTGGTCTTGTACTGCTTTCTATGTTAACAAAAACTCTGAAATAGAAAGAGGAACTCCTAGACTAGTGATCAATTACAAACCCTTAAACAAGGCTCTTAAGTGGATTAGGTACCCTATCCCCAATAAAAAAGAACTTATTACAGAGATTGAATCGTGCATTTGTGTTTTCCAAATTTGATATGAAGTCGGGTTTCGGCAAATCCGGATAATCCCCAAGTGACGGATACAAATCGCCTTCACTGTCCCATTTGGACAAGTATGAATGGAATGTCATGCCCTTCGGTCTCAAAAATGCCCCTTCCGAATTCCGGAAGATTATAAATGATATCTTCCATGCTTATGCCTATTTTTGCATTGTTTATATTGATGATGTATTGATTTATTCTATTTCGGTAGAACAATATTTTAAGCATCTCAAAAATTTCTTTCATGTTGCAAAAAAGAATGGATTGGTAGTTTCCAAATCAAAGATTTTTCTATTCCAAACCGGGATGTTCCTAAGATCACCATATGATGCATATTTTCAATCAACGGAAAATGATTTTTTATTCTAGTAATTCCATTGACCACGGAGGCTTCGTTTTTCCTTTAATGTCATTTTGGAATTATTTGCTACGGAAAGACGTTCATTTGTTTGTACATGAAAACGTTTTGGAATAATACTTTGTTTAATACAATTTAAATCGACACCAGTATCAAATAAAGCAATAGTATCAATTTTGAAATTATTTTGAAACACAAGAGTAATTCTAATCAAGTATTTCCTAGAAGTAACTTATCTAAGTACAAACAGGAAATCTTCCGGAACATGTTCTAGATTCTCGAGGTTTGGCAACTCTTAATTTATCCGTAAACAATTTTTTTCTCTATAATAGTTGTAGAAACCAAAATTATCATGCCTACAAACAAATTTAATACCTAAAGGCAAATCACTATAAACAATTTTTTTTCTCTATAATTATAAGTTAGAATAGCTAATCTATCGGTCACCATATTATACTATTTCAAGACATGATTAAAAACATTTTTTTTCCCAAGACTTGATCGTTGGCACCTCAAAATTTAAGGTCATATGTCGATCAAATGTGGTGTCTTCTTATGACAAAATAGTAAAACATAAGTGGAACGAGTGCATTTTGGTTTTATAACCAATCAAGTTTCGGAGAAGCCTTAGAACTTTAATGAAACGATGCATTTAATCTTATCACCAATCGAGTTTTGACGAAGTCTTAAATCTTTAATGAAAGAATATGTTTTGGTCTTACAACAAACCAAGTTTTGACGAAGCCTTAAGTCTTGAGTGAAACAATACGTTTGGTAATATAACCGATCAAGTTTCAACAAAGTCATAAGATTTAAATAAAACGATGTATTTGGTACCGCATTCACCTAGTTTCGATGAAGGCAATATGCATGAAGAAAACAAATGGATAATTATTAAATAACAATTCATGCTTAAATTTAAATAAAAGGCGAGTTGTCGGTTAAAAGCTATTTAAGGGGGAAGGACTAATAGAATCGTACACGATCAACAACACAAGACTTCTTATACAAGTTTAGTCAATTCTTTTAGTTTATCATGTAACAATTAGTTTCTACTTTATTGCAAGTAGTGCATTAATCTTTTACTCGCTTTCATTAATTTTATCCTTCTTGTAACTTAAGAAGTGTTGATTTGTCATAATGGCATCGAACATCTTGATAGCTAATAATGTAAGTGTCATATCTTTCGATTTATGATATTTACACTTTTAATGAATTTTGTCTCTTCTAATTGATAAAATTCCGTTTATTTTATTATTTGACCTTTAAATCATGTACACAAAAGGTCCTAGTGGCTTGCTAAGCGAAACCAAATCCTATAACATTTCATCGTGAAGGACTTAATCATAAATTAAAGTGTCAACACACTCCATTTTAAGATTAAATTTAACAAGCGACAACAAGTTTTGATGACCACGGTGAAAGTAGAAATGTCAAAACGTGGTATTACTAGAAGTATGATGAGACGTCAACTCTTTGAAGGGGATCAAATCGATGAAACATTTCCTTTTTTTGTTGAAGAAAAGATTTGAATCTTTCAAAATGAACCTATGATGGAAACCATGAAAATTCATAATCGCAAGAAAACCAAAGTTAATAGTAGCCTAGAACCCGAAAATGTAATTAACAAAGAACAACCTCACAATCAAAACAGATTGGGTATCAAACATGAAGAACATGTGGGTTCGGATAAAAGTAATGGTTCTACAACCGGAACCATGATGTCATGAAATAACTACCTAAAGAACGAATGATTGAATTTCGACAAAAGTCGGCTAATTAGATCGAAGATTTACTAAAGAGGATATATGATCCATCTTTGGAGATAAGCGATCAAATAAATCGACATATACAATTAATGTCGAATCAGCTTGAAGAAGATATCAACATGATAAAGGCTTTTGTAGCCGAATCATCAAAGAAAAATAATGAAAATATTGCTAAGCATACTATTGAATCAACGAATTGTATGCGTTATCACGATGACAGAGTGATTACGGACATAAATCACTCGTTTAATGAAACTTTAGTTCCATTGGCTAGACAAGTGGCAAGGAAATGAAGATTGCTATCAAACCAAGATTCGAGACTACCGCAAGCATCACTCGACCGAGGAGAGAAGATGTTTGGTAATTTATAATTTTAGTAGAAGGAAAAGAGGAAGAACTAATCGAAGAAAGGAATTTTGACATTAACAAGGAAATATGGTCCTCAACAGACAGTGCCGACTAAATTTCCTTTAGGGTATCCGCCTTTTGCTCCTAATAGGTCATTTGATAATAGAAATGGTCATGACATGCCACAACACTCTTATAGACATGCTCATTATGCCCAACCTAATGACTATTCATCATGAGCGTTGCTTGCAAGTATGTCAACACAACTAATACCTTCATATTATGGTCCTCCAAACCCACCTCTAAGGGCAACGACAAATTTCCCACCACAAAATGCATCAATCATTGCAATAGTAGGGGGAAATGGTACAACAACACATCTTTTCCCCGGGAATGCACTTGGAGAATTGAATCAAAAAGTTTTGACTAACATGATTGAGAGGATGTATGGACCACGAATGCAAAAGTTCAATTATCCCGCTTATCTAAAGCCATATCCGTATTATGTCGACGGGGAATATCCATTCCCTAAGGGATTTCAATCTCTTGAATTCACTTTATTTTCTCGGTAAAGATAATGTTTCTTCCTTGAAACACATTGCCAAATTCACTTTTCGGTTTGAAGAACTATTAGGGGATGATTTTTTGAATATGTGTCTCTTCCCCGGTTCTTTAACTAATGCGAGCATTTACTTAGTACATTAATCTATTATCAAATTCCATCTTCGCTTTGTGGGATACGCAGAATGCATTCTAGGCTCGGTTTTCAAGAATAGACCCTAGAATTTTAGTATCGAACCTATCAAGATTAAAGAATTTGAAGGAAAATCTACAGAGTAGTTTCGTTTAAGGTTAAGAAGAGGCGAGTTCGATGTCGGGTTAATTTACTTGAAAGTGAATTTTTATGCTTCATATAGGACAGTTTGGATTTCAAACTCGGAAAGAAATTTGAAGACATGATGTTTCAAGACCTTTATGAAATAACAAAATAGGCATCAAGGTTCAAAAAAATCTTACTTGAAGAATCGTTGCAAAAGAACACCATTATAAGAACTTACTATCAAGATTCCATAATGGTCGATATGGATTTTATAGAGTATGTCAAAGGAAAGCCAATAATTTGTAAACAATTGTCTTGAAAAAACATACGAGCTCCTACAAGTTTTAAATCAAAAGAAGATCAAAAATATTCTTTTGATCTTGATAAAGTAGATTTGATCTTTGATTGGCTTTTAACCAACAGTAGAATCAAGCTTAAAGGAAAACATAAATTACCAACTTCGGAAGAGTTGAAAAAATAAAAATTCTACACATGGCACAATGCTCCATCCCGTTCAAATAACAAATGTATCCTATTTAGGAATTTAATTCAAGACTTAATATAGTCAAAAGAATTAACTTTTTTTAATAAGGAAGAGATTATGGAATTTGATAGTAATCCTTTTCCCGAAATGGTTGAAATCGACTATTGACATGTTTGGCTTTTCCGATTATAAGAATAGCTTGTTGTGTCGAAACCCACTAAGGTGGCTAACTAGATTTTCAATTATTTGGTCGATAGAGGAGTCCTTCAATTTTTTCATTTTGATGACTCAAAACTCGACCACTACTACAAGTGGCACATCATAACTCTACACATAATAGACAAATGCTTCAACTTCATGGACTATTTGAATGGTCATCGAGACTAAAACCGATATGACCTCGCTCATGAAGAAAAAGTAGCTACGATTAAGCTCCACCTGGATAAGAAACATATGCCGACAAGGTCAAGAAACGATCAAAAGATCCTAAGTTCGACTTCAAGGTAGGTACTTTGGCCCATAAATAAGGCCAAGACTAGTTAAATCACTAAAAGATGGTGATCGAGAACCATCGCCAAAGAATGCCGATTAAGGAACATCAAATGAAAGGATCATCCTCTCGGGTGGCTTTAAAAAGAGTGCCATAACATGGGGAAAGTTTGAGCTCGAAGGGCTTAGATAGGGAAGATCCAACTCAACACAAGTTCTCGGTAGTTGTGTAGAAAAAATAAGGAAAATGATAGCTACTCATCGGGTAACCTAAAACCCGGTGATTTCGACTAGAGAAACCCTTGTTCAAGTTGAAAGGATCAAGAATAATACTCATAGGGAGTACTTCTCTAAGAGGTACAAATATGCTTTTCTCGCTCGAGAGCATTACAAATCAAAGAGTCATCCCTATTTATGGTTTAACGATTGAAGGCAACCGATAGAAGAAAGACAATCGATGATACCAATAGACCTCTAAAGTTTACAAAGCCAAAAAAACCAAAAGTTAGAGTGTGGAAAGAAGCTCAATTTTCTCCACCAAAAAGCTAAAACATGATAGCCTTCTAGATTAATTAAAATCTAGTAATCTCCGAAGATAGCCAAAACATGGAAATCCTTCAAGTTAGCCAAGATATAGCAGTCTTTCAAGATAGCCAAGATATGGTAATTCCGTAATACAGACCAAAATATGGTAGTTCCCCACGACATTTAGAGCTCGATAGTCCCCCATCCATGTCCAAAACTCAAAAAAAGAGATGGTTAAGGAAGATGATAGAAATCAAGAAGGTTTAAATATCCCAATATGAGAAGACCGAGATGAAAATCAAAATATTACAAAAAGGCCAACTAGAGCCAATGATCGGTTCGATGGAACCCTCGATTTATAATAAAAAGAAAGTGGTAGTGGAGTCCAGCTACGAGATCGATTTCAAAGATAATGATTTCCCGATCATCTTGGATGAAGATTCTCGTAATAGCCAAAGTCCTACCACAGGACCAATAGGTTCATTCGAATGCAACATGGTCCTTTCTTTGTCAATTGATTATACAACAAAGGTAGGACCGTTAGAATATCGACCTAAAGATGTTTTGGATAATTCAGTTACAAAAGTGGAAATGGTTGACATTCTAGATAAGCCAATTCAAACTTTAGAGGTGTCTACCGGTAAGCATGTAAATTGTCTTTAAAAACTAGAGGTATCCAAAAGCAAGCATGTCAAAACCATTATACATTAATTCAAGTATGAAAAGTATTGATTGATAATGGTGTAACAGGCAATATTATACCGCTTGAACTTTTTAAAATTCTTAGGAAATCTAGCAAGGTTTAAACAATACCGATAGTTTAGTATGTGGCTTTGCTGAAAACTTTACAAAAGCAAAAGACATGCTACCTATCGAGTTACGAGTTGGGTCAAAAACAAGAATTGTTATTTTCTTCATAATTAATACCAAACCTTCATTTAATATGTTATTAAAAAGGGATTGGATTCATCCTAATTTATATGTGCCTTCATCTCTCCATCAAAAACTTGTATTTTAGAATTCTAAGTCTTTTGAGATTATACATGTAGATATCGATTAGATATAGGTGTAGTCCAATGTCATAGAGATTGGAATTTTTAAAAGAGAGTTGATCCTTTTTTCCTCAAGAGGCGAATGTTTTCAACAAGAAGTTATGTTAATCATTGAGGAACCTATCACTCCCGAAATCGATATAACATCCTTCATTATTTCCCTAAAAGCATCAAAAGGGGATAAAATTAGAAAGAGAATGGACTAAAGCCAAATGGATTAACTTTGCTAATTTAAAGAAATTTATGAATTTCTAACTAAAGATGATCTAGAAGAAAAAAAAATAAAGATCAACAGAAACCGAAGAAAAAACGACACTAAATTTGCCAATAGAATGATCGAAGTCATAAAAAAGACTCTTTTTGAATGATGAGTTTGAATGAAAGAGGACCAAATGGTTTGGAGGCAATTGAATCTACCATCCATCATTTGAAAGTAAATGAAATAGAAAAAAAGGTTATTCGATAAGGAAAAATAGCCATCCTTAGTTCACTAGATTGTATCCATGAGGAAGATCTGGACAATGATCGCAAAAGCAACCTAGTAGGCATGTCATTGGCACAACAAACTAAAATCCCAAGACCAATTACTCAAGATCCACTCAAAAAAGTTAATTTGGGAATAGAAGATGAGCCAAGGCTTACTTTTATTAGTAAGTTATTAGATTCTAGTTTCAAAGAAATAATGATTTCTTTATTGAAAGAGTATAAAGACTACTTCGTTTGGGAGTACCATGAACTCGCTTGGATTAGATAAAAATTTAGTGGAGCATCGATCGCCAATAAAAAATAATTTAAGTCAAGTGAAGTAAACTCCAAGAAGAATGTTCGGGGAAGTGGTTGATTTTCTTTAATAAGAAATTAAAAAGTTACTTCGAGTCGGTTTTATCAAGACTTTAAGAAACGTCGAATGGGTCACTAATATTGTTTCGATTATGAAAAAGAGTAGAAAAATCGGAGTATATATATATTTTAGAGATCTAAATCGAAGTACCCCTAAAGATGAATATCCAATGCCACTAGCAAACATATTGATAGATGGCACTTATAGAAATCAAATTTTTTTATTTATGGATGGATTTTCTAGTCATAACTAGATCTATATGTTTGAGAATGATGTGAATAAAACAATGTTTCGATGTTCGGGGTTTTTAGGTACGTATGAATGGGTTGTAATACCTTTTGGATCAAAAAACGCCGGTGCAACATATCAACGAGCAATGAATGCCATATTTTAGGATTTAATTAGTAAAAGTATCAAAGTTTATATCAATGATATAATTATCACATCTTATTGAAGAAATCCTTCCAACGTATGAGGAAACATGGGTTAAAACTAAATCCATTAAAGTGTGCTTTCGGTATAAGTGTAAGAAATTTTTTAGGTTTTCCGATTCATAACCAAGGTATCTAGATCGATGGAAATAAAGCTAAAGCCATCTTAGAGGCTAAGCCACCAAAGATAAAGAAATAACTATAAAGTTTTCTTATGTAGTTAAACTATTTACGTCGATTCATTTTTAACATTGTTGGAAAAACAAAATTTTTTTCACCTCTTGTTAAATTGAAAGATTCTAAAGCTTTCATATGGAACGAAGGTCATCAACGAGCTTTTGATGTGATGAAGGATTATTTGTCAAGACCACTAGTTTTGACTAACCCAAAATCCGAAAAACTTTTCAAATTATACATCATGATAACCGAAGATTCTATCGGTTGCTTCTTCGTTTAAGAAAATGATGAGGGAAATAAACATATGATCTTCTATTTAAGTAAAATTTTGAATACTATGGAATACAATATCCAAATACTAAAAAACTTTGTTTGGCATTATACTTTACAAGCAATGAAATTAAGACATTATTTGCTTGCTTATACCATTAAGTTATAGCATAAACTAATGTCATTAACCTTATGCTTTTTAGGCCATTCTTAAAAGGATGGATCAACAAGTGGAGTCCGGCTTTAATCTAATTCGATTTGGTCTATATGCCTCAAAATTTTGTTAAAGGACAAGTATTAACAAATTTTTTAGCCAATCATCCTAACATTAATATAGAACTCCAATCGATATGGCCTACTTAGGGGTAATTTCATGGGTGTTATTTTTTGATTGGTCTAGTTCAAAAAACAATCAAGGAGTTGGAGTTGTGTTCTATTATCGAGTGAGATTCTAACATATTTGGTCTATAAATTAGAAGGACCATATACCCATAATCGGGTTGAATACGAAGCACCGATAATTGGACTCAAACTTGTCCTCAACCAAAAAGTAATAGCCATCAAAATATATGAAGATCTCAATTGGTAATCAATCGGATATTAGGATATGCTAAATGCCCTACATTTTGGCATATTGTGTTGAAAGAGTTAAGAATTTACTATCTCAAATTGAAGTACTCAAAATTGAGCATATACCTCGAAAAGAGAATTGGTTTGCCAACAAACTAGTTTAGATGGCTACTAGTTATCGGATCCCTTTTTTCAACTTTAAGGGTTTAATTACCATCTAAGATAAAATCATTCTAGATTTTGATCAAAGAGAAGAAATGATGGAAGTCAATACGATTTCTATCCTTCGATCGATCTCTAATTAGAGGGATGAGATCATTCAAGCCTTGGCAAATCTAGAATTGGTGAACCATAATTCCCATATAAAACATTTGATGAGGAATTATATATTACAAGAATATGAACTATTCAAAAAGAGTGCTGATGAAATCTTGCTCGGATATGTTAGCATAGATGAAACTTTAAGAATAATGGTAGAAACTCATTTTGGACTTTGTGGGTTACATCGAGCGAGAGACAAAATGAGTTTGGGTGATTGAATGCCATGGTTTTTTTTAGTCATCAATGAGGAAGGATTGCATTGAAATTTTTTAGCCATCAATAAGGAAGGATTGCATTGAAATGGCTAAAGGATGTGATGCATGACAAAGGCATGGCAATATTCCCTGAGTGCCTACGAGTAAAACTACACTTAGTAGTTAAACCATTGCCATTTTGAGGGTGGGCAATGGATTTAATTAGAGAAATTAAAACATCATAGAGTGCATCCTACTCATATATCAACTGAATAAAGTTATATGGTTTGTTACTTAATGTTACATGGTTTGGAGATTTGAAGAATTAACATTGCATGGTTTTCTCACAAGAGGCACATGACCGTGTGCCTTTGTTCTTCATTCCGTCTTACTTCTTTACTCGCCTATGTAGAATTTTGCCTTTAAGTCGTGTTATATCTCTTCTGCTCGTGTAGACTTTGCATTGCAAACCTTGTGCAATACCTACTGCTTGTGTGATCTTCTTTCTCTTGAGCTTTGCTAGGTTATGACACCCACACAATTGTGTGGGATTTCTTCCTCTAGTTGTGTGGAATGCTTCCGCTCGTGTGGCTTCTTTTGCTTGTGAGACGCATGGTTTTCTCCTTCATGTCACATGACCGGTAGCTTTTTCCTTTCATATTTGGCACGATCATATGATGCCTTCAAGCCTTTTTGGTGACTTCTCTTTTACTTACTTTGGTTTTAGATTTCCTTACTCTAATTCATCATATTTCCTATAAAACTTGAAACTATCATCTTATTCTTATTTAACTTAATATAAAACAATAAACACTAGAAAGTTCAATGTAATAGAGCATAAAAATCATGCTAATTATGCACTTATCGGTAATGTTATAACTCCTTTAGTATATAAAGAATGACATATCTTATCTTAGTCATCTACCTATCTCCATTAGATTCCTAGTGCACCCAATAAATTGTCCTCGTGCGAGCTTTTGACTAAGCCTATCGAAACAAGTGTCAAAGCACATAAATCTTCTAATGAGATAACCATAATGACTTCAAGTCAAAGGATAAATTGTGCCCATCTCATATGAAATTCCTATAGACTAAACTAATAGGTTCTCATGACGAGTCAAGTCCAGCGATATGTTCTCTAACATTGATCGCCTAATTATTTGCTTTGGCATTACCATGCCAATAGGTGTGAGATCTCCTATAGCTATCTATAGCACGAGCATAGTATTTATAAGTCTTACCGTATATAGTCAATGTCCGTTCTTAACAATCCTACAACTTAGAACATTTAATGATATCATTTAAGTATATTAATAATTGTCTCATATTTTTCAATCAATCATTAATGCAATGCATATCATATGGACTTTTATCTAATTCTATCAAAATATGAACAACAAGAATTAATAAAAAGACTTCTTTTTATTAATAAAATAAAGAATATAATATTACAATCGGTTAAATTATAATATCCAAGTACTCGTTAAAAACTGACATTTAATAAATTTAAAAATATTAAAGGCATATGAACAATATTTTAGGGGCATGGAATAATCTTTAAAGGGTTGCTAGAATATTCAAAGTGATTAAGATAGTTTTTTCATGCTCGACAAATATTTTATCTAATTTTTGATGCATGAATAGTGACTTTTTATGTGAAATAATTATTTTGAGCATGTTCAATATGCAAGAAAATAGTTTGTTTACATAGAATATTTTCTAGAGGGGTGTTAAATTACTCGATGCCATTTTGTGAATTTTCCGATGTTCTCGTGATTATTTTATTTGAACTTTATTGTGCTTAATACTATTTTTAAGGTAAGTTAATTAATTTAAGTACTTTAAATGTATAATAAAATTATTCATTGAGCATAGAAAAATCATTTAGGATGTGTAAGAAAATTTTATAAACTTAGATGAATTTTTCTATATATAGGGAATATTTTCTATAGGAAAATGTGTATTTTTACACAAAATAATTAATTTGAAGGCCTAAATGTGTGTATAAAAATTATATGAATGATGATTAAATTTTCTTAAGAAGTGTTTGAATTGATTATAAAAAGAAATTGAATTTTGGAAAGGTATGGAATACAATTTTAGACTTAGGGACCTAATTGCATAAAATTAGAGACCTAATTGCATAAAATTAAAAGTTTGAACTTTCAAATTAAATTAGTTATGAACTTCAAGATTCAAAAATTTGTTAGAAAAATTTTAAAGGAAGAGTCTAAGTGATTAATTGAATAAAAGGACTTATAGAAGACCGATTAATGAAAAACTCAAGAAATTGGAAGACTAAAATTAAGCAATCTTTTCCCCTCTCTCATGCCAACTTAATGCATTAATTAACCTTGGATTTTAGTTAAATGGGTGGCTATAATTAAGTTAGATGGAAGATTAAAATTAAAAAAAGAATAAAAGGCGAGGAATTAATCCAAATGAAGGAAGGAGATTTAGAGAGCAATCGAGGGCCAAGATTGCACCAAATTAAGGTGGAGATTGAGTCAAAAGTCCACCAATTTAGCCTATAAATATGGGTGCAAGAAAATAAGAAAATGGGAGGAAAAAAAAAAAAAACCCAAGGCAAACTCTTGCCAATTTTCCATCAAAATTTTCACCCAAATTACTTTCAACCATTTCTAAACATCTTAAACCACTTAATTAAGCATAAATTTCAAGTTGGAAGCTCAAAACTTTCAAGGAGGAATTTAGAGGAGCTTGGCCAAAATAGTGAAGAAAAAGGAGGAAATGAAGTTTCAACATGATCCAACTTTTCAAGAGTAAATTAGAGCTTTTTTAGGTAATTTAATCTTACCTAAACCATAAGGATATTCAATTTCATGTCAATTTTGTGTTTGATGCTTCAATTTAGACGTAATTGAATTAAGTGTAAAAATTAGGATTAGGGTTCTTAGTTAGGTTAATTTTGAAAAAAAATAATTTTAAGCCATAAATTCATGCTATTGAAGTCTAAATAGGTTAATTAAGCTTAAAATTGATGAAGAAAAATCAAAATCTCGTAGGGTTAGAAAAGAGAAAGCATTCAACCAAATGGAAGAATTTAGGGGTTTTTTTTTTGGTACTTTGATTTGTTTGGTTTTCTATTGATTGATTATGGGTTATTTATGTTTGAATTGATGATTAGAAGTGAGAAATTACATAAAAAGTTAGAAATTAGACATAATTTCCTTAGGCTTGTATACGGCCTAACTAGAAAAGAAATTAGGGTTTGTATGTTTTTAGTTCCAAAGTGTTTCATTGATTAATTCAAGTTTAGAATAGCTTAAAAAGATAAGTTAGTATGGAAATTTTGGTTAAACATAAAAAATGACCTTAGTTTACCTTAGTTGGGCTTTCATCCTATTAGGCCTAAATTAAGATTTTTGAAATAATTTGATAAGTAATTGTGCAATTGTGATGATTTTGATGTGATGCTTGTGTATGAACTCGGGAGGCTTATATATTTTTTTTTGGATAAATTTAAGTTGTATAGAAGGAAAAGGTATATACAAGATACGAGGGCATACCCCAAGTTATACAAGAAGGGAAAAGCTAATCGAGGCTAGGTGGCCTTGATTCGCTAGACCCGAGCAAAGTCGAAGCAAATGGGGTGAACTCAAGCCCAAACCCCTAAACACTTAGAAAAATTCAAAGAAAAATAAAGAAAACTTTAATAAAACCATCAAAACCGGTAAATCCTAAAGACGCCATATGGACCGAAGCTCGACCGGGATCCGGTACTTATACTCCAAATCCAACAAACGTGATCCGATGACTTCAAAAATCTCCCGCCGATCTCCCGGTAAGGTCGGTAGATTCGATGAAAGACTCGGTTATTCCTCTCATACCGGATGAAGTAAACCGTAGCCGAGAGGACTAAACGAGCAAGCAAATGGAGGAACTCTTTCTTCTTTCTCAAATGCATAGATGCCCAGATGTAACGTAGATTGCCATATCATAGATGGCCGGACTAGTAAAGTCTTCCTCGAGATATCATCCCAAAGAGCGACGAGAGAAAGAACAAGTCGAAAAACAAATGTTCATGAGTTTCGACGTGCAACCCACAAAGGACACAATCCGTACTCGGTAATGATCCGGAAAGCATGTAGTCTATCCATGGTATACAAACGGCCTAAAGCGACAAGCCATAGAATAAAAGAGTGTCTAGGGATGTGACTCGGAAACCAAAGGAGGTGATGAATAGAGTCCGAAGGTCTCGAATCTCCGAGGATCTCCCAAGCCGAGTCAATAGAGAATCTCCCCGAAGGATGACCCTTCCGGACATAATGATCGGGGAAGGCAATCCGCGGGTAAAAATGAATAGAGTTCCAAATCGATCGAAGGTCCGAAACACTCGAAGGAAAAACCCGGTGACCTCGCTCAATGATATCGGATACCTTTGCATCCCAAGGTAACCCCGAGGCGAAAGGACTGCGAAAGAGTAACGATCGATTGATGAAGAAAAATCAAAATCTCGTAGGGTTAGAAAAGAGAAAGCATTCAACCAAATGGAAGAATTTAGGGGGTTTTTTTTTTGGTACTTTGATTTGTTTGGTTTTCTATTGATTGATTATGGGTTATTTATGTTTGAATTGATGATTAGAAGTGAGAAATTACATAAAAAGTTAGAAATTAGACATAATTTCCTTAGGCTTGTATACGGCCTAACTAGAAAAGAAATTAGGGTTTGTATGTTTTTAGTTCCAAAGTGTTTCATTGATTAATTCAAGTTTAGAATAGCTTAAAAAGATAAGTTAGTATGAAAATTTTGGTTAAACATAAAAAATGACCTTAGTTTACCTTAGTTGGGCTTTCATCCTATTAGGCCTAAATTAAGATTTTTGAAATAATTTGATAAGTAATTGTGCAATTATGATGATTTTGATGTGATGCTTGTGTATGAACTGGGAGGCTTATATATGATTATATGTGTATATGGAAAGTTTGCGTAATGTTTGAATAACTATTGTTATTTGATCATATGTTGAAATGTGGGTTACTATTGTACCTTGTGATGATGATATTGTGATTTGAATGTGAATCATGAATGTTTGGGAATGATTTAAGAGGTAAGATACTTATGATGATGCATGTTTATGGTGTTATAAAATGCATTGTTAAAATTAAATTTTACGTTGCATACTCGTATTTCATCCGGTATGTAAAACATAATTCATAATCATAATGCACTTGCATTATATACAAGAATATGTCAAGTTATGAAAATAGCTTAAAGTCACAAAAAAAAAAAAAAAGATTTTATGTCAAGGCTTTTCCAATAGCAATTGGAAGCATTTTATGGTTATTTGGTTTTCATGACTTTCATGATGATGGTTTTCATGGTTTTATGAAAGAGCTTTATGGGTTGCATGACTTTCATCATTCATGATTCATGGTTCATAGTTTACATGGATCAAGTTGTGCAGGCGTGCACTAAGGCTCAACTAGGTATTCTCGAAGACCGATCCGATTCGTCAAACATATCATGAAAATCTTTAAGTC
Source organism: Dovyalis caffra (assembly GCA_963924115.1). Lineage (NCBI taxonomy): Eukaryota > Viridiplantae > Streptophyta > Magnoliopsida > Malpighiales > Salicaceae > Dovyalis > Dovyalis caffra. The sequence continues at coordinate 639,754 of CAWUPB010000030.1, forward strand.
CGAACAGGACATGTTCAAAGACAGAAAAGATTTTTCAGAATGATCATGATAACAGATTTTATGGCATAAAAAAGATTTCGAAAAGACAAGAAAACAATTTTACATGTGTATTATGAAGGATCATACATCGTAAAATAAAACAAAAATTTCCTCCATCTAAAAGGTCTAAGATCATGCTCGTTGCATTAACTAACTATATATTCATGAATTAAAGCGATGAATATAGAATTTACCTCTTATAGTGTAGATATAAACCTTTGCAGAAAAATTCATCCAAATGTCCAACCTCTATCGATAATCCACGTAAGTGCAATCACCCATAAAAGAAGCATTCAAAATTGGTAAGGTGCTAACTTTACTTTTCTAACTTGTTTAGTGTTTCTTATAGAAATCTAATTAGGATAATTTTGTGACAACTCAAAGAGAGAGAGAAGAAAGGTGGTGTGTTAGGGGTAGGGAGAAAATAATTTTCTCCTAATTTTTATTTTGGGCTATGTGTCCTTATTATTTTTGTGTGTTGAATTATTCCTTTCTTTTATGTTCTTGTCGAATTTTCTCTCCTTTTGAAAAGACATGCCTTTTGCCGCACCTATCCTCCTATTTATAGGGGAGAGCTTCCTTGTCCTCAAAGGATAAGGAGATGGGGCGGCAATTAGTCTTTATTGGACTCTTAGTTGTTGTTTCCTAATACCCCAAGGATTAGAAGTTATTTAACATGTGAGTTTTTTATCTTTATCTATAAAACATTCATCCTTATCCAATAAGGTTCATGTTTATCCTTCCACTAAAATATCTTTTAGGTTTTTAATTAAACCTATTAGCCCAAAATTATTTTAGCCCACTTAATTAATTTAGACTATTTAAATAAACTAAGTTAGATAATTTTAGGTGACCCACATTAAAAAATAATTTCCTAAAACACTCTTAAACCTAAATTAGAGAACTCATTTCCATTTTAGGTTATTTACTTTCAAATTTGGAACTAACTTCCAAATTAGGAAACTGATTTCTAAAATAGAAAAATTTTCATTTTAGGAAACTTTCATTTTAGCAAACTTTCCATCGTAGGAAATTTTTTATTTTCGAAAACTTTTTCTAAAATAGAAAACTTTCATAATTAGAAATTTTTTTTTAATATCTTTGCTTCTCCGTAATCATGTAAATACTTACACTTATACATGTACTTCAATAGCCTCCTAGATATGTTAGCATTGTCTCAAGAATAAAAGATAGCTCTTTTATCTCTTGATACATAAGACAAGATTAGCCTCTAGTAAGAGATCATGATTATCTAATTCTCTAGGAGGATTAATTAATCCATAATTGCCTTTCACTAGCATGGTTACCATATAATTCAATCCTCATATCAACTTATCATAGTGTGATCTCGAACTTGGTTATTGGTCTTGTTCAATTATAATCACATAAGTTTTCTTCGATTCTCAAATGTTTTAGCTCATAGAGTAAACCAACCATACCCTATTAGTGTACTCCTACTATGGTCATAGATTTCTTGAATAAGCATTCATTGAAGTGCAATGTGATAACTCTTTTAGCATATAAGGAATGACATGTCCTATCTTAGTCATCCACCTACCTCCATTAGATTCCTAGTACACTCAACAAATCACTCACATGCAACCCTTTACTAGGTCCATCAAAATGAGTGTCAAAGTATATAAATCCTCTAATGAGATAACCATGATCACTTCAAGTCTAAGGACTAGTTGTACCCATCTAATATAAGATTCTCATATATAAAACCAAATGGGTTCTCATAGTAAATCAAGTTCAGTGATATGTTCGCTAACATAAATTATATAAGTACTTGCTTTAGCATCACTCGTACCAATAGGTAAGATCTCCTACTACTATTATATAGTATGAGCATAGCACTCATAAGTCTAACCACATCTAGTCAATGTCTATTGTTAACAATGCTACGACTTGAGATATTTAATGATATCATTTATGTGCATTAGTGTTTGTCTCACATCTTTCGATTAATTACTATTATAAATACATATCATAAGAACTTCGTCTAATTCTACCGAATTAATAAACATAAAACATAAAAATTAATAGAAAGACTTCTTTATTATTAATAAAATAAATGATGCAATAGTATAATAACTCAAACCTATCTAAATATGGTTAGATCTTAGGCATCTACACTAATGCAAGTACATATGCATATATTCACGTCATGTATAGATTAACTTATTGAGTTATTGCTCATCTAGTTTCTTATGGTGTAGTCCCTACGGATAAAAATGGCAATGTTCATCGCTGAGCTGGTCTTTGAAGGATCTATACACTAAGTATATTTTAGATATGGCTTCGATAGTAAAGTGGACCTCCTTCATGCGATCATTTTACTAGTGCTCGGTATTATAATTTATGTACTAGGTATGACAGGTTTATTTTATATAGTAGTTAAAGCTATAAAAAAGTAAACAAGTAGTTAGTAATGTGATGTAAATAGGTAACTAAGCCGTTTTTATAGCATATCGCATTAAGTTGTTTGTATGAAAATAGACATAGTTATATGTAACCAAAACTTGGAACAAAATAGTACTAGTAAAATAACTTAATTATGGTTAGCATTAGTTTCTTTTAGTTAGCACTTTATTTTTAATGCCATTACTAAAATGTGATTACTAAATTAATAAGCAAAATAATAATAATAAATGGTAATTAAGATGAATAAAAGAGATTAAGTATCTAATAATGGGTGATTAATAAATAAATTTTTACAAACTAATAGAAAAAGAATTTGAAAAAACCAAGTGTTATAGATCTAATTCTTTTAGTCCAAGTAATCTAAATAAAATGATAAAATGTAAACAATTTATAGTGTATTTTAGACTCGAATCATAGGACCTATATGTCATTTATAAGTTTCGTAGCGTAGTCCATACCTAGTAATGTCATAGAAAAGACATAGTGCCTTGTTAGCTTGCATTTATTGTACTTTGAATGTAGGTTAAAGGCAATAATATTCTTGACCGATGAGATTTTAGGTTTGGGGGTGTTACATAAACCATCCAAATAAGGTTAGATCTCGAGCACTTACACTAATAATATGTTGATCTCACTAGCTCCTAACTACCAGCTTCCCATAAAGCCCGTAGCCACCACCTCCATCTCACCAGCATGCTCACCTATATATAAAAAAAGCACAATAAGCCTAAAAATTAATAGGTTGATCTCACCAGCTCCCAACTACCAATTCCCATAAAGCTTGGTAGCCACCACCTCCCTCTCACCCGATGCTCACCTATATAAAAATAAGGCACAATAAGCCTAAAAATTTTCTCAGCTCTCTTTTCACTACTAAACCCACTTTGTATCCCATGGCAAACACTCATCTAGTGTGAAGGTAAGCAATGCATGATGAAATTAATGCTCTTCTAACCAATAAAACTTGGGATCTTATTCTTTGTCCTTAAGCTCTAAACATAATTGGTTGTAAATGGGTTTGCATTATCAAGTAGCTAGCCAACAGCTCTATTAATCATTACAAAGCCTCGTTTAGTGGCTAAATGTTTTCATTAATGACCAAGCCTTGATTATACCGATACCTTTAGTCCGATGGTGAAGCCTAGCACCATTCACCTCATTCTCTCCTAGGCAATTCCCCACAATTGGCATGTTGAACAACTAGATATCTCAAATGCCTTCCTATATGGGCAATTAGATACTTTAGTGTACATGAAACAACCACCTAATTTTATTCATACTCAGCCTTCCCTAACATGTTTATGCCCTCAAATAGTCTCTCTATGGCCTCAAACGGGTCCTTTGTATATGGTTTAACAACCTCATTGATACACTCTATCAGTTGGGTTTTATAGGTTCCAAAATAGATACCTCTTTCATGGTCTATCTTCATGGCACATATAATGTTTACTTGTCTCATTTATGTGATGATCTGTTTCTTACCAAGCAATAATCAAGGCCTTATCAAGAAGATTATCATTGGTTTTTAAAACTAATTTCCTAGCCTTTGGATGTGTCAATTATTTTCTTGGCATAGAGGTAACTAGAAGCAAGGAGGACTACATATATGCCAATCTAGATATATTCGTGATCTTTTGAAATGAGCACTTATGCATAATGTCGCCACTATGGCCACACCTAGTAGTTCTTGTTCATCCATTTAGGATACCACTATTTTTGACAATCCAACCCTATTTAGAAATATTATTGGTGAGCTTTAGTATCTTACTTTAATAAGGCCAAATGTTTCCTTTACCATCAATCATGCTACTTAGTTTACGCATGCTCCTACAACTAAGCATTAATGCTCTATTAAACAAATTTTAAGATATCTCGGAGGAACTCCAACTTACGAACTGTTCCTTAGCCCCATCATCTTCTCTTCATATATCAATATACACGAATGTTGATTGGAGAGGTAACCTAATTGATAGAAAGAGTACCATTGGTTTTGCTATTTTTTTTTTTTTTGGTAATAACCTTATTTCCTAGACATCATGTAAACAAAAGACCGTGGCCCGTTCATCCACTAATGTTGAATATCGAGCCTTAGCAATAATAGCATTAGAAGTCACCCGACTTCAATCCCTTTGTGTGAGAATGGGTTTCCTCTCCAAAGACTACTAATCCTATGGTGTGATAATCTTTTAGCAACCTATCTCATGGCTAATTCGAGTGTTTCATGCTCATTCTAAACACTTAGAAATTGATTTTCACTTTGTTCGAGATAAAGTAAACAAGCATGAATTGCTTGTGCAATACATTTCTACTAAGTATCAATTAGCTAATGTCATGACCAAATTTTTCTCCAAACGTAAATTCTTTCACTAAATAGCTAACTATTCTTCCTACAGACTCGACTTAAGGAAGGATGATAAGGATAAGTTTTTGTTAGTGTATATATCTTGGTATGAGTTAGATAAGAGTTAGACTTTATAACTATAACTCTATCTTTCAGTAACACTCATAATCGTAACTCTATCTTTTAGTAACTTACCGTAATGCATCGTAACTTTATCTATGAAACTCTATTTAAAGGGTTTACTACAATACAAACAAGTGTGATAGCCTTGCAATTGATTCTCAATTTCTTCAGTTATAAAGGATACTCGAGGGTAGATGATAGCATTTTTGTTTTTAATTTTTTGATGGTTCTAGCATGAGCATGAAAGGGGAAATTTATGCACTTTGGAATGGACTACAATTATGCAATGACTTAACCTTATTAAAGGTTCAAATGAAATAAGATGCTATGATAGTAGTTAATGCAATCAAGCATAATACACAACTGCTTTGGTGATATGCATAACAACTACGTCATTGTCGACAAATGTTAACAAATCATAGCTTTGAGCTTGTATGGTGACAAGAAAATTCAATTGCAGATAGTTTGGCTAATTTTTCTCATGATCATTGATCCAATATTACATATATGCACTACATGGATCTACCTATAGACATTAAGAATATTTGTAAACATGATGCTTTTGGAATTTATAGCTATAGAAAATAACATTATGCATGTATTTATCGTGGGTTAGGCTTCCTTATCCTCCCATTACTTGGGCTAAGCCAAATTGTCCTCCCATGAAAAATTTGTTCAATTTAATAAAATTCTACAAGGTAGTGCCCTTGTTTCTTGAAAAAAAAAGAACAATTTCAAACTAAAAAAATCAACATTAAAAAATTAGGATTTTTTTAAGAATTTCAAATTAACAACTAAAAAAACCTTAAAACATAATTTTTTTTTTAGTGGGTTTTGCTCGAAACAATCAATTACAAAATAAAAAAATAGTTTTGAACAAAAAAAAAAATTAACATTAAAAAATTGAAGTTTTCTTTTTGGAATTTCGTAAATAGATAACAAAACCTTAAAAACCTAATAACCTTTATGGGTTTTTCTTAGGAATTTATACAAGTAATGTTAATTCAACTATTTTATGGATTAAATATATTTTTGTTTAAAAAATTTAAAAATTAGGGTTATGCTTTAATGTAACATGTTTTAAGCTTTAAATCATCTTCAAACGAACCACGTAAACCCTTAATCAACAAGAACATAGAAGAAAATATGGTATTTTGAAGAGACTTTATTGATTAATTTGCTAGTTTTTAATATTTCTCTCTCTTTAGAGAGAGAGAGAGTTGGGTAAGAATAACGAAGATTGATTACACACACACACACACACACACACACAAAAAGATATTTTAGTCGTTTTGCACTTCACTAGTTTGAAAATTCATCATCAAATATATAGGGTACAAAATATAATTTATAAAAAAATAAGAATGCAAAGTATTTCTTGCATCAAACTTCGAGTTTTTTTTTTTAAAAGTAACTTACCTATTAGATAAAAGTATTTACATGATTGATGATATGTGTAATCTTTTAATTAATACATTCGTGGAGAGCTAATAACCTTTATGGGTTTTGCTTGGGACTCTATACAAGTAATGTTAATTCAAATATCTTATGGATTAATTATATTTTTATTTAAAAAACTTAAAAATTAGGTTATGCTTTAACGTACCACATTTTAAGCTTTAAATCATCTTCAAACAACCACGAAACCCTTAATCAACAAGAACATAGAAGAAAATATGCTATTTTGAAGAGACTTTTGTTGATTAATTTGCTAGTTTTTAATATTTCTCTTTCTTTAGAGAGAGAGAGAGAGAGAGAGAGAGAGAGAGAGAGATGGGTGAGAATAATGAAGATTATGCTTAGTTGGGAGTTGCAGTGTATATGTATATAAAGGTATTTTAGTCGTTTTACACTTCACTAGTTTGAAAATTCATCATCAAATATATAGAGTGTAAAGTATAATTTATAAAAAATAAGAATGTAAAGTATTTCGGCATCAAACTATAAGTTATTTTTTAAAAAAATAACTTACCTATTAGATAAAAGTATTTACATGATTGATGATATGCATATGCTTCTACTTAGTTCAAAACTAAAAAAATGATAAGAATTAGTAAAATAAATTAGAAAAATTAAAAACAAACAATATGCCTAAAGTACTAACTTTTAATTAATACATTTGTGGAGAACGAGTGTTAACGATGGATGTCAAGATAATTTTCATGGATTGAATTTAAAAAAACTAGAAAAAAATTCAATTAACTCCTAACATATCACCTTATTATAAATTAAGTTTCGATTTTATCAATTTATCTTAAATATAATCAATATTAGATAATGTCATCTCTTCATCCATCAATTATTAATAACAAACTATCAATTAAAACAATTCATTTAATTTGTACATCTGGAAAAGGCCAAAATAAGCTCCAATATGTGCTAGAAGGTAATTTATCTTTAAAGTTTATTAGTAAAGTGAAGGTATTGATTGACACTAAAATTATCTTTTTGGAAATAACGAGAATTATTTTAATTCTTTAGATAATTTAAAATATCTAATGATGACATTCAAAACCACACACAAATAAGACATAATTTTTTTTTTTACTATATTAACATTTTTTTAAACTATATTAACATTCAATGGGTGAATAGATAATATTCTCTAATATTGATTATATTTCATGAAGATTACATAAAAACAAAAATATTGAGATTCAATTGATAATGAAGTAATCCTTTCCGGGTTACGTTGAGATTTCCATTGAACTGGTCATGAAGTTGCGGGCTGCGTTTGGGTGCAACAAAATCTAAGAAATTTAAACTGATGATAAAGGTGTAGGTAGTAGGGGAACCGATGATCCGAATCTTATAAATAAAATAAAGCATTACTAGTAAAGAAAGAAAGGGGAAAAAAGAAAAAAAGAGGCAAACTAACGAAGAGAAGAGAGATCCTCGCGTCGCTCTCCTCCTCCATCCACGCTTGCATTCCTAATCATAGATAGAAGATGACATGTGTATGTATCTCCTCGCACAATCGAAAGTCAAAAACTCTCTGTTTCTTCTGTTCTGCATCTCTCACTCTTAACAAATTTCTTGAAATCAAAATGTCAGTGGTGTTTTTCTTCTGATTGGTGCGACTGATTCCACGACGTCCGCAATTTCTTTTGACTCACTGTAAGAATTTTGTTCAATTTTGAATCTGTCTTTTGCTTTTGATTTGATCATTGAGATGAAGAAACCGTGTTCTTTGGATTTTGTTTTATCATTTACGTACTTGTAATAATTAAGATTGACTTTTTCCAGCATTGAACAAGTCTTGTCATAATTATCGGTTTGCCATCAGAACAGAAGCGCAGAAGCAGTAGTATTTTTATTTTTATCCCAACATTTCATATCTCAGGTGCGTGCGTTATGGCAACAAAAGGGAATTCAGGAGACCGCAGAACTAGTACCAGTTCGTTGTCCATCTTTGTGATTGCTGGTTTATGCTGTTTCTTCTACATCGTGGGTGCTTGGCAGCGAAGTGGCTTTGGGAAGGGTGATAACATAGCTTTAGAGATCTCTAAACATACAGACTGTAGCGTCCTCAACAATCTTAATTATCAGACAAGTGGTGATGCCGGCATGAATGATGGACCACAAGTCAAGGAATTTAAGCCCTGTGAAGACAAGTACATCGATTATACGCCCTGCCAAGATCAAATGAGAGCAATGACGTTTCCCCGAGATAATATGATCTATAGGGAACGCCATTGTCCTCCTGAACACGAGAAGCTTCATTGCCTTATTCCAGCACCCAAAGGATATGCAAACCCGTTTCCTTGGCCCAAGAGTCGCGACTATGTACCCTTTGTTAATGCGCCTTATAAGAGCTTGACCGTTGAGAAAGCTGTTCAGAACTGGATACAGTATGAGGGCAATGTGTTTAGGTTCCCTGGTGGAGGAACACAGTTTCCTCATGGGGCAGATGCCTATATTAATGAACTCGCTTCTGTTATCCCCATGGATAATGGAATTGTTAGAACTGCATTAGATACTGGATGCGGGGTAAGTTAAATTATACCAGTTGTCCTTATTTTCCTCTTATGTTCTCTCTTGCCGATGTCAGTGACTCATTTTCTTAATGATCTTATGTTTGTTTAGTCTGCAGCATGGAGTGTTTGGTATTTAATCTTCTTTTTCATTTCATTTGGTTAATTGCTTTTGCCCGTGCTTAGGTTGCAAGTTGGGGTGCATACCTTTTCAAAAAGAATGTTATAGCCATGTCATTTGCCCCAAGGGACTCTCATGAATCACAAATTCAATTTGCATTGGAAAGAGGTGTTCCTGCTGTTATCGGCGTTCTTGGAACTATCAAGCTTCCATATCCATCTAGAGCCTTTGACATGGCCCATTGTTCTCGTTGCTTGATTCCCTGGGGTGCTAATGGTGAGAGTAATTTACCTAGGCTTTTGATGTGTAAACTGCAATATATTCTTATGAAAGGCATGGCTGACAATTGCTATAGAGTAATATCATGCTGTTGATTCTTCTTTTTGTACGTATGCCAATTACCATATAGAAGCATGAACCAGTTGAAACACGTTTGCCCTGTTAACAATGACTTGAAAAATCTGCACATCCTGGAATTTAACAACAGAATGTTTATTTAAGTTCAGTGGGCCTTGGATAATTCAAACAGTATCCTATCAGGCTATAATAAAATGTGAGATGACAAGTGACATGCAACTTCTTCATTATATTTGAATGTTGTTTGGCTGGATATTTGCAATGCAAGTCATTGATAGCATCAAGTCTGGACTTCTTTGTTCAGATGGAATGTACATGATGGAAATTGATCGTGTTCTCAGACCTGGTGGTTATTGGGTGCTTTCTGGTCCCCCCATCAATTGGAAGAACAATTACCAAGCATGGCAGCGTCCTAAAGAGGAACTCGAGGAAGAACAGAGGAAGATTGAAGAGGTTGCCAAACTTCTCTGCTGGGAAAAGAAACATGAGATCGGTGAAATTGCTATTTGGCAGAAAAGAATCAGTAATGATTTTTGCCTTGAGCAAGATACTAAACCAACTATGTGTAAATCAACAAATCCAGATGATGTCTGGTAGGTTTTGGTGACCATTTAGTAACTCTAAGCATATATGTTTAATATATATTTTGGAAAACATTTTGCAAGAAGAAGCTTCTTAACTTTACTGGAAAAAATCAAATACAACAAACAGTATATATATTTTGGCATTTATGCTCATTATTTCCAATAAGAACAACATAGAAACATATATGATACAGCAGATCCATGTGATTGCTGTTCCTTATGCTGGTCTATTGGTTTATTTATTTAATTTTTTGGTCCTGTTTGAGCGGATTGCCGTCTGTTGCAACATTTATGACTGAAATTATGCCTACAGTGTTAACTGAACTTAAGTTGCAGACTGCAACGAGGATGTGTGTTTCCATAATGAAAGATTTCAGAAGTTTGCATATTTCAAAATACTCTGCATGAGAAATTTTTAACGTTATTTGTTTGAGGTAGAAACAATTCTGTTCCATGTTTTACATTATCTCTACTTATTGTGCATAGGTACAAGAAAATGGAGGCATGTGTAACTCCTTATCCTGAGACCGGTGAAGTCACTAGTGCCGCATGGCAGCCATTTTCTGAGAGACTTAATGCTGTTCCTTCCAGAATTTCCAGTGGCTCCATTCCTGGAGTGTCTGTTGAGACATTCCTGGAGGACAACCGGATATGGAAGAAGCATGTCAATGCTTATAAGAGGATAAACAAAATCATTGACTCAGGGAGGTATCGCAACATTATGGACATGAATGCTGGCATGGGAGGTTTTGCTGCAGCTCTTGAATCTCATAAATTGTGGGTTATGAATGTTATGCCTACAATAGCTGATAAAGACACTCTAGGTGTTATATTTGAGCGTGGGTTGATTGGCATATATCATGATTGGTAAGTTTTGAAAAACACACTTTTTTGTTTCTTTTCATTTCTCTACTCACATTATTTTGTTGGATCAGATTTCTACTACTAAGTAATGCAGATTGAAACAGCCGTAACTTTCTGTTGATCTTGGCTACTCTTTCGTCATCATTTTACAATATCATTTCTTTTAGGCTTCAAACTTCTGTCCCTACAGTCTGGTGCTAACTACACCAGTGTTTTAGGTTTCAACTTTATGGTTGTACTTATTTCCTAGATTTGATCCAATCCAGAGCACTACTATGGTGCAATGGTATTTGGATCTTCTCATTTTCATAAGGAAACATGATCTTCATGCTCATTAGATCTAAATTATTGAATTCAAATTTAGCAGTCATGATTTAGTACATGATAAAAATGAAAACAACTTAATTCCTTATTTTATTTCTCACCTGATCCAAATCATTGAATTCAAAACTATTAGTGAGACCTGGAACATGACAGGCCATGAGACACACGAAAGGATCCAAATCTGGTGCAATGAGTTCTTATACAGAGTGGTCATGAGTCTTGGGTGGTAGGAAAACATCCAAATCTTTTTCTCCCATAAATATGTCTTCTTAAAGCAAAAAGTTTTTATTGTTTTTAGACTTAGAATCCTCTAAACTCACTTTTATTGGAGGTTTGAAGCTTAACTTGGCATGGTGTCTAGGACATAACCAATTTGAAGCTAAGTTAATATGAGATGTTATTAGTCAAATGTGGGCATTTTAAAGACATTTTCCAATGCATACAGTGCACTATTTGTTCAATAAAAAAATTCCCTTATGTCATTCGTGCTTTTACTTATGAGATGAGTTTCTTCTGGGCCTTGAAAAGACTTGGGGAAATGAGAAACGGAAATTGAAAACCAAAGAAATTGTACTAGTGAGCAATTTTGTAGCATATTTTGATATTTTGGAAGAATGAGAACCTAATGCATCTTTTGTTCTTCCTGATAAGCAAGAAAATCAAGTTTTGATAATGGGGTAGATGGATCTAGATAGGTGTAGTTTTAGTGACCAATTTTGGCTATGCTCTAACTGTGGCTAGAAAGCCTGCCACCTTTGTGTTCTGTTATCAGATACATAAAATTTGGCTGAGTAATGATACTGCAGTTCGAGGAAGGTTTAATTTTATTCCAGTTTTATTGTTTTATTTGCAATTTAACTTGTCAGTTTTCTTTTATGAATACAAGAAGAAAGCAATAAGGGCATCACGCTAATTACTGTTTTGTGTTATTTTATTTTATCTTATCAGGTGTGAAGGGTTCTCCACATACCCAAGGACATATGATCTTATTCATGCAAATGGTGTTTTCAGCTTGTATAAAGACAAGTAAGTCTTGGTTTATCTGTCTTTTATTCTATTTTAATAGAATAGAGCTTTATGATTTGGGGAAATGCCTTGTGCTCTTGAGATCAAAAGTAGACACACAAATTCATTTTAGGTTAGGATATGCAATTTGACTGGGAGCGAGTTAGGGTTTAAATCAATTATCTATTTGTTTATATTTAACTATTGCCTAGCGTTCCCCAAAATCTAACTAGCAAGTGGATTCACACATTGCCCTTGGTTCCTTTATGAAATACTTCATAGATTCTTTAATTAATTCTAATAAGAGCTAAAAGCAACTAACAGGTAATGTTCAAAAATATATTTTTTGTTGCAAAACATGGGAAAAGAAATAAACAGAAAGCAAAATGTCAATAATTATTTAACTAATTACTTACGTATTTTATTTTATTTTTAGGAATTGATCTGAAACTTTTTTCCATAGGTTTTCTTGATACACTAAAATGTTCCGTATATTTTACAAACACTAAATAGTTTTAAGTTAAAATTTTAAATCTATTTTATTCGGCTGCTTTGTAGGTTATGTAGACAACCCTACACACGAAGATACCTTAGAAATATTATTTTTGCAGTTTATCCTTTCATGCTTTGCTATTATTTTGACAACAACGATTTTTCTAACTCAATTAAATCTAATAAATAAACTATAAATTGCTAAATTTTTATATCCAAGTAATTTTTCCAACTTGGCATAAGAGTTTTATGAGTGCAAAAGAAAAGAAATCTACTTGGCTAGCCGTTTACACTGCAAAAAATCACAAAACATTAATCTTATCTTCATTTTTTCTAATATTTTAGGAGTTAAAAAAAAAAAAAACAGTTTATCTCTTTTATTACACTGATAAACTGTTTGTTACTATGCTTCTTTAAATTATTATAGGTACTTATAAGTACCAAATAACTTTAAATTATACACATTAGGTTTTTTAGCTTAACAATTAGTAAATCTTTAAAGTATTAACAAGTCTTACATTACCTGTAATCATGGTATTCATTTGTGTTCTCCTTATATTATAAATATTAATGTAAACTGAAATAAAAATTTAATTCATATATATATATATTTTTTGCATGATTCTAGTAGCATATGTTTAGTATTTCATAAATAGGTGGGGAAAAAATGAACAAAATTTCTAGGATTTGTTTTAAAATGTAAAACTGTATCATACTTTATTTTTAAAAAGTTATATCTTCAAAAGGGAAAGTAAATTTTTTTTTTTCCTCAAAACTATAATTTTGAGGGGAAATCAAGACAATAATAACAATATCAATATGAGGAGTGCTAGCAATACTCTCTAACACTCATTTAAACACTTAATTAAAAAATGTCTACGTTAAATCTTTTCATATAATTTTAAAAGTAAATAAATAAACAAAAGGTATTTCTGTCTTTTAGATAATATAAGATTGATTATAATTTAAAAACTTTTTGAGAATATGGAGCATCAATTATCTTCTGTTTGTTATTATTTGATGTGGACATTTTTATTGAGGAAGTGTTTGAAAAAGAGTGTTAGAGAGAGTGTTGCTAGCGCTCTCGTGTCAATAAATAACCAAAAGAACTAGGTCCATGTGTACTAGGCCTGTACTCTTGGCTTGAAAATCTAGGGCAAGCTCTCCTTATACAGGCAGTTTGTTCTTTGAAACAAAGATCAAGCATTCTGAACAATCTCTCTCTTGTTTTCCTTTATGCTCAAAATTACCAAATTGCCACTTAACTGAAAATCACATGAGTGCCATTTAACTAAAAAAAAAAAAAAATTTCAGCAAAAGGACAATGTTTTGCCAAGGCTAGGGAGTTACTGTTGAAATGAATAGTGTTCACCCCACTTTCTTTTAGTATTTCTTGATTTAGCATGTCGAATGTGATCCTTCGAATAGTAGTACTTTGTGAATCTTTGCATTTAATTTGGTTGAAACCGTTGCAGGTGCAATATCGAAGACATTCTTCTGGAGATGGATCGTATTTTAAGGCCAGAAGGAGCAGTCATATTCCGTGATCAAGTTGATATGCTTATCAAGGTCAGGAGAGTTGTGGGAGGAATGAGATGGAATACAAAAATGGTGGATCATGAGGATGGGCCACTTGTATCAGAAAAGGTGCTGTTTGCTGTCAAACAATATTGGGTTGCAGGCGAAAACAATAACACCTCCTCGTAGAGAACAAGTGTTTTTGGATTATAGCAAGAGATGATTATGTCAGGAAGTCTACCTTTCATAGCCAAATCGCACAGAATATGACACATGGGTCATCCAGCTACCAGCAAGCCAAGGAATTGCGTTTCTGCACTATTTTTTGTTACCAATTTATGTTCGTTTGAGATAGTTATAGAACGTAGATAGGTTACCCTCACCTGCCAATTGCATCATTCTTTTCCAAATTAATTGAATTTCCCTTTCTTATCTTTTGAACGTGCTGTTACCATGTTTTAAAAAATAGATTTTCCCTTTGCTTATACGTTTTGCATTGAATATCAAGTGAGCTGCTAGATTCATTTTGCGGCTTGTGATATTAAACTATTAAAAGTGTTTTTTTTTTTTGTTTTTAATAAGTTCAATTATTGTTGTATGATATTAAAGTATTAAAAATATTATTATGCTTAATTAGTATATGAATTAAAGCAAATTTATGATTAGCTATTACTTTGTTAATACATTTACTGTATCAATGTTATTTTACTAACATGATAAGCTATCATTGGAGATATTATTATTATGCTCTTAGCATTTGATGCTGTGTATCATAATTTGAAGATGTGGATCTATTTATCTATATCTATCTATACAATAATAGTAAAACAAATATTTGCGAGATGTGATGTCTCTAGTGAAATGTGATGTATTTAATCTTTAACATGTGAGATGCAGTGAGACAAGATCCCTATAATTCTTGACATATGTCATGATGACTGAGTTTCTTTCCTCTTTTTTTTTTTTTTTTCTCAATCATGTCAGATATAATTATGATTGGATTTTAATATTGGTTTTGTTATTAAATGAAAAAATGTGATATAATTAATTATTATTATTGATTATTATAATTGTTACTATCCGTTATATGATTATTAGTAGTTGTTCTGAGTTTATTAAAAAAATAAAATTATAGTTTAATAATTAATTAGTTATTTATTCTCTCTGTATAAACATAAATATTCTTGAATATTAGGTATGAGAAAAGGAATAAAATGATGTTTTTTTTTTTTTTTTTAACAAATAGTAATTTGTTTTAAAAAATTCAAACAAAACTTTTTTAAGCTATTAAATTGAAGAACAGATACAATAATATTACTACAATTAATCATTATATTATTAAATAATCTTAATTCGTATTTTGATTTACTAGAGCCATTAATAGTCAATATATGATTGTTATTAGCTGTTGTAAGTTATTAAAAATTTTAATTATAGTTTAATAATTAATTTGTTATTCACTCTCACCTTATATAAGCATACAAATTTTTCAACATTTGGCACGAGAAGAAAAATAAAATGATAATATTCTTCCTCAAGTAATAGCATTTTTTTTAAAAAAAATTCATACAAAATTATCTTTCGAAAAGCGGGATTGATCATTTACGCTTGGCTATGCATTGAGAGTGCATGGCTATATATAATCCATTGTTATGTCTTGAAGGGTAATTCGCTTTTAACTTGTTGCACGAACAAATTTTCTTCAAGGGACGCAGTTTACTCTTAAGGACAGTGATTATACGCTATGAAAGATGAATCCATTACATTATTCTATTGATATTTTTAATTATCACATTCGATTTTATTTTTTCTTTTAATGCCTTCTAATATTTCCAACAATCAATTCATATTCCTTTCAAACCACATATATATATATATATATATATCGTTTCCTAAATAAAATAAGTAGTTATGTTTGGAAAATTGAAAGTACTAATTTTTCTAAAAATGAAGTTATTATTACATAATCAATTTTTTTTTCCCTAATGGAGGGTATTTTAGTTTGAATATTACCAAATGACCAACTCATATCATTATATTTTATTTAGTCATAATATCTAAAATTAATCAAATAAATGTATTATTGAATAGTTTGTAATGCAATCACTCGTCAACCGAGAAAAAAGAAAAAAACCCATAACACGGGGCACAACAACTCGTTTAATAATAAAATGATAGCAATTCGCAAGGAATACCGGGATGAGAGATTGATGTTTGACACATGTACATAACCATATAAGTTATAAACCGAGTAGTTGTGCTTCGTATTTTATGTCAATTTAAATAAATTTATTTTATAAAAATATGAAACATAATAATTCGGATGTAAAACGAGTAGTTTGAGAGTTCATGTCGATCTAAGATAATGCCCCCTACCTAAAGAGGAATGGTGGGGGAAGTTGGAATTTTGGTTAGTCATTAGTAAATAGGACCTACTATCAACCAAGTAGGTGAGTTTCTAAAAATGAATAGTCTTTTATTGACATGAGCAACGAAGTCACCAAGTAACTTCACTCACATAAATGGGAAGCCACCAACAACTTCGAGTCATGGACTTAAGAAGTTACCGACAACTTTATCACGTAAATGGAAAGCCACCGATAACGTCATGTCAACTCAAGCGAGGAGCAAATGATTAATTCGAAGCCATCGACAACTTTATCATGCAAGTGGGAAGCCTTCGACGGTTTCGTTCCAAGCAAGCATGCAATAAACGAAGTAAGTTCGAGACTCGTTAGCGTCTTCTTCACACTACCGGAAGGCCACCGATAGCTTCATTTAAATAGAACAAACACATTTCAAACAAATATATAATAAATAAATTAATTTTCAAAACCATTGACGACCTTCCTCACACAGTGGGAAGCCGTTGACGACTTTATTTAAATGAAATAGATGACATACAATAACCACAACCATTCACAATGCAACATATTCACAATTATTTCAATACAACCCATATGAATTTAGAGGTTACCCAAGCATCGAGATGTCCTATTTCGAATCATTTTATTTCCTTCAATCTCGATGAAGACCGGTTGTTTCGATCGACTAAAAAGGAAGAAATAACTATTATGAACGTCAACAATTTGCTATACGATGACTAGAATGCTACTAGTTAGTAGTGAAATGACCAACAATGCCTCCGAAAGTGGAATGACCAAACTACCTTTGTACTACAAAATTACAAAAATGCCTTTGAAATGTTAAAAGTCGACTACCAAGTGATCGTTCATCTTTCAAAGGCCCTTCGAGTGCGTGGACCATCCAAAGGTTGTAGAGGAGGTTGTCTGCGAGTTCAATAGTGGTGGTGGATGTCTATAACGACGTCTGAGAAGGCAGATCGGAGACTCCAAAGTTTTGGTCGGATTTTCCTTTCTTACCGATGATGCTTCGGTCACGTTTTTGGGTTTAAAGGATACCGAGTAACTCATGGGACCATGAGGAAGATTTCTATAGTGGTTAGAACTTCGCATTCGTTCTAGATCGGCCATTTTTTTTAGGTTCTTCTAAACGGGTTAGAAACATGTATTTTTTAATTAGACTATTTTTTGATGAAGTTAGGTTGATAATTCAAAAAGGAAATGCTAAGAGGAGCCGGAAGGCTAAGTCCGTGGTGGTGGAGCTTAAAAATTCGATCGAATTAGGAGATACAAATGGGTCTTTTAACGAGTCGAGTTGTAATAGTTTAAGCTTGGATTTCTCTCTCCTCCATCATCATTTCCTCCTCTAATCGGTGGGGATAGGCCGATCTAGTGACAAGCTACACGTGGGGTGATGGTGATTGGGGTCAAAACCGACCGAAAAGTGGTCGATTTGAGGGAGAAATATTTGGCTAGGCAAACCAAGTAAACGGGGTTTGGTATTCGAGTTAGGGCGTGTTTGGTTGCTCTTTTTCAATTTTTAGTATTTTTTTATGTGTGGTTTTTTTTTTGCGGTGTTTTCTTTTTAGGTTTTTTTAGGTGGAAGAGGGTGGTTGGACAAGATGGAGAGTGTTGTGGTACTTGGTTTGATGAGAGGAGAGGGTGATTGTGGTTTTTTTTATGGAGGAAGATGGCTTGAGTGATGGAAAAGTCGGGGGGGGGGGAGGGGTTCGAAGGATTTTAGGTAGGAAAACTTGCACAACCAGCTAAAGAATGGAGATCAAGTTGCTAGAAATTTGAGAGAGGTTGAGTGTTTTTCTTTTTTACTTTTTTCTTTTTTTAATGGAGAGAAAAGTTAGCTTTTATATGTAAGAGTTAGGGTTTTTAGGGTAAAAATCTATTCCGGTCCTCAATTTCACCTAATTTGTACTAGAAATTTGAGAGAGGTTGAGTGTTTTTCTTTTTTTCTTTTTTCTTTTTTTAATGGAGAGAAAAGTTAGATTTTATATGTAAGAGTTAGGGTTTTTAGGGTAAAAATCTATTCCGGTCCTCAATTTCACCTAATTTGTCGGATTGAGCATAATTTGAGTTATTTGAAATTTAATGGTATCCAAATTATGATTAACCAAGTCCTTTCCTAAAATTTTCCCTCCAATTACATCCTTTTTTTTTTTTTTATTTAAGGCTTATTATTATTATTTTTTATTTTTTTTGCTTTGATCGAGTTTATGTCCAAAATTTATTATTATTATGTTAATTAGCCTTCCCCTCATCCTAAAATTAATATGATCTAATTATTTTGATTGTTTTGATTTTTTTTTTTTTGGTTTTGTTTTGATTTTATCATTTTTGTAATAATAAAAAAATAAAGACGTAAAATGGGAGTAAAAATTGAGTGCTAACAATCGTCTTTTCTTTACAATGTTTTCATTACAAAGTCATTGAAAGTTTATTCTTTGACTTTGTATAGAAAGCTTTGTAAAGAAACAAAAATTGAAACGAGAACATACGGTGCAAACTACTAGCAAACATAGATATGAAAAAAGATAATTGTAAAATTTGAATGATAACCGACCATTCGACAAGATATGACCGACCACTAATTTTGTAAGGTATTAGAGACCATTTTGACCTCACAGGGGGTGACTAACACTTTGACTTTGCAAGACTTCACGGACTACTCGACCTTGCAGGATGTGATAGGCCACTTTGAATATGCAGGATGTGACAAACCACTTCGACTTGGAGGGATGTGATAGATCATATCGACTCGTTATATTTATTGGATCGCACTAATTTGGCGGGACGTGAAAGATCACTTTGACTTTACTAGCTATGATAGACCATTTTGACATTGTAAGACATGACATACCACTCGACCTTAAAGAATGTGAGAACCCACTCTAACTTTGCAAGCCGTGACGGACTAGTTTGACATTGCTTGATGCGATAAACCACTTTGACTTGAAGGGACGTGATAGACCACTTCGACTCTACTATATTTGGTGGACCAATCTGATTTAATAGAAAGTGATAGACCACTTTGACTATGTAGGACGTGATTTGAAAGGACATGACAAACCACGCCGACTTAGAAGGACATGACAAACCACATTTATTTGGAATAGCATGATAGACCATGTTGACTTTGTGGATGTGATAAAGCACATCAATTTTGAGAGATGTGATAGACTATATCAACTTAGCTAAGGTATGACCGACCACCCGACTTAGGTTGATGTGATGAACCATATCGATTTTGTGGACCATATTGATTTTTTAGGATGCGGTAGAATGTTAATTTAGAGGGACGTAATAGATCATGTCAACTTAGAAGGATATGACATATCACATCTATTTAGAATGATGTGACGAGACCACATCTATTTAGAATGATGTGACGGACCACATTGACTTTATAGCACATGATAGAGCATATCAATTTAGAGGGATGTGACGGACCACTCGACTTTGATAAGATATGACTAACCTTTATAACTTAGATCGACGTGCCGGACCACATTGGTTTAGAAAAGTGTGATAGACTATGTTTTTTTTTTAGAAGACATGATAGACCACTATGACTTAAGCCGACGTGATAGACCACATTGGTTTACAATGGTGTGACGGACTTTTTTTTTGATAAGGCATGACAAACCATTCCGACTTAGATTAACATGACATACAATATTGGTTTAAAAAAGTGTGATAGAACATGTTTTTTTTTGACAAGGTATGATAGACCACTCGACTTAAGAATAATGTGATAGACCAAATTGGTTTAAAAAGCTATGATAGACTATAGTTTTTTTTTTTTTTTTTTGATAATGCATGATAAACCACTCGACTTAAGTTGACGTGACAAACCATATTGGCTTAAAAAGCCGTGACAATCCATAGTTTTTTTTGACAAGGCATGATAGACCACCGTAACCTAGACTAACATGGCAAACCATATTGGTTTAAAAGGATGTGACAAACCATGGTTTGTTTTTTTCGACAAGACATGACAAACCATTCTAACTTAAACTAATGTGATAGACCACTTTATTTTAAAAGGGTGTGATAGTTCATAGTTTTTTCCGACGAGGCTTGATAGACCACTCTAACCTAGACTAATATGATAGACCATATTAGTTTAAATAGGTGTGACAAGCCTTGGTTTTTTTAACAAAATGTGATAGACCACTTTAACTTAGACCGACATGACGGACCACATTAGTTTAAAAGGTGTGACGGACCATGATTTGTTTTTTATAAGATAAGAAATACTATTTTGATGTAGACCGATGTGAAAAACCATATTGATTTGGAAGACATGATGGACCTTTTCTTAACTAGATGTGACTAACCATTTGACATGGATCGATGTGAAGTTTTCGGAGAAGCATATCTTATCTCTCGTCAAGATATATATTCCCCCTTTCTTTATTTGTGTATCATCTAGGTTGAATAGGTTCAATATTCTAAGCCAACTCGCTTTCATTGAGCTTGTCTAATTATATTTTTAATTATGCCATTTTCTCTTGAATTCATTAGGGATTGCTTGTTTGGATTACGATCTATATCGTTTGAGTGGTGTTCATTCTTATAGCTGAATGAGTGATCACCATTTTTATGCCTCTCCTTTTGTTATTATCCCCAAATGTCTGAATTTTTATAATCACATATCAAAAGTCCGGCCCAAAATAGATAAGAAGGCCTTTTGTCTCAACTCGTTTACGATTCATCATGAGAAAGCTTATAACAAATTTCATGGAGGTTGACCTCTTGTAGACTAAATCCAAGCAATATCTTTATCAAGTTATCATATGTCAATTCAAAGCATTATCACATTTCATGAATAATGTCAATTATAAGATTATGCATGAGACTAAATAAAAGAGTTTTTAAAGAACTGATCATACTTGTGAAATTAACTTTTTTTGAGAGACAAAAGATTATGAACCATATTATGCTGAGGGGGAATCAAGAATGGAAAAAAAAATAAAATCAAATGATCGCACTAATGAATATTTGGCCATAACTTAGATTATCTATTTATTGCTCTAGATGGGAGAGAAGTTGAAATGCTTAGTCTTCAAGTGCCGACGTAGATTTATAACTAGTTTGACCATAACATGTTTTAGAACCAATGATAGTGATCATCCATTTGTCATATACCTTTCATTATTGTTACCGATGTTTATCTTCTTTCAATGTTTGTGCTTGATTAAGTAAACTTGTCTTTGAGAGATTTTGTTTTTTGAATTTTTAGAAAATCATTTTCCTTTATTGTAACTTTCATCGACTAGGCTATCTATTTAAAAATTTTCCATCAAGGCAAGTTGAATTACCCAAACAAAATCATGAAGACGGTCATAAAAAAGTAAATCTCATTCAAAAAGATGTTTGATTTATTTTATCAAAAGCCAAAACATATCATGTCATGTCAAGATGCAATTCTCATGGTGATCCATTTTGAGGCTAAAATGAGCAAAATGTGTTTTGATCATAAAATATTTTAAAAAGGTTTGTCTCTTCGATAGGTGATTGATAAAAGTTTGGTCTTAGAGTAAGAGCTCGCTTGGATGATTTTAGGAAGTAAAAGAGTTTTTGAGGAAAGTTTGGCTTAAATGGGTTGTCTTGCCTAAAAAGACTCGGTTTATTTCTTTCTTACCCCATATTACTTGATGAAAATTCATGATTCAATGTCATAACCGATGGTTTGTAATGCATAAATAGGTTAAATTTTATTCAAAAACATTTTCTCCTTTTTATTTGAAGCTAGAAATCATCAACCCAAACAAGTCATCTTTAATCGAAAGAGCTTTCATAGGCACGTAATGCAAGCTATGACTTTGGCTTATGAATGAAAATATATAAAAAGCTTAAATGGTGTTTAAGGATATAAAGACCAAGGATCACTTAGTTGTTCGATGAGAGTGCTTTAGGCATTTTTCATTGTCTTTGTCATCTCACTAATTGGTCATCCTCTCGATCTCGGCTCTCCTTTCATGTTCACTCGTTGTCATTCATTTTTTGGTTTTGGGACTTCTAACCCCGGCGTTTCTAACTTCAAATCATGAGATGGATCTATCTAGATAGCACTATCTTTTATCTTAGTGCTTTCACTTTTTTTTTTGTTTTTTTTTCATAGTCGCTTGATGGTTTTCTTGACAAGTTTTTGTTTTGTGAACAATTATCATTCTTTCCCATCTTGTATTTCTAGGAGAGCATCCTCAATTATTTATGAACTTTTAAATTTGCCTCCAGTGTGAGGGGTGATCCTAGCCTTGGTCATTGTCAAAAGAAATCCTTTAGGCTCAAAGTTGGACGATAAGGTATAAGTTTTTTATTTACATAAAAGTATACCAAAAATGGCCTTTCTTCATCTTAAATATGATCTTGTTCAAGTTGACAAATTCTAGTTTTATTTGAAAACTATGATTGACTTCTAAAGAAAAAGTGATGGGTAAGGTAAGCTTATGACCCGAATATGTTCCATTTATCATTGTTTAAGATATTGAATCACCTTTTTTGTTATTTTTTTTCTTTGGCATTACATCTTAGGTAAGACTTGTCTTGGAAGGATTTGTCGGGAATAAGAGAGGAATGTTTTTCGTTTCAAAAAGAGAAGGATTGCCCCTAGCATTTGCATGACATGTTTTGAAACTTGATCAATGTTGAAAGATTTTAAATAAGTTTGTCATTTTATTCATTTTGATCTGGATGATATAAAATGAAAATGATACTTTCAAATAGACATCTTTTGATTTCGAATCGATAATAAAATCAAGCCATGAAGATAAGAATTTCTTTTTCAAAGAAATAACCTAATCCATGAAAATTAAAACACTTTTGCAAATGAAATTCAAAAATTTGATATGAGGTAATACTTTATTTATAAAATCAAGACACATTCATGCTTCGTAACAAGCTCGGGTATTCTCCTTGCATTCATTCTCATGCACATTATAATCAAAGTTATTCGACATTATTTTTTAATGCGATCACTTAGTCTTTTTTTTTTTTTTGAGATCCGATCATATTGAATGTCCTAAAGGTAAGGGAAAAATGAGAGTAAAATGTAATAGAAAAAGAAGGCAAAGGTGGTAGTTTGAGAATAAGAATTGCACAATCCCATAAATTAACATCACATGAAAGCATGATGAATAAATTTGATAAGAAAATTACTTGACCTTGAAAACAAAAGATGCTTATTCATTAGGTCGGTCATTCAATTCCATTCCTTAAATGGTCTCATGGATAAGCGGATCAACATTAAAGATATCCTTAAGTGTGTCGAGTAGAAAGCACCATCATTTTTGGACCATCAAGTACTAACCCAAGCAATATGACTTCGCTCTTAGTATTGGCTTTCTCTACCCTAAAATATTTACTACCATAGTGTGAGATAACTCGAGTCTTTGTTGTGTAAATCGGTAATGTATGAAGACTTCTTTAATATCTTTTATATTCTTTCTACTCTTAAGGTGCCCAAAACTAGCATGGATTGTACCTCTTGATGAAATTCATGATAATCATCAATATTATGTGTACTTTCTTTATGGAACTTACCGAAGGATTCGACATGAATCGAGCTTGAGACTTGGATGGTTTCTTGTTAATGCCGATAGTAGATAACTTTTCAACAAATAGGACATGAAAATTCTTAAAGTATCTTTTTTTTCACCCAATGTCATCCAATGAAAACATATTCAATGCACCGAGGCAACATGATTGGAAAGATGATTACTATTCACATTTGGAGCTCCTAAAGCATCATCAAATGAAATCCAGCCTTAGTCAATCAATGAGTAAACGTGCTTCTTAAAGCTAAAACAATCTTCAATGTTATGACGAACTCGTGCCATCTTGATACTCATAAGGTTCATTAGGATTATACCACTAAGGAAATAAAGGTTTTTATAGAGTGGTTGTCATAAGAGTTACTTAATCGATAGAAAGGGTGACGATATTTCCTTATATTTTTTATGACATGCATTTCCTCGATTGTCTTAATTGAACTCGTCTCTATTGATGGTTGAATTATAGAGGCTGTTTTGCTTGAACATTTTGAGGAACAATCTATGATAGTTGAGAATGACTCAATTGACTACTCGGACTAAAGGTAGATTTCCTAATCTAGTGAATGCCGGTGTCATTTTTTTTTATTGAAGTTATTCCCGTTTGACTCGGATTCGAAGGATCAACTATTTTCCTAATAATTATAAGCTTTTTATCATAAGCAACCTTGGTCATCTTGTTTAAGGAAATCTTAAGATAAGTTCTTGGATATTAACTCCTAGTATATTTTGAGAATTCTAGCACTTTGAACTTTTCAAGAATCATGATATTTGTAATCAAGCATCCGTCTATTGTCAAAAGATGGTCATATGTGTCCACACATTCAACGACTATGAGACATTCCTCGGTGGCACTAAGCCTCTCGGCTTTAATCTTTGAGCTTATTTTTCCTTTTAACTTTTCGTTATTAGCCCAATCAATTATAAGAGTTGCTTAAGTTTCCAAAATATTGTTAGTGTAGATCTCCAAGATCCAATCATGTTTGGATGAGCTTGAGTTAATACATTATTGTATTATTTATTTTAACAATAATAAAGAATTCATTCTATTAATTATTGTGTTTTATATTTATAAATTCAGTATAATTGGATAAAAATCCTTATGATATGTATTTGCAATAGTGATTGATTGAAAGATATGAGATAAACGCTAATGCATATAAATGATATCATTAAAAGTCTTTAAGTTGTAGAATTGTCAAGAATGGACATTGGCTATGTACAAGTAGACTTATAAGTGTTATGCTCATGCTATATAATAGTAGTAGGAGATCTCACACCTATTGGGATGGTGATGCCGGAGCAAGCACTTAAATGATTTATGTTAGAGAATATATCAATAGACTTGACTCGCCATGAGAACCCATTTGTTTTTAGTCTATGGGAATCTCATAGAAATGAGTACAAATGGTCCTTAGACTTGAAGTCATCACGATTGTCTCATTAGAGGATTTAAGAACTTTGACACTCATTTCGATGGACCCATAAAAGGGTTACACGTGGGTGATTCATTAGGTGCACTAGTAATCTAATGGAGACAATTGTATGACTAAGATATGACATGTTATTTCTTATATGCTAAAGGAGTTATAACATTATAATTTGATAAATGTTCGCTTCATAAATCTATGGCCACGACAAGAATACACTAATAGGGCATAGTTGGTTTACTTTAAGAGTTAAGACATTTGAAAATTGAAGAAAGCTTATGTGATCATAATCGAACTAGATTTATAACCAAGTTCAAGATCACACTCGTGATAAGTTGACATGAGGAATAAAATATATGGTAACCATGCTCATGAAAGGTAATAATGGATTGATTAATCTTCCTAGAAAATTGAGTAGTAATGATGCCTTACTAGAGGCCAATCTTGATTTAAGTATCAAGAGATAAAAGAGAAGTCATTTATTCTTATTATATTATTAACATATCTAGGAGCCTATTGAGTCACACACATAAGTTTAAGCATTCACATTATAAATGAGAAGCAAAAATATTGAAAAAAGTTCATAATTATGAAAGTTTTCTGTTTTGGAAAGGGTTTTCAAAATGGAAAGTTTTCTTAAATAGGAAGTTTCTTAAAATGAAAAGTTTTCTAAAATGGAAAGTTTCCTATTTTAGAAATCATTTTTCTAATTTGAAAGTAAATAACCTAAAATCAAAATAAGTTTCCTAATCTAGGTTAAAGGGTATTTTGGAAAATTAGTTCCTAATGTGGACCTATTTAAAATAATCTAAGATTATTTATTTGGATAATTCAAATAAATTAATTGAGCTAAAATGATTTTAGTTGATTAGGTTTAATTAAAAGCCTTAAGATATTTTGGTAGGAGGATAAACATTAATCTTATTGGGTAAGGATGAATGTTTTGAAGATGATGATCAAAAGTCCACATGTAGAAATAACTCCTCATCTTTGGAGGATAAGAAAGCAATAACCTAAAGTCTTAAAGGGGACTTAATACTGCTCCTTTTCTTGTCCTTGGAGGAAAAGGAAACTCTCCTATAAATATAAGGGATAGAGAGGTGCAACAACTAAGCAAAAAGAGAGAGAAAAAGGAAAAATTCAGCCGATCCTAAAAACTAACTAAGGCACACGATAAATTGAAGAAAAAAAGAGGAAAATATTTTTCTCCAAAAAACCTAGGTCAAATATACTCTTTTCTTCTTTGTTAAGGTTATCGTAAAATTGCATAGGATTGATTTTATAGGAAACACTACAAAAAAAAAAAAGGAGAGCTAGCACCCTATCGATTTTGAGTGCTTTGTTTATGGATACTTGGACTACGTGGATCATCAATAGAGGTAGGATAATTGGATGACTTTTTTGATAAAAGAATTTGGATATGCATTACAAGAGGTAATTCTTTATTCATTATCTCAAATTCATGTATGTATGGTTAATAGATTTAACGGCTTGATATTGAGGCCTTAGATGGAGCAAATTTTTTTTTTTGTTTATTTTTCACTTCCATAGGATGCATGATCCTTCAAATATATGGCTACCATGGAGTCGAGCTAGAGACTTTGGAATGGGCTGGCTCATACATGCCCCCAAGTGTTGTATGACTGGTTAGATTCACATTGTTGATAACCTTTTGATGTGGAGTAGATAATGATGGCACAAAAATTGTCACTCAAGTATTGGGTATCGGCATGGCAGTGAGCACCTCAAGGATAGTAGATGCTTGAACCATTTCCAAACTAAGAGGCACTTTAGTTGGTGTGTGGACTGGTAAACTTTTCTTAAGTAAAGCAATTAGCCTCGACACTTTTGCTTTTAAAACACTAGGAGTTGCGGCATCTTATCTTACATTGACAAAGAGTTCCAACAAGTGTGGGCTTGTTTGATCTTTTCCCGATAAAGTTTGAGCCTTATCGAATAGTGCTTAAGTTTTTCCCTAAACCAAAATACCTTGTAGGCTTTTAAATTAAACCCATTGGTCCAAACTCTTTTGGTCTAATTAATTACTAATTAATTTAGATCATCCAAATAAATTGGTTCAAGTACTTTAGTGGGGTCTATATTAGGAAATAATTTCCTAAATTATCCTTAAACTTAAATTAGAAAACTAATTTTCTTTTTAGGTAACTATCTTCCAAATTTGGAATTAACTTCTAAATTAGGAAACTGATTTTTGAAATTGGAAACTCATTTTCCAAAAGAAGAAACTTTTTTCAAAATAGGAAACTTTCCATTTTAGGAAGTTTTTTCCAAAATAGGAAACTTTTCAAAATATGTAACTTTTTTCCAAATTCTTTGCTTCTTTTTTATTATGTGAATGTTTAAACTTATGTGTATGACTCAATAGGCTCCTAGATATATTGATAATTTATTAAGAAGATAAAAGACACCTCTTTTATCTCTTGATACATAAATCATGATTGACCTCTAGCAAGGTATCATGATTGCACCATTCTCTAAGAGAATTAATTAATTTGTAATTATCTTTCATGAGTATGGTTTCCTTATAATTTAGTTTTGAAGTTAATTTATCATAGTATGATCTCAAACTTGATTTATTATTTGTTCGTTTATGATCACATAAGTTTTCTTTAACTCCTAAATGTCTTAGCTCTCAAGTAAATCAATTATGCTCTATTGGTATACTTCTATTATGGCCACAAATTTCTTGAGTAAACATTCATCAAAGTAAAATGTGATAACTCCTTTAGCATATAAGGAATAACATGTTCTATCTTAGTCATCCACCTATCTCTATTAGATTCCTAGTGTACCTAACGAATTACCCATATACAGACTCTTTATCGAGCCCATCGAAATGAGTGTCAAAGTATAATAATCTTCTAATGAGATAATAGTGATGACTTTAAGTCAAAGGACAAGTTGTACCCATTCGTATGAGATTCTCATAGACTAAACCAAATGGGTTCTCATGTTGAATCACATCCAAGTGATATGTTCTTTAACATTATTCATTTGATTACTTCCTTTGGCATCACTATACTAGTATGTGTAAGATATCATACTACTATCTTATAGCAAAAGCATAGAACTCACAAGTCTTATCGTGTCCATTCTTATCAATGTTATGACTTAAGAAATTTAATGATATCATTTAAATGCATTGATGTTTGTCTCACATCTTTCAAACAATCATTAATGCAATGCATATTATATAGACTTCTATCTCTATCTATCAAATTATAAATAATAAGAATGAATAGAAAGTCTTATTTTATTAATATTAAAATATAATTTTACAATACACCAAACCATCTAAACTAGGTTGAATCATGGGCACATATACTAACAATCTCCGACTTATACTAGAGCTAACTAGCTATATCATTTATGTTTCACAATCGACTAAGATTTTTATATTTTTGATATGAAAAAAGCTTAGTCAAAGGATCTACTATGTTATTGTTGGTATGGACCTTATCTATCCTTATATCTTCATGACTCGATAATCTCTCTAATGAGGTGGTAACGTTGTAGTATATGCTTGGACTATTGATAAGACCTTGGATCCTTAGCTCGTGCTATGGATCTTTTATAGTTGACCATCAAACCATGTGACATTGGGAAAAGTTCTTTTTATGATTCTTCCATACTAAACCTTTAGTATCATGCCAATGAATGTGCCTTACGAGAGCCCTAACATTCTATGT
This sequence comes from Dovyalis caffra, assembly GCA_963924115.1. Taxonomy (NCBI): domain Eukaryota; kingdom Viridiplantae; phylum Streptophyta; class Magnoliopsida; order Malpighiales; family Salicaceae; genus Dovyalis; species Dovyalis caffra. Next base: position 668,991 of record CAWUPB010000030.1, read on the forward strand.
GATCTATCTCTATAGATCTCGATTATTATAATGTAGGCTACCCTTCTAGTCTTTCATAGAGAAATTCTTGAATACCCAATCTTTTATAGATTGCAACATGGTAATTTTATTGTCAATAAATAGTATATCATTTACATATAGCAGAACAAAGACTACTAAACTCTCACTAACTTTTTTACATACACAAGGTTTAACTTTATTTAGTGAAAAGTTAAAGTTGTTGATCGTTTCATTAAAAAATTGATTCTAACTCCTAGATGCTTGTTTAAGTCCATAAATGGATCTTTGTAACTTGTAAATCTTATTTGCATGTCTATTAGTGACAAAACCATCGAGTCGTGTCATGTACATATCCTTGTTCAAGTTTCCATTAAACAAAATGATTTTGACATCCATATGTCATATCTCATAATGATGATATGTAATAAATACAAGCATAATTTGAATGAATTTAACCATACCTATTGATGAAAAAGTCTCATCATAATCAACACCATGTTTTTGATAATAAATTTTTACCACTAGTCTTGTTTTAGATGTATGTATATTTCCATCAATGTTAATCTTTCTCTTAAAGAACCACTTACACCAAATTGGTCCGACACCATCGAGTGGATCAACCAAAGTCCATACTTGGTCAAGGTAAATGGATTTTCATTTCGGATTGCATGGCTTCATGCCTTTATTTAGAGTTAATGTCTAACTTTGTTTTTTCATAGGTATTATGTTTGTCATCTTTTATAGGAGACATCACCATGCGTTGAGACATGAAGGCTATATCTTTCTAGGTCTTAAAAAATCCATTTACACCTATAAAGTTCTTATGTATTAGTTTGTGAAATAGTTATAACGCTTTGTAACCTATCTAGTTAGGTTTCCTCTAGTGGAGTGTCAATTTTGAGTCTTCTCGAATCTTATTGAGTTCAAACTTTTCTCCTACTAGTTCTAGGATCTATAAATTCCATCTCAAGGCATACAACTTGCATAGCCATGAACACTTTTTGTTCTTATGGTTGTTAAAAGTAATATCTATTTTTTTCTATAGATATCCCATAAATTTGTAATTTGTTGATGTAGGCTCTAACTTATTTTCGTCCAAATGTTTGACATATACTTCACGACCTCTAAATCTTAAGAAAATATAAATTTGCTTTCTTTCCTTTCTATATCTCATATGGAGTCTGATTAAGAGGCTTTGTTGGAACCTTGTTTAAAATAAAGATTACAATAAGGATTGCATATCCTCAAAATGAAATAGGGATATCGGCTTGATTCATCATGGACTCGGATCATGTCTAACAACGATCCTATTCCTCCTTTTGGACATACCATTCATTTGTGGTGTTCTAATTGGAGTCCATTGAGAGAGAATCTCATTATCTTTCAAGTGATCTATAAATTCACCACTTAAGTATTCATCACCTCGATTTGATTGAAGTGCCTTGATACTTTTGTTGATTTGTTTTTTGACTTCAAATTTAAAGTCTTTGAACTTTTCAAATGCTTTAGATTTGTCTCATTAAATATACATAACCAAAATGAGATCTACTATCAATAAAGGTTATGAAATAATCATATCTAGCTCTTGCTTGAGTGGACATGGGCCTATATACATCACCATGTATAATGCTTAACAAATCGCAGACTCTTTCAACTTTTCCACTAAAAGAGGATTTTTTTCATTTTTGTCATATCAAGAAGATTTGTAGATATCATAAGATTCATAATCAAATGATTCTAGATATCCATTCTTATATAGTTTGGATATACAATTCTTATTTATATGGCCAAGTTGATAATTCCATAAATATGTTTTGTTTAGGTCATTTGTTTTGAGTATTTTGGTAGTTATGTTATAAATAAATATGCCTATGTTCAAAACATATAAACCATTATTAATTTTATCATTTTCATATAAAATATCATATTTATAGAAAGAATAATTTTTGTTCTTAAAAAAGAACCATTTTGGTCCAAATAAGAAGTGAAAATGATATTCTTAGTCATATTAGAAATGTAATAACAATTTTTTAGTGTAACCAAAAGTCTAGATGGTAGTGTTAACTTATAGGCTCCGATTGCTAATGGTACAACTTTTGAACCATTTCCAATTTGCGAGTTAATTTCCCTTAAAGCAATCTTTCTTGACTCATTTAGTCCTTGCACATTTATACAAATATGTGTACCACATCTAGTATCAAATACGCATGATGTGGGACAAGAAGTAGAAAAGTTCACTTCAATAACATAAATGCCTATGGTGCTATTAGAGCACTTCTTTTGCATCTTTTCTAGGTACTTCTTTTCCTCTATTATATATAGAGCATTTTTCCATATTGGAGGACATTTTGCAGATTTGTTTTCTAGTTAAGGAAGTTTATGCCATTCAAGGCATTACTTTCGTTAATCAATGATCACATCAATTTATTGGTAGTCATACTATGCAACAACCTTAACAGGATAGAAAATCATTTGATTTGGTTAATTAAATTGTATTAATTAAATAACGCATAAATTAAGAAATAAAATCTATGTTCACTCTTACTATTTTCTTCAAGTTCTATAACCTTTAATATAGGACTCGAGAAAACTTTTTGATTCATTTTCTTTAATGGGTTAAGATCCCATCCATAAACATGTATTAACCTTGAGTTATATCAACAATTCTTACATGGAAGGATTAGGTACGTAACTCCTTATCAATTGCATCCAATGCGATACCTAACGTCATTGGTATGACAACTCCTTATCATCTCACATCTTATGTGATACCAATCTTTTCCTATCAATTTATTAGACCTTGAGTTATCTTAAGAAGCCCAATAATTCATCTCAAGTTAGACCCAAATTTGAAGACATCGCATGGCCCATGATTTGATTTTCTCGAGAAAAAAGTGACCTTAAGTTATCTCAATAAGGTAACAACGACCAAGAGAGTTCTCATCTCATAACATTGGAAGGTATAGAACTTGACATTTATTTGAAGGATTTAATATGATATGGCATCATCATTTTAATCCTAACATGCATACTAGAGTTTAATCACATTAATCTCATCCTATCATACATACTAACTATCAATCACATCATAATCATGTATATTAGAGTTCAATCCCATCAATCCGATACATGAATTAAGGATGGGTGAATGATAATAGATCTTTATTACTAGTGCCTTCGATCCATAAGGAGAGTAGTGGTTCAAATGCCTAGGTGAAAATTATTATAATTTCTTTAAGATTGTCTTCTCTTTTTGGCACCTTCTCCTTGCATCTATTCTAATAATCTATTGATGGCATGTCGTACCACTAATAAATTTTTATATTTTATTTTTCTCATTGCCAAACCATAAAACTATAGTTAGGGCAAGTCGGGATCGATCCTATAGAGAAATGGTTAAATCAATGTTCTCTATCTTCCGATTGTTTTCAAGTAAATAAATGAAAAGAGGGTTTTAGTTTGTTACTAAAAGTAAAGGTAAAATAAATAAATAAATAGAGAGATAGCAATAATAATGAAAGCTTTGGTTAAAGGTTGGTCTTCATTGTGGTTCAATCATTGATCATCGACTTAAATATTAATTCATTCTTATTATGAATATTTATCATAAGATAATAACATATACGTTTTTCATAATCTTTCCTTAGTGATTCTTTAATCAAACAAATGTTATTTGATTAATCCTTAACTATTGAACAATCTAGTAGATGCTATCTAGATTTAATCCAACAATAGTATTAAATAATAAAAAGATGAGTGCAGCTAAATAATCCTCCTAGATGCTAGAAGAATTTAATCTAGTTTTATGCTTTTTACCGAACTAAATGAAAACCCATTTATAATCATTAATCCTTAACTGCTACTAGAAGCAAGTTTAGACAAGCAATTACGGATTTGAATACTTAGCTAGCAATAGATTATAATGATTAATCAACTAGTGTGCACTCTAATTAATCAACCATACTATAATAGTCAAATAACATAGAAAAAAATAAAATATTTAAAAGAATATGATTAGAGATAAAACTCGTTTGAATCTCACAATAATTTTACCAAAGGTTTCAATTTTCCTTCATTCTTTCTATGGTGGCTATAAGAACTGGACAATCCTAGAATGAATAAAGTGAAACCCTAACTTCTCTATTTATAGCAAGAGGTTGGGTTACAATGCACACATGGTAGCTCCATATGGACACTCAACTTGTTCTTTTGTTTTATAAGGCTTTCTCTTTTGTTTCACATAGTTTGGAGCCGTGAAGAGCCGGTATCACATAGCTTACTAGACCGAGGCACACGGTCATGCCTAATTTGTTCTTCATCCCATGTCCTTTAGTTTTTACTCGTATGTCATTTCTTTCTCCTTGGAAGACATCTCAACCTTGACACACATGAGAGTGTCACTTCTTTTACTCAAATTATGTAGATTGCTATTCCCGTATGTCTTATTTGTTGAACTTCCACATCGTTTTTTGCTTTGTTCACACGATTAATAGCTTTTTCCTCTTATAAGTCGGATAACATGTGACTTCTTTGATGTTTTGTGGCTTTGGCTTCTTATGCACCTTAGTTTAGCTTTATTCGCTCCGATTTGCTATTTTTCCTATAAAACTTAAAATTGTTATCTTGCTCTTACTTACCTTAATATAATACAATAAACACTAGTAAGTTTAATATAAAAGGGCATAACATTTATGTAAATTATGCATCTATTAAATAATTCTACACTTAAATATTATTAGTCCTCGAGTAAAACAAATAAAATAAAAACCTTACTCATTTTTGCAGGAATCATGATTGCATTTAGCATATGCAACAAACCTTTAAACCCCTACTTTACCATTAATGGGCGAGTTGAGTCTCATGAGGGTTTTTAGAAGATATAGCCATAAAATCTTAAATGAATGTCTTACGGGTATGATTATCCTTTAAACATTGATTGTTGATTCGAAATTCAACAAAATCAAATAGTCAAATTGATCATGTTTGAAAATATTGTTCTTATGTCCATGCATGTCTCTAAATCAATTTACGCATCTTTATAACCAATCATAATTTAATCATGTAACACTTATTCTACTCTTACCATTCTCCACCGTTATAAGAAAAAGTAGTAAATTAAGATTTCTTTTTCTTAAATTTTTTTTCCTATTTTAGCATTCCAATCTTTTTTCAAGATCTTTAACAATCCTTCCCTAAGTAATCACTCATCTTTTTATGTGATTATTAACATTTGTGATGAAAATAACTAGTTGCTCAGTAGGTCATACACTTAAAGTGCTTTGCATACTCGTAATTCAACTTATCGTTTGACGTAAGAATAAATATTTGTGATGAATACTCCAAGTTACTAAGCAAATCAAAATATTGGAGTAGAATTTCACTCAATAAGGCCAAAAGTTTCAATTGGAATGCTTTCTTTTCTTTTCTTTCCTAAATTCTCATAATCGTTAGAAAATCTTTTTTATTTAAACCTTGCTTAGGCCTAGTTTCAAAAGGTACTTTCAAAACAACATCACTTCATAAATCATGCTTAATCATAAAGATAAATAAATCTTTCTAGCATGCATGCTCTTCTACAATAACAACATTTTAAACAATCTAAAATTTTTCAAAAGATTTTGTTAAAACTCTTTATTAACCATCAATTAAGAAGGATAACATACTAAACCATGACATTCAATTCATCATTAAACCATGACATTCAATTCATCATTCATTTTTCTTTATAGATAAAATAGCCTAAAAAATTTAAATACAAAACATACAAACAATCATAAACAAATAAACAATATAATCAAACTTAAATTGATAATAGGCATGTAAAATTGAAAGAGAAAGGTTAATAGATCAAATTTTGTATAGGGCGATCAAAATGGCAATGGAGGTGAAGGATGGAAAGGCAACTAAAGACACATGCCCATGCCTCTTATGTTGTGCAACCCATATGTAATGTTTTTGCCCATTCCTCCTTTCTTTCTTTCTCTTCATTGCAATGGCTTATAATCCACACAATCATGTAGATTTTCTCTTGCAACCCATGTGAATTTCTATTGCGAATGTCTCTATATTTCCTTAGAAGTTGAAGTGGTAGGCAAAAGGCATATGGGTATGCTTGGAATTAGTGCACAACACATGTCAAATGCTACCGCTCGTGTCAATTTTTTTCTATCTTGAAAGTGCAACATAGCTCGAGGTCACACAGGAGTGCCATTTTTGAAGATCAATCCATGTCTCATCCTACCGCATGTGCTTTCTCGCCTTCTTGTTTTGAACTTTTGACCATAACTTATACACTCAAGCATTTTGACATGCGAAGCAGTGTCTCATGCTACTAATCATCCGGCTCCACTTTCTTCTCATTTTTTCAAAACCAAAAGGCACTTATGCTATAAACATTCTTAAAATAAAGTTAAGCACGAGAGGAGTTTGGAGAAAAGTAAAACCAAAAATAATTTTAGCACTAACTAAAACAATAAAATAGGAAGATTTAAAATACATTCATTGGGTTATCTCCTAAAGGATAATACATCCTATGGAGGTGCATAATAAATAAAAAAATTTTCTCCATCTAAAGGGTCCAAGATCATGCCATTCAATCAACTAACTATATATACATGAATTAAAGAAATGAATAGAGAATTACCTCTTGTAGCAAAAATCTAAATTCTTTAGTAGAAAAACCATCCAAGTGTCCGACCTTTATTGGTAATCCACACAGTCCAAACACCAACAAAAAAGTACTCAAAATTTATAGAGTATTAGCTTTATCTTTTTCTAATTTGTGTAGTGTTTCCTATAGAAATCTAATCCGAGAAAGTTTTCAACAACTTTAAAGGAAGAAGAAAAGTGGCGTGTATTAGGGTTTTAGGAGAAAACTATTTTCTCTTTTAATTTTTCCTTTTACTATGTATCTTAGAAAGATTTTCTCTCCTTGCTGAATTTCTTCCCCGTCTTTTTATTTCTTGTGCCGTACCTCTCTCTCCCATATATTTATAGGAGAGACTTCCTTGTCTTTGAGGACAAGAAGGAGCGAAAATGAGTCCTTTAAGAACTCTAGGTTGTTTTTTGTTAATCCTTGAAGGATTATGAGTTATTTTGCATGTGGACTTTTTTATCTTTATCTTTAAAACATTCATTCTTATCCAATAAGGTTGATGTTTATCCTCCCTCTAAGTTATCTTAAGGCCTTTAATTAAACTTATTGGGCTAAAACCATTTTGGCCCAATTAATTTATTTGGATTATTTAAATAAATAATCTTAAATAATTTTAGGTGGCCCACCTTAGGAAGCAATTTTTCAAAATACCCTTTAATGTAAATTAGGAAACTCATTTCTATTTTAGGTTATTTACTTCTAAATTTGGAACCAACTTCTAAATTAGGAAACCGATTTCTAAAATAGAAAAATATCCATTTAAGGAAACTTTTCATGTTAGGAAACTTTCAATTTTAGAAAACTTTCCATTTTTGGAAATCTTTTTCAAAATAGAAAACTTTCAAAATTAAATTTTTTTTCTAATATCTTTTCTTCTCTTTAATCACGTGAATATTTAAACTTATGCGTGTGACTCAATAGACTCCTAGATATGTTAGCAAAGAACAAAAGTCTCATTTTTTGTCTCTTGATACATAAATCAAGATTAGCCTCTAGCAAGTCATTATGACTACCTAATTTTATAGGAGGATTAATTAATTCATTATTACTTTTTACGAGCATGGTTATCATATAATTCAGTCCTTATGTCAACTTATCATAGTGTGATCTTAAACTTGGTTATAAGTCTTATTCGATTATGATCACATAATTTTCTTCAATTCCTAAATGTCTTAACTTTTAGAGTAAACTAACTATGCTTTATTGGTTTACTCTTATTATGACCATAGATTTCTCAAGCAAACATTCATCGAAGTGCAATGTCATAACTCCTTTAGTATACAAGGAATGACATCTTTTATCTTAATCATACACCTACCTCCACTAGATTCTTAGTGCACCAAACGAATTGCCCATGTGCAACCCTTTAATAGGTCTATTGAAAGTAGTGTCAAAGTGCATAAATCCTCTAATGAGATAACCGTGATGACTTTAAGTCTAACGACTAGATGTATCCATCTCGTATGAGATTCCCATAGACTAAAACAAATGAGTTCTCATGGCGAGTCAAGTCCGAGTGATATGTTCTCTAACATAAATCACCTAAGTGCTTGCTTTGGTCGGTGTGAGATCTCCTACTAATATCATATAGCATGAGCATAACACTCATAAGTCTATCCACATATACTTAATATCCATTCTTGATAATGTTACGGCTTACAATGTTTAATGATATCATTTATATGCATTAGTGTTTGTCTCACATCTTTCGATCAATCACTATTGCAAATGCATATCATAAGGACTTCTATCTAATTCTATTGAATTAATAAACATAAAACATATGAATTAATATAAAGATTTTTTTTATTATTAAAATAAATGATGTCATTATGATTGATAATCTCTCTAATTGGATGATAGCATCACAATACATGCTTGGACCGTTGATGAGACATTGGTTCCTTTAAATAGGCATAGAAGTATACCATAATAAAAATTAGATTTTTACATTCATAGATAAAAAATGCAGCCTACCTTAGGTAGGATCTGGATGGCAGTGATGTCACATCTTTTTCATACGTAATCGACCCCTTACTTAAATATCTATTTAGACCAATATGTTTAGGGTTTCCTAGTTCTCTCCGATTAGTTATGTGGTGATTCTTTGTTCTAGCCCCCTTTGTGGTGGCCGATGTCGATAATTGTCATAGTACAATACTATTGGATCAATAATGCTAGGAACTATTTGTAGTCCGGATAAAAAATTATGAATCTAAACAAGTTTCCTTAGTGCTTCATGCGGTTGCAATATATTCAATCTTGGTTGTTGAGTCGCCCACTCTTTCTTGTTTGAAACCTTTCTAACAAATAACTCCACCATTCAACTTGAAAACTAACATATGTGAATCCTTTCATTACTAGTTCATCTCCTCCATAGATTAGAAAAACATCCTTAGTTCTTCGCAAGTACTTTAGAATGCTTTTCACAATAATCTAGTGTTTTTCACTCGACTTAGCTTGATGTCTACTATATATACTTAAATCATATGAGACATCAAACAACGTTTATAACATAGCATACATGATAGATCTTATGGATGACACATAAGGAATATGACGCATCCTTTCTATTTCATTGTATGTGTTAGGACACTCAGCCTTGGAAAGTTTTATGCCATGTGACATTGGAATAAGTCCTCTCTTGGATTCTTTCATACTAAACCTTTTTAGTATTTTATCAATGTATGTGCTTTAAGAGAGTCCTAACATTCTTCATGACATATCTCTATAGATCTTGATTCCTAAAATATAAGTTGCCTCCCATGTCTTTCATGGAGAAATTCTTAGATAACCAATCTTTTACATATTACAACTTGATAGTGTTATTGTCAATAAGTACTATATCAATGTACAAGCTTGTGTCTCTAGCTCTCTAGTCTCCACCACCCTTTTTTTCGAGTGTTGCCATACAGATTTGATCTCTTAGTCTCTCTCTTTACATTTTAGGTTTTGATGATCAATTTTTTTTTTCATTGAAGACAATGTATAACTTTAGTATGGGGTAGAATTTAGGTTTTCTTTGATTGTTTATGCATTTATAATTGTTTTGTGTGTTTGAATTTTGTTTTTTAGGTTATTCCCCTAGTCTTTTTTTTAAAATAGAAATGATGAATGCCATGGTTTAATATGATGTCCTTCTTGATTAATGATTGATGATGAATTTCAATAAAATCGATGAGATAATTGAGAATGTTTTGGTTATTATTGCCATAAAAGTGCATGCATGCTAGAAAACTTTATGTGTCTTTATGATTGAGCATGATTTTAGAAGTAATATTGAGTTTATTAGTACCTTTTGAAACTAAAGCTAAGCATGGTTTAAATAAATAAGATTTTTTTTAATTATTATGAACATTTAAAAAAGAAAGGAAAAATAAACCGTTCCAAATGGAAAATTTGGCCTAGTTGAGTAAAAATCTACTCCAATGATTTAAGTTGCTTAGTAACTAAGAGTATTCATAAAAAATATTTACTTTTAAATCAAATGACAATTTGAATTATAAGTATACAAAGCACTCTAAGTTTATGATGTGCTAAGTAACCTAGGTTGCCTTCATCACAAATGTTGGTAGTCATATAAAACGGCAATCGATTACTCAGGGAAGGACTATTAAAGGCCTAGAAAAAGATTAGAATGCTAGGAAAAGAAAATTTTTGAACACGGAAAATCTCTCTTTAATACCTTTTCTTATAGTAGTGAAAAGGGATAAGGGCAAAATAAGTTTCGCATGCTTTAATTATGGTCGGTTATAAAGATCTATAATCAATTTAGAGATATATATAGGTATGAGAATAATTTCTTGAACATGATCGATTTGACTATTGGATTTTATTAAATTTCAAATTGAGCATCAATGTTTAAATGATAATCATAATGGCATGGCATTTATTTCACCAATTTTATGGGTTTATTATCTCAAAACTCGCATGAGAAAGAACTTATCAATTGAGGGTAACCTAAAGGTTTAAAAGCTTGTTGCTTGTGTAAAAATACAATCATGATTCCTACGAAAGTAATTTAGATTTTAGTTTTGTTTGTTTTGCTTTAAGACCAGGAAAGTATAAGTATGGTGGTATTTAATGAGTGCATAATTTGCATAACTTTTATGCTCCTTTACATTGAGTTTTTTTTGGTAATTATCTTATTATATTAAGGAAATTAAGATTAAGATAATGATTTTGGGCTTTGTAGGAAAAATGGCAAATTAAAGCAAAGAAATCCAAGCCAAAGCTAGTTAGGAAGCTTAAGGAGACACATGACCATGTGAATTACAAGGAGAAATAACTACTCGGTCATGTGAAACAAAGGAGAAAACTTTATGGTTATTCGGTAACAAAACCACATGGGGACGAGAGGAAGAAAAATGACATGATTGTACATGTGTCAAGACCGAGATATCTTCTAAAAGGAAGGAAGCAACATATGGAAAATAACAATCCACACAAGTATATACTAAGGAAAAGACACACCCGATCGTGTTAAAGCTAGAAGAAATCTAAAGGATAAAGCAATAAAGGCACAGGGGCAAAACGTAGTGACATGGGATGAAGTGCAAATTTCATATGGATAGAAGTTCGGGACATAAGATGAAGCAAAAGAAGACATGAGATGGAGTGCAAAAGGCACATGGTCGTGTGCCTCCGTCCAGCAGAACCATGCGATACTCAGCTCTCTAAGGCTCTAGATCGTGTGAGATAAAAAAATAATCCTTTTGTTTTTATTAAACAACTTGTGTGGCCATGTGAGATTGACATGCATCCGTTGTAACTCTAATTTTAGCTATAAACTAGTGAGGCTAGGGTTTCATGAAAAAATGTTATTTTTAGTAGCTACCCTATAGAGGAAATTCTCTCTTGTAATCGGCTATGGATCACTCAAAATCCATCTTCATTGAAAGAAATTTGATGCTTTTGATAATTTTTTTATGAGATCTTAATGGGTTCTAATTATAAACTTATTCTTTTTTAGTATTTTATATTTTTTTATTGTTATTTGAATATGATTATGTGATTAATTGATTGGAATGCATGCTAGTTTCATGATCATTACAATCTATTGCTTGCTAAATGTTCAAGTCTATATTATTGGATTAAATCTAGCTAGTGTCTACTAGGTTGTTCATTAGTTAGGCATTAATGAAATAATATCTATTTGGTTAATGAATCAATAAGGAAAGATTGGAGACAATGTACATACTCGTTGTCTTACGGTGAATATCCATGTCAAGAATAGGTAAATGTTTAAGTCAATGATCAACAATTAAACCGAAAATGGATACCAAACATCAACGAAGGTTTCCCTCATTAATTTTATTTCCATTTACTTTTGATTGCTTTAAAAATCTCCATAAACACAAGCCCCTTTTGTATTTCCACTACACACCGGAACAATTAACCGATAGAAACCATTGATTAGACCATTTTTCCCGTGTGTTTGACCCTTTCTTGCCTTAGCTAAAGTCTTATAATTGGGTTAAGTAAGGAAAAAGAAATATATAATTTTTTTGTAGTATGACATGCCATCATTAACGAGGGATGCAAATGAAAGAAATTAGAGAAAAAAAGACCAAAACCAAATGGATCTATAAGATCATAACCTAATTGAATTTTAGCCTACAAACCTTAAAAATCAGTATAAAAACCATTATGTTTCCAAACACTAGCTAGCCATTCTCTCTCTAAAATTTTCCAACCACACACTTTGTCTCTATAAAAAAATCTACTTAGTGGCCCTCTTTTGAAATTTCCAATCACCCACATCACAGTTCGCTAACGTCCTCTTACACAACTAGTGTTGCATGAGCCACTAGTGCCAATCTAGACTAGTAACTACCGAGCATCGATTCACTCTAGTGCAATAGCTATCAATTTTGATATAATTTGAAATTATCCTATGTAATTGTTCATTCATGAAAACATCCAATCTAGACTAACGACCACCATTGTTATTCACTCTAGTGTATCAATGTCATTGGACCTAGTCGATCTACACTACTAGTCACTACCGTTGAGATCACCACTATTTGTACAAGCCTATACCACCACTATCCTCCTTATAACAAATCCGGATCTCATGGATGTCCACAACGACTCCAATCATTACCAACAAACACCACCAAACATGTAGTTACCATCCGACCACCAATAGTTGTGCTTCTTGACATCGAATGTAGATTTGACGAGTAGAGTAGTCATTCCTCCTTCCTGGTTGACTAAATAATCAATCTCTACTAGAGTTGAAAATATTAAAACTAACCTTATTTTGACCATCGAAAATTCCTTCGAACCTTTCGTATTTCTTTCAACGAGTAAATTATCTTAATCTTTAAATATAATTTACATAATTATAAATTAATGTAAAATGATTATATGGTTATTTGAGAGGTTGATTTTTATTGAAGTGTTTAAGATACACCATAGTGTATCGAGCCCGCAAAAGGTTAGACACGCAGGGTAATATTGAGGTGGAATAAAGGGATTCAATATTCCGTGATTATTTTTGCTATTGTTTTTTTGTCATTGGATTAAGTATGCTTAATTATGTCATTTTTGTGTTGATCATATATCCGTATGCTTCTTGGTAATTACTAAATAGATGTGTCAATTTGCATGATTATTTTTTTTTGAAAGTTATTGTATTTGTAATCACTCGAGTCTAAACCATGTTTTCGGACCATTTTTTTCCAATAGTGATGATTAAATTGATCTTTTTTCTATTTTTGTAAAAAAACATATGACATTTGTAGTTACATTAGTTTGAACCTCTATTTAGATAATTTTTACCGATTTTTCCTAGAACGTCTATCTTAGAAAATCGTTACTTTAAATCATATCGATCCCAACCTAGGTTCGGACTATTCATACCAATTTTTCCTAGCATGTTAATTTCATTTGCCATGTGTTTGAAAATCATGACACTTGACGTCATGTTGATCTAAACCCCATTTTCGGATCATTTTTACCAATTTTGATGATATTGTCAATTTGCTTAAAAAATTAGAAATTTGAAGTCACGTCGATCTAAAACTGATTTTTGGATCATTTTTGCCAATTTTAATGACTTTGTTAATTTATTTGAAAAATTTAAGACTTGAAGTTGGGTCGATCTAGACCTCGTTTTCAAACCATCTTTGCCATTTTTTTTTATGCTTTTGTCTGTCCGTATTGTGTGACTTTTGATTTAGTTATCCCGGATTTAGATTTTTTTTTTATGTTTCGGAGTAAGGATAAGACCGTTGATTGATTAAGTCCCAAAAAAATCGTTCGACTAGCAAAAAATTTGGAATAAGCATAGATTTTCATCAAAGAAATCAAAAGTCAAGTAAGAATTTATATGCAATGCAACATGCCTTAGGTAGGATGAGAGTAGGGTGATTTTTAATTTTTTCTACATGTAACCAACCCCTTACCTAGAACTCTAAAAAGACTAGTTATATGGTTTCCTAGTAACCTTAATACTAGGTGGCGACTCCATTTTTTACCCATTTCTTACTCATAAAATCATCACCTCACCCCAACATTTCCCTACAATAGAATAATGACTCTACTAGCACTTTATACTTAGGGTTAGGCTTTGCAAATTTTTTATTTATTTTGATTTCGATATATGGTGAATTTTTAAGCTCGTATGCCTATCGACATAATTTTTCTATTCTTAAATTCATGCCTTTTTGCCATTGTTGCCTTGTACTTTTGTTTCTTCTTTTTTATTTTATTTTGTTTTATAATTTAATTTGTGTCTTTATTTATATTTTTTCCAATGAATATGGAATAATACCCATGCACACACTACACCCACCATTATTTCTTTTTTATGTATATCACATACTTACCTCAAGACTTAGGTAGGTATAATAATGTCCTAATGTATTTTTTTCGGGGTAAACATTCATGAAATCTCAACTCTTCCCGGTAATTGGTATTGTGCAATGGATAACTAATGATTTTTCATGCTTTCCAATCATCACCTTTGGTAGCCCCAATAATTCTATTATGATCCGCTAGGCTTGAAGAGATCCTATTTGAGATTTAGATAGATCTTATCTTGTTCGTGTAATGACTTAGAAATAGACCCTAGATCCTACCTAGTACATGTCACGAGCAAGTAAAATTTAAATAAACGCATGACCAAAAAAATTTGGTCATTATGTTTCATGATGAGTGATAAAAGGATCAACATGTATTTCAAGATGACTTTTGAATATTAGAATGATTCCGAAACCTATCGGTTGAATGAAAGAGATTGTCTAACGAGAGGGTTTCATAGTAACCTTTAGGATGTGATGCATGTTCGGACAATCATCAATGACTTTGTAAAGCTTCTAGAGTGTTGGAACCAATTGACATAGATCACCAAAAATTCAAGATTAAATGTGGGAATTTGGCTACCTTACTTGAGATTCCTATTTAGAAGATGACAATCAAGGCACAAATCCAATTATGAGATCCTTTTTACTAGTGTTTCACTTTTGGAAATATCAACATGACTTACACTCTCGGAAAATATCATTAGTTACTCTAGATGTCAAATTCGCTATATTTGGTATCCTTTTATTGTCATTATGATGAGATTATCAATAGGGTTAAAACTTGGTTGAATAAAAATGTAGCCTGTGGATGAGTAAAAGGCGCAATCGAAGCCCGGCATTGGGAAACTTGGCATAAGGCATTTTAGTGAAGCTTGAAAGATCCAAGAGATAGTTTCAAAAGGGTAAGGATTCTAGCTCTAGGCATATTTCAATTTGTGTTATTCCCATCAGCCAACGGGGTAATCAACTTGAATCCAACCATCATGTTCATTGAAGTTGAAAAGAATAGCATGAATCTTATCATGATAAGTATCGGTAGAAACCATCCTATCTTTGAATACTTATCATAAAACCAGCAAGAGGAGCATGTACAATTACTATTTGTTTAGATTACTAATAAAATGGAAGTCCATAAGTCCATTTTCAACTCAACATGGTGGATAGATCAAGAACCCCTAAGAGAATTTGTTGTTGTTACATGGAGGAACCATTTATAGCACAAATGGGTAACTATATTATTTGAAATACCAATGATAAAAATTCCATGGATGGCAGCATGGATGAACAAAACTTCTTTTTGGCTTATTGTGGGACATATCCATGGGTTCCTCTCATTGAAGCAATAGGTTACACAAGTTATGCACCTATTATGGTATCTCTCTAATAGGGTTATAAGTAATGTGTATCAAAGATAAAAGGTCTTACTAAATTCAACATGAATTTAAAGAGTGATGCCTCATCCGAATTTTTAAAGATCATCAAAGAAGAATGGTAGGTGCAAGGAATGGTGAACTAGAAAATAGTCGATCAAAAGACAACCACCATTGAAAGCTATCCTATGTGGAAATTGATAAGGGTTAAAAATTACATGCCTCTAGCCCACCCAAGTCAACCAAGCTCGCCCTCACTAATAGTTTCATCAAGCCAAGGCATTTCCTAAATATAATTGGAAGAAATTTTATGCCAAGGTCTCAAAAAAAAAAAAACAAAAAACAAAAGAGAAGTGAAGAAAATGATACAAAAAGAGTCATATCTCGTTGAAGATGAAATGAAAAAGGTAAAAAATGAAATGAGGGGTATGGATGGAGAACTTTAACATTGAAAGATATAGTAGTTAAGTAAGATAACTAAAAGATCCTTTATCATCAATTCCAAACATTGTCATCCTTGAAATCCACTAACTTTGATGATTTACAACATCAATATGATCAAGTCAATAACAATTATTCCAAAAAAAAAAAAATTGAATAGTTTCTAAATGAAGATGTCAGTTTGGCGAGCTTTCTTGGAGTAGAGCACTACAACAAAGAGGAATTGTTAAAATAACTAGAAGAGGCTTGAAAGAAGATTCGTTCATTTGAAAGGGATAATTGATAGTTAGAAACAAACTAACATAAATGATCTCTATATTATTCTCACATGTATAATCACGTATTACAAGCAAGTGAAGAGTACAATGACAATCTAATCAAAATAAATAATCAAGCCAAGTGGTTACTAATGAGGATATAGCTCTATAGAACTAAAGTAGAATTATCATGAAGGAAGAGAGAGAAACTCCTACGACTCCTTATTATATACTTTAAGAGATATAACAACTCGCTATTTGAAATGACTAGATGAGGAACAATTTTTACCGTATGATATAAGATGTATGCACTTTTTTTTCTTTTGATTGTATTTTCTTATTTAAAAATGTAAAAGAAAGATGTATTACAAACGAAATTGAGATTTGTCCCTAGATTTTCAATTTTGGTTAATAGAAGCTTTGACTTCTTTTTTTATATATCATCAATGGTATTTCATATATATCTTCTTATGAATGCAATGACAATTGAATGAGGATGCCCCTTGATAATGACGATGCCACTAAATCTATTAATCTTTGCCTAAATCCAAAAAAAGAAAAAAAAGTAATATGTCTAATATGTTTGTTGGTTACTCGATCCCACAATAAGAGATGATTTATTTTGAATTGCCCATATCTATGAAGGCAATAATTTCTATAGATTGAAAACAAAAATCTATGATGAAGTAATGTTTCTATTAGGATAGAATTTTTTAAGGTTACAAATGAAGTATAATTTCATCTTTAAACCGATTGGCTATAAGGTAATCTCTTTGATAAAAAATAAAAATAAAAATCTATAGGTTACCTTTAAAAATAGAGTTCACCTTTAAACCAATTTGAGATAATCTTAAACCATCAAGGAATCAATAACAAAGTCCTTTCATCACCCTCCATATGAAGAATATTCCATATTCAATCTTCAGGTGTTGTTTTATTTTTAATATATTCTTTATACCTTATGTTTGTTGTCTTTTATCTAACCAAAAATGTAGGTCATCCAACAAAAACTACACTTCCCTCACTCATTTATCATACTAGGGCAAGATAAAAGATGGAGAATGAAGAAAGGGCTCAACTCAAGAAAAATCATTAGAAGAAGATTGATGTATTAAAAGGAGAGGTTGTTAGGTTAATTGCTCTGTTGGAACAAAGTTTGCAAAATTACATGTCTTTAGAGATTGTCATCTAAAGAGAAGTTGGCTAGTTATCTCGCTTTTCTAAAAGTATTTACTATCATGCCACCATCAATCACTTAGATCGTTGCTCTAGCACCACCGTTTGGTTAACCCCACTTAAAGCCTATTGGTACCACTAATCATACCAACCATTCTATAGCAAAACGCAAGTATGAGTTTGCTCTTAGATCTCTATGTCCTACTCTTGTATTGCCTTAGACTCGTCCAAACATCGATAGTACCAACTACCGATTTCACTTATAAGGAGTTGGTTAAGAAAAAGATAGCCTTAAAACTTGAAACTAAGAAGCTCATGACCAATGAGGAACACTTGAGAGCCATCGAAGGTGTAGATATATATGACCCTCTTCTTATTATAGATAAATGTCTAATACCAAACATGATTATTTATAGGAAATTTAAGGTGCTCGAACTTACCAAGTACACTAGGAGTAAATTTCCTAGGATCCATGAAAGGATTGGCTTAAACAAGATGGGTAAGGTAGAATATGATGAAAATTTATTGATCCAATTCTTCCTCGATAATTAGGACCAATCCACTCATATGGTTTATTGATCTAGACTAACCAAGAATAAGAAGTGGAAGGATTTATTAGATATATTCATGAGGTAGTACAAGTTTAACTTAGAGATAAGACTCGATAGATTAAGCTTATAGTTTATGGGAAAGGGCCCAAAAAGTCTATAAGGGAATACACTCAACATTAGTGAGAAATAGCTTATCGAATTTATCTATCCCTTCTGAGAAAGAACTAGTTACTTTTTTTTTACAACACCTTTAAAACTCCATGTTATGACTATTTATTAAGTAGTGGGTCGAATAATTTTGTTGACATAGTGTCTATTACTAACTAGATTGAATAAGTCATCAAGTCAAGGAGGATAGACAACCTTTCGGAATCTAGACACTAGAAGAGTAACTTTAGCAAGAAGAGAAACACATAAGTGCATCAAAATGGGGAATCTTCTTTCAATCATAGAGGGTAATAGAACAACTTATGGAGGAATGAAAATCAATTAACCTTATAAATAAATATGGCTAACTCAACTACACGATTCATGGTTCCCGTAAATACCTTTCTAACCAATGTAGCCAAATGGAAAACCTAAACACCAGACTCTTCCTAATGCCAAACACTCGAACAATCTTTACCAAACACCGAACAATCTTTACCAAAATAGTCAAACACTTACCCTACCCCAATGTCAACCCTAAACATATTATTAGAACCTATAATAATTTAATAACCAACCAAAGCCACCAAATCAAAACTTTTTAAGGAATACCAATAGGAGGAAATTCAATGACATATTGCCAACACTTCCTATATCTATGAGTGATCTCTTAAAGCACCTTGTAACCATTAGCTAGATAGCTTTCATGATCCTCACATCATTTTAATCATCATTCCCTTATTGGTTTAAGCTAAACAAAGTTTATGAATAAAATAGTGGCACCAATGGTCATAATATTGAGAATGTGAGGTTTTTAAGAAGAGAGTGTAAAGTTTGATCATTCTAGGCCTAATTGCATTTGATGATTCCTTAAACACCTCAAACACTTACTCTAATCCTTGTCAAATCATGCTCGATAGATGGTTAAACATGCTAGCATTAGAGGATGTGAAATATGATAAGAGGAAATCATCTTTGAAGATGTCTATATCAAGACTATTCGACATAATAGAAGCTAATGATTTCAATAAGGGGTATGTTGAGTCTTAGGCCATCACCCATGTTAAGTAATTTTATAAATTCCATAAGATGAGAGGGCATGATGTTGATGGTTGTCGTGAGTTCCGCCAAAAAGTTTAGCTTATTTTGACTTTGAAAACTCCAAGGATATAGAAGAAAGAAGCAGAGCCTAAGGAAAATACACCGACTTAAAATTTTGAGAATAAGCATCAAAATTCATTAGATACGAGGTGAATAGAATAGGTCCCATAAAGCAAATATTGAAAGCTCATACTAAAAGCTCGTGCTTCTACAAACACTAATTACCAAGCTACACCTAATGACTATGGATTTACCCCTCTAACTAGTAGGCTGAATGCTATGATGAAGATCTCTTTTAATGGAATAGTCGACATAGGGGTAGTTATATGTACAAAAGGGTGCTTTACTCTAAAAAAATTACGGGTAACAAAAGAAAAAAGTATTGAGACTACGTTAGACCCTATAGTAAATAAGCCTATTAATGAGGAACAAGTAATGGAATTCTTAAAATTAATGAAGCATAGTGAGTATAGTGTGATACACTAGCTAAACAAGACCTCTATTTGCATTTTCTTATCGTCATTAATACTTAATTCGGAGCCCCATCGTGGGGTGCTTCAAAAAGTTCTCAAAGAAGTACATGTTCTATAAGATATCACTTCTAAATCAATAGAGCATATAGTGGGCAAAGTATAGGCTACCAACTACTTATACTTCATAAAAGATGAATTGGAACCCAAGGGCACTAGGCAAACTAAAGCCTTGTACATTACCATCGAGTGTAAGGATTATATGATAGCAAAATTATTGATTAATAACAAATCTATCCTTAATGTATTGCCTAAATATATTCTAGACCATCTACCAATTAATCCCTCTTACATAAAGACAAGTAAGATAATGGTACGGATATATGATGGGATGCTTCGACTAGCATTGGTGATATAGATATTAATCATGACATTAGACCTCATCAATTTTAGACCATTATGTAAGTAATTGATATCCAGCCTACTTATAAGATGTTGTTAAGAAGGCCTTAGGTCCAATCTATCGAGGATGTTACATCTTCACTATATCAAAGGCTAAAGTATATAGTTGATGGGAGATTAGTTACCATAAAGGTTATGGAAGTAGTAACCATGGTCAAGAATATATCGATTCCATACATTAAGGTAGAGGGAATGCATGATGGCGACTTACATGTCTTGAAGGTGGTGAATATTGAGCTGATCCTTAATGATTCTAAAAGAAAAGATTTGAGACTGTTAGAAGCTATGAAAATGGAAACTAAGTATATGATAAATTATGGGTCACATCCGTTCGATCCGAATGATGGTTCGTTTGAGATGGTAAACTATATAAAACTAAGACACAAAGACTAAGATTTTGGATTAGGTTTCAAACTATCCAGAAAATACTATCGGAGGATGGTAGAGTAAAAATGAGAAAAAAAAGGATAGCCCATATTGAGGGATGTGACCTAAATGATAAGAAGATCTATATCCCTCATATTTGTGTCACATTTTAGAAGCTTTCATACATAGCTCATGCAAATGAAAAAGACTTATGTCTTGATCGGTTATTTAAAGACACGACAATGAATACTCGTAGGATTTGAAGAAGTTGATAATGGAGGCCAGCCCTTACTAATGTAAGTACAATGATTCTATCTCAACTCATAATCAACACACTTAAGGAGACCATTGATTTTAACTAACTTGTTCACAAGTTCACCTAAAGAGAAGATCTATATAATTGGTTTGATGAAGAAGAGCCTTTAGTCTTCTAGGCTAGGTAATTTTCTTTTCATGACTACCTTTATCTTTTAAACATTATAATATATGAAAACACTATACTATTCATGGTATTATTTTTCATAATATCATTGATTCATGAGAATGCATAAAGCTTATTTAAATTTTCACCCTCACTTTTTTTCTATTCTTCTTTGTTTGTACTCTATTTTCATTTAAGGGGCAATCAATATGATCATTTCTTACAAATTCAAAATGAATGTACTAAAAATATTTAGCCTTATTTTGCCCAAACTTTAATTACAATGGATAAAAAAGAATGGAATGAGGGTGATATTTAATAGTTCACTTAGTTGGTCGAGCAATCAAAACAATCCATTCAACCGCATAAAGAAAAATCAAAAGTGATAAATGTGCGAACCAAGAAGAATAGAAAGGAATTGAAGGTAAGCACCCTAATGAAGGATGCATAAAAAGAAAAGTTGATCATCCTTTTAAAGGAATATGCGAGATGTGCTCGCTTGGTCTTATTCTAATATGCCTTGTTTAGACTTTGAAATAACATAACATAGACTACCTTTAAGCCTAAGGTGTAAGCCAATGAAACAAAATTTGAGGAGAACAAGGCCATATGTTTTGCTAAAATTCAAAGATGAGATAAAGATGTAATGTGATGTTTGGTTTTTAGAAGTGGTGGAATACCATCAATGGGTATCAAACATAGTTTCCATAGGGAAGAGAGATAGCCAAATTCAAGTGTGCATAGACTTTCATGATTTGAATGAGGCTAGTCTAAAAGATGATTTTTTGCTACCTTACAATGACGTCTTGGTGGATAATACAATAGAGAATGTAACTTATTCTTTCATGAATGGATTTTTACGATACTACCAAATTAAGATGTATGTGAAAGACAAGCAAAAAATAAAGGATCATACATGTTATGGAGGTGCAGAGTACATAAAAATTTTGCTCCATCTAAGGGCCCAAGATCAAGCCGTTGAATCTATTAACCATACATGCATGAATTTAAAGTAATGAATAAAGAATTACCTCTTATAGTATAAATATAAATTCTTTTATCGGAAAAGCCATCCAAGTTTCGGCCTCTATTGATGATCTATGCGGTCCAAGTATCCACAAAGAAACACTCAAAATCGATAGGGTGCTATCTCCATCTTTTTTTATTTGTGTGGTGTTTGCTATAGAAATTTATTCTAGAAAATTTTATAAAAACCTTAAAAGAGAAGGAAAGAGTATGGCGTGCTAGGGTTATTAGAGAAACTATTTTCTTCCTTTTTTTCCCTTTCTTTCTTTGTGTGCCTTAGTAGTTTTTAGGGTCGGCTAAATTTCTCTTTCTTTCCTCTCTTTCCTTTTTTTTCCTCATACTATGTTATATTACCACACCCCTCTCTCTCTTATATATTTATAGGAGAGTTTCCTTGTCCTCTAATGACAAAAAAGAGGCGAGAATGAGTCCCTAAAGGACTTTAGGTTGTTGCTTCCTTATCATCCAAGGATGAGGAGTTATTTTACTTGTGGACTTTTGATCATTATCTTTAAAACATTCACCCTTATCCAATAAGGTTGATGTTTATCCTCCCACCAAAATATCTTAAGGCTTTTAATTAAGCCTAATGGGTCAAAACCATTCTAGCCCAATGAATTTATTTGGACTATTCAAATAAATAATCTTAGATTATTTTAGACGAGTCTACATTAGCAAATAATTTTTCAAAATACCCTATAACCTAATTTAAGAAACTCATTTTTATTTTAGGTTATTAATTTTCAAATTTGGAATTAACTTTCAAATTAGGAAACTGATTTCTAAAAAAGGAAACTTTTCATTTTAGAAAACTTCCTAATTAAGAAAACTTTCCATTTTATGAAACTTTCCATTTAGAAAACCCTTTCCAAAATAGGAAACTTTCAAAAGTGGAAACTTTTTCCAATATCATTGCTTCTTATTCATCATATGAATACTTAAACTTATGTGTGTGACTTAATAAACTCCTAAATATATTGGTAATGTATCAAGAACAAAAGACTCCTTTTTTGTCTCTTGATACATAAATCAAGATTGGCCTCTAGCAAGGCATCATGATTACCCAATTCTCTAAGAGGATTAATTAATCCATTATTTCCTTTCATGAGCATAGTTACCATACAATTCATTCCTCATATCAATTTATCATAGTGTGATCTTGAACTTGGTTATAAGTCTTGTTTGATTATGATTACATAAGTTTTTTCGATTCTCAATTGTTTTAGCTCTTAGAGTAACCAACTTTGTTCTATTGGTGTACTCCTACTATGGTCATAGATTTCTTAAGTAGACATTTATCAAAGTGCAATGTGATAACTCCTTTAACATACAAGGAATGACATGTCCTATCTTAGCCATACACCTACCTCCATTAAACTCCTAATGCACTCAACGAATCACCCACGTGGAACCTTTTAATAGGTCCATCAAAATGAGTGTCAAAGTGTATAAGTCCTTTAATGAGATAATCATGATGACTTCAAGTCTAAGGACCATTTGTACCTATCCGGTATGAGATTCCTATAGACTAAAACCAAATAGGTTATCATGGCGAGTCAAGTCTAGTGATATGTTCTCTAACATAAATCACCTAAGTGCTTATTTTGGTGTCACCATGCTAATAGGAGTGAGATCTCTTACTGCTATCATATAGCATGAGCATAACACTCACAAGTCTATCCGCATATAGTCAATTTCCATTCTTGACAGTTCAACCTTCTTCCCCATGGTCCTAGCATCTATAAATTCCTTCTCAAGGAATACAACATGCCTAGTGATGAACACCTTTTGTTCTTATGGTTAGTAAAAGTAATGTCCATTTGTTTTCGTTAGATATTCCATAAATTTACACTTTATTAATTTAGGCTCAAGCTTGTCTCCGTCTAAATGTTTAAGATATGCTTCACAGTCCCAAATATTAAGGAAAGATAAATTTGCTTTCTTTCCATTCCATATCTCATATTAGGATGTCAATTGGACTCATGATGAACCGACCATGTCTAATAGTGTCCTATTTTTCCTTTCGAACACACCATTCATTTGTGGTGCTCTAGGTGGGATCCATTATGAGAGAATCTCATTCTCTTTTAAATGATCTAAAAATTTAATGCTTAAGTATTCTTCACCTCAATTTGATCAAAGTCCTTTAATACTTTTGCCAGCTTTTTTCTTGACTTTAAACGTAAACTCTTTAAACTTTTCAAACACTTCGATTTGTGTCACATGAGATACACATAACCAAAAAGTGATCCATCATCGATAAAGGTTATAAAATAATTATATCCTCCTCTAGCTTGGATGGACATGGGCCCACATACATCACTATGTATGAAGCCTAACAAATTAGCAGAGTTTTCCACCTTTTCGATTAAAAAGAGATTTTATCATTTTGCTAAGCGAGACAAGATTCGCAGACCTTATAAGATTCATAATCAAATGATTCTAAATATCCATTTTTATTTAGTTTAGATATGCAATTCTTATTTATATGACCAAGTCGACAATGCCATATATATATATACATATTTTTTTTATTTAGATCATTAGTTTTGAGTCCTTTTGCATTTATGTTATACATAGATGTTTCTATGTTTAAAACATATAAGCCGTTATTCGCATCGGTATTTTCATATAAAATATCATCTTTATCTAAGGAACAACTTTTGTTCTTAAATAAATAAATAAATAAATAAAACCATCTTGGTCTAAACAAGAAATGAAAATGATATTCCTAATTATACTAGAAATATAATAACAATTTTTGAGTATAAGTACAAATCTAGATAGTAGTGCTAACTCATAGGTGCCTAATGCTATAAATCTTAAACCATTACCCACGCACAAATCAACCTCACCGAAGCAGTCTTTCTAACCTCTTTTAATCTTTTTAAATTTATGCAAATATATGCATAAATCAAGTATGAAATACCTATGATGTTGGATTAGAAGTAGAAAAATTTACTTCAATAACATGAATACTTGAGGTGCTTTAAGAACTCTTCTCTTTCACCCCTTCATGGTACTTCTTATCGTTTATCACATAGATCATTTTCCCATGTTGGAGAACATTCCTCTTATTCAATCTTCAATCAAGGAAGTTTATAACATTTAAGGCATTCCTTCCATTTATCATCGATCTCATTGATGTATTACCGATCATAGTGTGCAACAACCTTGATAGGATAGAAAAGCATACGGTTTCGTTAACTAAATTGCATAAAAATAAAACAAAACATAAATTAAAGAAGTAAAATCTATGCTCGTTCTCACTAATTTTTTTCAAGTTCTATAACCTTCGAGTATAGGACTTGAGAAAAATTTTCGATTCTTTTTCGTAGTGGGTTAGGATCCTATCCTCTAACATGCATTAGCCTTGAGTTATGTCAAGCCATACATGAAGGATTAGGTAGGTAACTCCTTACCAATTACATCTAATGTAATTCCTAATTTCATTTGTATGACTACTCTTTGTCTTATCACATCTTATGTAAATATCGATCCTTGCTTATAAGTTTATTGGACCTTGAGTTATCTCAACAAATCATTTAAGTTAGACCTAATGTTTGGGTACATCGCATGGCCAATGATTTGTTTCGCTCGAGGAAGAACCGACATTGAGTTATCTCAACAAGCTAACAACGTCCAAGAGAGTTCCCACCTCATAATGTTGGAAAGCAATTAACTTCATATTTTATTTAAAGGATTTAAAATGGTTGGTCTCATCCTAGCATGCATATAAAAAAATAATCATATTATTCATAACATGCATACTAATATTGATCTCATAATATACATACATCTTGTGTGTGACTCAAGGACCGGTGAATGGTAATGGGTTGCTAGTACTAGCCCTCTCGAGCCACAAGGAGACTAGTGGGTTGATTCATTGGTGAAAAATTATTACAAATTCTTCATGAATGTTTTCATTCCTTGGTGTCTTCTCCTTATATCTATTCTAATTCCTATCTTCTACTTTTACATTTATTTGAAATAAGAAACCTTGAGTTACATTCAAGGGGAGTAAGATGGGAAGAGAAATACAATAGAACAATAGAAAAGGCGAGTACATGTAGCTCCTATTTATCCAAACAATTACAAGCATTCACTCATTAATCTAGGTCGACTTATCCATACCATTCACCTATGCTTCAATCACATTGATATATGGCATACTAATGAAACATATTTCAGTAATAAAATAATTATAAATCTATAGTTTTGGTCATTTTATAAATTTATCAAAATTTCTTTAAATTTTAATTTTAAAACCTTTTTAGGCCTTGGGCCCATGGGTATTTAGGCCTTAAAGGCCCAAACCCTCGACTTGGCGTGCTTGTGCTTGCCTACTTATGACCAACGACCTAGCCTACGGCCAATGCATGGCCTAGCTTGCTCGCCTAGCCCGCGTGTCTAGTGCACACTACTTTGCGAGCCAACGAGGCCTACCTATCGTGCACATAGCGTGCAACCAGCCGATGGGGTTGTTGTGTGCATGAGCATCAATATCCAATGTCGGCTTTTCGTGCCCGCACTAATTTTGACCTAAAATTCAGTTTCATAAAATATAAAATACCAAAAACATATGATTTATAATCGGACATAGGTAATTTTGTGCGGTTAATCATAATTAACAAATCATATAATCAAAAATTCAACAAGGCTCTTATACCAATTGAAGGATCATAAATTCTATAAAGGTACACAATAAATAAAATTTTTCCTCTATCTAAGGGCCCAAGATCAAGCCGTTGAATCTATTAACCATACATGCATGAATTTAAAATAATTAATAAAGAATTATCTCTTGTAGCGTATATCTAAATTATTTTATCGGAAAAGTTATCCAAGTGTCCGGTCTCTATTGATGATCTACGTCGTCCAAGTACTCGTAAAGAAACACTCAAAATTGATAGGGTGCTAGCTCCACCTTTTCCGACTTGTATAATGTTTCCTATAGAAATCTATTTTGAGCAATTTTGCAATAACCTTAAAAGAGAAGGAAAGAGTATGATGTGCTCGAATTTTTAGAGAAAACTATTTTCTTCCTTTATCATGTGCCCTAATAATTTTTAAGGCTAGTCGAATTTCTCTTTCTTTCCTCTCTTTTCTTTTTTTTTTTCCTATGTTATGTTGTATTATTGCACCTCCCTCTCTCCTATATATTTATAGGAAAGTTTCCTTGTCCTCTAAGGATAAGGAAAGGGGTGACAATGAGTCCCTAAAGGACTCTAGATTGTTGCTTTCTTATCCTCCAAGGATGAGGAGTTACTTTATATGTGCACTTTTGATTATTATTTTTAAAACATTCATCATTATCCAATAAAGTTGATGTTTATCCTCCCATCAAAATATTTTAAGACTTTTAATTAAACCTAATAGGCCAAAACCATTCTATCCTAATTAATTTATTTAGACCATTTAAATAAATAATGTTAAATTATTTTAGACAGATCCACATTAGAAAGTAATTTTCTAAAATACCCTTTAACTTAATTTAGGAAACTCATTTTCATTTTAGGTT
Organism: Dovyalis caffra; assembly: GCA_963924115.1. Lineage (NCBI taxonomy): Eukaryota > Viridiplantae > Streptophyta > Magnoliopsida > Malpighiales > Salicaceae > Dovyalis > Dovyalis caffra. The sequence continues at coordinate 696,766 of CAWUPB010000030.1, forward strand.
ATTTATTTCCAAATTTGGAACTAATTTCTAAATTAGTAAACTAATTTATAAAATAGAAAATTTTCTATTTTAGGAAACTTCCTAATTAAGAAAACTTTTCATTTTAGAAAACTTCCCATTTAAGGAAACTTTCCATTTTGGAACCCTTTTCAAAATAGAAAACTTTCAAAATTGAAAACTTTTTCCAATATCATTACTTTTTATTCATCATGTGAATACTTAAACTTATACATGTAACTCAATAGGCTCTTGGATATGTTGACAATGTATCAACAACAAAAGACTCCTCTTTTATCTCTTGTTACATAAATGAAGATTGGCCTTTAGCAAGGCATCATGATTACCCAATTCTCTAGGAGGATTAATTAATCCACTCGTTACCTTTTCATGAGCATGGTTACCATACAATTCAGTCCTCATATCAATTTATCACGAGTGTGATCTCACACTTGGTTATAAGTCTTGTTCGATTATGATCATATAAGTTTTCTTTGATTCCTAAATGTCTTAGCTCTTAGAGTAAACTAACCATGTTCTATTGGTGTACTCCTACTATAGCCATATATTTTTTGAGCGGACATTTATCTAAGTGTATTGTGATAAATCTTTTAGCATATAAGGAATGATATGTTCTATCTTAGTCATATACCTACCTCCATTAGATTCTTAGTGCACCCAACAAATCACCCATATGCAACCCTTTAATGGGTCCTTTGAAACGAGTGTCAAGGTGTATAAGTCATCTAATGAGACAACTGTGATGACTTCAAGTCTAAGGATCATTTATACCCATCTCGTATGAGATTCTTATAGACCAAAATCAAATAGGTTCTCGTGGCGAGTTAAGTCCGGTGATATGTTCTCTATCATAAATCACTTAAGTGCTTACTTTGGCATCACCATACCAATATGTGTGAGACGTCCTACAATTACTATATAGCATGAGTATAGCACTCACAAGTCTATTCGCACATAGTCAATGTCCATTCTTAACAATTCTATGACTTGGAATGTTTAATGATATCATTTATATTCATTAGTATTTGTTTCACATTTTTTGATGAATCATTATTGCAAATGCATATCATAAAGATTTATATCTAATTCTATTGAACTTACAAACATAAAATACAAGAATTAATAGAATGACTTATTTATTATTATTAAAATAAATAATACAATAATATATTAACTCAAGCCCATCCAAATATGGTTAGATGTTGAGCACATACACTAACGTGAAAACCACTTTCGTCATACCTTGGGGGACTTTTTGCTATAAAGTTATGTCTTTTGGTTTAAAGAATGCTAGAGCCATCGATTAGAGGGCTATGATCATACTATTCCATGACATCATACATAAGGAGATAGAGATGTACATAAATAATATGATTACAAAGTCAAATGAAGGCAATGATCACACTCTTATCATGAGGAAACTTTTTCAAAGGTTTAGGAAATACGAAGTTAAAGTTAGACCTAGTAAAGTGCACATTCAATGTGAAATTAGGAAAACTACATAAATTTATTATAAGAAATAGAGGAATCGAGGTTAATCCAAATAAAGTTAAAAAAATCCAAAGCATGCTAATATGTTTACCCGAAAGGGAGATCGAAACTTTCTAGGTCTTTTAAATTGAATAGGCTAATTTATATCTCAATTGATTGCAACTTGTAAGGCGGTCTTTCAACTACTATAGAAAAAGAATCTTGGTATATGGGATGAAGACTGTCAAAAAGCCCTAGAAAAAAATCAAATAGTACTTACATAATCTATCGGTATTAGTGCCACTTAGTGCTTGGAGGAATTTTGATTTTATACCTAATAGTGACGAGAGGTAGTCGTGGGGTGTGTCATGGGCTAATGTGATGAATCGAAAAGAAAGAACAAGCTATCTACTATTTAAGTAAAAAGTTCATCGACTACGAGTCTCGATATAGCTTGCTTGAGAAGATGTGTAGTGGTTTAGTGTGGTGTCCAAAGTGGCTTAGACAATATGTGCTTTATTATATCATTTGACTAATCTTAAAGATGGATCCACTTAAGTACCTTTTTAAGAAGTCGTACCTATCCAATCGAATTGCACAATGGCAAGTCATGCTATCTAAGAATGATATTATATATATGAAAAGTAAGGAAGTGAAAAGAAGTGTAATAACTTATCATTTAGTTGATAATGCAATCAATGATTATGAAACATTAAAGTTTGATTTTCCTCATGAGTCGATCAAGGTTATCGAAGAAATATTTGAGCAAGGAACTAGCAAGTGGACCATATATTTTGATAAGGGCAGATCAACATGATTAGGAATGATGTTACATTAATCCTTAACTCACCATATGGAAACAAAATTGCTAATAACTATCAAGCTATAGTTTGAATATATGAAAAACATAACAGAATATGAAGTATGTGTATATGGGTTAGAAGCGAGTTTTAGGAATTGGGATCCAAAAGTTAGATCTCTATAGTGATTCATCGTTGGTAATTTATCTAGTCAATAAAAAATAGCAAACGAAAGATGAAAAGCTAAAGCCATGATAGGAGTATTTGATAAAGTTAGTCGCCGGTATGATGAGATATAGTTCACCAATTTGACCTAAGATAACTTTGCCGATGCCCTCACCAAACTAGTTGTAATAAAAAAAAATTATGTATAACATAAATATCCATCTCATCTCTATTGAAGTAAAAAATGCCCCCAACATACTCTTGCTTGTTTGATTGAAGATGAACATAATGAAAATATATGGTACCGGGACATCAAATAGTTCATTAAGAGTTAAGAATACCTATCAAGCACCTTAAGGATTGATAAAAAGACACTCAAGAGGTTGACAATAGATTTTTATCTAGAAGGTGAAGTAATGTATAAAAGAAGTTTTGAAAGAACTTTGTTGAGATGCCTAGATTCTAATGAAGCCAAAACAAAAAAATTGTTGAGGAGATTTATGAGGGGGTCTATGCAACACATGCCGGTGGATATATGATGACTCATCAAATTCAAAGGTGTGGTTACTTTTGGACTAACATAAAGAAATATTGCATTGATTATGTGTGAATGTACCATAAATGCTAGGTTCATACAAATAGAATAAATGCTCCTTTTGCGTCTCTTCATAATATGGTATCACCTTAGCCATTCACGATGTGGGGTATGGATGTGATTGGGCTGATAAATCGAAGGGCTAGTAATGATCATTGATTCATAATGATGGCAATTGATTACTTTACTAAATGGGTGAAAGTCTGTATCCTTTACACATGATAACTAAGGAGTTATTCATCGATTCATGCAAAAAGACAAAATTTATCAATATGAACTCTCAAAAACTTTGATAATAGATAATGCAAATAATTTCAATTAAAAAATGATCATAAAATTATATGGATAGTGGAAAATCAAGTATTGTAATTCTTCACCATACAAACCTAAGATGAATTGGGTTGTGGAAGCTATAAATCAAAATATTAGGAAGATCATACAAAACATGATAGTCATATACAAAGACTGTCATGAAGTGTTATCATTTTCTTTGCATGCTTATAGAATGGTAATAAGGACATCGACTAGGCAATTCCATACTCGTTAGTATATGAAAAGAAGGCAATGATGCCTATGGAGGTGAAGATACCATCCCCGAGAGAATTAAAACAGATCAAAATAAGATGAGTCATAATGGGCTAAAATCGGGCATGTGTAGCTAAATTTGATCAACAAAAAGTGATTATCATCCATCTATTAAGCACAACTGTATCAAAAAATAATGGCATAGGCGTATGATAAGAAAGTCCATACAATAACCTTTTTGTAAAAGGGATTTGGTTTTTAAAAGGGTACTTCTAATTTTTGTGGTTGATCATAGCAACTAGGAACCTAATTATGATGCCTCATATGTGATAAAGAGAGGATACTCTAGAGGAGCTCTTCTTCGATGAAGATGGACGGTGAGGTCCTATCAAAGCTAGTGAATTCGACATTATAAAGAGAGGATTCTCTAGAGGAGCTCTTCTTCATGAATGATTTCAACCCCTCAAAATAACTCATGCTCTCATAAAATGATTAGTCCCTAAAGATAAAAAAAAAAAAAAATCTTTTTCTTGGTCTCATATGTAATCCTATGATTTAATGTCATTCATGAAAGATGGTAACGAGAAAGCAAGGAAAAATGATGAAAGAGACAAGAATTTTATCGAGTCTTTGATAAATAAAGAGGCCTTTTTTATGAACCTTTTTTTGCAAAATAAATAAATAAATCCTACAATGAAAGATGGACCATGATGGTCGAGGGTTACTTTGATGTTTTTGGAAGCCTCGGTTCATCGACATGCAGATGACAAGAATCCAAGTTCTTATAAGCAATAGTATGGGGGCATAAAGGAGAAGTGGTTACCTATTTTAGAACAAAATTAAATACAATTCGGATGATGTGAGTGATAGTTCACTGAAAAAAAAGAGGTAATCAAAGGACATATGATTAAATAGATAAAAATCAACAAGAGTAGTTAGTTTAAAACCTCAAGCGTACTCGGATGGTTATGGCTTGTAAGTGAAGAGAAGAGGGAAAATTTTACATTTTTATGGTGGAAACTTGTGTTTCTCTAATGATAGTAAGATGTCATTGTGCTCTCATACATTACCAAGGAAACGTCACCAGTTTGACCTCGAGAATGATAACTCGTATAACCAATTGCTAAGGGAATGTCACATGTTTGACCTTAGGGATAGATAATCATATTAACTAATTACCAAGAGAAAGTCACCTGCTTGACCTTAGAGATGGTTATTTATATTAACCAATTATTAAGAAAAGGTAACATGTTTTACCCTAGGGATGGTTACTTGTATTAACCAATTGCCGGAAAAAGGTCACCTATTTAACCTCGAGGATGATGACTTGTATTAACAAATTGATAAGGGGCGGTCACCTATTTGACCTCTAGAATGGTTGCTCGTATTAACTAATTGTCAAAGGAAGGTCACCTATTTTACCTTAGGGATGGTTATTTGTATTAACCAATTACCAAAGGAAGGTCATCTCGTTTGACCATAGGGATGGTTACCTATATTAACCAATTACCAAGGAAAAGTCACTTGTTTAACCTTAGGGATGGTTACCCATACTAACTAATTATCATATGAAGGTCACCACTTTGACCTCAAGGATGGTTATTCGTATTAGCTAATTGCCAAGGGAAGGTCACTTGATCTCAAGGATGGATACATATATTAACCTATGTTTTGAAGGAGGTCACCTTCGATTGACCAATGACTTAGGGACAATCATTCATTATTTGATCTTGTAAATTCATTTTTCTTGTTTGGTTATTATTTTTTTGGCATTATTTTTTGGTTTACATTATAAGCTTACGATAAAAACCAAACAAAAAGTCAATTTTCATCATAGGCGTTATGAAGAGAGAGTAATTATTAGCACCCAAAATTTTACTTGTTTATTATTATAAATTCTTCAAAAAAAATACAAAAGTGAGAAAATAATAAAGGGGTCAAGAAATTTCAATTGAGTTGTACAATTGAAAGAAATTGGAGGAAAAAAAGATCGAAATAAAATGGGTCCACAAGATCAAGACCAAATCGGATTTTGGCCTACAAACCCTAAAAAATCAATATAAAAACTTTTTTTCCCCATATCCCGACTAGCCACTCTCTCAAAATATTTTCCAACTACATACACTCTCTCTAAAAAAATCTAGTCAACCCATCTTTTTGAAAATTAAGATTAACCATAACTTAGGTTGTCATCTTCCCACATAGCCGACATTATATGACCCACCAATGTCGATCTAAACTAGTAACCACAAGCATCAATTCACTCAAACATAGTAGCCATCAACGAGTGATCTACTTTGATGTCCTCCCACATAGTTGTTCATTTGTGAAACATGTCTTATGTAGACTAGCAGCTAGCATCATTGTTCATTATAGCGCACAACGCCATCTATTCCAGCCAATCCACACTAATAGTCACTACAATCATGATCACCACTAACTTAATCAACCCATGCCACCATTGTCTTCCTTAAAGCCAATCAAGATACAATGGACATCCAGAGCATCTCCGACATTACTAGCAACCATTGCAAAACGTCCATTTACAATCCGACCACCAATAATTGCACCTCTTGACATCGAATTCGGATCTAATAATGGACGAGTCATTCCTCCTTCATGATGAACTAAATAATTATTCTTCATCGGTGTTGAAAAGGTCAAAACTAACCCTATTTTGATCATTAAAAATTTCTTCGACCCTTTAGCATTTTCTCAAGTAAGTAAATTATCTTTATCTTTAAATTTAATTTATGTGATTATAAATAAATGTAAATTGATTGTGTGGTGATTTGAGTGGTTGATGTTAATTATAGTGTTTAAGATACACCATAGTGCATCCAACCTAGGGAAGGATTAGAGACTTTGGGTAATATTAAGGCGGAATAAGGGGATTCAATGTTCTATGATTATTATTGTTATTGCCCACTTGTGATTGATTGAGTATGCTTGATTATGTGATTTTTATGTTGATTGATCAAGGATCCATGTGTTGCTTGATAATTATTAATCGGATCTATCGATTTACCTAATAATTATTTTTTCATGAAAGTTATTGTATTTCTAATCACGTGAGTCCAAACTCTATTTTCAAACAATTTTTGCCTATGGTGATGAATTGACACCGTTGTTATTTTATCAAGAAAAAATGATGCTTGGAGTTGCAATAGTTCAAACCCCTATTTAGATCCTTTTTAAAGATTTTTCTTGGAAAGTCTATCTAGGAAAATTGTGACTTTAAACTCATGTCGGCCCAAACCTTGGTTCGGACCTATTCATGCCAATATTGCCTAACATGTGAATTTCATTTGCCATGTGTTTGAAAATCATGATACTTGATGTCGTATCGATCCGAACTTTGTTTTGAATCATTTTTACCAATTTTGAAAATATTGTTAATTTTCCTAAAAAGATTCAAATTTGAAGTTGCTTCGATCCGAATTTTGTTTTCGGATCATTTTTTCCAATTTAAATCACTTTCCTAATTTTTTTTAAAAAATTGACACTTAAAGTCATGTCATTCTAGACCTTATTTTCAAATCATCTTTGCCATTTTTTTTATCCTTTTGCTATCTTGTTTGTGTGAATTTTTATTCAATTATCCCGCATTTAGATTTATTATATCTCGGATCAAGGATAAGACCTTTGATCGATCAAGCCCTAAATCACTTATTAAACTCGGCAAAAATTTAGAAATAGGTATAGGTTTTCATCATAAAAAAAAAAAAAAAACCAAAAATCAATTCAAAATTTTTATGTAATGCAATTTACCATAAGCATGATGGGGGAAAGTGACTTTTAATCTTCCTTACATGTAACCAACCATTTATATAGAACTCTAACCGGACTAATTATATGGTTTTCTAGTAACCTTCATACTAGTTGACAACTATATTTTTTCCCATTCCTTATTCCCAAAATCATTGCCTTTCCCCAACGTTGCCCTACAACACATGTAACATAAAAAATCAATCATATACATGTTCTAAACAATTAAAGTATGCATGAATCAATGAATGCACATCAAACATCAAATGTTCCAAAAATTGTTACCACAACCGAATCCTATAAGCAATGTAACCAACTCATTTTCAACATTTAATCAACCTTATTCATGCCATTTCATTTCTCTAAACCTTAAAATCTTCATCAAAACATAAATAAATCTTTTTCCTCTTTTCCTTTGCATTAGGAAGAAACCTACAAAATAAAGAACTAAATCCATTTATCCATGTTAACTCTAATTTTCATATCTAATCAATCAATTAAATATTTAATCATCAAGTATACATTAACTAAGTCAATCAAACCAATTAACCTAAATCCTTGCTCTTGATTGAATGTATACTTCAAAGTACTTAACCCTAAATTTTCTTTTCAACGCACCAAAACATACCCATTTTATCTAATTCACACCAAATTAAATTAATTTATATAAATGATCAATTTTCCCTAAAATTAAATTTGAGGCCAAATTAGGCAATATCAAGAACACAACCTTAATCCATCATTTCCTTTCAGTTAACCTTCCAAACAAAATAATTCAAACATCAAATTCCCAATTTCTTCACCAAAACCAACCAATTCAAACAACATCACAATACCTCAATAATTAGGCCATGAATTCATACATATTTAAACATCAATTTTCCATCAAATAAGCATAAAAATATAAGCTTCTTATGGTGTAATGAGGATTACATTTACCTCACTTGTAGCTTGATCAATTCTGAACTTCTTCCTTTTTCTTCCTCTCGAAGCTTTCGACCCAACGTTAGATTTTTCCCCTTCTTTACTTGATTCTCCAAGCTAGTTCTAGATGGTTTTTAAGGTGTTTCTAGGCTAGTTAAGGTGATTTTAGGTGTTGGTTTGGTGAATTCTTTATTGGTTTAGCTTAATTTCTCATTGTTGTAACGTTGAACATCTAAACTTTTCTAACACTTTCTTGCTCTCTTCTAGCCAAATTTAAAGAGAATAATTTCTATTGGATTAAGCCAAGCGTATCACACTTGGTTTAATCTTAGATGCTTGCAATTGATGACCTAAGTATAGATTCTTTTTGTTTCTTATTCTTTAGTCTCGTTTTCCTTTGATGATTTTTACTTGATATTTTTCTTTCTTACTTACTTCACTTTGTCGACCTAAGGGAGATATTTTTCTTCCTCATTTTCTAGCTTTATAGTTTCTGGAATTATCCTCCTAAAACCATATAATTAATCCCCTAAATCACTAACATTTAAAGCTTCGAGTCCCTAAACTTCCAATTGATGCATTCGACCCTTTTAATTCATTCCTCAATTTTCATAATCAAGCCCTTATTATAGGAATTTGCTAGAGTAATTGTGGTCACCAAGGTTTCTTAATTATTTCAATCAAGTAACCAAACTTTTTATTGTTACAATTATGTCCATAAATTTTTGCAATTACACCCCTAGATTAATACATAACCATAACAACTAATGTTATCAATCTCTTATTAATTCCTTTTCCTTCTCATTAAGTCATTCACCTTCCATAATAATTATTCATGCATTAGTTTATTCTTTATGCAAGCATAAATTAACAATCCTCACTTTAAATAGTTATTCATTTATTAATTACATAAAATATTCATACAAACTATCAAGAATATTACATTTTTGGTGTTTGAATATTTATTTAAGTATGTGAATTAATATTTATGTTTGCATAAAAAATTATGTTTCATGCATGCATGAATATTGTGTAATGTTAGTGAATTATTAAGTGTTTAATTTGGTAAGATTAAATTATCAAATGCTATAAATATGTGGCTGACCTAGGGACTTAATTTCGATAACTTAGGGATCTAATTAAAATAAATTAAAAGTTTAGCTACGTAATTAAATAAAGAGATAAAGTTAAATGACCATTATGAACTCTAGAAAACCTAAGGATAAGGGCTTGATTGTAAAAATCAAAAGTTTAAGGACTAAAATATAAGAACCCATTTGAAATAATTAATAAATTTAAGTGACCAAAAAGTAAAATTTAGAAAAATAATGATTAAGTTATATTAGGATGATTAACGATAACGTAAATTGTAAAAAGAAATGAATTAAGAGATGCCATATAATTTGGCCAAATAGAAGGAAGAAGAAAAAAAGGAAATTAAAAAAAAAACCAATAAAAATGAAGAGTTTTCTAGAAATTTAACTAGGTGAAGGAAATGAATGGAGTCATCCAAGTGTCCCAAAACTTGCCAAAATCCTAGCAATTATTCTTCTTTAATTTTGCCAAAGAAGGAAAAGTAGAAGGAAGATGAACAAAGGAAGAACAAGGCAATTCAAGGCAAAATTCAACTTAGCATCAATCAAGGTAAGTGTAGTCTCAACTATGCCATAAGAATTTCATGTTTTTGATGTTAGATGATTGATGAATGAAGTTTTAGAACTATTAAGTTTTGTGTTCAATTGCTTTGATTAGTTGAACCTTGCTGATTATGTTAGAAAATGAAGATTTATTTTATGTGATCTTGATTTTAATTGATGAATTATCTTGTTTAGAAGTTTAATTAAATATTATAAGTTGATGGTTTCGAGCTAAATTATTTGGCCAAGTGAAGGATTTGGAAAATTTGATTTAGTTCCATATAATTATGTTGTTTTAATGTTTGTAAGATTGAATAAACATGAATTCATATGTTTAATTAAAAAATTTTCCATGATTTTATTGTTTGGATAATTCCACAAAGATCCAAATTTAGGCTTAATGGAATTAGTTTATGTAATGGTGTTGATTTAGTTATTATATGGTTGTTTAGATATGAATATATATGTTTAATTGAAAGTTTAATCTTGAAAATGTTAGTTGCATGGTTCGACCAAATCTATGTTTAAGGAAGAATGAATTTCTTTCATGTAATTGTATCGAAATCATGTTTATTGAATTATGTAAACATGAATTAGAGTCATTAAATGTGTTATTTGGATGATTGGATGTTAGGCACACCAAGTGAGGTGATTCATCCATGACTAATCTTGGTGTGTCGGTTGATGAATTTTATATGACAAGGTTAATATGAGTTAATTGGCATGTGTTTTAGATGGTCATTGATTAATGTGAATGCTTATGATTGTGTGATGTGTTTTGGCCAAAGCATGATGTTTGAATTTCTTAAGTTAATTGATGCCATATGATTCGGCCAACCTCCATTTTTCATGATATTTGATAATTTTTGTGCAATTGTTGATTATATACATGCAATTGTTTATTTAGTACATGTCAATGCTTAAATTTTATGTGAAGGTTAAGGTAAGGCATTTCATTTCATGCATACTCATACCATAATTATGAAAAAGGTTTTTCTTCATGATTTTTAATGAAAAGAAAAGGAAATGGCGTGATTTTTAAAAAGAAAATGGCTAGACACTTTCAAAAGGCTTACAAGAGGAATGATCAATCTCTTGTGATGAAAAGGAAAAATAAGAGAAAAAAGAAAATGAAATGGTAGTGGGAAAGAGAATGTGTCTAGTGCTTTTGTGTTTTTCACAATTGCATGTTTTAAAAGAGAGTTTAATAAATACACGTTTGGCGAGTGTGTGCTTGAAGAGGAAAATAAATTTCAAAAGGCACAAAAGGAAATGATTTTATATGCATCACATGCATATGATCATGCATGGACTTACACTTACTAAGCATAGCTCACATTTTCTTCTTCTAGTTTAGGTGAGAAAAAATGATAAATAATGGTATATCTCGAGGTTAAAGTCGTTTCCAAGCAAAGCTTGGTTTGCCGATGAGTGTACTTAAAATGTAGTTGTGAGTTTGAAGACCTAAACTTCTCTTTTCATTCCTGTTTTTGGACATTACTATGTGTCCTAGGGTTAGTCCTTATCGTATGTAAATTAATGGTGCTCTCGGGACAACTCTAAATAATAAATAAAAGTGTGTGTGTAGTGGTAGTTAAATTTGGTTTTATGACTTACAATTAATAAATGAATTAAAAGTTGGTTTTAGGGTTTAAGTAATTAAATTGATTCTAATAAGAAATTAACATGGATTTAATTGATATTTAATGATTAATTAATTAAATGGCCTAATTCACATTAAGAATACAAATTCAATGGTTTTTAATTAGTATGGAATAATTATATGTATTGGTGTTCTCTAAACCTAAATTAGCTTTCAAAGGACTTGACATAGTATTTAGCTTTCAATAGGCTAACTTGAAGCTTTAATCAAGTCAATCAATTGAATTTTTAACCTTAAAGATTTTCTATTAAATTGGAAGAACTTATAATCTGATGGGATTTATATTCAAATGGTTTGCTAAGTGATAAACATTGAATTACTCATTTTATATTTAATCCGAATTTTTACAAAAAAATATTTAGATAAAATTAAAGTAGCAATTTCGTATGATTTAAACCAAAAATTTATATAAAAATGTTTATTTTGAGTTTTACATATATAAGTCTTTAGACATATTTTGGTAAACATAGTTAGATACTCGTGCTATGTTGCGGTCAAAAAATTATTACACACGTAGGGTTAACGATCCGTATGGTGCAGGTGCGAATAGAAGTTTTAGTTCCGGTGATTAATGTAAATCGAATCTATATATTGAGCAAAATTATTTGATTTATATATATATTTATTAACAAAATATTTAATGATATTAGCATAAAAATTTGTATTTGAATAATTTGGAAATTAACATGGATTTAATTGATATTAATGATTAATTGATTAAATGGCTTAATTCACATAAAGAATAGAAATTCAATGGTTTTTAATTAGTATAGAATAATTAAATGTATTGGTGTTTTCTAAACCTAAATTAGCTTTGAAAGGGCTTGACATGGTATTTAGCTTTCAATGGGTTAAATTTAGTTTTTAATCAAGTTAATCAATTGAATTTTTAACCTTAAAGATTTTCTATTAAATTGGAAGAATTTATAATCCGATGGGATTTATATTTAAATGGTTTGCTAAGTGATAAACATTAAATTACTCATTTTATATTTAATCCAAAATTTTACAAAAAGATATTTAGATAAAATTAAAGTAGCAATTTCATATGATTTAAACCGAAAATTTATATAAAAATGTTTATTTTGAGTTTTACATATACAAGTTTTGGACATATTTTGGTAAACATATTCACGTGATTTAATAAATTGATTTATATTAAATACTATTTTTAAGTTATAATTACCATTTCTATTAAATGAATTAATGTTTTGAAAATTTTATGAGCTCACTTTTTATATTAAGGATGGACATAAATATTAAATTAAATGAACTTCTGTCGCGAATGTTAATTATTTATGCAATTAAAGACACAAGGCTTAGTGTCTCGTATTTAGTTCACTTAGAATGTGAGACATTGTCAATAATATTCTCAACCTACTTAAATCATTAGTCGGGGATGTTACATTAGGATTATAGCATTTGAATTTGATTGTCAAGGTGGAAATACACTTAGAATGTAAGACATTGTTGATAGTATTCTCAACCTACTTAAATCATTAGTCGGGGATGTTACATTAGGATTATAGCATTTGAATTTGATTGTCAAGATGGAAATACACAAAATGTAATGCTTATATTTCAAATGAAAATGAGAGAAGAGTGCTATTAATACTATTTCTATTTCAAAAAGTTTGTTATTTTCTATCTTTTTATTTATATATGTTTTAAAATATTTTTTTAATTAAAATTTTAAATTATGTATTTTTTAAAAAATATTTTTAAATTAAATCTATTTTGAAAAATATTATTCAAATATAATTATAAAAAATATATATTTTAGAAAAATATGAACAAGAGATACTCATATAATATAATAATTAATAACCTTACTTATTTGTTTATTTTTCTTTTTCCCCAAGGTATCGCATGTCTAAAAATTCACATTAATCATTCGCTATTCTATCGAATACACAAAACCGATACATTTATTTAAGAAATTTTTTGTATAAATAAAGACTCGAATCCGAAACTCTTTGGTTAAATGACTAGAGTTTATCCTATTTAAGTCAACTCTTTTAGATAATTAATAACTTTCTTTTATTTATGTTTTTGAAAAAAAAAAAACAATATCTTTTACAATAAAGAGGGTAATAATTATTGAAAATTTTTATCAACCAAAATTTTTCTAGTGATAAATAAATGTATTGATTTGGTCCCCTCATACCCCGTAAGAGAGCTTATACAACGAATGGTCGATCCTAATTTTTGAGCCACTTGTCACCATGTTGTCCACATATAGTGTTGGACGGATGACCAAGTACATTAACATTACCACTGCATTAACATTGGAATAATTATTATACCACGGCGTAATGTAAAGTCTAAAGCATTAGGACGAGGGGAAGATGGATTGTGGGTCATCGACTAACTTCTAGTATGAGAAATAATCGAAATAAATTATTAAGTATGATAGAAGTTGTATTGGTATTTTTTATTTATAAAAATATAAAACTTATTACAAAACTTATTTATGACTGAAGAAAAGAATAAAATTTCCAAAATATTAGATAATTCCTTTACTTAATCTAGCTATAAAACATGTACCATATTGTAGCTAGGCACATATTTTGCAGCCCCCACGTGCCCTACAAATATAGAATTTGGTCCTCAAGAATCTGGCCACGAGATCTTTAATCTTCTCCCAGTCAAAACTCTGTTCTTATACACTTGCTCAATACCATTTCTTCCTTACTGTTATAGCTATAGTATCTTCGAAAGCTGATTCCTATCATTCAAAAAGTCACTCTGTAAAGCGCGCGTTGTGCTCTCTCCACAAGGTTCTCAGCATCTACTTCCTCTCTTCTTTCCTTCCCACAGGATTTATTCCTAGGTTCTTAGCCCACTAGATCTCCCACTCTCTGGAACCATGGACAGAAAAAGCAGCACCGATCATCGTGAAGCCTCATTTTCTTCTTATCTTACCCAACAAGAAGATAATTTTGTACTTCAGCTGACAGCTGATCAGTCAGTGCAGTTTACCCATCCTGCCATCACTTCAAGCAAAGAGATTTCCGCTCCTGTCAGCTCAGAGGGAACTAAAGCTGAAGATGGGGAAATCAGCATCTTCGGCGCGGAGAGATACTTCAATATGAAAAAGGATGATGATGGTCCAAGAAACATTGACAATATTAATGCTGGAAAGTACGTGCATGAGAAAGAATACCCGGTTGATCTACAACAGATGAAACCAAAAGGCAGATTAGGAACTCCAAGTGTGACTTCTAAAGCAAGTTTGAATAGTCAAACTGCTTTGGTACCAAATTCGTTGAGAAATTCTTCTCAAACCAGGCACCAGAAAGTCAATGAAAGATGGTTCTTTTCAGGCTTTGCCTGCAATGGCACTTGTTCAGACAAGAAATCTGTTTATGTAGATAAAAATATTGGTCACAGAGGGCTTCATGGAAACGAGATCAGAAAGGAATCTGCTCGCAATCATATCGTACTGGAAGGAACTAGAAAGCAGTCTCAATCAAAATTAACTCAGGTGAAAGATGAGTTTTGCATCCCGAGCTTCCGAAGGACAAGTGTTGGTTCAAAAAGACAAGATTACTTTGTGTTGCCATGCGTGAATTCTGGGGTGCAAAACTTGAATGTTAAGAAGGGGCAACAGAAGATCATGGAAGACGACCCACGAAAATCGTTAGAGGTTTTCGGCTCCCATATGTTAAAAAAGGAAGATATAGCACTGAATCTGGAAAGAAAGCTATCTGTGCTAACTTGGGATGCCATCCCAAAAGCTCCAAACTTCCCAACCACTCCAACCAGTAGCCATATGTATGAAGATATTGAAAGCGATGGTAGTTCGGATTTGTTTGAGATTGAGAACCTATCTGGCTGTTCACATGTGCAGCCTATATTCACCAAGCAAACATCTGATGTCATGTCTAGCTGTACGACACCAACCAGCCGATACTATGAGCCAAGTGAGAGCAGCATTGAGTGGAGTGTAGTCACCGCCAGTGCTGCTGATTTCTCAGCTGTTTCAGTCGACTATGACGAAAAGATGGTGGCTGAAAATACCACAATTAATCGCGGTTTAACATCCACAGTACCCAAACGAAGCCGCCCAAATGGCCTATTGGGACGCAAGAGTGAGAGAGCAGTAGATGTTGCTGAGACTACATACAAGAGAAATGACAAGGCAAAGTCTCAGTTGCAACAGCTTCGAAGGACAGCCGCCCCCATCCCGGTGACGAAGTTACAGGCTCATGAAATAATGGGGGAAGATTTAGATTTCCCTTGAGTGATTATTGATGCATTTTACCATGACAAAGCTCTATTTGTTGAAATAATCTAGATCGATCATGAGTGTCGCTGCTTTTTTACATGTGTGGAAACACGAATATAAAATATTAATATTAGGGAAATAAAATTTGCTCCGGATAATTAATTAATTTTGTTTAAAATTTGCATGCACTATTAACATTAGATGATAATTACGTAAACAAAATTTTCTTTCGTGCCATATCGTTTGTTTTATGGTATATGTAGTTTTCCTAAATTCTCTGGATGATTAGATATGGGCTAAATAATGTAGATTTTTATCCATCGACATCTTACATGTCATTCAAAGGGAGAACAACCAGGAAACATGAAAAGTGAATCTTGATTTGCTCAGGTGTGTGGACCTAAAAATGTACACACAAATAAACCACACACCCGACCACCTTGTCTATGCCTATTTCCGTTATCCTCCAATAAGAATTTATTCTTGTTCTCGGGATATATAACTTAGTGTGCCATTCATGTTTTGGACGTTCTTGAAATCGGTAAACAGATTTACTTTCGGCTAGCCACATCTGCCTCGCATATAAGCCTACAAATCTAGAGTTCAAGTTGGCATGTATCTATTTAGATCTAAAGCATATGGCCCCACGTATGGAGATGCACCTCCAACTCCCCGCCGTGAGAGGAGAGATACATACTTCAGAGAGTATCAATAATACGTACATTCACGGCCAAAGATGTTCTACTGTCCAATATATTTTTCTAGTACGAAAGTATGCATCTATTACGTATACATTCTCTTAACATGTTCCATCTCCATTTTTCAAGTCATTGAATTCAGCCAATTATCATTATTATGAATTAAATCTCAAGTTTTATGATAAGTTTTAATTATTTATAATTTTTCGAGAGATTTTTGAAAACTAATCAAATAATTGGTCAATAGACTGGTTGTGATATAAAGAGCTAGTATTATGAATTTTAGAATCAATAATCAACAAACAAATTAGAATGAATACAAGTATTAAGAAACCTAAGGGAAAAAACAAACAATTTTAACAACACGCAAGTTAGGTAGTTGATAGGTTAAGTGAGTCAATGTCCAAAATAATAGAATTTTAGATGTTGTTGGTGTGTGTGTGCGCATGCATGAGAGAGAGAGAGAGAGTAATATTAGCAAAACACAAATCGAATAGTTGATAGGTCGAGTGAGTCAATATCTAAAGTGATGAAATTTTAAATTTTATTAGGGTGGGTGTGCGTGAGAGAGAGAGAGAGAGAGTGAGTGTGAGTGTGTGTGTGTGAGAGAGAGAGAGGGGGGGGGAGTTTAGAATTTTATTAATTTTTTTTTTTTTTACTAGAGATTAAATGATTTGAATTCTCTCATAATAATATGAGATTGATATTTATAATAAATTGAAGGTGATATTTGGTTGCTAGGATCACGTCACATTATCTATATTTGAATAGTTAGATTTTGAGTTAAAGAAGTTAGGTTCTTATGGACTAACCTAGTTCAATTTGCTTACAAAAGTTAAAAAAAAGTAACAATTCAATCTTTCTTTAACGAACTCTACTGCGGGCCACTAAGCAATTCTTTCTAATGCAATTCAAAGATAAGAAGTGGATACTAGCTTTACTAGAACATCCATGGCCATCTTTGTAAGGTTTGAAGCCTTATGCTAGGCGAGAGTCATCATCACTCCAATCCATTTGTTATGTAAATTGGACCCATGTTATAGAGTTACATGGTTGATACTAGGTTCTAAAAAAAAAAAAAACTTAAGCTCTACGATGGGTGGTCCATTCTCAACATTCATATTACTCATCTTTGATTTAACTATTTAATATGTGATATGTTTTTTAACACTCTCTCTCACTTATAGCTTATCTTTTAAGTCTACCAAGTGGATTGTGATCCAAGATGTTTATTGGGTCATTGGACCTTTTAAAAATTTTGATACCATATAGAGTTATATTGTTAAGATTGGATCCATTCAAAAGACTTAAGCCTCATGGATGGTCCATTCTCAATTTTATAAATAACTTATCTTCGTTTAGCTATTCAATGTGAAATATCTTTTTTAACACATGCCAAAACCAAGTAAGATAACATGAATTAATACATAATAAAATTACCTAAATTACTTAATAAATTTTAAGGAAAAAAAATCAAGCATATAAATCATTTTTCCTAAAGCATAAGTTTTAAGTAATTATCTTTTTCTTTTCTTTTTTTCTAGTAAGAAGTTTCAAGAGTTTTCTTAATTCTAATGCTACTATGCGAGTATAATAATTTAATTTTTTCATTTATTGATAATTTTTTTAGGATTCTAAGAAATTTATTTTTAAATATTTAATTTTAAAAAATTTATTTTAATTCCAAATTTTTGGATGAGATATCATTGTGATTTTATATTATTCTCTAATAATTGTACTCAATTATTAGACTCTTAAACTTATTATGATGCTTGCCATCTTTTTCTTCTTCTTTTTGTTATGCATTTAGTAGTCATATGTTTCTCTAATTCATATTTACAATTAATTTTTATTATGACATTTAAGAATTATATATACTACACAATACACATTAGATGGGCAATCCGTATAGGTTTTTATAATTAAAACTAAGGATGCACGAGAGTTTATGGGTTGGTTCTTCATAAGATACCAAAAGCATAGTATTGCTATTTATACTAGTGTGTTATTATAACCCTTGAGTGAATTACAAGCCTTGTATATATAGTTACCGTATAAGTACAATAATATAAAGCTAACATAAGTCTACCATACATTAAGTTAAGGTGCATATATATGTTAGAAATATAACCTATTTTGCCAAGATTATAAAGTAGAATTAATATGCCTCAATGAGCTTATGGTGTCAAGTAAAAAGGGCCAATACAAAGCTTAGAACAAAGAAATTAAAATTTGTCCGTATTAGCCTAATCACTATAAGATAAGAAAGACTTACATTCCAATTCAATCTTCTTACACTCCTCACTATAAGAACAAGCTAAGGAGAATGAGAGACTCGAGGAAACAAAAAATTTTAACTCGTAGATATAAATTTTAAGTCAATAATAGTTATTACTCTATAATATAATGTACTAATCCTTTTACTTTTATTGTAACAACAATCGGATGTAACAAAAATATGTATTAATACAAGTAGAGAGTAATACAAAAGATTGTGTAGACTAAATATTTCTTCTAATATATTTTCTTAAAATTCGGTATGGTGTTAGAACCTTTCTATAATACTACACAACTTGGCCTCGGATGATTCTACATTTTTTGCTACAAACACTCGGTAATATAATGTATTAAACCTTTTATCGTTATTGTAACACCAATCGGATGTAACAAAAATATGTATTAATACAAGTACCGTATAATGTAGGAGATTGTGTAGACTAAATATTTCTTCTAATATATTTTCTTAAACTTCAATTTGGTGTCGAACCTTTCTATAATACTACACAACTTGGCATCAGATGATTCTACATTTTTTGCTACAAACACTTGGTAATACAATGTATTAAACCTTTTACTCGTTATTGTAACACCAATCGGATGTAACAAAAATATGTATTAATACAAGTAGCGTATAATATAGAAGATTGTGTAGACTAAATATTTCTTCCAATATATTTTCTTAAACTTCAATTTGGTATTAGAAGCTTTCGCAATACTACACAACATGGCCTCGGATGATTCTATGTCTTTTTCTAGAAACACTCTTCTCGCCTTTTTCAAACACTCCTCGTACCCAAAACTTCACTACTCCCTTATCCTAAATCTTCAATGCCCACCACATTATCTCCATCAAATTTACCCTTCTAACTATTTTTTTTTTGGTGCACCCAAATGTGATCTTTCCTACTTAGGTCATTTTTTGTTTTGTTGATAGAAACAATCCATGTCCTCTCTTCCATCTTTTGGCTACCAAAGGTGGTAACCATAGGACAATTCAAACTGTCATTATTGGATTTAGTAAGATTAACTTTTTAATGAGCACCATCATCTCATCACTTTAAATTTATATTTTATCTACGGTTATTGATTATACCATCTTAAAAGAGTTATTGACTATCCTAAAAAGTGAACTTGCCTTTACTTCTAGTACTCATATCATGACACTCGGATTTAGCTCTCAGAGGCTTCGACAAGAAGATACCGAATCTATAACTCAATATCTATAGCAAGCCAAATCCTACAATGATGAATTCACTACAACAAGTATCTCTTTATCTCACATATATTTTAATTTATACATTTTTAGAGGACTAATCACTACGGATTTCAAAGATATCATCACAACCTTAAATACAATACACGATCTTTGCTTCTTTACTAAGCTTCATGGCTTGTTGCTTAGTCATGAGTTTCTCAATAAGGATTTATTGCTAGCATAACCTATCCTTCTTTCTCTACCTTTAACTATCTTCGATCAAATTATTAGAGTTAATTATTCTAATTGGTCTAGTGTGTCTAGTCGATAGTATGGGAGAGACCAAAGGAGAAGATGGTGTGGTGGGGGCTATGGCGGGACCTTCAATTATGATAACGAGTCGAACTCCTCTAACTATGATAACAAAACTCATTGTCAATTTTTTCGTGTATGCAATCACACTTGCCATTCACTATTTATAACTCGTTTGCTAACTCATTCTCCTTATCGGCTAATTTAGTTAGCGACTTTATGACATCTACTAGGTTTACACCCTACTCCTAATGTCCTAACACTAGTGCTTCTTACTTAGTCACTCCTAATCTGGCTGGTATAAGGAACTATGAACCTTATTAGGGATAGTATTAGCTACAAGTTGGTAATGGTGAGTTTCTTTCCATTCATCACATTGGTACTTGTCATATTTCTACATCCACTACAAATTTAAGGTTATTAGATGTCATACATGTTCCTTCTATTTTGAGATATCTTCTATTTATTGAAAGACTTTCCCAAGCTAATAATCTATTTTGAGAGTCTCACCATCTATTTATTTTGTATGAAGGACTAGGTACATCATAAACAAATTCTTTTCGAACAAAGTGATGCGGATCTTTATGTCATATCTAGGTCATCCCTAACTTTTACTCTTAAAGTTTTTTCTATTGACGGATCTCCATCCCTCTACGCTTAAGGTTAGGACATATCATAGTATAATCTTGAATATTTTGCTTTAAAATATTACTTTAACTAGCAATAGTAGAGCTTTTGAAAGTTAGTGTGTTTCATATCTTTTTAAAAAATCACCTAAACTTGTCTTTATCTTCTTCTAATCATTCGAGTAATGATATTTTAAATTTAATTTTTAGTGATGTATAGAGACCATCACCTACCCATTTTAGTGATGCCACAAATATTATATTATTTTTATTGATTATTTTTTCAAATTTATATGGTTCTATCCCCTTTGTAAGAAATCGGGCATATGATATTTTTATTCAATTTCAAAAGTTAGCCGAAAGACAATTTGATCACAAAATAAAAGAAGTTCAAACTAATTAGGAAGGATAATTTTAGATACTTAATGATTTTTTTTAAAAAAAAGGATTAATCATCGCATTATTTACCTTCGCCCTCAAGAATAAAATGGTACCGTAGAAAGAAGGCATCATCACATAGTTGAAACTAGATTAAATTTAATATGGAGGCCTACGTAGTCCAAAAGTTTTGGAATTTTGCTTTTGATACAACTATTTTCTTAATCAATTAGATGCCTACTACTATCCTTAAGAATAAATCATCTTATGAGACTTTACTAAAAAAACATGATTACTTTTTCTTAAAAGTGTTTAGTTGTTTATTTTCCACTTCTTCACTTATAACAAGCACAAAAATTGATTTTCAATATCTTTCATGTGTCTTTCTTTGTTATAGTCCTCACTACTTGGGATATCAATGTTTTGAACCTAATTCAAAAGAAATTTACATTGGTAGGCATATTAAATTTTTAGAGTATCATTTTCTATTTTTAAATTCAAAGTCATATGTGTATTTTACATTAAGAAATGTCTTCTTTAAACCTTAGGGGACTACGCCAGTCAAATCCAATTTTCATTTTATGTCCAAACAACCCCAATAGTTTATTTTCTATCCAAATTCTTCATTTGTGCTTGGTCCCTATCAAAGTAACCTATAAGATAGTCCCCATTCAAAAGTCTAAAATTTTTGTCTCACTTGATGTTACAATCCACATGTCACATAATAAACTCACTTTGTTGTCCTTCCTCTCTTCAAAGTCCAAGTCCTACATGTTCTCCTCAATGTCACGAGTCCTCCACAAGCTATCTTGGTAGCTTTACCTTCCACTAGTCAAATCCAAACATCAATAATTCCTTATATCTCTATTACTCTAATATAGCATGCTTGCTTTTAATCCTAGTCCTATACATTCTCCTCAAAAGCAAAGTCCTACATGTCCTATATTAGCTTCTTTTTTTTTTTCATGCCACTACTAAACTTTAAACTCCTCAAAATCCTTTTATCCCTCTCCTACCAAATACAACCTCGCTCTTTTGTCCATCTCTTATGTCATACTTCTCTTACCAAACTTCCAATCTCATTTAGTCCAAACTCTTCTCCTTCATCTTAAAAACATTAACGGTTTAACGTCTTCATGATAGTACTAATGCATATATGAGTTTAAATCTCATTATTGATTTTAGCTATGATGTTTAATCCCCATAGTAACCTATTATTCATCATACGAGCTCCTCCTTTCTTGCATACTTATCCCATTCATTAGTGCTCCATTGGCAACCCTGCTACTAATATGACTTATGTGGTGCCTTCAAACCCAATTTTTTATTCTCGAGCCAAACAATAACTAAAATGGTGCAAGATTATGATTGATGAATTTAGTGATTTGTTAAAAAAAGGATACATGATTCGTAGTTCCATACACTCTAGGATTAAATGTGATAGGATATAAATGGTTTTTCAAACAATAAGGGTTAATGGTAGTCCGGATTGGTACAAGGCAAGGCTAGTTGTTAAAGGTTTTGATTAGTAGAAGCATCTTAATTACCATGAGAATTTTAGCCCTATTTTAAAACCTTTTACAATCATGTGTTTTCTTTTCCTAGCTCTAACAAAAAGGTGGTATGAGGCAACTAGATGTTCATAATGCCTTTTTAAATGATGTACTAGATGAAATGGTTTTTATGACACAACCTATAGGGTTTATAGATGATAGATATCTTGATCATGTTTGCAAATTGAACTGTTCTCTATACAAATTGAACCAAAGACTTTGGGTATGATTTGTTTGTCTTTATGTTTTTCTCCTAACTCTTGGCTTTATTGGTTAAAAAAAATCTTTTATGTTTATCTACATTGATGCTGGAGCTCAACTCTATCTTCCGATATATGTTGATGATATCCTTATTATTGGTAATTGTAAATCCCTATTTTTGTCAATTATTTCTAAATTACATAGTAAGTTCTCCATTTGGGATTTGAGAAATGTCCACTATTTTTTAGGTATTGAAGTATATCACGGTTTGATGGGATATTGCTTACTCAAAAAAATATATTGCCTTTGTTCTTTAGAAATAGAAAAGCCATATTGCAAGCATGTTTAGATTCCAAAGCCCACTACTTCTAAACTCGGTAACTATTTGAAAAACATCTTTTGAGGATGCGACTAAGTATAAATAAGTAGTAGGGGCTTTTTAATATGTCACTCTTCGGTGACCTAATGTTTATTATGCCATAAACAAAGTTTGCCAATTTATACATTCCCAAAAAAAAAAAAAAAAGAGCATTGGTTGGTAGTTAAATGGATGCTTTGTGATTTAAAACATACAATTTACTATGGCTTATTTCTTTCCAATCACAATAGCTCTCAATTATAAGGGTTTTCTTATGTGAATCCCGTAACTCAATTGTTTAGGAATCCATAAATACGATGAACAACTAATGTGAACCTCGTAAATAAAATGTTTAGGAACCCACAAACAGGATGAATCTTTTATAAGAAAGTTTAATAGGATTTTTTTTTAAACACGTAAACCTTGATCCAATGCTTATAAAAGAGGCACAAACTATAGTTATAAGAAGGATATTGATGCCACACTCTATAAAATATGAGAATGGGAGTGATAAGTCATGCTTGGAATGCCACAAGAATTAATGAATTATTGATAAATTCTATAGTTCTATGAAGAATCCAAAGAAAAACACTCTTAAAAATCTCATTTTTCAATAATCATGTTTCATTTTTTTTTTTTAGTACCTAGGAGCCGGACTTTTTAATAGACTTTAAAACAATAAAAGATAACAAAATTTAATCCCTAATAATTAGCAAAATTAGACGAACCCTATGAGCTCCAAAATCACACCACACACACCCTTAAAATATAGGAGCCACAAGAATCATTCCTAAATTATTGGAGTCTCTTATTTTATTAGAACAAGACTTAACCCTAATAGTTGGAAACTAGAACACATAAAAACAAGACCTATATGCATTTGGCTCAAACTAAATTTAAGAAAACTCATAAATTATACTAATTAAAGTAACATAGCCTTGGCATACTATATTCTCATCATTCTCACTTTCCTCGAAAAGATTTGTCCTTAAATCTTCATCTTAATTCTCATCATACTTCCTCATACGAAAAACATTTGTCTTCGTGTCTTGGAATGACGAAGGATAAAAACATGGACTCGTAAATAAGATTTTTTTTTTTTTTGATAACCCAACCAGATATAGAGCCTCAATTCCGATATCAACCGATGTGAACCTTACAAATCAATTGTTTAAGAACCCATGAATAAAATCAACTAATGTGCACCTCGTAAATCAATTTTTCAAGAACCTATGAGCAAGATGACAACTAAAATGAACCTCGTAAATCAAATGTTTAGGAACCCACGACTAAGAAGAATCATTTCCAAGAAAACTAAAGCAGTTTTATTTTTAAAACATGTACACCTTGACCCAATGCTCATAAAAGAGGCACAAACCAAAGGTATAAGAAAGATAGAAAAGACAAGAATATGAGTGATAAGTCGTGTTTGGAATATCATAAAAATTAATAAATTCTTGATATCTATTCCAATATATTTTCTTAAACTTCAAGTGGTTTAGTAGGAAAATCAATATTTTGATCACTTTAGATAATAAACCGCGCCTGTAAAGTACCATAAGAGACCATATCACAAACAGAATGACAGTCTACCTTCACATACCCACATACTCTACAGATGATCTTGCTACAGCGCCTTGTTTAAGGTTTGTGTGTGTATATATATTATATATTATCCCTTGTTATTATATACGGCGGAAAGATGGGTAAATTAAGTACACCAGTTTCTGTTGGTGGACTTTTTAAGTAGTAGTCATTTCTTCAGAGTCTTGAGTTAAAAACAAAAGCAAGTTAAAATAAAAATAAAAGTATTGTCTTTTCATTTTACCGGAGAAAGTAGCCAAACCAATTAAGAGAGGTGAGGTGTTATCGCATCCATAGCTAGCCACAATTTTATCCGCATACAAACAATTATTTTCTTACGATCGCAAAAGACATTATCAACACTACTGTTCAATTACAACACTTTGAAAATGGCTTAGTGTTAACAGTCATCTCTCCTCTAGATTGTAAGAGAGGTAGGAAATTTCGTTAGTATGATGATTCGAATGGTGGGACTGCTAAGGAATGTCATCCACAACGGATGACATGTTCAAGTCATGGTGGTCATGTGTTGACATATGCATTATCAAGTTGAGTAGCTACATATTCAATTCTATAACCGTTTCGCAACCAAAGTGGATCCCATACTCTCTTCTCTCCCTTTCACTGAATAGAAACTAGGTTGGGTATCTGGTAAACACAGCATAAATCAATCTTGAGAAAGTCCTATCAAATAGTGAAACTAACATTGGGGTATAGCGTTAGCTAAAAAAATATCTGTAAATGTCAACTTGATATCAGATGCATTAAAGTCAACCGAGAAATTTCACTGATTTATGTCCTAAGCTCTTGTTGATTAAATCATGAAATTTTTTAATACTCACTGCAGCCTTAAATATTGAGCTTGAAACTAAAGAACTGATAAGTATTCAAGTCTGAATGTTCATGATGTGATGAGTAGGAATGCTAAGAAGTGAAGGTTGATATCCCATTAATGCATAGACGAGGGAGAGGTTGCCTTTCACATCAACCCTTATAAGAGATTGGATACCAATGAAACTTGTTGCTAAAGAAAAATTCTCTAGGTGGGATGTAATAAATTAAACCGCACGTCTAGTAATGGAATGTCGTAACGGGACCAATTAGAGTTGGACTGACAGCAAATTAAAACAGCGCGCATTGAATGAAAATAATTGTGAGAGGACCACTTAGGATATGGCAGCCACCAGTAGTTCAAGGGTGTTTTAGAAAGAAACCTACTTCATGCCATATGAACCTTTGAGCAATTAAGACATGCACGTTAGATTTTATATTTAAATATGGGTTAGCATATATTGATCGTATCTTTCAACTTCAGCAAAACATTTCCAAATCTTGAAATGGTTCAAATTAAGTTTTTATATCATTTCACATTCATTAGGAGTTTTGCGAACAACTTTGATGGGTGTTGTATTAAAAATATACATGGCAGTTTTGAAAACTTCAATCAAAATAGACTAAACAAGATCACCAAATATATGGGTTTAAATTTATCTCTGTGCTAGTAAATATATATATATATATATATTAAATTTAAAATAAAATAATTATAATATTTTTTTAATGTGAAGAAAATTTTAGTTAAAATTTTAAATTTTTTAATGGTATTTATAATTTTATAATATCTAAAAAGAGTCAATTATAAGTTACTGATTTTAATTATATATATATATATATATATATATATATATATATATATATGATTCAAAAGTGAAATATAAATATTGTTACAAATTCTAA
The DNA here is from genome assembly GCA_963924115.1 of Dovyalis caffra. Taxonomy (NCBI): domain Eukaryota; kingdom Viridiplantae; phylum Streptophyta; class Magnoliopsida; order Malpighiales; family Salicaceae; genus Dovyalis; species Dovyalis caffra. The sequence goes on from CAWUPB010000030.1 coordinate 723,484, forward strand.
TCAAATTACAAACTTGTTAGTGATGAGTACAACCTTAACAAAAATTTATTTTTAAAAAATTATAAATTTTAATCGAAACTCTCTTTACATTTTAAAAAATATTATAAATATTTTATTATATTTTCAAAAAATATTTACTATCATAGAGATAAATTTTAACACATAAATCTATTTTGGACAAAAAAATATCTTTATATTTTCTTTTAGTTTTTATTTTTTAAAAGAATGGCAGAATATATCTATACTTTTATTTTCAAGATCTATTTATTAAAATTTGGTAAAAACACAAAATTAAAATAGAAAATAAAAGTATAAGGATTAGATTAAGATGATGATGATGATGATAAGTTAACATGTGTCTTAATCCTTTGGGGCTAATGGTGCACCAAAGTAGAGGAATGAATTTAAGATGAAAAGAAGTAGAGGGAAACAATAAAAACGAATGAAAGAGTAGAGGAACTGCTACAACCATTAACCCGATATATGATCTAGATGTCTATTCCATAACATGGAAAACTTTTGTTTTTGTGAAGTTTCTTTTAAAACTTGTTTGCTCAACATAAAACAATTCTCAACCAAATCAAGTCTATAAAAACCATATGATAAAAAATTATTACTCATAATTGTCCACTCATCAAATTTTAAATTATTAAAATTTGTACCAATTTTTTCAGTAGTGGCAAGTTCAATCCAAATTCTACAAACTAGATGATCAATTTAGTTTACATAGATTAAGGGAGAGGGGGTTGTTTGCAAAATTAAAATTATAAATAATGCATATTCAATTTAGGGAAACTTCGGTTCAAGAGAAAATGACACATCCAATTTGCAAATTAATCATAGACACTCAAATTACTATGCGTTCATTTAATACTTAACCTAGATTTACCTAGATGGTAGAATAAATTTGCATCTTTTCTATATTCATTAATTCAAAGCACAACACTCAAATTAAATTATTATTATCAATTGGTTTAGATGTTAAGCAATTATTGTCAAATTAATAATAACTTTACAAATTAGGAAAGTTAGTTAGCTATCAATCAAAATAAACAAGCACTTAACTAGTCACTTAGACTATTAGTTATGCAATCATAATTAATTAAATTCAAATTCAATTAATAAAGTTTAGAGAAACCATAGATACTTAAATCATCAAGAATAGTTTAAAAATCAAATCTATGTCTCACAATCTTTTTCAAATTGAAGTCGAGGTCTCTTGAATCGAATTAATAAAAATTAGCCAACCATTATATAATATATAAAACCCTAAATATAAAGAAAGTTTGTCTCTTTGATGAGTGTAACCTTAAAGGCTATTTATACATGTGTATAGATAAATATGACAACTTTCAAGTCCAATTTAGAATTATTTCTAAAATTAATTTTGACATATTGCTAAATAGGACTTCAAGTTCTATACATGAGTTTTGAATGAAATGTGTTTCGAGTAGTATGCCATGTATCAATGTGATTGAAGCATATGTGAATGGTATGGATGAGTCGACCTAGTTTTATGGGAATAAATATTTGTAATTTTTGGATAAATAAGATATGCACGTTTTACCTTCTCTATTACTCTATTGTATTTCTATTATTATCTTACTCTCCTTAAATGTAACTTAACGTTATGTAAAAGTAGAAGATAAGAATTAGAATACATGCGAGGAGAAGATGCCAAGACATGAAGACATTCCCGAAGAATTTGTAATAAATTTTCACCAAGGCATTTGACCCATTAGCCTCTTTGTTTTTTGAGGGGGCTAGTATTACGGATCCATTACCATTCATCGATCTTTGTATCATGCGTGAGATGTATGTATATTATACGATTAATGCTAGTATGCATGTTACGAATAATATGATTATCAATTAGTATGCATGCTAGGATGAGAACAACCAAATTAAATATATTAAATAAAATATTAAGTTAATTGCCTTCCAACATTACAAGGAGGGAACTCTCTTGGTCGTTGTTAGCTTGTTGAGATAACTCAAAGTCACTTCTTTCTTGAGGAAAACAAATCATGGGCCATACGATGTCCCTAAACATTGGGTCTAACTTGAAATAAATTATTGGGTTTGTTAAGATAACTCAAGATTCAATAAATTTGTAGGTAAAGATTGATATTCACATAAGATGTGATATGATGAGGAGTTTTCATGCCAATGATGTTAAGAATTACATTATATGTATTGGTAAGGAGTTACCTACCTAATTCTTTATTTATGGCTTATTAAGATAACTCAAGGTTAATGTATGTTAGAAGATAGGATCCTAACCTACTAAGAAAACAAATCCAAAAGTTTTCTTGAGTCCTATATTGTGAATGTTATAGAACTTGAAGAAAATAGTGAGAGTGAACATAGATTTTACTTCTTTAATTTATGCTTTGTTTTAGTTTATGTAATTTAATTAACCAAACCGTATGCTTTTCTATCTTATCAAGGTTGTTGCATAGTATAACTAACAATACATCGATGAGATCGATGATTAATAAAAGTAATTCCTTAAATGTTATAAACTTCCTTGATTGAAAAATGATTAAGAGGAATGTCCTCCAACATGGAAAAATGCTTTATGCGATAGACGATAAGGAATACCATAAAGGGGTGCAAACGAAGAATTCTAATAGCACCTCAATATTCATGTTATTGAAGTAAACTTTTCTTATAGTCTCGTATCATGCATATTTGATATTGGATGTGGAGCACACTTTTGCACAAATTTAAAAGGACTAAAAAAAGCTAGAAAGATTGCTTTTGGTAAGGTTGATCTATGCATGGGTAATCGTTCAAAAGCTCTACCATTAGCGATAGGCATCTATGAGTTAGCACTACCATCTCGACTTGTGCTTCCACTCGAAACTCGTTATTATATTCCTAGTGTAACTAGCAATATCAATTCCATTTCTTGTTTGGATAAAAATGGTTTTTCATTTTTATTTAAGAACAAAGGTTATTTCTTTTTAAAAGATGATGTTTTATATGGAAATAATGATGTAAATAATGGTTTGTATGTTTTGAACATAGACACACCTATATTTAACATAAATGCAAAAAGACTAAAAAAAATGATCCGAACAAAACCTATTTGTGGCATTATTAACTTGGTTATATAAAAAAGAATCGCACATCGAAACCGCATAAAAATGGATATCTAGAATCATTTAATTATGAATCTTATGATGTTTATGAATCTTATCTACTTTAGAAAATGACAAAATCTCCTTTTAGTGGAAAAGGTAAAAATCTGTTGATTTGTTAGGCCTAATACATAATGATGTATGTAGGCCTATGTCCACTTAAGCTAGAGGAGGATATGATTATTTCATAATCTTTACCGATGATAAATTGTGTTTTGGTTATGTGTATCTCATGCAACACAAGTCCGAAGTGTTTGAAAAGTTCAAAAGTTTAGGCTTGAAGTCGAGAAACAAATAGCCAAAAGTATTAAAGCACTTCAATTAAATCAAGGTGAAGAATACTTAAGCACTAAGTTTTTAGATAATTTAAAAGAGAATGAGATTATCTCATAATGGGCCTCACCTAGAGCATTGCAATTGAATGGTGTATTTAAAAAGAGGAATAGAACATTATTAGATATGGCTCAACCCATGATGAGTCAAACGAATATCCCCATTTCATTTTAGAGATATGCACTTCTTACTATAAAATTTATTTTGAACAAGGTTCTAAAGAAGTCTATTGATGAGACTCTATATGAGATATGAAAAGGAAAGAAAACAAATTTATTTTTTCTTAAGATTTAAGGATATGAAGCATATGTCAAACATTTAGACGGAGACAAGCTTGAGCCTAAATCAAGAAAGTGTAAATTTATGGGATGTCCAAAAAAATAGATATTACTTTTACCAACCACATGAACCTAAAGTGTTCGTGGCTTGGCATGTTGTATTCCTTGAGAAGAAATTTATAGATGTTAGGACTAGTGGGAGGAAACTTGAACTTGATGAGATTCGAGAAGACTCACAAATCGACACTCCATCGGAGGGACCCCAAGTAAAAAAGTTACAAAGTGTTGTAACGATCCCACAAATTGATACATAAGAACTTTATAGGTCTAAGAGGATTCATCAAGAGCTAGAAAGATATAGCCTTCTAATCTCTACACATAGAGATATGTCTATTATATGAGATGATGGACCTAATACTTATGAAGAGGCAATGTTAAATAGTGACTCGAAAAATAGCATAAGGTGATGCAATCCGAAATAGAATCTATGTACAATAACCAAATATGGACTTTGGTTGATCCACCCGAAGGTGTCAAACCTATTAGGTGTAAGTGGCTCTTTAAGAAAAAGACTGACATTGATGGATATGTACATACGTACAAAGCCGGATTGGCGATAAAAGAAATCTTAAAAAATAAAATGTTGATCATGATGAAACTTTTTCATTAGTAGTAATGGTTAAATCCATTCGGATTATGCTTGTGAATACTATATATCACGATTATGAGATATGGTAGATGGATGTCAAAACTACTTTTCTTAATGAAAAATTAAATAAGGATGTGTAAATGACACACCCGATGGTTTTGTCACTAAAGGACATGCAAATAAGATTTACAAATTATAAAGATCCATTTATAGACTTAAGCAAGCATTGAGGAGTTGGAATTAATTTTTTGATAAAACAATCAAAGAGTTTGACTTTTCAAAAAATAAAGATAAACCTTATGTATACGAGAAGGTTAGTAAGAGCTCAATTTTTTTATTGTGCTATATGTAGATAATATACTACTTATTAGCAATAACACTACCATGGTGCAATCCGTAAAAGATTAGTTATCCAAAAACTTCTTCATGAAAGACATGGGAGAGGCAACTTACATTCTAAGAATTAAGATCTATAGAGATAGATCATGATGAATGTTAGGACTCTCCCAAAGCATCTACATTGATAAAATACTAAAGAGGTTTAATATGAAAAAATCCAAGAGAGGTGTTATTCCAATGTCACATGGCATTAAAATTTTTAAGGATGAATTTCCTAACACACAAAACAAAGGAGGAAAGGATGAGTTGCATTCCCTACATATTAGTCATAGGATCTATCATGTATGCCATGTTATGTATGAGGTTTGACGTCTTATTTGCTTTGAGTATATGTAGTAAATATCAAACTGATCTAGATGAAAAAAAACTGAATTATTGTGAAGAGCATTCTAAAGTACTTACAAAGAACTAAGGATGCTTTCCTATTCTATTAAGGAGATAAACTAGTAGTGAAAAGGTTCACAGATGCTATATTTTCAAACTAACCATGATGACTTTAAGTCACATTCGGGATTAATTTTCTAGTTGAACGATAGAGTTGTTAATTGGAAAAGTTCCCTATAAGAAACATTAGCCGACTTAACAATTGAGGCTAAAAATATTAAAGTCTGTAGAATCAGCTAAGGAAGCTATTTAGATTCATAAATTTTTATCTAGACTATAAGTGATTTCTATCATTATTGATCCAATAGTATTGTACTACGATAACAATGGAGCTATAGCACAAGCTAAGGAATCAAGGTCTCATCAACGATCTAAGCATGTATTACGATGCTACCATCTAGTTAAATAGATTATTAATTATGGTGACATAAGGATAGAAAAGGTCCGCACCGATGATAACATAGCTCACCTTTTGACTAAGCTTTTTTCACAACTAAAACATGAGACTCTTACTCAATCATTGCGATTAAGGGACATGGCTAGTTGGCTCTAGTGCAAGTAGGAGATTGTTAGTATAAGTGTCCAAGATCTAACTCACATTTAGATGGATCCGAGTTATTATATTGCTGCATTATTTATATTATTTATAATAAAAGAAGTCTTTCTATTAATTCTTATCACTTACATTTATTGATTGAAAAAAATTGGATAGAAGTTCATATGATATGCATTTGTATTAGTGATTGATCAAAAGATCCGAGACAAACACTAATGCACATAAATGATATCATTAAATATCCCAAGTCGTAGCATTGTCAAAAATGGATATTGATTGTAGGTGGTTAGACTTATGATGCTATACCCATGCTATACAATAGTAGTAAGAGATCTCACACCTATTGCATGATGATGGAAAAACAAGCACTTAGCTGATTCATGTTAGAAAATATATCACCTGGACTTAACTCACTATGAGAACCCATTTGATTTAGTCTATAGGAATCTTATACGAGATGGGTCTTTTGACTTGAAGTCATCATGGTTATCTCATTAGAGGATTTATGCACTTTGACACCCATTTCGATGGACCTAGTAAAGGGTTACACGTGGGTGATTCATTGGGTGCACTAGAAATCTAATAGAGGTAGGTGGATAAATAAGATAGGACATTTTATTCCTTGTATGCTAAAAGAGTTATCACTTTGCACTTCAATCAATGTCTACTTAAGAAATCTATGGCCATAATAGGAGTACACCAATAAAACATAGTTGACTTACTCTAAGATATAATACATTTGGGAATCAAAGAAAACTTATGTGATCATAATCAAATAAGATTTATAACCAAGTTCGAGATCACACTATGATAAGTTGATATGAGGAATGAATTATATGGTAACCATGCTTGTTAAAGATCAAAAGCAGTTAGTTAATCCACCTAGAGAATTGGGTAGTCATGATGCCTTACTAGAGGCCAATCTTGACTTATGTATCAAGAGATAAAAGCGGTGTCTTTTATTCTTTATACATTGCAAACATATCTAGGAGCCTATTCTTTATACATTGCAAATGTGATTATAGAGAAGCAAAGATATACTGAAAAAAGTTTTCAATTTTGAAAGTTTCCTATTTTAGAAAAGGTTTTCAAAAATAAAAATTTTCTAAAATGGAAAGTCTCCTAAAATGAAAATTTTTCTATTTTAGAAATCAGTTTCCTAATTTGGATGTTGGTTCAAAATTTAGAAATAAATAACTTAAAATAGAAATGAGTTTTCTAATTTAGGTTTAAGGGTATTTTAAAAAATTATTTCCTAATGTGGGTCACCTAAAATTATTTAATTTAATTTATTTAAATAGTCCAAATTAATTAATTAGGCCGAAATGGTTTTGGGTCAATAGGTTTAATTAAAAGCCTAAGAGATAATTTAGTGGAAGGATAAACATGAACCTTATTAGATAAGGATGAATGTTTTATAGATAAAAATTGAAAAGCCTACATGTTAAATAACTCCTCGTACTTGAAGGACAAGAAAACTCTCCCCATATAAATAGGAGGAGAGATGTAACAACAAAGTTAGCATTTTGGTGAGAGATAATTTGGCAAAAACAAAAAGGAACTAGGGCATACGATTAAGAAAAATAATAAGGAGAAAATTATTTTCTCCCTAACCCTAACATGCCACCTTCTCTCTCTCTCTCTCTTAGGGTATCACATTATTAATTGAATTAGATTTTTATAGGAAACACTAAATAAATAAGAAAAGGTGGAGCTAGCACTCTATCAATTTTGAGTACTTCTTTGTGGTTGCTTGGACTACGTAGATAATCCATAAAGGATGGACTCTTGGATGGCTCCTTTCTTTGCTAAAGAATTTAGATCTACGCTATAAGAGGTAATTCTCTAGTCATCACTTTAATTTATGAATATATAGTTAATTGATTCAACGATATGATCTTGGGCTCTTTAGATGGAAGGAATTTTTGTTTTATTCTACACCTCCATAGGATGCATAATCCTTTAGTTCAATAGTTAACACCATACATATTGTTGTCTTACGATGAATATTCATGTTAAGAATAGGTTAATATTTGAATCAATGATTAACGATTAGCCCAAAAGTGGATATTAAACTTCAACCAAGGCTTTTCCTCATTATTATCAATTCTATTTACTTTTGATTACTTACTAATCTCTACAAACTCGAACCCTCTTTTCTACTTCCTTTGCATTATAGAACAATCAACCGATAAAAGCCATTGATTAGGCCACTTTCTTATGGGTTCTAGGCTTCTCTTTCCTACACCTACGTGGTTAGGCTTCATGAGAAAAATATAAATACATGTACTTTGTTGGTAATATGACACATCATCACATTTTGGTGTTGTTGCTAGGGAATTGCATTTGATCAATTATTTTTCTTATTCTTGTTGTTTATTTATTTATTTATTTTACATGACTTAGTATTTTCAATAATATGGCTCTCAAGATGACCTACAATTCGAGAGATTTTAAAAGGTAAACTTATCTTCTATTGAGCAATCGATTGCTAATCTAACCTTTCTAGTATGTCAAATGGCTATAGAAAATGAGCAACAAGTTCATAATTGTGGCATATATTCAATACTAGGGAATTCATTAGATATGTGCCACAATGCTTCAAGAAGAACCTATTGGTGTGTATTATGCCATGAAGTGATTTTTTGAATAGCCACAATACCAATATGACTCCTACTCCAAGCACTTACACTAGTTATGAGAATCAAGTGATTGACAATGCAACTCACAATCATTAAGGGATAAGTCAAGGTAAGGGACAAAATATCGACCCATCCCTTTTGTTTCTTTCATTTGTTTTTGCATTTTTGACACGCTACAAGTATTCTTTTAGTGGGAAGAAAAAGATTGCAATCGGCTAGCCATTTGAAGGAAAAAACAGGATGACAAATAATACATTGTTTAAGAGAAACATTTAAGATTATGCATGTTATCCATTTTTCCTTTAAATTTCATCCTTTTGTGTTTGAGTTTTCTTTAATTGTGTTCCTTGTTGAAAATATTTAGCCCCTTTTCTTTTAATAACTTTTAATTCCATCCTAATTTATTCTATATTAAGGCCCTTGATTTTTTTTTTCAATTGTAACTCTGATTTGATGTTATTTTGTCCTTAACATCTCACAACTTTTCAATTGGACCCGGACTCATCTTTCAATTTTATTCTCTTTTCCTCATTCTTTTCTTCTCTCTCTCTCTCTCTTCATTTCCTTTTGTTTATTTAAATAAATTAGAGGATAATCTTAAGAAATTAAAATCCTAAAAATTTATAAAAGTACCTAAAAATCATGAAAAATAAAGAAACTATGTGATATGCATTTTTTTATTTCTTTAATTTTGTAAAAAATGAAAATTTGAGGGGGGTCAAAAAATTGATTATGACAACTACCGTCTCTTTACAATGCTTATGATACAAATTGAAGTGTAAACTTTTGATTGACTTTGTTTAGTGACCTTATAAAGAAAAAATTTTTAGAGAAAAAATACAAGTAACTTGCCCTATTAGTTATGTTTTCATAGGCGACCTATCCTATTTGATGGTCTTATTGCCATTGACGACATGCCTCTACAAATAATCTTGTTCTTAAGGGCAACCGGTCCATACTAATGGTTTTTCTTTCATGAGCAACATATCTCGTATTAATGGTCTTAATGTCATGAACGATCTCCTCCTCATTGACGGTTTAATTTTCATGGATGGCCTACCCCTTTATTGATGATCTTATTGGCATGGGTGACCCATCCCTTATTGATGGTCTTATTTATTGGTGTATGTGCCCAAGATCCAACCTTTTTTGGATGGGTTTGACTTATTATATTATTACCATTTGTAGAGGTATGTCGTCAATGGCGACCGATCCATACTATGGTTTTGTTTTCACAAGCAACCTATCTCGTATTAATGGTGTTAATATCATGAATGATCTACTCCTCATTGATGGTCTAGTTTTCATGGATGGCTTACCCCTTATTGATGGTCTTATTGGCATGGGTGACCCATCCCTTATTGATGGTCTTATTTGTTAGTGTAGGTGCCCAAGATCTAACCTTGTTTGAATGGGTTTGACTTCTTATATTATTGCATCATTTATATTGTTTATAATAAAAGAAGTCTTTTTATTAATTCTTATTATTTACATTTATTCATTAATTATAATTAGATAGAAGTCCATACGATATGCATTTGCATTAGTGATTGATCGAAAGATATGAGACAAACATTAATGTACATAAATGATATCGTTAAATATCCCAAGTCATAGCATGGTCAAAAATAGACATTGACTATATGTTGTTAGACTTGTGAGAGTTATTCTCATACTATATCATAGCGAGTAGGAGATCTCACACCTATTGGCATGATGATGCCAAAGTAAGCACTTACATGATTTATGTTAGAGAATATATCACTATACTTGACTTATCATGAGAACCCATTTGGTTTAGTTTATTGAAATCTCATACGAGAATGGTACAACAAGTCTTTAGACTTGAGGTCATCATAGTTATCTCATTGAAGGATTTATGTACTTTGACACTTATTTTGATGGACCAAGTAAAGGGTTACATATGGGCGATTTGTTGGGTACACTCAAAATTTAATGGAGCCAAGTGAATGAATAAGATAGGACATGTCATTCCTTTTATGCTAAAAGAGTTATCATATTACACTTCGATGAATGTCTACTCAAGAAATCCGTGGCCACGGTAGGAGTGCATCAATAGAGCCTAGTTGGTTTACTCTAAGAGCTAAGACTTTCGAAAATAGAAAAAAACTTGTGTGATCATGATTGAATAAGATTAATAATCAAGTTGGAGATCACACTATGATAATTTGACATGAGAACTAAATTATACGATAACCATGCTTATGAAAGGTAATTATGGATTAATTAATCCTCCTAGAGAATTGGGTAGTCATGATGCCTAGCTAGAGGCTAATCTTGACTTATGTATCAAGATATAAAATAAGTATCTTTTATTCTTGATACATTACCGAAGGGATCATGTATCCTATGGAGGTACGTAATAAATAAATAAATAAATAAATCCTCCATCTAAGGGCCTAATATCAAGCCATTGAATCTACTAACCATACATATATGAATATTAAGCTATAAGTAAAGGATTAGCTCTTGTAGCGTAGATCTAAATTCTATTTTTAGAAAAGTCATGCAAGTGTTCGGTCTCTCCATGCAACCTAAGTATCCATAAAGAAGCATTCAAAATTAATAAGGTGCTAGCTCCAACTTTTTTGATTTAGTATTTCCTATAGAAATCAACCCCAAGCAATTTTGCGACAACCTTAAAGGAGAGGAAAAAAGCATAGCTTGCTATGGTTTAGGATAAAACTATTTTCTCCTTAATTTTCTCTCTCGATCTTATGCCCTCTCTTTATTTTAAGGTTAGTCAAAACTCTTTCTCTCTCTAAAATCCTTATGATGGTTGAATTCTCTCTCTCCTCATGTATATTTATAGGAGAGTTTTCTTGTCCTCTAAGGACAATGAGAGATGGCGGCAATGAGTCCATAAAGGACTTTGAGTTGTTGCTTCCTTATCCTCCAAGTATGACGAGTTATTTTGCATATGGACTTTTTGATTTTCATCTTAAAAAATTCAACCTTATCCAATAAGGTTGATTTTTATCTTTAAAATATTGAACGTTATCCAATAAGGTTGATGTTTATCCTTCCACCTTAAGGTTTTTAATTAAACCTAATGGGCCAAAACTGTTTTAGCACAATTAATTAATTTGGACTATCCAAATAAATATTCTTAAATTATTTTGGCAGGGGTTCACATTAGGAAATAATTTTTCAAAATATCATTTAACCTAAATTAGGAAACTCCTTTTAGGTTCTTTATTTCTAAATTTGAAATTATCTTCCAAATTAGGAAACTGATTTCTAAACTAGGAAACTTTTCATTATAGGAAACTTCTATATTTGAAATTTTTTCCAATAACTTTGCTTCTCATTTATAATGTGAATATTTAAACTTATGCGTGTGACTCAATAGGCTCCTAGATATGTTGGCAATGTCTCAAGAACAAAAGATTCCTCTTTTATCTCTTGACACATAAATCAAGATTGGCCTCTAGCAAGGCATCATGACTATATAATTCTCTAGGAGAATTAGTTAATCCATTATTATCTTTCACGAGCATGGTTACCGGACAATTCAATCCTTATGTAAACTTATCACAAGTGTGATCTCGAACTTGGTTATAAGTCTTATTTGATTATGATCACATAAGTTTTCTTTGATTCTTAAATGTCTTGGCTCTTAGAGTAAATTACCAACATATCTAGGAGCCTATTGAGTCACATGCATAAGTTTAAGCTTTCACATGATTAAAGAGAAGCAAAGATGTTGAAAAAAGTTTTCAATTATGAATGTTTCCTATTTTGAAAAAGGTTTTCGAAAATGAAAAATTTTCTAAAATGAAAAGTTTGCTAAAAATGAAAAGTTTTCTATTTTAGAAATTAGTTTCCTAATTTGGAAGTTAGTTCCAAATTTGGAATTAGTAACCTAAAATGGAAATTATTTTCTACTCGTAGGCCTCCTAAAATTATCTAACTTAATTTATTTGGATAGTTCAAATTAATTAATTAAGTCAAAATAGTTTTAGGCCAATAAATTTAATTAAAATCCTAAAAGATATTTTTATGGAAGGATAAACATGAACCTTATTGGATAAGGATGAATGTTTTGAAGATAAAGATCAAAAGCCCACATGTAAAATAACTCCTAATCCTCTAAACAACAACCTAAAGTCCTTTAGGGACTCATTGCTTCCCATCCTTGTCTTTGGAAAACAAGGAAGCCTCTCCCCTATGTATATGGGAGAGAGGTGTGGTAAACAAGAGACCGAAAGAGAGAGAAGATTCGACACAAAAGAAAAAGAAAAAAGGGCACTCAGCATTAAGTCATAAAAAGGGAAAATAGTTTTCTCCAAAAAAACCCTAGCACATGCCACCTTCTCTCTCTCTTAGGATTTTCATAAAATTATCCTTATTAGATTTTTATATGTAACACTAAACAAGTTAGAAAATATAGAGTTAATACTCTACTAATTTTGAGTTCTTCTTTTATAGGTACTTGGATTGCGTGGATTATCGATAGAGGCTAGACAGTTAGACAACTCTTTTCTATGAAAGTTTAGATCTATGTTATAAGAGGTAATCCTCTATTCAACACTTTAATTTTTGAATATATGGTTAGTTGATTCAATGATATGATCTTGAGCTCTTTAGATGAAGAAAATTGTTTTGTTTTATTCGACACCTCCATAGGATGCATGCTCCTTTATTATTATCATGGGTGACCTAACCTTACTAATGGTCTTATAGTCCCAAGTGACCTCCCTTCCTATTGATGGTCTTATTGTCATAGATGACCTATACTCGTTTGATGGTCTTATTGTCATAGGTGATATGCCTCTACGAATGGTCTAATTATCACGGGCTATGTAACACACCTAACCTAAGATGTAACTCGGTTGAGAATATTATCGCCATTGACCTATATTCGAAGTGTAATGAATGTAAAGTAACAAGATACTCGTGTCTTTCTTATGACGTTACTAGGTATGGGTTATGCTATGAAAGCATATAAATGATGGGTAGGTCCTAGATTTCAACCTAAAATGCCCATCTAAATTTTTTTCATTTTTAACATTTTATTTTAATAGTTTGAACTAAATCATTCATGATTCTTGATTTTGTCAAATTCTTTTTCTATAAGCTTATATAAATCTATTTAGTTATTACCCATTATTTGGTAGTTAATCATTTTTAGGTTCATTAATTGCCATTTATTATGGTTATTTCCTTGTAAATTTTGTGTCCATCATGGAAGTCATGAATTAAAAGAAAATTATATTACTTATTGCTATGCTATTACATCATAATTATCAATATGTCCAAAATTTCGATTAACATATAGGCTATCTTTATCTTACATAAACCCATTCAATGCCATATTACTACAAAAATGGCTTATTTATTTACATCCATTTCCTCATTTCTAACTAACTATTTACCCCTTCATAGCCTTAACTATTATATAAAATAGTGATGCCATACCCAAGTACATAAGTAAAAATATCGAGTACTAGTAGTACTATAGTATGAAGTAGGTCCAACTCGACATTTCCATGCACGATACACTCGATAGAGAGATCCTTCGTAGTTAGCTCTTAAGTGAACATCACCATTATTCTTTACCTTTGGTTCCTACATCACAAGAACTTAGTGAGCAATTGGTAAGTAAGTTAATCATGCATGACATGTATGTCTACACATGAAATGCACATCAAAAATTATTTTCGTGTCTTTTCTAAAATCCTTTCCATGCTTAGACGTGCCCAATCGAGTATCTAAAAGTACACATCTATACCCACCCAACCACTACCGAGCATTTGAAAGTACATGTTTCTACTCACTTGATGCCGAGCATTTGATAGTACGGATTAGCACCTTCTCGTACTTCTTGAGTATCCGAAAGTGCATGTCTAAACGTATTCGACCTATGAAAACCACAAAATCCATAAACCATGAAACAATGAAAAGTCATGAAAAAACCAGGTAAACCATGAAATATTTTCTAATTGCCTTGGGAAAAACCATGAAGGAATTTTTTTTTTTTTTGACTTTAAATCTTCCCATGATTTGGCATGCACTTGCATTTAATGTAAATGCATAATGCTTGTGAACCATGTAATTCATGCCATATGTAATGTATATTTATATCGTGACATAACATGTTACAACATAATTAAATACACTAAATCACATTACATTGCAATTCATATCAACTCATTCACGGTGCATAATTTAATCATAAATCATTGACACGGGTCATCACAAAATGCCATATTTCACATCATCGATTAAATAATAGTACATTGCACTAAGCATTCAACCATTTCACAACTTTCATAAACATTCACCATGATGTCACAAACATCAAATCTCACACTTTGAACACAAGCATTATAATTAATTCATCATAAAATCATCAAACAAACAAAAGCATCAAAAACCCCTAAATTCACTATTATGGCCGAAAGTTTCAATAAGAAGATGCCAAGGAATTTTTCATTTTTCATGCCTAATTAAGGTATTCTAACATCAATCGCATGAATTTCCATGTTAAAATCACTTTTCTCAAGTTTTCCTAAATAAGAACCGTAACCATAATTTGTGAAATTAATTTAATTAAACATAAATTAAAGACACAAAATCAACAATTAACATCAATTAGCAAGTCCTTGTGATGTAGGTGAAATTGAGTTACTCTAAAGCTCAAAATTAACTATTGAAAGATTGGATTACTTTGAAAATTTTCCTTCCTTTTTCCTCCTAACTTTCGACCAAGAGCCCTTTTTTTTTTACCTCTTTTAAATTTTGATGTTCCAATTAAACTTATAGGCTTAATAAGGTGTTTTTAGGTAAAAATTTGGGTGATTTTCTATGGAAATTTTGCAAGAGTTTCCCTTAGATTTTCTAATTTTTCAATATTTTTCTCCATCTTTTGTACCCATACTTATAAGTGAGCTTAGGTAGACTTTTCCTTATTTGACTTGATTTTGACCCTTCATTTGGTTTAATCTCTACCTTTGATTTTGCTTTTAATCTTAGCCCTTCATTTGTTTCAATCCTAGCCTTCCATCTTTGTTTAATTTTCATCCCTCCATTTTACTTCATTTAAAACTTCATTAAGCCTATAAGTCAAAGCTAATTAATGAACCCTAATCATGGAGGGTGAGAGGTGGCAAAAGACCCAAAATTGTTTTATTTTTGTCCCTTAATTTATGAAATTTTCTAATTTTTACTTCCTCACGAGCCCTTCAAATATTTAATTGAACACTTTAAGTCCTTTCTTAAGGTCTATTCTAACAACTTTTTACTTCCTCGAGTTCATTTACAATTTTATTTGAAATCTTTAACTTTTAATTTTATTCAATTAGGTCCCTAATTATATCTAATTACATCCCTCTCGTATGCATAATTCATCCCTCTCGTGTGCATAATTTATCCATACCTTTTTGAAAATTAATTTCTTTCTATAATAAATTCAAACACTTCCTATAGTAATTTATTCATCATTTACATAATTTTTATAGACATATTTAAGCACTCTAATTAATTATTTTGCATAAAAATGTACTTATTCGTATAGTAAATATTCTCTAAGCATAAAAAAATTCACTTAAGTGCATAGAATTTTACTAAACCTCCCTATCAATTTTTCTATGCCCATTGGATAATTTTCATGTACATTTAAAACACTTAAAACAATTAATTTGCATAAAAAGTATTATTCATGTATCAAAAAGTCAAATAAAATATTCACTAAACGCATAAAAATTCACCCAAATGCACGTAATATTTTAGCATCTCACTAATAAATATTTTATGCACACGTAATAATTTTTACACACATTTTAAATATATTAATTCATTTATTCTTAGATTTGGGGTATTACGGGCTATCTATCCCCTACCGATAGTCTCATTATCATGAGCAACTTGCCTCTCGTACTAGTGGTCTCATTATCACATGCTACATGCTCCTCTATTAGTAGTCTTACTATCACATATGGTATGCCCTCTAGTGATGGTCTCTTTTTCTCGAGTTACCCATCCTTCTACTAAGTGGTCTTATTATCGAGTCAACATGCTACTACCGATGGCCTCATTGTCACAAACAATCTACCTCTCTATAGGTAGTCTTTTTTTCATGGGCGACCTATCCCTTATAGGTGGTCTTACCGTCATCGGCGACCTCGCCCCTTACTAATGAACTAAACAATAATGCTTTAAAAAAATTATCCCTAGGTAAATCTTAACTAAAAAATGGACTAAGTTAGGTAACTCTGCTTAAAACAATAGACTAATTGTACATCAATGCTTGAAATAAATGAATTAAATTAAGCAACAATGCCCGAAATGATGAATTATTGCTAGTTTACTTTACCTAAAATGAAAGAATAAGTAACAATGCTTGAAATAAAAAGATTTCTAAGCAATCTTCCTAAAACAATGGACTACGTAGTAATGCCCGAAATGAATGAATTATATTGGGTAGCAATGCCTAAAATAAAAATTATCATTAGGCAATCTATCTTAAAATGATGAACTAGGAAGCAATGCCCGAAATGATGAATTATTGCTAGGGAACCTTATCCGAAATGATGGACTAGAAAACAATGCCCGAAATGAAAGAATCATTGGACTAGGAAGTAATGCCCGAAATGAATGAATTAAATTAGGCAACAATACTTGAAATGAAAATTACCATTAGAAAATCTTACCTAAATTGATAGATTAGGTAGTAATGCCTAAAATAAATGAATTAAATTAAGAAATAATGCTTAAAATGATATTGATCGCTAGGTAGCCTATCCTAAAATAATGATTTAGGGAACATAAGCCCCATCCGATCTTGTGACTTTTGAATTTTATGATTTAAATGACAATTCCATCTTTTACATTTGAGATGATGTTCTTGAAATATATCAATGAAATTGATTGCAATGGTTAATTTTTTACCTTTGAGAAATATAAGCTACCCCTTGAAGCTTAACTTTTCTTTTATCATATCGCTACCAACGAAAGTTGAATCCGAATTGTACCGGATCATCAACTTTTGATTTGCTTAAGATAGCTTTACTACCTTACTTTCAATTGCTTTAGCTGTTTTAATAATTCTTAAGCACTTACTTTCTAGGCTCTCCTTCCTCCGACTAGTTGAATGATGTCGTTTGTCCAACCATTAAACCTAATTTGAGTCATGAAATCATTAGTCTTGTCCACAAGAGTTCTTAATTTAGCGGATCACCATTCGGATTGGATCATGGCTTACCTCTAAGCATTGATTAAAATGATACATTTACTACTTCCGTTGCACAATCAGTACTTGTGTTCAACTTTCATATGTTGATACTTACTCTCTACTTCCTCAATCGGTGTTGAGATTTTCGTCTTTGTTTTTTAGAAAAATAATTAAATATTTTTTTTTATTTTCTTATGTATTAAGTCATGAAATTGAATGATTCTCTTAAATAAAATTTAGATTATTTGAAAAAAAAAATTAAAGATGTTCTAATGAAAGACTTTCCTTCATGATGATGTTTGAGTTGATTGGTCAAGAGCCAAAACATGACATTCAAATGCTATGATATAATTTTCACAAGATGATTGTTATCTTAGGCTCAATGGGAATACATGTTTGGATCATGTAAGATTTTTTTTTAAAAAAAATTGTTTTGATGCTAGTGAAGGAAAATGGTCAAAAGATAAATTTTAGTGAATCGAAAGCCTTGAGCAAATGGCATTTTGAAAAAAAAAAAAAAAGGTTCTAAAGGATAATCTTGCATCAAAATACTTGATTTTATTTATTTCTTTACCCCCAAGTTATTTGATAAATACTCATGATTTGATATTATAAAGGATGATAAATAGCATACCAATTGGTCATGTTTTTGTACTTCAGCTTATTTTTTTCTTCTTTTGAGATTAAAATTCATTTGTAAGTGAAGGATCATGTATTTGATGAAGGTGCGGAATTAACAAAAAAAATTTTCTCCATCTAAAGTTCCAAGATCAACCATTGAATCAACTAACTATATATTAACAAGATAGATTAAATGTTACCTCTTGTATGATAAAATCTAATTTTTTGCTTGAACCATCCAAGCATTCGATCTCCAAGTGATGATCTATACGGTTAAAACACCCACATAAGCTACAAAAATCCTAGAGTGCTAGCTCTAATTTTTTTTGTACATATATTTTTCTTGTTAGCACCTAAAATTTTCCCAAAAAAAAAACAGAATAAAAATAATACAATTAGGGGATGTAATAAAAAAGAAAGGGAGAAAAGGACCAAAATAAATGGGTTTGTGAAATGAAGGACCAAATCAAACTTAGCCTAAAAAACCCTAAAAAACTAGCATAAAAATCCACTTTTGTCCAAAAAAACAACCACTATTCAACCATTTTCTCTCTCTAAAACCAACGACCACACACTTTTTCTCTCCAAAAATCCCGACCAGCCTCTCCTTCACCTCCGATCGGCCTCGTCAAACAACTTAACCCTTCTAGCCACACTAAACCAAACCAAGCACCCTACCTAAAACTCTAATCGGACTCGATTCCTCCACTTAACCAAGCTACCCGACCTTGACCCAACTCTCCTAACCACTCCAAACTAGACCAAGAGGTTTTCGACTAAATCTTCGATTACTCCAACCCGATCTAGCAATCATCCCCTTATTGTTCGATGTCAATCCGATCGATCCATTATCCCCCCAGCCCAATTCTATCCGATCTAGGCGCTCTCTCCCTCCATCGGCATCCAAGCATCCTCCATTGACCATACCATCTCTAGTGAGCTCCACCGACCAACAACAATCCCATTCGATCCACCCAGTAGCTTAAGCCAACCCTATCGCCTTCTCGCTAACCCAAATCGATTGGTCTAGCCCCGATCAGCTTCCTCTTCGATCGATCTAGCAACCAATTGGACTCCTCCACCGGATCCGCAACAAACCGATCGGAACCACTTTTGGCCAAACCCAACTATGGTCGGTAGCACCATCTAACTCTATGCCATCCAATCGACTTAATTCAGCAGCACTTTTCACTTCGTTCGGTCGGATCTAGTTACCAACAATCAACTTTTCTCTCCGATTGATCGAATATCGGTCTCCATCGAGGTTGAAAAAAGCCGGAGCGGACCCTCATTTAACAACTAATCCGCCTCCTATTTATAGTAAATTATTTTTAACTTTTTTTATTTCATTTTATTTTAATGTGTATTAAATTTAACTTGTTCGATGGACTCGTAATTAATTGATTTGTTATGTTATGTAACTATTTTAAGTTGTTGCTTATGTACGATTTGTTTCAACTGTCGTGGTATATGTTTAATTAAATTGGAATTGTGCTTGTGGTGGTTGGATGATGTCTTTACTTGGATGTGTTTAGATGAATGGAATCGTGTTTAGATGATCTCTTGATCAATCATGACGATCGATGGAATTGTGTCAACCTATCTTAAAGATGTGATTTTTACATGGCCTCGGCTTAAATCATGTTTTTAGGCCATTTTGTCGATAATAATGTTAAATTATTTACGTGGAAGTTTATTAAAACAAAAAAACGTGTTGAATCATGCAAGTTTGGATTTCATTGTTTGAACCTATTTTTTTTGTTAAATGCAATCAATCATGCACGTCATGACAATTATTTCTATCAATTTTGTTCTTTGTCAATCCTAGCCCAATCGTCAACTTTCATCATTTTTGCCTAAATTATCAATTTTGCCTAATTATTGATTTTTTTTTTTTGTTTGCCGATGTTTGCCTATGTTTGCCTAAATGATCGATTTTTGCCTATGTTTGCCTAAATTTTTTATTTTTATCGATTTCTTCCTAGGTATGCTCACATTGTCGAATTTTGTCTATGTTTGCCTAAATTGTCGAGTTTTGCTTATGTTAGCCTAAATTGCTCATTTGTTCTAATTTCCTCGCCCAAATTATCGATTCTTGCCTTATTTTTTTTTCAATTATCGATTTTTTCCTATTTTTGCCTAGTTATCAATTTTTGCTAATTTTTTCATATTTTTGCCTAATTGTCGATTTTTGCCTATTTTTTCCTAATTATCAATTTTTGCTTATTTTTGCCTATTTCTGTTTAATTGCTAATTTTTGACTTATTTTTGCCTAATTGATTTTTGTTAGTTTTTGCTAATATTTGTTGTTATTTGCCTATTTACCCATTTTGCCAAGCCTCGCCTATTTTTGCCTATCTATCAATTTTGCCCAATTCTCAATTTTATATGTTTTATCCTATCTCGCTTATTTTTATTTTTATATTTATTTTACTTTATCAACTCACCTATTTTGTTTGTTCACCTATTTGCTTGCTTCGAGTTTTGTTGTCATGTGCGCTATTTATTCTTGCATTCATCACCTTTTTTAGTCATCTCGTTATAGAGGGAGGACAAGGCCTCCGACTAGCCAAGTTTCGAATTACTAGACTAGGAGGTAAATATTTGAAAACGAGTATAGTCTTTTATCATTAGAAAATCAAAAATCAAATTAATGTTGTATGCAATGCAGCTTGTCTTAGGCAAGACAAGGTAGGGTGATTTTTAATCTTCCCTTCACATAATAAATCCCTTGTCCAAAACTATAAATAGACCATTCATAGGGTTTCCTAGTAACTATAATACTAGGTGGCGACTCTAATCATATTTTGCCCATTTTCCCTCTTTTTGTTTAAATTTGTTGCCCTTGTGCCGACGTCGCCCTACAACAAAATGGCAACTCCACTAGGGACATACTTAGGGTTAGGCTTTGATGTAATTTTTGAAATTGATTTCGATGATGTGATGGATTTTTATGCCTATAAGCTTATTTTTGTAATTTACCTATCTTGTTTACATTCATGCCTTTGTTTTATTGTTTGCTATGTATTTTTATTTTGATTTTTATCTTATTTTGATTTTTTATTTTCACATCTCTCGTTTGTATCTTTATTTTTATTTTCCTTTTTGGGATTGGACACGGAATAATGCTCATCCACACACTATACTCACCTTTATTTTATATGTTTATCACACACTTACCTTAGGACTTAGGGAGGTAGTAGTGGTGTCTTGCTGGGTTTTGCCTTGGGTAAAAACTCACGAAATCTTAACTATTCTTTTTAGTCATTAACGAGTAGTAAGTAACCAATGGTTTTTCACGCTTTACCAATCATTGCCTTTAGTGGCCCTAATGATTCTATTATGACTCGTCAGCCGGAAGGGACCTTTTCGAGACTTAGATAGAGCTCGTACTGGTCATGTAATGACTTAGAACTAGACCTTAAGGTGTTACCTCATAAATGTCATGGGTAAGTCAAACTTTAATGAAACCTTGACTAAAACAATTTGGTCATGATGTTTCAAGAGGGGTGATAAAAGGACCAATATGTATTTCAAGACAACTTTTGAATACCGGAAAGAGTCCGAGACTTTTCAATTAAAGGAAGGTGATTATTTGATAGAAGGGTTTTAAAGTAACCTCTAAGATGTGGTACACATCTAGACAGATCATCAATGATTCTCGCTAAGCTTTTAGAATGATAAAACTAGTTGGTACCCATAGATCGACAAAAGTTTAGGGTTAAGTATGGAAATTTGGTCGCTCTACTTGAGATCCCTATTCAAAAGTTGGCAATCAAGGTGCTAATCCATTTATGGGAGCCCTCTTATCGATGTTTTACTCTTAAAAATATCGATATAACCCTTACTATTGAAGACTATCACCGACCGCTCCAAATGCCAAATCCTTCATATTCAAGTATACCTATTTCGTCATCATGACGAGGTTATCAATAGGGTTCAAACTTGATTGAATGAGAATGTAGCTCGTGGTTGGGTGAAAGGCACGCTCAAAGGGTGGCACTAGGAGATATGGCTCTAAGCATGTAAGCGAAGCTTAAAAGATCCAAGAAATAGTTCTAAAAAGGTTAGAATCCTAGCCCTCGACATCTTCGGGCTAATACTATTTCCTTCGATCAATGGGGTAATTATCTTAGATGCAGCCTAACATGTTCATAGAGATTGAAAAGAATATCATGAATCCTACTACAACAATACTAGTAGAAACCATCCTATCTTTGAATCATTGTTATAAAACGAGTAAAGGTGTTATGAGGGGTTATGTACAATTGCTCTTTGTTTGGATTATTAGTCATATGGAAGGCCATACGTCGATTTTCAAGTCAGCAAGATGGACGGATCAAGAACCACTAAGGGAGGTTGCCATTGTAATTTGAAAAAAACCATCTGGAGCATAGATGGGTGACTACGTTCCTTGTTATGCTAACCACCATAATTCTATGGATGGTAGTATGGGTGAATTAGACCTCTTATTTGGCTTATTATGGAAGATACCTATGGGTTCCTCTTATTAGGGCATAGATTATACAAGTTATGCACCTGCCATTGTATCTTGCCGATTGGGTTATAAGTAGTGTGTGCCACGGATAAAAGGTCTTATCGAGTTTGAAAGGAGTTTGAAGAGTGATGCTTCGCCTAAATTCTTAAAAGTCATCAAGGAAGAATGGTCGATACTAGGAATGGTACATTAGAAAATAGTTGGCCAAGAGACGCCTACTACCACAAGTTATCAAATTTGGCAATCGACAAGCGTAAAAAAATTACAAGTCTCCGTCCTACCTAGCTCAACCTAGCATACCCTCGTCAATGGTTTCATCAAACCATGGCTTCTCCCGAGTGTCTTCCAAGGAAATTCCAAGCTAAAGCCTTAAGAAAATAAGAAAAGTAGAAAATGACACTACAAAAGCCAAATCGTTGAAGGTGGAATGAAAGAGGAGATTGTGCATCCGAAAGCCAAAAGAATAAAGATAGTGAATGAGTTAGTTAAGGAGAACAAGAAAAAGAAAAAGGTTAAAAATAAAATGAAGGGACCGGAGGCAAAGCTTCAAACATGGAAAGACATATAAGACCCTTTTGTGCCAATTCTAAACAGAATTGTCCTCGAAGTCTATCGATTTTAATGATCCGCAATAACAATATGACTAAGTTAACCATGAGCTAGGTGTCAAAAAAACTAAAGTAGAAGAGCTTCGAAGAAGAATCTCGATCTAGCAAAATCTTTTGAGGTGGAATGTAACAACAAAAAGAATTGGTAGAGCAACTCGAAGAGGCTCAAAAGAGGATTGCTTCATTGGAGAGAGACAATCGATAGTTGGAGGCGTACCATCACGGATAATCCGTATATTAGTTTAACATGCATAACCACATGTTAAAGATATGTGATGAACATAATAAAAGTCTAATCAAGATGAATAATCAAGCTAATGTGGTTACTCGAGAGGTGATAGCTCCGTAAAATTTGAGTGGAGATGTTTATAAAGGCACGACGTGCAACACCCGCCAATCTTTTATGATATATTTAAGAAGATGTGATGACTTGTTGTTCGAGGTGGCCGGATGAGGAAGTGGTCTTTCGAGTGTGATGCATGTACTACGAATGGAATAAAAATTTCACTCGGATTTTCCATTTTTGATTAATAAAAGCTTTGGCATTTCTTTTCATGGATGATATTTGTTTCCTCTCAAAAGATATGATAATTCATTGAGAATATTTTTTATGATAGCAATGCTATTGAATTCATCAATCCTTACGTGAGTACGAAGAAGTAGTTCGCCTAATAAGACTAGGGGTTACTCGATCCTTGGATGAAAAATGGCTTATTTCAAACAGAACACCTATAAGAGATTGATCTCTTTAGATTTAAAAACATCTACAATGAGATCATTTCTCTCTTAAAATAGGATTCACTCTTTGAAGAAAACAAGGTGAAGGGTTACCGATGAGATCTCTAATTGAAATTGATCGGCAATAAAGTACCATCTCTAGTGGAAACCTAAATGGTTGCTGGTGAAACCACCATTCACCTTTAACCCAATTCAAAACAAGTCTTAAGTTGTCAACAAAGTCCTTTTATCACCCTCCAAGTGAAGGCTATTCCATATCCGAGTCTCAAGTGTCATTTTATATTTGACCTATTGTTTACATTTTATGTTTGTTGTCTTTTGTTTGAACAAAAACATAGGTCGACCTGCCAAAATTACACTTTCCTCGCATGTTCACCACACTAGAGCAAAGAAAAGGATGGAGAATGAATAAGAGCTCTACTCAAGCAAAATCATCAAAAAGAGGTACAAGCGCTAAAGGAAGAGATTGCTAGGCTTGCTACTCGATGGAATAAAGTTAACAAAATCGCATGGCACTCGAAAGTCACCGTTGGAAGAGAAATCAACTAGGCATCGATATCCTTAGAAGTGTTCACTATCATGTCACCACCAATCACTCAAACTGCTCGTTTCAACATTGCCTTTTAGCATCCTTAAGTGGAGCCTACTAGTACTCGCTAATCATGACAACCATTAGATGCTAGGGGTGCATATGATTTTTCCTCTCGTCCTTCGAGGCCATACCTTAGTGTTGCCTTACGTCGTTTAAGCATTTATGATGGCAACTCCCGATTTCATCACTAAAGAGCCGACCAAAGAAAAGATAACCTCGGGACTAGAAATGAAGAAGCTCATAGCTATTGATGAGCATTTAAGAGCTATCGAAGGTGCGGACATATACGATTAACTTCTTAATATTGATAAATATCTAATGCTGAATGTGATGATTCCTAAGAAGTTCAAGGTGTCCG
This sequence comes from Dovyalis caffra, assembly GCA_963924115.1. Classification (NCBI taxonomy): domain Eukaryota; kingdom Viridiplantae; phylum Streptophyta; class Magnoliopsida; order Malpighiales; family Salicaceae; genus Dovyalis; species Dovyalis caffra. The sequence goes on from CAWUPB010000030.1 coordinate 748,482, forward strand.
AGTTTACCAAGTACATCGGGAGCTAGTGCCTAAGACCACTTGAGGATTTATCTAAATAAATTGGCTAAAGTGGCATATGATGAAAAGTTGTTTATCCACTTCTTTTTTAGAATCTCGACGGTCCGACCTCAATTGGTTCATTGACCTATATTAGACCAAGATCCAAAAAAGAAAGGATTTGGTGGATATATTTATGAGGCAATATAAATTTAACCTTGACTTAATGCTTGATAGGTCGAGCCTACAATCTATGGAAAATGTTTCGAAAATATCGTTAGGGAGTATGCTCAAAGATGGTGAGAAACAATGTCCCATATTTGTCAACTCCTTTTGAAGAGAGAATTGGTTACCCTTTTTTTCAATACTTTTAAGGCTCCGTACTATGATTATTTGTTGAACAACAGTTCAAATAACTAACCACCCATGTCAATCAATTTTGAAAATTCTATGATATGAAGGGGCATGATATTGATGATTGTCGTGAGTTTCACCAAAAAGTTCAAACCATGTTAACTTTGGGGTCCTTAAGGATAGAGAAGAAGGAGACAAAGCATATGCTAAACACCCCGACCTCAAATTTATAAAATAAGGAATCGAATTAGTCGGATATGAGGTGAATGGAACCGGTCCTATGAAGCCGATCTTGAAGGCTCCTACTTCTATGAATGCCAATTATTAAGCCACCTCTCATAATTATGAACATTCTCCTATAGTCCATGGATCAAGTGCTATGATGAAGATCTCTTTTGATGGGATAGTTGATATAGAAGGAGTTACATGCTCGGGAAGATGTTTTACCGTAAAAGAACGAAACAAAGGGGAAAAAGTCGAGAGTACTCTCTTGAATTCTATAATAAGCAAGCCTTTGAAAAAGAAAAAAGTGCTGGAATTCTTAAAATTAATGAAAAAAAGTGAGTACGAGTGTGGTAAAGCAACTAAACAAGACCCCTAATCGTATCTCCCTATTGGCATTAATACTCGGCTCGCAGCCTTATCGCAAGGCACTTTAAAAGGTTCTAAATAAGGCATATTTTCTGCAGGATATCACCTTCGAATCCATGAAACATCTAGTGTGCATAGTATAGGCCACTAACTACCTATATTTTATAGAAGATGAGTTAAGAAATGAGGGCACTAGGCATAATGAAGCCATGTACATTATCGTCAAATGTAAAGACTACATGGTAGCAAAAGTGCTAATTGACAATGGATTCACACTTAACGTGTTACCTAAATGTGTGTTAGACCACCTACCAATTGATCCTTCCCACATGAAGCCGATTAAGATGATGTCATGCACATATGATGGTACACCTCGATAGGTCATTGGTGATATAGATGTGGATCTTGACATTAAACCTCATCGGTTCCGGACTAGATGCAAGTAATTGATATCCAACCCTCCTATAGCATGCTATTAGGAAAGTGTTAAATTCATTTTATCGATGTGGTTATGTCTTCGCTACACCAACAATTAAAATACATAGTTGGTAAGAAACTAGTTATCGTAAAGGTCGAGGAAGCAGATGACGGTGGTTCAAAACATCTCAATCTCATATATTGAGATAGTAGGGGGCACGTGATGGGGATTTAAATGCCTTCGAGGTGGTGAATGCTGAATTGGTCCCATAGAATTCATAAAGGAAAAGACCATAACTATTAGAAGCTCGGGAAAATGTCAGCTAGGTACATGATAAGAAGTGGGACACATCCATTTAAAGTGAGCGGTGACCTATCGAGGTAGGGATTCGTATGAAGTCAAGATACGGAGACCACCCTTTTAGGTTAGGCTTCAAGCCATCTAGAAAAGACTACTAGAGGATGGTAGAGTAGAAATGAGAAAAGAGAATGGCTTATATCGAGAGATGTGACCCGAATGATGAGAAAATTGATATCCCTCATATCTATATCACATTTCTAACACCTTCATATATAACTCACGTGAATGATGAAGATTTGAGTCTAGATCGGTTATTTAAAGACATGGTAGTGAACACTCGGGATTTGAAAAAGTTGATGATGGAGGCCGGTGTATCCAACCAATGCCAATCTTAGCCGGTGTAAGTATAACTATTTTACCCCAACTCACAATCAATAGATTAGGAGAAACCTTTGATCTAGATCAACTCATTCGTAAGTTCACCAAAAGAGGAGAGTTACATAATCTGGTTCGATGAAGAAGCACCTTCGAGTCTTCAAGGCTAAGTAATTTTTTATGATTTCCATCTTTTATTCTTCAAACATTACAAGTATACAAAACATATACCACCCATTATTATTGCTTTTCATAATGACATTAATTATTGGATTGCACAAAATTTGTTTGAATTCTAGCTTATGTTATCTTCTATTCTTCTTTAATTTGTACTTTATTTTTATTTTAGAGACAATCAATATGATCACTTCTTAAAAATTCAAAATTATTATTCCAAAAATATTTTGCCTAATTTTGATTAAACCTTAATTATAATGATGAAGAAGAATGAGATGACAATGATATTCAAGAATTCACTAAGTTGGTTGAGCAATCGAATGGTCCCTTCAACCACACAATGAAGACTTAGAAGTGATAAATGTGGGGACTAAGGAGAATATGAGGGAGTTAAAGATAAGCACCCTAACTGGAGAGTGTAGAGAAGCGAGAGGTTTATTGCATTTCTAGAAGAGTATGCAGATGTATTTATATGGTCCTATACTGATATGCCAAGCTTAGACATCGACATAATGGAACACAAACTGTCTTTGAACTCAAAGAGCAAGCTAGTGAAACGAAGTTGAAGCAAACAATAACGGATATTCTGCTAAAAGTCAAAGATGAGATAAAAAAGCAATGGGATGCTCGGATTTTAAAAGTGGTTAAGTACCCTCAGTGGGTGTTGAATATCATTGTCATGGGAAAGAAAGATGATCGAATCCAAGTGTGTGTGGATTATTTTTTATTTAAATAAGGTCAATCCAAAAGATGATTTTCCAATTCTCCATATTGACATGCTTGGTGGATAACGCAGCAAACAATGCTACTATTCATTCATGGATGGATTTTCGGGATACAACTAGATCAAAATGGCTATAGAGGACAAGGAGAAGATGACTTTCATCACGTATCGAGGGACTTTTTATTATAAGGTCATGCTTTTTGGTTTAAAGAATGCCGGAGCTACCTATCAAATGGCTATGGTCACACTATTTCATGACATGATGCACAAAGATATTGAGGTGTATATAGATGATATGATTACAAAGTCAAAGGAAGGTGGAGATTATACTCGACCTTGAGAAAGCTCTTTGAGAGGTTGAGAAAAACGAATTAAAGATGAATCTAGCAGAGTGCACATTTGGTATGAAATCAAGAAAACTACTAGGGTTATCCACGATCTATGAACTCATCTTTTGGTTGTTATGAAAGAAAGATCCCGGTGATGGGATCAAGATTTCCAACTAGCCTTTGCTAAAATCAAGCAAGCACCTATAGAATCCATTGTTGTTAGTACTATCGGTTCTTGGGAGACCTCCGATTCTATACTTGATAATGATAGAGGTAGTCGTGGGTCGCGTCTTGGGTTAATGTAATGACTCAAGAAAGAAAGAGCAAGCTATCTACTACTTGAGTAAGAAGTTCACTTACTCGCGAGTCTCGATATAGTGTGCTTAAGAAGATATTTTATGACTTAGTATGTTATACAAGAAGGCTTAGACAATATATGATTTTATTACACCACATGGTTGATTTCAAAGATAGATCCATTTAAGTATATTTCTAAAAAGTCATACCTATCAATCATATCGCACGATGGCAAGTCATGCTATCCGAGTATGATATTGTGTGTATGATGAGAAAGGTAATGAAAGGAAGTGTCATATCCAATCAACTAGCAAACAAGTGCACTCGATGACTATGAACCTCTAAAGTTTGATTTGCTCGATGAGTCAATTATGGCCATCAATGAAGATTCCGAGCCCATAGTTAGTAAATGTACTATGTATTTCAATGGGGTCAATGTGAATAGAAATGGAATAGGATCGGTTATTATGTCACCGGATGGAAAGCAGTTCCTAATGGCTATCAAATTACAGCTTGAATGCACAAACAATATAGCGAGAATACGAGGCATATGTACATGGATTAGAAGCAACCCTATAAATGAGGATCCAAAAGTTAGATATGTAAGGTGATTCACTACTAATAATTTATCACGTCAAAGGAGAATGGTAGAAAAAAGATGAAAAGCTAAAGCCATATCAAGAGTATTTAACGAAGCTAAAGTTAAAGCCATATCAAGAGTATTTAACAAAGTGAGTTGGCCATTTTGATGAGATAGAGTTCACCAATTTGGGTCAAGACAAAAATCACTTTGTTGATACCCCGGCCACACTAGTTACAATGAAAAAGAGAGCATATGGTACAAAGATCCATCCTATATGTATTAAGGTTAGAAATGCCCCAACACGTTCATACTATCCGATCAAGGATGAGCCCGATGAAAAGCCATGGTATGAAGACATCAAGCAGTTCATAAAGTTTTGAGAATATCCATCGTGTGATTCGAAGACCGATAGGAAGACACTTTGAAGGATAACAATGGATTTTTATCTAAATGGTGAGGTGTTATAAAATAGAAGTTTTGATGGAACTTTGCTGAGATCTTTAAACTTCGCCGAAGCTAAAAAGGTGCTTAAAGAAGTTCATGAGGGGATTTATGCAACCCATGCCAATGGAAATATGATGGGTCATCGATTTAGAGGTGTGGTTATTTTTGAACTACCATGGAAAAGGACTCGCATAAACTATGTATGGAAGTGCCATAAATACCAAATCTATATAGACCGGATAAATGCTCCTCCCGCACCCCTCCACAACATGGTGTCTCCTTGGCCATTCTCAATGTGGGGAATGGATTTGCTTGGGCCGATAAACTCAAAAGCTAGTAACGAGTCATCGATTTATCCCGGTAGCAATCGATTACTTCACCAAATGGGTGGAAGCAATATCCTTCACACATGTTACCCAAAGAGTTATCCATTGATTCGTGCGGAAGGACATCTTCTCGTTGATATCGAGCCCCGAAGACCTTGATCATAGATGATGCACGTAATTTTAATGACAAGATGATCGTAAAAATTATACGAGCAAGTGGAAAATCAAGCATCATAATTCTTTTCCATATAGACCCAAGATGAATGAGGCCATGGAAGCCGTAAACAAGAATATAAAGAAGATCATAAAGAAAATGGTCATCATATACAGAGACTAGTATGAAGTGTTATCATTTGATTAACATTCTTATAGGATGGTAGTAAGGATGTCGACCGGGGTAACTCTTTACTCATTGGTATATGGAATGGAGGTAGTGATGCCGATGGAACTGGAGATACCATCTCTAAGGGTATTAAAAGAAGCGAGGCTAGATGAATCAAAATGGGCCTAGATCAAGCATGAACTAAATTTGATCGGTGAGAAGAGGCTAGTAGCTATTTGTGATGCACGGTTGTATTAGACAAGAATAGGTCGAGCATATGATAAGAAAGTTCATAAAAGAACCTTTTACAAAGGGGATCTAGTTCTAAAAAGAGTACTCTTAATTCTAGGGGCAGAAATAAGTAAGTAAGCACTTAATTATGATGGTCCATATATGGTAGAAAGAGGATTCTCCGGAGGAGCTCTCCTCTTGATGAAGATGGATGGTAAGGCCTTGTCGAAGCTTGTGAATTCCGACTTTATAAAAAAATATCATGCTTCGAGCATACAAAGTTTTTCTTTGTTCCATTGCAAAAAACAAAATAATCTAAATTATGTTAGATGTTAGATATTTACTAGTTTAATCATTTTACCTTTGCTTCTCTTTTCTTTTTGTCCATCCTATATGAATGATCCTTAATTTTCAATCCATCAAAATGACCCATACCCTCATAAAGGTGATCAATCCCTAAAAAAGCAAACAAAATCTTTTGGTCTCATGCACAATCTCATGCTTTAATGTGATTTATAAAGAATGATAACACAAAAAGACAAATGATGAAAATGATAGAAATTTTAGTAGCCCTTGATAGATGGAAAGGCTTTTTCATAAAACTCTTTTGAAAAAAAAAAGGTGAATAACAAACGACGATAATCAAAGGTTGCTTTGATAGTTCTAGATCGCACCCCACCAATATGCAATGGCAAAGAATAAGGCATTTAGGAGTGACAATCTAACTATATATGCAAGAAGCTGGTCGGCTAAAAAAAAACAAGAGAGATTCGGGAGACGTGCGATCGAATAGATAAAAATCCACCAAAGCAACCAGACCTATTCCAATGATGATAGATTGCGATCGAGAGGGAAGTGTATGTTTCGGTAGTAATAATTTATGTTTTTTGATTAAAATTAGGTATGTCGCTTACACTTTAGTGCATTGCCAAGGGAAGGCCACCTACTTGACCTCGAAGATGGTTACCCACATTAACCTACATTTGGAGGAAAGCCTTTACAATGGGCCAACGATTTAAGAATGGTTAGTCATCATGTGACTTTATCGATTGATTTATTTGCTTGTTGCCCATCGATTTATTTGCTTGTCGCCCTTTTATGATTTTCTTTACAAGCTTAATATGCGAGTAAAAGAAAATTAAATTTTCAATGGCTTCATGCCGTAGGCATTGTAAAGAGGAGGCAACTGTTAGCACCTAAAATTTTTCAAGAAAAAAAAGACTTAAAAAAATACAATTGGGGGATGCAATAAAAAAAGAGAGAAAATGACCAAAATAAATGGGTTTGCAAAATGAAAGAACAAATCAAACTTAGCCCAAAAAAGCCTAAAAACCTAGTATAAAAACCCAATTTTCTCCAAAAAAACCAACCACTATTCAACCATTTTCTCTCTATAAAACCAACTACACACCTTTTTCTCCAAAACAAAATCTCGACCAACCTCTTCTCCACCTCCAATCAACATCGTCGGCGAGCCTCAACCCTTTCAGCCACACCAAACCGAACTAGTACCTTATTCATAAACTCCAATCGGATCCGATTCCTCCACCTAACCCACTTATCCTACCCCATTTTAGTCGTTCTAGCCACTCCAAACCAAACTAGGAGGTTTTATACTAGATCTCCGACTACTCGACTCGATCCAACGGTTATCCCCTTACCGTCCGACATTGATCCAATCGATCCAAGCATTCTCCCCTACCCGATCTAGCTTGATTTAGGTGCTCTCTCCCTCCACCGACATCCAATAGCATCCATCGAGCTCTATAGGCCAGCAATAGTCTCATTCGATCAACCTAGCGACTCAAGCCGGCTTGGTCAACTTCTCGCTAGCCCGATCAAACCGGTCTAGCCCTAGTTAGCTTCCCCCTCGATCGATCTAGCAACTAATTAGACTCTTTTACCCGATCCACAACAAACCAATCGGAACCACTTTTGGCCAAACTCGACTCCGATCAGCAACCCCATCTAACTCTACACTCGCTCGATTGACTCGATCCAATAGCGTCTTCACTCCATTCGATCGGATCCGAGTTACAAACAACTAACTTTTCTCCTCAATTGATTGAATATTAGTCTTCATCGGGGTTGAAAAGAATCGAAATAGACCCCCATTCAACAACTAATTAGCCTCTTGTTTATAGTAAATTATTTCTAACTTTATTATTATTTTTATTAATTTTAATGTGTATTAAATTCAATTTATGATGGTGTACTTATAATTAATTGATTTTTTATGTTGTGTAACTATTTTAAGTTGTTACTTATGTATAATTTATTTGAACTATCGTGGTGTGTGTTTAATTAAGTTGGTATTGTGTTTGTGGTGGTTGGATGATGTCTTTGCTTGGATGTGTTTGGATGAATGGAATCATGTTTGGATGATCTCTAATTTAATCATGACGATTGATGAAATTTTGTTAACCAATCTTAAAGATGTGATTTTTGTGTGGCCTAGTCTTAAATCACGTTTTTAGACCATTTTGTCGATAATAATGTTAAATTATTTAAGTGGAAGTTTATTAAAACTAAAAAGCACATCGAATCAAGCAAGTTTGGATTTCATCGTTTAAACCTATTTTTTTTCAAATACGATCAATTGTGCACGTGGTGACAATTATTTCTATCAATTTTGGTGTTTTTCAATCCTAGCCCAATTGTAAACTTTCGTCGTTTTTGCCTAAATTATTGATTTTGCCTAATTATTGATTTTTTTTTTGTCGATTTTTGCCTATGTTTACGTAAATGGCCAATTTTTGCCTATGTTTGCCTAAATTATCAATTTTTATTGATTTTTGCCTACGTATGCCCATATTGTCGAATTTTGCCTATGTTTGCCTAAATTGTCAATTTTTGCCTATATTCACCTAAATTGCTGATTTTTTTTATCGATTTATTGCCCAAATTATCGATTCTTGCCTTACTTTTTCCCAATTGTCGATTTTTGCCTAGTTTAGCATAGTTTTTTCTATTTGTCGATTTTTGCCTATTTTTACCTAATTGTCGATTTTTGCCTGTTTTTTCCTATTTCGTCTAATTGCCAATTTTTGGCTTATTTTTGCCTAATTGTCGATTTCTATTAGTTTTTGCCAATTTTTGTCATTATTTGATCGCTTACCCATTTTGCCAAGCTTGCCTATTTTTGCCTATCTCGTCAATTTTATCTATTTTTGCCTATCTCGTTTTTTTTTTTCATTTCTATTTTACTTTATCAACTTGCCTATTTTGTTTGTTCGCCTATTTGCTTACTTTGAGTTTCATTGTCGAGTGCGCTATTTATTCTTACATTCGTCACCTCTTTTAGCCATCCGTTACGGAGTGAAGACAAGGCCTCTCACCGGCCAATTCCCGAATTACTAGATTAGGGGAAAAATATTTAAAAATAGGCATAGTCTTTCATCATTAGAAAAAACAAAAATCAAATCAATGTTATATCCAATGCGACTTACCTTAGGCAAGATAGGTAGGGTGATTTTTTTTCCATACACATAATAAACCCTTTATCTAGAACTCCGAATAGATCGATCATAGGGTTTCCTACTAATCATAATACTAGGTGCCGACTCCGATCATATTTTTTCCTTTTCTCCTCTTGTTGCCTAAATTCGTCACCCTCACGCCGATGTCACCTCGCGACATTTCTCACAAGAAATCACTCAAAGAAGATAGTAAAAAGAAAAATTCTCTAAGGGAGGGTGGCATAATTTCTTTCTATTATGGAAATTACATCTCTCTCTCTCTCTCTCTCTCTCTCTCTCGTTATATATCGACCATACCTCCTATTCAGTGCGTAAAGTTGTATCTTATATGATTTTAATGGATTTTATCCTTATAAACACTAAATTAGGTTTAATGAACTTTTTCCTTAAGTTCTCAAAAATACCCCTCTACTTAAGATAGCTCTTGTAGAAATAATTTTCTAAATTACCTTTAAATCAAAATTAGGAAAGTGATTTCTATTTTAGCTAACCGACTTCTAAATTTGAAACTCATTTTCTAAAAAAGGAAATTTCCAAAACAAAAAAATTCCAAAACCTTTACTTCTCTTTTATCATGTGAATATTTAAACTTATGTATATGACTTAATAAGTTCCTAGACATGAAGGCAATGTATTGAGAATAAAAGACACCTCTTTTATCTCTTGATACATAAATCAAGATTAGCTTATAGCAAGGCATCATAGCTACCATATTCTCTAAGAGGATTACTTAACTATCGTATTCTCTAAGAGGATTAATTAATCTATAATTACCTTTTACAAATATGATTTTCATACAATTCAGTCCTCATGCCAATTTATCACCGTGTGATCTCAACTTGGTTTATTGTCCGTTCGATTATGATCACACAAGTTTTTTTTTTATTTCCAAATGTCTAAGCTATCACATAAACCAACTATGCTCTATTAGTATACTTTCACCGTGGCTACGGATTCATAAGTAGATATTTATCAAAGTGCAATGTGATAACTCCTTTAGGATACAATGAATGACATGTCTTATCTTAGTTATTCACCTATCTCTATTAAATTTCTAATACACCTAACGAATCATCCATATATAACTTTTTACTAAGCCTATCGAAATGAATGTCATCTACATTAATCCTCTCATGAGATAATCTTGACGAATTCAAGTCAAAAGACTATTTGTACCCATCGCATATGAGATTCCCATATAATAACCAAATGGGCTCTCATGCTCGAGTCACATTCGAGTGATATGTTCTCTAATATTAGCCACCTAAGTGCTTGCTTTGGCATCACCATGCCGATAGGTGTGAGATCTCATACTACTTTCTTATAGCAAGAGTATAACACTCATAGGTCTTATCGCATGTTGTCAATGTCCATTCTTGACAATTCTATGACTTATGACATTTAATGATATCATTTAAATGCATTGAGTTTTATCTTATATCTATTGATCAATCATTAATACAATGCATATCATATGGACTTTTATCTAATTCTATCAAATTATAAATAACAAGAATTAATAAAAAGACTGCTTTATTGATATTAAAAATGCAATAATATAATTTATCAAACCATCCAAATAAGTTAGATCTTGTGCACCTACACTAACACTATTGGTATACTCCCATTATAACCATAGATTTTTTTAGTAGACATTCATCGAAATACAATGTGATAACTCCTCTAGCATAGAAGGAATGACATATCTTATCTTAATTATCCATCTATCTCTATTAGATTTCTAATGCACCCAATAAATCACCCATATGTAGCTCCTTACTAAGCCCATCGAAACAAATATCAAAGTACACAAATCCTTTAATGAGATAATTATGATAACTTCAAGTCAAAAGACTACTAGTACTTATCTCATATGAGATTCCTATAAACTATACCAAATGAGTTCTTATGGCGAGTCACATCCAAGTGATATGTTCTCTACCATTATTCATCTACATGCTTGCTTTGGCATCATTATGCCGATAGGTGTGAGATCTCTTACTCGTTATTTTATAGCAAAAGTATAGCACTCGCAAGTCTTGCCACATATTGTCAAGGTCTAATTTAGATAATGCTTTAACTTAAGATTTTTAATGATATCATTTATGTGTATTGATGTTTGGCTCATATTTATTGATCAATCATGAATACAATGCATATCATATAGACTTTTATCTAATTTCGTTAACACCCAATTTTATGTCAAAAAAAAAGAAGAAAAAGAAGAAAAAAGAAAAAAGAAAAAGGAAGTAAAAAATATATATGTATATAGGGGTTGCATTGAAGAAGAGAAGAGAATATAAGCAAAATAAAATTGATTTTTAAAATGAGGTACCAAAAAAGATTTTTGCCAAAAACATAGAAAGCTAGTATAAAAGCCCCCTTTCTCCCCCAAAAAGAGTGGCTACTCGTTCATCATCCCTAAAAAACCCCTATCCGCGACTCACACACTTGTCGTCACACTCTCTCACACACGACCTTCCTCCCACCGACCTCCTTTCTCATGCCGGTAGCCTCCTCCATGCCTAGAGGCCCGCATGCACGGCCTACGATAACTCACCGGCGAGCCCTCCTCCCCGGCGTGCGACGCCGGCAGCCCTCCTTCACAACGAGCAACTCCAATAGCCCAAGCCTCCTCACATGCCTTACCTACGGCGACGAGGCTTACACACACGCCGGCGCCGACCTCTCTATACCTACAGCTGCGTGCGCGCCCGACCTCCACACGGTAGCTCGCATGCCCACGTGCCGCAACGTCCGCACCTGCTAGTGCCTCCTAAGCATCTTCCAGAGTGCCTCGCCGGCGTGTGCTCGCCCCTACCACCGCCTGCCGGTGCCTCATCATGCCTCGCTAACACGTGCCCGCCCTTACCGAGCCTCGGCACTCCTCGCTCCAATACCCCAATGCCTTCGCCAACGGTCGCCGCTCCATCCACCTTTCCTTCTCGATTGACTAAATATCGGTCTCCATCAAGGTTGAAAAGGTCGGATCCGACTTTGAGATCACCAAACGAATCGATCCGAGCTCATTTTTCTTTAGAGTAATCTTTTTTCACTTTCTTTTTGCTTTATTTTATTTTATTTTTATTTTTTAACATGTATTAAATTTGCTTCATGATTGATATGTGTCATGTAATTAATTGAATGCATGTGATGTGATTATTTTGATCTATTTATTCATGTGTAACTTGCTTGAATTACGATGATGTGCATTTATTTTATTTTATTTTGGTGGCATGATGATGAATGATGCGTTAGTTTGAACGTGTGGATATTTATTGTTATTCGAACGTAAATTTCAAAAGCGCATCTTATATGGTAATTTTTTATATATATAAAAAACACACGTCGAACCAAGTAAGTTTGAAATGTTGTCATGTAATTTTGTTTTCGTCAAAAATAATTGATTATGTACGCCAAAGTGATTAATTTCGTCGATTTTTACGTTTTCTCGATTTTGGTCCTATTGTAGCTCTCATTCATTTTTGCCTACGTGTGCTCATTTTGTTTGCCAATTTTGGCATATTTTAGCCAAAGCCGTCACTTTTCGTTTTTCGTTGTCGATTTTGGCCAAATCTATAGGTTTCATTTTTTGTTGTTGATTTTAGCCAAAGCTATGGTCGTCGTTTTTCATTATCGATTTTTGCCAAATTATAGCTTTTGTTTTTCGTTGTCCATTTTAGCCAAAGTTATGGCTTTCGTTTTTCGTTGTCGATTTTAGCTTACTTTTGCTCAAAGCCTCCGATGTTTTATGTCATTGCCGACTTTAGCTTATTTTTTCCAAAGTTGTCGATTTTCGCCTATTTTTTCCCAAGTTGTCAATTTTTGCTTGTTGCCTAAATTGTCGATTTTAGCCTAATTTTTTGCCTAGGTTGTCGATTTTGGCCTTTTTTTCTAAGTTGTCGAATTTTGCTTGTTTTTGCCTAAATTGTCGATTTTAGCCTATTGTTGCCTAGATTATCGATTTTTGCCTATTTTTGCCTAAGTTGTCGATTTTTGCTAGTTTTTGCTTAAGTTGTCGATTTTGCTTATTTTTCTTTGAGAAGTCGATTTTTTCTTGTTTTTACCTAAGTTATTAACTTTTACCGTTTTTTATTTTATCCGTTTCGCCATCATTTCTAGCCATCCATTATAGAGTGAGGACGAGGTCTCCGACCGACCAAGTCCCGAATCACTCCACTAGGGGGCATTTTCATAAAAAATCAAAAATCAAACCAGAGTGTTACATGCGATGCAGCTTGCCTTAGGCAAGACGAGGTAGGGAGACTTTTGATCTTCTCTACACGTAATAAACCCCTCACCCAAAACTCGAATAGACCAATCACGAGGTTTCCTAGTAACCATAATACTAGGTGACAACTCTAATCATTTTTCCTATATTTCACCTCACCGTCGATGTCACCCCGCGACGAATGATGACTCTACCGGGGACATACTTAGGGTTAGGCTTCGCATGCAATTTTGAGTTTGATTTCGATGATATGGCCGATTCTTATATGCTTTTAGCTTATTTCGCAATCCGCCTATTGTGTTTAAAGTCATGCCTTTTTCTTTTATTGTTTGCCCCGAATTTTTCATTTTGTTTCATTTATCCGACTATTTTTTTTTTACTTTTCTCGTTTGTACCTTTGTTTTTTTTATTTGAGACTAGATATGGAATAATGCCCATGCACACACCACATTGCATAATTTTATGACATTTGCATTCGCCTTAGGATCTAGGGAGGAATTACTAGTGCCTCGATGGGTTTCGCCACGGGTAACACTCACGAAACCTTAACTCTTTTGGAAAGTTACCACCGTCGCGATAGGTATTCAATGGTCTCCATGATTATTAGCTTCGCACTTGGTCACCCTCGGTTCTCCCGGCCAAAAGGGATCCTTTGAGACTTAAATAGATCCTACCTAATCATATAATGGCTAGGACCGAACCCTAGGGCCACCTTTCCTATATAAATTCATTAGGCAAGCGGATATGTCGAAACCTTTACCAAGCAATCTAGTCACGATGTTTCAAGATGGGTGACAAGAGAACTCGGGTCCAAACTCACTTGGTGGTCGAATTTAACAAAAATTCGAGGCTTTGTAACAAACGGAGGGAGATTACCTAAGATTGGAATTTTAGAGCAACCATAAGGAGATCACACACTTTCGATCAATGATCAATCACACCTAAAAGCCGCTCGATTGCTAGAAGATCCCGAGCCTTGATGACCAATACGAGTTTCAAGCTAAATATGAAAATTTCGTAGTGTTGCTAGAGGTGCTAGTTCGAAGCCCGCTCTCGAGGCCTTCGCCCGTCTATGGGACCCTTCATACGGATGTTTCACTAAAGGGGGACAAAACATGACCCCGACCTTAGAGAAGTATCATCAACTTCTAAACATGTCAAATGCTCTACATCGGGTATATTTGTATCGAAGAAGATCGGATGCTGAAAAAAGGTGTAAGATTGGCTAGACATACGCATGACTCATGGTAAAGCTAAAGGGAATATCGAAGGATGGAACTTTGAGAGCTAGTTGGATGTGTTCAAGCAAAAGCCGAAGGACCCAAGAGTTACCTCTAAACGGATCAAAATTCTAGCACTTATGATCTTTAGGTTAGTGCTTTTTCCCTCAATAATTGGTTTAATAAGTCTAGATGCGACCAATGTCTTTATCGAGGTGGAGAAACGCTTCATAAATCCAACTGCTCGCCATTCTAGTCGAAACCTTCTCCTCACTCGAATCACCTGCGGGAGGTTTGGGAAAGGAAGTATGAAATGTTGTGTTCGGCTATTTTTTTTTAAGGGTAATTACCCATTTCAAAGCCCATAAATCGATTTTCAAGACATGCTCGGTGGACCGATCAAGAACCATTGAAAGAGTTCCCGGCTGAAAAATAGAAAAACAAGTCCGAACGAGAGTGGTTTTCATCATTTTTGAGCTTGTCGAATGGGGGCTTTCGTGGAAGATAGTTTGGATGAATCGAAGGGTATACATAACTTACTATGGAGCACGACCTTGGGTTCCTCTAATAGGAGCAACTAGGTATACTTGTTATGCTCCCTCCATGGTATCGAGGCAATTAAGCTATGAACGAGGTTGTCCCTAGAACCGTGGGCCTAAACATGTTTGAAGGAAAACTTGAAAAGGATGCCACTCCCGAGTTCCTCGAACGGGTTCTATAGGATTGGTTAACTCTAGGAGTAGTGGAAGGCGGAACGGTTGATCATGAATTAGTAGTGACTAAGAGATACCTCACATGGCAAGCAAACAGGGTGAAGGACTACAAATAATTAGCCGACTCGACCAAGCCATGGGAAATGGATGTCCAAACCAGATTGTCGAGGGGAATAAGTCGGTAACACCATAAGATCCGAGTGTTGTGCCTAGCTAATCTAAAGGAAAGGAAAGAAGAATGGAGGACTTCACGGAATTAGTCTCTACTAACCATCGGGACCTCACCAAAGAGATCGAGAGGCTCAAAGATAAGAATCGAAACTAGCATGTGATCTAGCTAAGGAAAAACAAATGAGAAGAAAAGATAAAGAAAAGATACTAGGCCCGGAGTAAGATCTAGAGGCTTAGCAAAGTATAGCTATCAACGAGGAATACTAGAAATCGAACTATCATTGGGCTCGAGCGAGCTAAAGGCCAAATGTGTTAAGATGGATAGGTTGCAATCACAAGACAGTCGAGTAGAGCAAGAGTTAAGAGATTTGGGGTCGAAATATGAAGGGTTAGAGAAGATAATGAGAAGTGGCAATCGTCGTTAGACACCGAATGTAGTTTTCGATAGGTTCCAATGAAGCAAGGAGAGGTACAAAGTCGGATCACGGCACTCAAAAAGGAGAATAGACATTTAGAGGGGGAGTTAATTAGGTTGTCCTCGTATTGGGCCATCATACATAATCAATTAGCTCGAGTCGATACCGAACGAGGAAAAAGCTTAGCCGTTCTAGACAATCAAGCAAAGAAAGTCTCTAAGGAAGCTATAGCACTTTGAGAGCTACGTCCGGCCATCAATAACCATAGGGTGAAAAATCATAATAAAGCGATGGCCGACTACATGAGGAGATGTGACTATTTGTTATTTGAAATGGCTAGAAGAGGGAAGGTCTTTGGAGTCCGAACGAACTGCCGAGTGAATCGTTTTTCTTGTTTTATCTCCCATTGTATGAGTTTTCTTCCTTTTGTTATTTAAAAGAAAGATGCATTATGAACTAATGGGAGCCCTCATACTCTCCATTTTGAATAATAAAAGCTTTAACATCTTTCTTTAAATTATGACAACTCGGTCGTAATGGAAACTCCAAGCCTCATCAATTAGAGTTAAGATAATATGATGGCTGCGAATGGGAAGTGACTCTAAGTGTTGACTTTTGTTGGTACTAAGGTTGTCAAGTTACTTATTGTCATTTTTCAAAACAAAGCGGCACCACAATATGAAGGGAGAGACTTGATAGATGCCATCAAGATTTGAATCTAACTAACGATCGGCGTTGTCACTTGTTGAAGCGATCCTCTTTTGAGAATTCTTAAAAGTTACCGATGAATTTGAATTCATCTTTAAATTTGAAAGGGCCAAACAATCAACGCCACCATCTATCGGGACATGTTTCATTTTTGTAATCCTAAAAGTTACCGATGAATCCGAATTCATCCTTAAACTTAAGAGGATATAAGAATCAACGATCGAGTTCTTTTGTCACCCTCCATAAATGGCTATTCCATATCCAAGTCTCGAGTGTCATTTTATATTTTAACCTATTATTTACTTTTGGTGTTTGTTGCTTTTTGCTTGAGCAAAAATATAGGTCGATCTCGCCAAAACTACACTTCTCTCGTGCATTCACCGCACTAGGGTGAGAACAAGGATGCGGAACGAAGAAAGAGCTCTACTCAAGCAAAATCACCAATGAGAGGTGGAAACGCTGAAAGAAGAGATTGCTAGGCTTGTTACTCCGGTGGAACAAAGTCGGTAAAATCGTATGATACCGAAGTTACCGTCCAAGGAGAAGTCGACCAGCCATCGACATCCCTAGAAGTGTTCATCGCCATGGCACAACCAATCACTCGGACTATTGCTCCAACACCACTGTTTAGCATGCCTTAAGCGGACCCTACCGATACTACTAACCATGCCCATCATCGGATGCCAAGAAGGGCATATGATTTTACGCTTTCGCCACGTGGGACCTACCCTAGTGTTACCTCCGGTCGGCCAAGCATTGATGATAACCACTCTCGATTTCATTATTGAAGAATTAGCCAAAGAGAAGATAGCCTCGGGATTAGAGGCGAAGAAGCTCACGACCATTGAGGAGCGTTTACGAGCTATCGAAGGTGCGGATATATACGATCCACTCCTTAGCATCGATAAGTGTTTAACGTCGAATATGATGATTCCTAAGAAGTTTAAAGTGCTTGAGTTTACCAAGTACATCGGGAGTCGATGCCACTAGAACCCACTTAAGAATTTATCCGAATAAGATGGTCGAGGTGGCATATGATGAAAAGTCGTTGATCCACTTCTTTCCCGAGAGCCTTGACGAGTCTACCCTCAATTGGTTTATTGACTTGGATCAAAATAAGATCCAAAAGTTGAAGGATTTAGTGGATGTGTTCATGAGCTAATACAAGTTTAACTTGGAGATAATCCCCGATAGATCAAGCTTACGAGCTATGAAAAAGGGCTCGAAAGAATCGATCAAGGAATATGCTCAAAGATGGAGAGAAATAGCATCTCGCATCCGTCCATCTCTTCCGGAAAGAGAGTTTGTTACCCTCTTTGTTAACACTTTCAAGGCTCCATACTATGATTATTTACCGGGTAACGAGTTAAATAATTTTATTGAAATAGTATCTGCAGCTCGATCGAATCGAACAAGCTATCAAGTCGGGAAGGATAGTTGACCCTTCGGAATCTGGACATAAGAAAAATAACTTTGACGAGAGGAGAGACTTAAAGGTGCACCAAATTAGGGAGTCTTCCGAGCAATAGAGGGAGATGGAACAACTCATGGGGGAATGGTAACCAATACACCTCCCATAATATAGCCAACCCAAACGTCCGAGTTTGGAATCCTAGCAAACACCTTCCTAATAAATGTAGTTGGACTATTAGCCTAAACACCTACCTTCCCACCATATCAAATGTCACACAACCCTTACCAAACTCGCCTAAACACACGTCCGACCCCAATGACCGCCTCAAACCCACTATTAGAATCCATAGCCATTCATAAATTAGCCAAGACCCCCGAATCAAAACTTCCTAAGAAACACTACTAGAGGCAATTTAATGACATATTACCACCTCTTCCCATATCCATCGGTGATATTTTCAAGCACCACGTGACCATTGGTCAAATAGCTCCCATGACACTTTCACCACTTCAACCGTCATTCCCTCATTGGTATGAGCCAAATGAAGTCCGTGACTATCATAGTATTGCTAATGGTCAAAATATTAAAAATTGTGTGAGCTTTAAGAAGATGGTACGAAGTCCGATCAATCGGGGTTTGATAGCATTCAAGGATTCCCCAAATGCCCCGAATGCCAATTCTAACCCTCTTCCAAACCATGCTCCCGGAGGAGTAAACATGCTTATTAGTCGGAGATATGGAGGGTGATAAAAGAATATCGAGCTTTAAGGATATCCATGTCAAGCTCGTTTGACATATTAAAGGCTAATGATTTTGACAAGAAGCCTATCGAGCCTCAAACTCGCCACCTATATCGAGCGATTCTACAAGTTCCATGAATTAAGAGGACATGATATTGATGACTTTCGTGAGTTTCATCAAGAAATTCAAATCATGTTAGCCTTGGGGACCTTAAGAATAAAGAAGGGAGAGATAGGGCCTACGAGTGAACACTCGACCTCGGGTTCCGAAACTAAGGAGTCGAATTAGTCGGATACGAGATAAACGGGACTAGTCCTATGAAGTCGATCTTGAAGGCTCCGGCTCCTAAGATTATCAACTATCAAGCCGTCCCTTATAACTATGGGCATTCTCCTCTAGTCGGTGGATCAAGTGTTGTGATGAAGATCTCTACTAATGGGATAGTTGACATAGGAGGAGTTACACACTCGGGGAGATGCTTGCCTTAAAAGATTTAAGGGAATTGAAGGGTCAAGGAGTAGAGATCGCTCCTTAGAATGCCATTGTAAGCAAGCTTGTGAACGAAAAGGAAGAGGTGGAATTTTTAAAACTAATGAAGCATAGCAAGTACAATGTGGTAGAGCAACTAAACTAGACCTCAGCTCGTATTTCCCTATTAGCTTTAATACTCGGTTCGGTGCCTCATCATAAGGCACTTCAAAAGGTTTTGAATGAGGAATATGTGCCTTAGGATATCACATCCGAGTTAATAGAGCATCTAGTGGGCAGAGTGCAAGCTACCAATTACTCGTACTTCACGGAAGATGAGTTAGGACTCGAGGGCACTAGACACAATAAGGCCTTGTACATTATTATCAAGTGTAAGGACTACACGATAGCAAAGGTGCTTAATGACAATGGATCCGTACTCAATGGGCCGCCCAAATATGTGTTAGATCGCCTAAGAATTGATCTTTCTCACATCGAGGCCAAGTAAGATTATGGCATGAGCATATGATGGTACACCTAGACGGGTCATCGATGATATAGATGTGGATCTTGGCATCGGGCCTCATCGGTTCGGACTACCATACAAGTAATCGACATCCAACCTAGCTATAACATGCCGCTAGGAAGGCCTTAGATTCATTCTCGTCGGTGCGGTTATGTCTTCACCGTACAAACGATTGAAATACATAGGCTGGTGGGAGGCTAGTTATTGTAAAGGTCGAAGAAGCAATGGCGAGTGGTTCGAATGCATCGGATCCATATATTGAGATCGAGGGGCCAAGTGATGGGGATTTTTATGCTTTTGAGGTGGTCAACGTCGAGTTGGTCCTGGAGAATTCATAGATAAGAAAGCCTAAGTTATTAGAAGTCTGTGAAAATGTTAGCTAAGTGCATGATAAAGTGTGAGACACATACATTTGCGGTGAGTGATGACCCGTCGGAGGCAAGGATCCATATGAAGTTGAGATATGAAGGCCACCCTTTTGGGTTAGGTTTTAAGCCATCTAGGAAAGACTACCGGAGGATGGTAGAACGAAACGAGAAAAGAGAAGGGCTCGTGTCAAGGGGCATGATCCGAATGATGAAAGAATTGATATTCCTCATATCCATCTCACATTTTCAAAGCTTTCGTATATAGCTCACGTGAATGATGAGGATCCGAGTCCGGATCGGTTATTCCAAGATATGGTAGTGAACATACCGGAGGTTGAAGAAATTTATGATGGAGGTCAATCGATCCGACCAATGCCGACCTTAGACGGTGTAAGTACATACAATTGTCTTACCCTGACTCACAGATCAATACATTGGGAGACACCTTTGATATAGACCAACTCATCCGCAAGTTCACTAAGGAAGAAGAATTGCACAATTGATTCGATGAAGAAGCACTTTTAGTCTTCAAAATTAAGTAATTTTCTTGTCATTTTTGTTCTTTGAACATTGTAGTATACTAAACGTATACTACTCGTTGTTATTATCATAAGAACATCAATTATTGGATTGCGTAAATTTTGTTTAAATTTTATCCTTTGCTTTCTTTTATTTTTTTTATTTGCACTTTATTTCATTTTTAGGGACAATCAATATGATCACTTCTTAAAAAACCAAAACGATTCTCCTAAAAATATTTGGCCTAATTTTAATGAAACCTTAATTACAATGGACGAAGAAGAATGGGATGACAATGATATTTGAGAATTCACTAAGTTAGTTGAGCAATCGAACGATCCCTTCAACCGTATAAAGAAGATTTGGAAGTAATAAATGTGGAAACTAAGGAGAACGAAGGGAGCTAAAGATAGGCACCCCGATAGAAAGTATAAAAAAAAGAGATTGAATACATTGCTAGGAGAGTATGCGGATATATTTGTATGATCATATCGCCGATATGCTAAGTTTAGACACCGACATAATGGAACATAGATTGCCTTTGAACCCAATGAGCAAGCTAGTGAAACAAAAGTTGAGACGAACAAGGTCGGATATTCCGCTAAAAGTCAAAGATGAGATAAGAAAGTAGTGGGATATGTAATTTTTAGAAGTGGTTGAGTACCCTCGATGGGTGTCAAACATTGTTGTCATGGGGAAGAAAGATGGTCGAATCCGAGTGTGTGTGGACTTTCGTGATTTTAATAGAGCCGATCCGAAGGATGATTTCTTGCTCCCTCATATTGATGTCTTGGTGGACAACGCAGTAAAAAATGCAACTTATTCATTCATGGATGATTTTTCAAGATACAACCGGATCAAAATGGTCGTGGAAGAGAAGGAAAAGATAACTTTTATCACACCTTGGGGGACCTTTTGCTACAAGGTTATGCCTTTTGGTCCGAAGAATGCAGGAGCCACCTATTCGAGGGTCATGATGCACACTCTTCCATGACATGATGCATAAAGACATGGAAGTATGTGTAGATGATATGATTGTGAAGTCAAAAGAAGGTGAGGATCATACTCGAAATTAAGAAAGCTCTTTGAGAGACCGAGAAGGTATAGATTGAAGTTGAATCCCACAAAGTTCACATTTGATGTGAAGTCGAAAAAATTACTAGGTTTTATGATAAGCAACAAAGGAATTGAAGTTGATCCGGATAAGGTTAAGGCCATCCAAAACATACCGCACCTTCATCTAAGAAGGAGATTAAAAGTTTCTTGGGTCGTTTGAACTACATAGCTCGATTCATATCTCAATTATCCATGACATGTGAAACAATCTTTCGGTTATTATGAAAGAAGAATCCCGGGGTATGAGACCAAGATTGTCGGCTAGTCTTTGATAAAATCAAGCAATACTTGCAGAATCCATCATTGTTGGTACCACCGGTTCTCGGAAGGCCTCCGATTCCGTACTTAATCGTGACAGAGGTGGTTGTGGGTTGCATCCTAGGCCGGTGTGATGAATCGGGAAGGAAAGAGTAGGCTATCTACTACTTGAGTAAAAAGTTCACCAACTCGTGAGTCCCGGTATATTATGCTTGAGAAGATGTGTTATGACCTAGTATGATGTGTAAGAAGGCTTAGACAAGTACATGCTTTATTATACCACGTGGTTGATTTCAAATATGGATCCACTTCGAGTATATCTTTGAAAAGCCATACTTAACTAGCCGTATTGCACGATGGCAAGTTATGTTGTATGAGTATGATATTGTGTATATGACGAGAAAGGTAGTAAAAAGGAGTGTCATAGCCGATCAACTAGCGAGATGGTGCAACCGATGACTATGAACCTCTAAAATTTGACTTTCCCGATGAGTTAATTATGGCCATAGATGAAGAATCCGAGTCCAAAACTAGCAAATGAACCATGTATTTCGACGAGGCAATCAATGTATATAGAAGTGATATTGGATCATTCCTCATCTCACTAGATGGAAAGCGAGTTCCCAATGGTTGTGAAATTATAGTTTGAATGCACAAACAACATAGTAGAATATGAGGCGTGCATGCATGGGTTAGAAACAGACCTTAGAAATAGGAATCCAAAAGTTAGATGTGTATGGTGGTTCGTTACTAATAATCTGTCAAGTCAAAGGAAAATGACAAACGAAAGATAAAAAGCTAAAACCGTATCAAGGGTACTTAACAAAGCTAGCCGATCATTCCGATGAGATAGAGTTCACTCATTTGGGTCGAGACAAGAACTATTTCGTTGATGCCTTGGCTACACTAGCTGTAATGATAAAGATAGCACATGGTATAAAGGTTTACCCTATATGCATTAAAGTCGAAATGCCTCGACCCACTCATGTTGTCCGATCGAGATTGAGCCCGATGAAAAGCCATGGTATGAAGACATCAAACAATTCATAAAACATCGAGAATACCCATCATGTGTTTCAAAGATCGATAGGAAGGCACTTCGAAGGTTGGCAATGGATTTTTACTTAGATGGTGAAGTACTATACAAAAGAAGTTTCAATGGGACTTCGCTGAGGTGTTTAGACTTCGTCGAAGCTAAGAAGGTGATTGAAGAGGTTCATGAGGGGATTTTTGAAACCCATGCCAACAAACACATGATGGCTCGTCAAATTCGGAGGTGTGGTTATTTTTGGACTACCATGAAAAGAAACTATATAGATCGCGTGCAAAAGTGCCATAAATGCCAAATCTACATAGATTGGAAAAATGATCCTCCCGCACCCCTCCATAACATGATGTCTCCCCGGTCGTTCTCAATGTGGGGAATGGATGTGATTGGGCCGATAAACCCAAAAGCTAGTAATGGTTATCACTTCATCCTAGTAACAATTGATTACTTCACTAAATGGGTAGAAGCAGCATCCTTCACACATGTTACCCGGAGAGTTATCCGTCGATTCGTACGGAAAGACCTCATTTGTCGATATAGGCCTCCGGAGACCCCGATCACCGATAATGCATAAAATTTCAATGGTAAGATGATTACGGAATTATACGAACGAGTGGAAAATCAAGCATCATAATTCTTCACCGTATAAACCCAAGATGAATGGGGCCGTGAAAACTACAAATAAGAACATAACGACAATCATTCGGAAAATAGTAGTCACATACTAAGACCGGCATGAAGTGTTACCGTTTGCATTACATACTTCTAGGATGGCAATGAGGACATCAACTAAGGCAACTCCATACTCGTTGGTATATGGGATAGAGGCAATGATGCCCATGGAAATAAAGATACCATCTCCGATGGTGTTAAAAGAAGCGAGATGAGTCCGAATGGGTTCGAATCGGATATGAACAACCGAACTTGATTAGTGAGAAAAGGTTAGCGACTATTTTTCATGCGCAGTTGTATCGAAAAGAATTGCTTAGGCGTATGATAAGAAAGTTCGTACAAGAACTTTTGGTGAAAGGGACTTAGTCTTAAAAAGAGTACTCATAATTCCGAGGCGTAGAAGAAGTAAGTGGACACCTAATTATGACGGTCCATATGTGGTGAAAAAAGCATTCTTTGGGGAGCCCTCCTCTTGATGAAGATGGATGGTGAGGTCTTGCCGAAGTCGGTGAATTCGACATTATAAAGAAATATCATGCTTGAGCATGCGGCATTTTTCTTTTTCCATTGCAAAAAGGAAATAATCAAAATTATGTTAAATATTTTCTAGTTTAATCGTTTTACTTTTGCTTCTCTTTTCTTTCTTTTCCACCCCATATAAACCATTCGTGACTTTTTCTTTGTCTATCAAAATAACCCATTCTCTCACAAGGTGATCAACCCCCGAAAGATGAACAACAACCTTTTATTGATCGCATGCGCAATCTCATGCTTAATGTTATTTATAAAAAATGATAACACAAAAGAGGACAAATGATAGGAATATAGGAATTTTATTCACCCTTGATAGATGAAAAGGCTTTTTCATTAACTCTTTGTGTAAAAGAAAAAAAACTGATGAATAGCATAAGATGATAATCAAAGGTTGCCTTGACCGAGTACACCCCATCAATATGCAATGGCAAGGAATAAAGCATTTTGTAATGACTGTCTAAGCATGCAAGTAGAAAGCTCGGCCGATAAAAAAAAAGATTCGGGAGACGTGCAATTAAGTAGACAAAAACTCGTAAGAGCGACCAACCTAGAAATCACGAACCTAGCCGAATGAAGATGTGTCGTAGCCAAGAGGGAAGTGTATGTTTTGGCGAGTAATAATTTTTGTGTTTTAAGTACATCGCTCACACTCTAGTGCATTGCCAAAGGAAAGTCACCTGTTTGACCACGAGGACGGTCATCCGCGTCAACTCGTGTTTGGAGAAGGCCTTTGAATGGACGTTGCAAATTGATTGTGGCCCTTCTATGATTTTCTTTACAAGCTCACTATGCAAAGCCAAAGAAAAGTCAATTTTCAATGGCTTCGCGTCGTAAGCATTGTAAAGAGGGAGTAACTGTTAACACCCAATTTTGGATCAAAAAGAAGAGAAGAAAAAGAAGAAAAAAGAAAAAAGGAAAAGGAAAAGAAAGTAATATATATATATATATATATATATATATATATATATATATATATATATATATATATATATATATATATGGGTGCCATTGAAGAAGAGAAGAGAAAAGAAGCAAAATAAAATTGGTTTTTAAAATGAGGGACCAAAACAGATTTTTGCCAAAAACCTATAAAGTTAGTACAAAAGCCCTCTTTCTCCCCTAAAAAAGAGCGACTATTGTTCATCATCTCTAAAAAAACCCTAGACGCAGCTCACACACTTGCTAGCACATTCTCCCCCACCAGCCTTCCTTGTCGCGCCAATAGCCTTCTCCACACCCGCGAGGCCCACACGTACGACTCGCGAGCAACGCGCCAACGGCCTCCTCCACACCCGGAGGCCCACACATACGGCACCGTAGCAACTCATCGGTAGCCCTCCTCCCTAGCATGCGACTCCAACGGCTCGTCCTCCACGGCGTGCAACGCCGGCAGCCCAAGCCTCCTCACACGCCTCACCGCGCAGTAGTAGGATTACACGCACGCCGACACCTAGCCTCCCCACACCTGCAGTTGTCCGTGCATGCCCGACCTCCACACGGCAGCTCACATGCCCAAGTGTTGCGGCGCCTACCCCTACCGTCCGTTAGCACGGGTCTACCCTCGCTAGCGCCTCAACATGCCTCGCCGGCGCCTCGGCATTCCTCGCTCCAGCGTGCCGGCGCCTTCGCCAGCAATTGTCACTCCATCCACCCTTCCTCCCCAGATTGACTAAATATCGATCTCCATCGGGGTTGAAAAGGTCAAATCTAACTTCAAGACGACCAAGCGAATCGATCCGAGCTCATTTTTCACTTTCTTTTTGCTTAATTTTATTTTATTTTTATTTTTTAACATGTATTAAATTTGCATCATGATTGATATGTGTCACGTAATTAATTGAACGAATGTGACGTGATTATTTTGATCTATTTATTTATGTGTAACTTGCTTGAATTGCAATGATATGCATTCTTTTATTTTATTTTGGCGGCATGATGATGAATGATGCGTCGGTTTGAACGTGTGGATATTTATTTTTATTCGAACGCATATTTCAAAAGCACATCTTGTATGGTAATTTTTTTTATATATAAAAAACACATGTCAAACCAAGTAAGTTTGAAATGTTGTCATGTAATTTCGCTTTCGTAAAAAATGATTGATTATGTACGCCAAAGCGATTAATTTCATCGATTTTTACTTTTTCTCCGATTTTGGTCCTATTGTGAGTTCTCATTCATTTTTGCCTACGTGTGCTCGTTTTGTTTGCTAATTTTGGCATATTTTAGCCAAAGCCATCACTTTTCATTTTTCGTTGCCAATTTTTGCCAAACTCGTAGCTTTTGTTTTTCGTTGCTAATTTTGGCCAAAGTCGTAGCTTTCGTTTTTTGTTGTCGATTTTAGATTTCGTTTTTTGTTGTCAATTTTAGCCAAAGTTCGTGGCTTTCATTTTTTGTTGTCGATTTTAACCAAAGTCGTCGCTTTCATTTTTCATTGTCGATTTTAGCCTACTTTTGCCTAAAGTCGCCGATTTTTTATTTCATTGCCGACTTTAGCCTATTTTTACCAAAGTTGTCGATTTTCGCTTATTTTTGCCCAAGTTATCGATTTTTGTTTGTTTTTGCCTAAATTGTTGATTTTTGCCTCTTTTTGCCTAGGTCGTCGATTTTCGTATATTTTTGCCTAAGTTGTCAATTTTTGCTTATTTTTGCCTAGGTTGTCGATTTTAGCTTAATTTTTTTACCTAGGTTGTCGATTTTTGTCTATTTTCGCCCAAGTTGTCGATTTTTGCTTTTTTTTTTATCTAAATTGTCAATTTTTGCCTATTTTTGCTTAAGTTGTCGATTTTTGCTAGTTTTTGCTTAAGTTGTCGATTTTGCCTTTTTTTTTTTTTTTTTGCTTAAGTTGTCGATTTTTGCTTGTTTTTACCTAAGTTGTTAACTTTTACTATTTTTTATTTTATCCGTTTCGCCATCATTTCTAACCATCCATTATATAGTGAGGACGAGGTCTTTGACCGACCGAGTCCCGAATCACTCGACTAGGGGGCATTTTCATAAAAAATCAAAAATTGAACTAGTGTTACATGCGATGCGGATTGCCTTAGGCAAGACGGGGTAGGATGACTTTTGATCTTCCCTACACGTAATAAACCCGTCATCCAAAACTCGAATAGACTAGTCATGAGGTTTCCTAGTAACCGTAATACTAGGTGGTGACTCCAATCATTTTTCCTATATTTCACCTCACCGTCGACGTCGCCTTGTGACAAATTCTATCAAATTATAAATAACAAGAATTAAAAGAAATACTTATTTATTAATATTAAAAATGTAAGGATATAATATTGTAAACCATCTAAATATATTGGTACTTGGACACCTATACTATTAGTAAAATCTATGAAAGATTGTGTTTTTTTTCATCTCAAAGGTTTATTCATCTATGCTAGGAAGTTCTAACCTCTTTTGAAAATACCAATTGATTTACAAAACCTTGGTTTAATCAAATAGAAGAAATGGTGAGTTGAACTTTGGATTATGACCTCGAAGATGTATTTTTCATCATTAATTAAGATATTAACCATTTAGTCTTCCAAATTTGAGCTTCATGATGTTATTATAGGCAAGAACTTTCCTCCGAGGCTTTATTTAGAAAAGAAAAAGGACTTTTTTTTCATTAGAAGGTGGGATTACCCCTATCATTTTGCTTGGAATCGTTATTAAGAAAAGAAAATGTATGCTTGGCTTTAATGAAATGAGGGATTTTCCCTAACATCCGCTCGACATGCTTTGAAATTTAATCAATTTTTCAAATATTCTTGAATGAAGTTTCCATTACATTTTCTTGATGGAGGAAGATAATGCCAAATAATAATTTCAAATAAACACTCTTAATTTTGAATTAGACAATACAAAATTACAAAAGAAAGTAGAAGCTACTCTTTCATTTAAAGATACAAGCATATTCCATACATAACAAATCCATTTTAGGAAATAATGTTCAAAATCCGATAAAAGTTAAAAGATCATATTTGTAAATCATGAGCATGTATCCTTACCATTATATAACTTCCAAACTCTTTTAGTATTTTCCACCCTCTCGTGTTAGTAGTTATATGGTTCAATAGTAGATTACTTCTAGCATTTGGTGTACCTAGATTTCCTTCCAAAAAGATATGACCTTACTTGATCAAAGACCATATTGTTCTTTTGAAAGTCATCTAATTCTTGATAATATAGCCTACTAAACAAGCATAATAGTTACATTTCTTATAAGTCTTGTACCAACAAACATAAGGTGGATGAAGTGGAATTATAAGAAGAAGAATGACTTGTTTAATGGTGATGAGACAACTACATAATTCACTTAATGAAACCATAAGCGGAGGTAATATGTCTTGGTATCTTTTGCCATTTTTTTAAGAAAATAATCTTCATAAACAATTAAAAGAGTGTTGATTATGTATTTGTTGGCTTTATATTTGATTTTAATAGTTTGATGGTGGATTGAAAATGTTGAAAGGAGCAAGTGTTTGTAAGTGGCGAGTGTATACGATTAGGGTTTGATTATCGATATTTCTTTGTTAAGCATAGGAGTAACTCGATGCCATTGATTATTCCACAACACTCGAGGTTGAAAATTAGTGGACTCTAACCGGTGAATCTCATCATCTTTAATAGTACCAAAATTATTCTTTTTTATCCCTCAATTAGCTATATCGAATCGTATCCTCTCAAAATTTGTTACTTAATGTTTGGGGTGTATCAATCTTCCTCTCTTTTTACCTCCTATCTATCACCTAGAAATTGATTTGATCCATCTATCTTAACCATTTTTTTCTTTCTTAACCTCTTCATTAACATAGGTAAGGCTCATAGGGATCCGTGTTTGAGTCAAAAGATGTAGAGAAAAGGCCATATGTAGAAGCAAATCATGTAAAAATGGAGAATTCCTTATGAGAGATGGTGACATATGGCTTAATTAAGAAGCTAAAAAGGTCCTTCTAGATTAATAGTCATCATGGAAAATGTAAATAGATATAAAGAACCCAACGAAGGGATTGACGTTGTTGGAGGAAGGAATAGAGTTGGCATTTTAAAATTCATTTGTTTGGACCGATCCTTCACCATTAAGACTTCACTTTCTAACAATTTAGACTAGAGAGCCTTCTCAAGTAAAGTAGTTAAGTATAACATCTCCTTACCAAAGTGACCACTTCTTATTGAAGGGCTTTCCTTATCTTTGATTCCATTTTGGCTTTCCATCCCGACCGAGTTATTGGTGTTGAAACAACTTGGACATTTATTAAATATGGCATATATTTCCTTAGTCTAATTTATTTTTAGAAAGAAATATATACAATCAATACACGAAACATAAATACATGTTAAAATGTATACGAAGTCGGATACATTGATTTGACATCGTAAGTTTCAAATCATGATAGAGCTTAAACTAACGACGGGCCATATCAAATTCTAAGTACTCATAGAGGGTACACCCATATAGATGCTTCAAACTTTAGATAATTCGGGCATCACTTTTACCATGTTTCTTATTGAAATCTTTGAGTGATGGATGCATCTCATAACATTATAAATAGAAAAAATATTAGACTTCTAGCACATTCTAAATGTAACTTAGACCTATTTTTCATTAAAAGATAAAAATAGTAAAAATATTTTATTACAATATTCAAAAGAAAATACCATAACCACTTGGCTTACATTACCATGTTCATATCAGTTTTCATTATATAACATATCCATATTCTATTCTTTCTATAACCTTAGACAAGGGTATGAAGAAGTGGTAAGTATGTGATTTTTGAGTCACTTGTAAAAAAGTCCGAGC
This sequence comes from Dovyalis caffra, assembly GCA_963924115.1. Lineage (NCBI taxonomy): Eukaryota > Viridiplantae > Streptophyta > Magnoliopsida > Malpighiales > Salicaceae > Dovyalis > Dovyalis caffra. Next base: position 778,349 of record CAWUPB010000030.1, read on the forward strand.
TCTTCTTTAATAGAGTACTCGTTAGTTGCTAGTTGTTTAACTATATGACGCATTTCTAGAGCATATTTTTTGGTATTCTAAGCTTATAAATGATACATGGCCTAAGATCCCCGAGTATATGACATCCCTCTTTGCAACATCTCTTTCTTTAACCGAGTATCTAAGTAGCCAAAGCATGCTTTTCTTGTAGTTTAACTATCTCTCTCTAACTATCCTAATTTAAATTATCTAATTGCCCTAGGTGGGTATCTAACTATTGGATTATCTAAGCCCGACTTATAACTTGATCCTTTATGGTAGCTTCAACTTCTTCTACATATTCCTTATCATCCTTGAGTTCCTCTACCTCATACTCAAGCTCTCATTTCTTATAGTCGATTTTAGCTAACTCCTCAATCATTATTGCTATAAATTCTATCGGACCAAAACCTAAAGTCAACTTTCTCATCTTAGAGTTCGATTTTCATGGTAGATTTCATATTGTGCATTCACTTTTTGATGGATATCTTTTATGGTCCCCCTTATTAGCCTTGTAAGATCCTTAAAAGATAGGGCTTTATATACCTTTTCCCTAGTTTGTTGCCATTTTGGATAAATAGGAGAAGCTTGCCTAACAACTCTTATTGAAGCAATAACGACCCCTATCTAATGCGGACTTTCTTAGCTTGTTCTAAAAGCTTCAAAGAGGTTCTAAACTCTTCATAAAATTCAACCAGCCTAGTAGTTCTTAGGATGAACTATTTAAATCTTAACTATCTTAGAAACATACTCTAGTAATAGCTAATGCAACATCGGGCTCCAATTAAAGGCACTCGAGAAAAACTACCACAATAAGCTAGGTAAAAATGGAAGAATGTATAATATGCTCTCTAATGAAACTCAAATTGTTCTAAAATGATAAACATGATAATCCAAGTAACCTTACCTAACTCATTACGATGTTGGTCAGCAAAAATTTTTAATTTTGAATACAATGCCATGGTGCTCTAAAAACTTCAATTGTCTTTCCATTTACTTGTATGGCTTACAATCCGGACAAATAATAGTTAAATGTAACACCTCAAATATTCCTCATTTTTTCTTTTATAAAATTTTAAAGAAGATAGAGTCTTAGCTAAAATTACCATTATGGGGCTTTAAATGACACCATGATTATAAACATATTGATCGCTTCACAATCAAACATGCCTTTGGTCAACGGGAATAGTAAGAGCCCATATATTCCTAGTACTAAAATCTACAATACGATAGGTTTATCATGATTATCTAAATGTCTTTTGAATTTTAGCTAAAGCAAACTCCAAAACCAAGCTTGGCTTTAACCCCTCTTGGTTGCTTGTTTGGCCATAATTGTAGGATCAAATCCAACTATCATGCAAAGTTGGTGAGCGTCACGCTCTAATGGTCCATGGAAGTTTATAGTATCTAATTCAGGACACACTAATAAAGCCTTTTATTCCTCAAGTTTTGGGAAGAGATCTATACTTCCAAAGGTGAAACAATGGCATTTAGGGTCCTAGTGCATTAACATAGCATAAAAGCAAGATCTTTGAGTTTTTACCCTAACCAACCGAGCTATAACTCTATATAACTGTCAAAATTTACACTAATCTTCTAGTAATTAAGTATTGTAGTCACATTTTCTACCATATTGATGAGCCCTATCTTTTTTGGTAACCAAGACTAGAAACCTAATGGTAGACGACCTCCCTACTTAAATTGGGCTCGTTTTAACTTGGCCCTAAAATCCTTAATTACATGTTCCACTCTCTTTGCCATATTTATTTTAGTTATAGCATATATATATATATATATATATATATATATATATATATATATATGTTAAAATGATGACATTATGAAAGAGTTTGTGTCTTGAATGGGTTCAACTCGATGAATAAGATTTAGCTTTTTTAATAGAATTTAGGCAAAACTTATCTAATCTTAAAGGCTTTTCAAGTTTTTAGATTTCCTAAATTACCAATGGGGTAACCTAGCCTCTAATCTTATATGACGAGAGGTATAGAAAGGTCATTCCATAATTTCTCATACATAGGGTCATTCCAATCCAAATAAGAACCTAGATGAGAATCAATAAACTTTCATCATACTTGCTATCTAAATCTCTCTATCTAAATCCTAAAAGGGTTTTAAATTGGATCCAAATCTTCAATAGGCTTTCTTTGTGACATGTGTATAATAATAGAAAGTAGATACATCCAACCCAATTCACAAAATGCATGAAAATAAACACAAATATATATATATATATATATATATATATATATATATATATATATATATATATATATATATATATATATGTGAATAAATGGAAAATATAATTAAAGAGGTAAACTTAAAATACAATAAACCTATGGTTTAACTCTAAATCGTTAGTAGAGTCATCATGGTATTACTACACGACATTTAGGAAACTTCCAAAAAATTTATGAAAGGAAAAAGAATTTTAAAAAAACATTTTGGAGTTGCCATCTAGTATTAAAGGTAACTCAAAACTTAAAAAGAGTCAAATATTTTGGTTAAAGAGTTGGTTATACCATTATGAACATAACAATCACCCAAAGGCACCATTTCTAATGAAAGGTACCGAGCTTAGTCTAATTGTAATAATCGATACTCGCTTAAAAATAAAATTTAATAAAAATTAAATATTTAAAAATATGTGAGGAATTTTTTAAAGGTATAAATAATCTTTAAAGATTTGAAAGAATATTCATAGTTGAAATAGTTCTTTCATGCTTAATGAACATTTTATTGATTTTATAGTGCATGAATAGTAATTTTTATGTAAATTAATTATTTTGAGCATATTGCATATGTCCGGAAAAAAATTTCTTTGTTTATAATATTTGTTAGAGGGTGTTGAATTATGTTATGTTGTTGTATGGATTTTCTCCTATGTTGTGAATATTTTACTCAAAATCCTTATGTGTAGGAATAGTATTTTTAACTTAAAATAATTAAATTAGGTACTCTAAAATTACAAGGAAATTATTCTAAGGATATAGAAAAATCATTTAGGATGTGTAGGAGTATTTAATAAATTTAGATAAATTTTTATAAATATAAGGAATATTTTCTATAAGAAATTGTATAATTTTTACACTAAATAATTAATTTGGAGGGTTAAATAAGATTATAAAAATTATATAAATTATGATTAAATTATTTTAGAAATTTTTTGAATTTATTATGAAGATAATTTGGATTTTGGAAAGGTATGGAATGCAATTTTGGATTTAGGAACTTAAGTGCATAACATTAGGGACTCAATTGCATAAATTAAAATTTTAAAATTTAAAATTAAATTGTGTAGGAATTTTAAGGGTCAAAAAGTGGTTCTAAAGATTGACAAGGAAGGTTAAACGTGATTATTTAAATAAAAGAAGGATTTGGAAAAGAATAAGCCATGGAAAACTCTAGCAATTTAAGGGATCAAAATTAATTATTTTCCCCTACATATTATGCCAACTTATAGCTATCATTAAGTTTGACTTCTAGTAACAATTGTGGAAAAAATTAATCAAGATGGAAGGCATAAAAAAAAGGATAAATGGCAAAACAATTTAGGGTGGGATTTACCCAAATTAAGGGTGGAGGTGCAATCAATAAGTCTACAAAATTTGTTTATACATAAGGGTGTTGGAAAAATTAAAAAAGAAAAAAGAAAAAAACAAGGCAAAATCTTGCAAAAATTCCACCTAAAATCCACCCAAAATATTTCTAACCAATTTTAGAGACTTCAAATTAGTGCGATAAGGTTCAATTTTAAGTTGGGAGCCAAAGATTTCTAAGGAGAGATATAGGGAATTAATCCAAATTTAGGAGTAAAAGATGGACGAAAGGAATTTACAAGCAACCTAGCTTCCCAAGGTTAAATTGGAGCTCAATTAGGTAAGTTAACTTCACCTACATCATAAGCAAGTTTGATTTTATATCAATTTCATTTTTCATGCTTCAATTTTGATTTAATTGCATAAATTGTAAAAAAAATAAGGTTAGGGTTCTTGGTGAAGAAAAATGAAGGAAAATCAAATTAAGCTTGAAATTCAAGTAACTAAGGTTGAAATAGGTTACTTGAACTTAAATTTGAGGTTCAAAACTCAAAAATTTCGACCTAAATGGGCAATTTGGGGGGGGGGGTTTATTCCTTTATGTGATTGTTGTTTTATAGCTTGATTTTGATTTAATTATGTGTTCATTAGTGTTTGGAAATGAAAATTTTCATCTAAATTGAAGAAAATTTCATGAATTACCTAAGGTATACATGCGGCCTAAAGTTGGAAATTTAGGATTTTGATTTCCTTGATCCAATTCATAAATGGTTGATTAATTAGTAGTTAAATGATTATAATCGATGAGTAGAAAAAAAATTCCAAGAAAGTTGAAGAAAATAGCTTAATTGAGCTTAGGCCCAATTTAGGTCCATTAAGGCCCAATTAGTATTTACGCATCAATTTATCTAAGAAATGTTAGTTAAATTGAACCATAGTATTATTGTACGATTAAAAGACTTGCTATTAGAATTTGAGAAGGAATGGAGAAAAAAATAATGGAGTTTGCATGGGGAAGGCATTCGACCTAATTAGCAAAATTTTAGTGCTTAAGTTGATTTGGTTCTTAATGCTTAAATTAGTCAATTTGGACTTAGACTAATATAGTGAAATGAATAAGAATGATAAAATTTTGAAACTTGAAAATTTGCTTATATTAGTAAAGTTAGGGTTTAGGCCCAAAATGGAATTTTAGCATATAATTAACTAAATAAAACATGGTATGCTAGGTCATGAAATTAGGATGAACTTGAGAAAGATTAGATGTGAATTAGATGTTAAAAATTTAAAGAAATTGATTAAGTGAGGATAGGACATAAATTAGCTAGGATAGGAAAATTGAGTTTTATGATTTTGTATATATATGTTACTTGAAATTTTGGAATGCAAATGGATGAATTTGAAATGTGTTTATGAAGTGAAATGATAATATGGATGGATATATATGTTAATGTTTATGTTATATATAGATGTGGTTATTTTGTAATAATTTTTATCAAGGTAAAGTTTAGAATTCATTTATGTTATTCAACCATATAATGTCATGGCATAAATTCATTTTATCATGGCATGCATTTCATGATGCATGAATAGTTATGCATTTCAATAAAAATGCATATGCATGCCCAATTTTATGAAAGATGTTTTAAAGTCATGAATACGTATTTTTACGTCATGATTTTCCAACAATGTTTGGAAACATTTTAAAGGATGAGATTTTCATGACTTTGAGGAATTTTATGAGAAAGAACTTTATGGGTTTTCTATACCTTAATGGTAATGGTTCGAGGCTGAACAACTATAGACGTCCACTTTTTGAGGCTTAGCGAGACACGTTCGTAGATAGATTTGGTTTGCCGGACACATATTTTAGAAACACTAAAGTGCCTATAATGGGACATGTCCAAAGACAAAAAAATGATTTTTAGATCGATCATGAAAAGTGTTTATGATATGGAAAAGGGTTTTCACACGAGCATACAAATGATTTATATACACATCTCCATCTACATGCATAGCATGCATTAGTTAACTTAAGTAGTTGTCGCTCACCGATATGTTTATGGTGTAACTAACATAGGTAAAGATGGTGTTCCTCATTTTTGAGTCGACTATTGAGGGATATGTCCGTCATGTATACATTGGATGTGGTTGGAGGGTGGATTTCATAAATACCATAGAGATCATCATACTCGTATCTTAGTTTACTTTTTAGCCATGTCTTGTTTCTTCTATGTAATAGTTAAAGCAATGAAATAGTAGATGGATGACTAAAAGAAATGAATGTAGACAATCGATAAGCCATGTTTGTAGTAGATGGCATTAAACGAGGTTTTGTATGTAAATAGTAGTTTGTATGTAATCAAAGTACGATAGTAAAATGATAGTAGAATAGTAGTTAGTGTTGTTTACTTTAACTTATTTATTTCTATGCTAGCATCACCAAAGCAATAAGACGATATAATAAAATAGATAATAATTAATTTAAATGGTATTTAATGAAAAGAAATAATCAATTGATTATCAAGTAATGACTTATGGTTAAATAAATTTATATAATTTAATAGAAAAGGAATTTGAGGAAATCGAGAATCGGAGATTTGATTATTTCGATCCAAAGAATGTAAATAAAATACTAAAATCCAAAAAAATTATTCTACGTTTTGAACTAAACTTAGGATCTAATCATCATTATCGGACTTCCACAATGTAATTTACTCCTAAATGTATTATAGATAAATCACGGTGCCTTGTTAGCTTATATTCATTGCACTTCAAATATAGCATAATGGTGATAATATTCTCAACCTATTAGGTCCTAGGTTGAGGGTGTTACGGATATAGTATCAAAGCAAGTTTTTCCAATCACATCTCGGATACACGGACAATGATCTTCGGTAATCAACAATTGTTGTTATTGTTTGAGGTGTATATTATTGATGTGAATGGCATGCTATTGTATTGTGATTGAATGTCCTATGTATGGAATGTTACGAATTAATGTGACATGAATGACTTCACATATGTTATGTGTGCTTGTAAAGTAAAGAAGGAAAAACACTATGCTTGCCAAAGTGGGCTAAATAATAATAACACTAGTAATAACATGGGGTCGAGCTATGTGTCGAGTGATCAAGAAATAGAATCAATGGAGTTGCTTAGGAAACAACGAGGATATGATGGAGCTATAATAGGAAAGGCACGAGGAACAATTATAGTGAATATTAGAAATGACTTGACGTGGTCCGGTTAAGACACGTCAACCACAAAGGATTGAGATAATGGAGCTTTTCTAATGGTTTGATTTGAAAGAATTTAGAGGTGGTCCAAATCCTAATATTGCAGAAGAATGGATTGAATCTTTAGAAGTTATTTTTGAATACCTTGGTTGGAGTGGCACAAATTGCATAGTGTGTACTACTTTTATATTAGTTCGAGATGCTTGAAATTGGTGAGAGACAAAGAAAGCATCTCTTGATATGACAAAAATCATATGGAATTGATTTAAGGAATTATTTAACAAGAAATATTTCTCAAACATAGTAAGGTCTTGAAAAATCTAATAGTTCCTCCAACTAGTACAAAGTGATATATCGATGACAAAATATGTTTGTAGATTTGAACATGATTGCCACTATGCCATCTTTATTGCGAAAATTGAGGAAAGGAAGAAAGAGCACTTCCTTTGAGGATTAAAAGCTATGAAAAGGAGTTTTGTTTGGATATCGGCGGTATTTATAAGGATATGATAATGAACTCACTTGGAGTTGAAATAGATAAAAAGGAGTGCATCCAAGTACCATCTTCTATTGCGGTTAAAAGAGCAAACCTTCCTAGTAAAATTGGAGGCCAATCGATAGAAAAAGACCTTTTTCTTATAATGGACATGCTAGTAATAAGAAAGGAAAAGAACCGATGAGACCACAAAAGATGGAAGCACGAAGTGTATCAAATTGTTCTAAATATGGTCATCTGCACACCATAGATTGTCCGGTTGGCACCGGAGTGTGCTATTTTTATCAAGAAGTGAGACACTTTTCTAACAATTGCCCCAAAAGGAAATTGATGGAAGAACGATGAGCTCTCAATGGTTATTTACACTAACATGAGAGGAAGCAAATAAAGGACCTAATAAAGATATATGCGAGTAACGTCTCAACCTCTAACATATTTGCATGTGTATAGGTAGATTTATGTACCACGTATTTGTTTATGATGCGATCATTATATAGGCAATTGGGTATGATACCTTCGGTATTAGATATTATTTATGACGTGATGTTTCTATTTAGAGAATCATTAGAGAAAAACATTATATTTAAAGGACATAAACTGGGAAAAAAATCACATTTTAGATGTCGATCTTGTGATCTTAGGCATTCAAGATTTCAACTTCATCTTTGGCATAGATTGCCTATCTAAGAATAAAGATAGCTTAAAGTTGACGAAAGAAGTTATACGGATATAAGGAGATTTCTTAAGTAAAAGTATTATGGAAAACTATGAAGTAAAAGAAACCACTTGGAAAAGAAAAACAAAAATGTAGGCCTCGTATCCCAAACTATTTCGGTAGATATTTTGAGGATGAAATTTTTGCAAGGAGGGAATGATGTAATATACTCGTTAAAATAAAAATTAAATAAAAATTAAATGTTTAACAATATGTGAGGAATGTTTTGAAGGTATAAAATAATCTTTAAAGGCTTGAAAGAATATTTAGAGCGAGTTGAAATAGTCTTTTTATGTTTAATTAATATTTTATTGATTGTATGGTGCATGAATAGTAATTTTTAAGTGAATTAATTATTTTGAGCATATTGCATGTGCATGAAAAAAATTTTGATTGCTTAGAATATTTTTTAGAGGGGTGTTGAATTATATTATGTTGTTGTATGAATTTTCTCCTATGTTGTGAATATTTTATTTAAAATCCTTATATGTAGGAATATTGGTTTCAAGTTAAAATAATTAAATTAGGTACTCTAAAAGTGTAAGGAAAATATTCCAAGGATATAGAAAAATGAATTAGGATGTGTAGGAGTATTTAATAAATTTAGATGAATTTTTATAAATATAAGGAATATTTTCTATAGGAAATAGTGTAATTTTTTACACTAAATAATTAATTTGGAGGGTTAAATTAAAATATAAAAATTATGTAAATCATGATTAAATTATTTTAGAAAGTGTTTGAATTTATAATGAAGAAATTTTGGATTTTGGAGAGGTATGCAATGCAATATTGGATATAGGGACTTAATTGAATAAAATTAGGAACTCAATTGGATAAATTAAAACTTTAAACTTTAAAATTAAATTATGTACGAACTTTAAAGGTCAAAGAGTGGTTCTAAAGGCTAGAAAGCAAGGGTTAAAAGTATTACTTAAATAAAAGAAGGATTTAGGAAAGAATAAGCCGTGAAAAACTCTAGCAATTTGAGGAACCAAAATTAATTATTTTTTTGGCATATTTTGCCAAATTAGAGCCATCATTATGTGTGACATTCAGTAACAATTGTGGCTAAAATTAAGCTAGATGGAAGGCTTAAACAAAAAGAAGGATAAATGGCCAAAAATTTAGCCAAATGAAAAGAAAGGATTGGAAATTAAATTAAGGGTTGAGATTTACCCAAATTAAAGGTGGAGATACAAACAACAATTTTAAAAAATTTCCTATAAATAAGGGTGCTATAAAAATTAAAAATAAAAAGAAAATAGAAAAATACAAGGGAAACTCTTACAGAAATTCCATCTAAAATCCACCCAAAATATTCCTAACCAATTTTAAACAATTCAAATCAGTATAATGAGCTTTAATTTCAAGTTGGAAGCCAAAGATTTCTAAGGAGAAATTTAGGGAATTAATCCAAATTTAGGAACAAAAGAAGGAGGAAAGGAATTTTCAAGCAACCTAGCTTTCCAAGGTTAAATTTAGAAACAAAAGAAGGAGGAAAGGAATTTTCAAGCAACCTAAGTTTCCAAGGTTAAATTAGAGCTCAATTAGGTAAGTGAACTTCACCTACACCAAAAGCAAGTTTGATTTCATGACAACTTCATGCTTAATGCTTCAATTTCGATTTAATTGCATAAATTGTGAAAAAATAGGGTTAGGGTTCTTAGTGATAAAAAATTGAAGAAAATGAAATTAAGCTTGAAATTCATGTAATTAATATTGAAATAGGTCAATTGAACTTAAATTTGAGGTTTAAAACTCAAAAATTTCTAAGGTTAAGTAAGGGTAAACTTTCGGCCTAAATGGGCAATTTGGGGGTTTTTGATTCCTTCATGTGATTGTTATTTTATAGCTTAATCATAATTTAATTAGGTGTAAATTAGCGTTTGGAAATGAAAATTTTCATCTAAATTGAAGAAAATTTCATAAATTACCTAAGTATACATTCGGCCTTAAGTTGGAAATTTAGGGTTTTGATTTTCTTGACCCAATTCATGATTAGTTGGTTAATTGTTAGTTAAATGAGTATAATTTGATGAATAGAAATGAAAAATTCCAAGAAATTTGAAGAAAATAGTTTAATTTAGCTTAGGCCCAATTTAGGCCCATTAAGGCCCAATTAGTGTTTAGGCATGAATTTATCCTAGAAATGTTAGTTAATTGAACCATAGTATTAATGTAGGATTAAATGACTTGATATTAGAATTTGGGAAGGAATGGAGAAAAAAATAATGGAATAAGTGTAACCCTCGAGAAAATCTTTAATGAGACATATATATATATATATACTTTGGAATATTCATGTTAATACATTAAGTACGAGTGTAATTGTAAATATCATTTTAACTATTTGGTGATGATGGTTAATTAGTACTAATGTGAGAATTTTGGGATGAAGTTTCAAACAAATTAATTAATTACCACTCATTATATATTAAGTACTTGCGAGATAGTATACATGAGAAATAGGGGTGTATATAAAATTTTGAGAATATAGAAATATTTTCCTTGGAAAACATCGGAATGGAAGGGAAGGGAATTTTTGAGTTTAGAGGGGGAATTTATGAAAATCTATGAAGGAAATATGTTAATTACTTAAAGCTAAGTTAATTAGGGTATTTAATTAGTATAATCCCTTAGTTAGGACACCTAATCCATTTCATTAAATGCAAGAGAGCCAGCTCACCCAACTTGCATACAAACCCGCCACCTTCACCATGACTCATCAAATTACTTTACACTTTGCCTAATTAATTCAAGACACATATAAACCTATTTAATGCAAGGAAATGGAAGATACATATGTATAGAGAAAGAGAGGGAATGGTAAACATTTTGGAAAAACTAGTAGGCGCCAAAGGATAGAAGAAAAACCAAGTGTGAAGAAGAGAAAAATGAAAAAGAAAGAGAGAAGGGAAAAGAAAGAAAAAAGGAAAGAAAAGCTAAAGGAACCTAACCTCATCCAAACTAGGTAAATGGGCTTTTGTTTATGTCATTTATTTGATCCTTCCATAAAAATTGATGTATTTACTTAAGCTTCCAATTATGTTGTGTGGTATTGAGGTGTTGGTCTTGCCATGCTTGTTTGGCATAGGATTGTTTGTTATTATGGAATATCTATGTAATTAAGTTTCTTTGATGCTTCATGCCATTCAATTGATGTGATTGTAATTTATTAAGCTTGTGTATAGGTTATGAGGTGTTTGTTGGCTTAGTTATGTCGGTTAGGTTGTGTGGTTGATCAAAACATGATGGGCGAACTTGAAACTTGTATAGGCATGAATAAAATGGAGTAGCAAGGAAAAAAAAATGAAAATTTAGGGTTTTTCTTGAGCAAACGTTAAGTCGGAGAGTTACACGACCTCCAACACGAGCTTGTCTTTGCCGTATAATGAAGAAAGGTGTTTTCTTCAAGTCGGAGAATTACACGGCCTTTCATATGGGTGTGTCTTTGCTCGTGTAATGAAGAAATATATTTTTCTTCAAGTCGGAGAGTTACACGGCCTACCACACGGGTATGTCTTTGCCCGTGTAACGAAGAAAGGTGTTTTTCTTCGAGTCGGAGAGTTACACGGCCTCGCACACGGGTCGTCTTTGATCTTGTAATTCACTTGGTTACTCAAAATTCATCACTTTTACTTCATACTTGCTTGGTGTCTATTCCTCTCACCCAAATAACGTAATTAACGATCAATAAGGCTAAAATAAATATAAAAATGAAAATATTTCATGATAATCGAAGTATGAGGATGCCCGAAATCTTGTGTGGGTTAGACCTATAAAGATATATGAAGTGAGATCCTGTATGGGTTGGATATGTTTTATATAGTACATATAACATCACGTGCATCATATGCATGATGGGGCAAATGGAGAAAAGTCAATTGAATGAGAATTGGTTTACACGATTAGGTTTGGTAACCTAATAGGAAAAATGGGTATTAACGAGTCAATCGTGTGCATACTCTAAGTCGTGTGCCTGCATTGTTAAGTGATGCATTCTCGCTAATAGTAGGTACAACGAGGGATAATTCGTTGTAGCAGAAGGTAATTTGATAATCACCTGGATTAAAAATAGAGTAAACTAGCTAATACCTAAGGTACCCGAATTAAAATTGATGAGTATGGTGGAAAGTCGGAAAACCATTGCATATCATGTGCATCACCCCACTTGCGAGCTTCGGCTCACCCTTTCATTATTTCTATGATGTAACGGGAAGAGGAAAAAATAGTAAGGATGCGGTCGGTTCCTCCTAAGAGGCTCATGTGTAACATAGGAAGCTGAAAAAAATTTTGTACGTAATTTAGGGGTATGAAATCTGTACGGAATCAATCGCTAATTGTAATATTTTGTTACTGTAATTAGCTATGCCATGTAAAATTTTCTATATGCGATCTTGTTATGTAAGCTGATATTAATTTCTTAAGTATACCATACGAGACATGATTAAGGTTTAGGTAGTGTCGGCATGACGTGCTTTGCCTAGTCACTTCTATTTGGGTAATAGTCGGTGGACCGAGGTCGGGGTGTCACGGTAAGCATGGGGAAGGCATTCGACCTAATTAGAAAAATTTTAGGGGTTGAGTTGATTTGGTTCTTAATGCTTAAACTTTGTTAATTTGGACGTAGAATAATATAATGAGATGAATAAGAATGATAAAGTTCATTGAAAACTAAAAATTTGCTTATGTTAGTAAAGTTAGGGTTTAGGCCCAATAAGGCCCAAAATAGAATTTAAGCATATAATTAACTAAATAAAACATGGTTAGGCTAGCTCATGAAATTAAGATGAACTTGAGAAAGATTGGATGTGAATTATGTGTTAAAAATTTTAAGAAATAGGTTAGGTGAGGATAGGACATAAATTGGCTATGTTAGGAAAATTGAGTTTTATGATTTTGTATATATGTGTTACTTTAAATTTTGGAATGCAAATGGGTGAATTTGAGATGTGTTTGTGAAGTGAAAATGATAATATGGATGGATATCTATGTTAATGCTTATGTTATGCATAGATGTGTTTATTTTGTAATGATTTATCAAGGTAAAGTTTAGAATACATTTATGTTATTAAACCATGTAATTCCATGGCATAAATGCATCTTATCATGGCATGCATTTCATGACACATGACTAGTTATCCATTTCAATAAAAATGCATATACATGCCCAATTTTATGAAAGATGTTTTAAAGTCATGAATACGTGTTTTTATGTCATGATTTTCCAATTGTGTTTGGAAATGTTTTGAAGGATGAGATTTTCATGACTTTGTGGAATTTTATGAGAAGGGACTTCATGAGTTTTCCATACCTTAATAGTAATGTTCAAAGTCTGGTTAAGTGCGGACGTGCACTTTTAGAGACTCAACAGGGCATATTCGTAGATGAGTCCGGTTCACTAGACACATTATGAAAACCACGAAATGCCTATAAGGGGACATGTCCAATAACGGAAAAAGGATTTTCAAGCCGATGACGTAAAGTGTTTATGATATGGAAGAGGGTTTTCACATTAGTATACAAATGATTTATCTATGCTTCTCTCGTCGAGTTTTTGAAATTATTTTTTTTTCAAATTATTTTTCTACATTGATTTCCAAGTTTATTTATCATCTATATCAAATTAATTTTTTATTTTTTTGTTTATGGTATTGTATTAAAATTAACATTAGGCTCTAAGGTTGGGAGTTGTGTCAATTTAATATTGGATCTAATTATGTCTTGACATTATCAACATGTCGGGAAAAAACCTAATAAGGTAAATATGTTTAAGCTAATTTGTATTTATCCTAGCTAATTCTCTTCTTTTTATTAATTTGATTGAGGATCAAGACTAACATCAATCCCTATTTAAACGGAAGACTCATTAACTCAACTTAAATTTCCTAATTACCCTAAGAAGATGAGTTCTTTTCTAATTAAACTAAATTCAATATGAGATGATCATCGGTCCACTAGAACCTAAGAGACTTGATGATCTCACATCTAGCTAAATAAATTTTGATTCAAACAATTAATAAGTAAAATGAATTATAAGTAAGACATAACGAGAAAATACCAAAAAAAATCTAAATTCAAAAAAAAATTAAAAAGAAACTTATTAATACATATGTATACATCCCATAAAAATTTCATGTCAAAATTAAATAAAAAAAATTGGATCAAAAATTAAATTTCGAAATAACCCTCACTAATAATTCAAATAATGACAAAATAATAAATAAATTTTAAGTAAAGAGCAAATGAACTCTTAAAAATACAATTTTTTTTTAAAAAAAAAAAAGCTAAGAACATGTATATTTACAAACTCTAAAAATTTTAGATTAGAATGACGTCCAAAAGCTGGACCAAATAATTAACCTTTGAGACAACCCTCACTAATCATTAAAATAACTATAGAATAATAAGTAAATTACAAATAAATATCAAATCGACTCCTAAAATTTTTATTTTTTATTTTTCAAAAGATAAGAATAACTATATCTAAAACCCCTAAAAATTTCAAATTTAAATGTAATGGTTCATTGGAGCAAATAATTAAAATTTGAAACAACTTACACTAATAATTGAAATAACAACAAAATAATAAAAACATTTGCAAATAAATAGAAAATAAACCTATAAAATTACAAAATTTGAAAGAAAAACTAATGAAATGCATATATAAGAACCCTAAAAATTTAAGATTTAAATGAAATCAAAAACTAGACCGAGATAATTAAATTTTGAAACAACTCACATGAAATTTTGCCTTAGACTTTAAAGGATGATTTAGGGGGTTTTGCTTGCGATAGTTTTGAGGCTTTATAGGTAACTACTTGGGACTAAATTGGATCTGTTTTGTGGCTATTTTAAGGTGTTTTTAGAGGCTGGAAAATGGCAAGAGCAAGGCTAGACAATGGTGGAAGCAAGAGGTTATATCTTCTAGACTAATTTCGTATAACATGAAGGTTTCTTTTAGTCTTGAGATCGCCATAAAGATTGTAAGTTTGGAGGTTTTATTTTTGTAGTATTTTGAAGCATCATAATCGAATGTGTATAACTCCGGATATGGTCCAAACACTAGGTAGTATTCCATATTGTCATGACTTTGACAAATCAAATCGGAATAGATTTGTAAATTTAAACTCAATATGAACGACTTAAGTTGTCTACTTCAAACCCTAAGGAAGTTTATTTATTTATTTATTTTTGGATCTCTAGGAAGGTAAAATTCTAAGATCCTTCTCTAAAAGTCAATCTACCAACAATAGAAATTTGGGTATGGTTTGAGGTAGTTTTTGGCTGGACTTAGGTTATCGTTTTAGGGAAGGGGGCTACTAGATTTTGGGATTATTTGAGGGAGATTTTAGTGCGTTCGCATGGCTTAGATTTTGCTGGCCATAGATCATGATAGGAAGGCTTTTTTTCTTTTTCTTTTTTTTGGGTTAATAGTGGTGGTTTTATAGGAGAGAATAATGGAAAGATTTTTTTTCTTCTTCTCTCTATGAAAAGATGAATGGCCTCCCTCTAGGGTTTTCCTCCTCAATTTTTTTTTCGTAGAATAAAGTGATGTATTTATTAGGTTTTTTTGTGTTTGGGATTAATTTTATTTTGGTCTCTCATTTTCTCCTTAATTTCCTTTCCAATCTTTAGCCTTTTTCTCATTCCACTTGCCCCCATTAATTGAAATTCTTTTGTCCCTATACATTTTATTTATGCCCATTTTTTTCTTTATCTTTTCAATTTCTTCTTTTTTCTTTCTTTTTTCTTTTCTTTTTTAATTAAAATTAGGAGATAATCTTAAGAGATTTAAATCCTAAAAAATTATAAAATACCTAAAAATCATGGCGGAAATCAAAAAACTATGCAACATGCAATTTTTGAATTTTTATTTTTTGGAATTTTGTATGAAAAATAAAAATTTATTGAGGGTTAAAATAGTTTATGACAACATCCATGCCCCACATTGCAAATTACCGATGTGATACCATGTCGAAAAAGGTTTTAGGGGAGCATTTATCCTTTTAGCAAGAATATGACACTTGTGATAGCTCTAGACATAATTGATGCAATTTTTTCTATGATCGTCCAAAAGTAACCACTTTATTAAATCTATCAAGCCATCATCTATCCATTGGAACATGTAGTGCGATTCCATCATGCACTTCTCTTATGGTCTTCTTTTCCATGCACACATGCTTCATATTCTGCTACATCTTTTGTTTATTCAAATTATAACTTGATGTCCATCAAAAACTATTTCCTATTCAATGAAATTAGGACTGATTCGATATCATTATTAGGCATATTGATCGCCCTATCGAAATAGAAGGTCCATATATCACTATTTAGCTTAAGTTCTTCTTAAACCACCATGATTAATTCGTCAACAAATTCAAATTTCAAAAGCTTGTAGCCATCAATTATGTTGTCCAACAAATGATAAGCTATTACAACTCATTTCACAACTTTCCTTGTCATGTACATAATATCATATTCAAACAACATGACTAACCATCTTCCGAGTTCGGTTAGACAAATATGACTTTTTAAAAATACACTTGAGTGAATCCATTTTTGAAATTAGTCAAGTGGTGTAGTAGATCAAGTATTATAACTCATCATGTACATCATACCAAACCACAATACACTTACTCAAGCACATTATATCTTGACACATAGTCGGTGAGCTTTTGCTTGAAGTAGTAGATGGCTTGTTCTTTTTTTCCTAATTCATCACATTGACCTAAGACAATTGCCATACTACCTCTGTCATTTTTAAGTATAAAATCAAGGGTCTTTTAAGTATCAATAGAACCAATAATATTGAGTTTTGTAAGTATTGCTTGATTTGGTAAAACTCTTTTTAGCATGCATATTCCCATACACTAAGATTGTTCTTTTATAGTAATTGGAAGATCAACTCACATGTATTTGTTAGTTGAGAAGCAAAGCAAGAATATTATTCAAACAACCTAAAAATCTTCTAACTTTGTTCTTTATTAATAGTAATGGCATGCCTTAAATTACTTTGACCTTGATAGGATCGACTTCGATTCTTATGTTGCTTACTATTAACCTAAGCAATTTCCTCGACTTCACACTTAAAGTACACTTCAACAAATTACATCACAATTGGTACTTGAAGGATCATGCATCCTAGGAGGTGCAGAGTAAATAAAAATTTTCCTCCATCTAAGGGCCTAAGATTAAACCATTGAATCTATTAACCATACATATAGGAATTTAAAGCAATGAATAAAGAATTACCTCTTGTAGCATAGATCTAAATTCTTTTATTAGAAAAGCCATCCAAATATCCGGACTCTATTAATCATCCACGTAGTCCAAGTACCCACAAAGAAGCACTCAAAATCAATAAGGTGCTAGCTTCACTTTTTTTATTTGTGTAGTGTTTCTTATATAAATCCTTTCCGAGCAATTTTACTACAACCTTAAAAGAGAAGCAAAGAGTATGGCGTGCTAGGGTTTTTGGAAAAAAAGCTATTTTCTCCTTTTTTCTCTCTCTCTCTTTGCCATGTGTCCTAATGGAATTTAAGGCTAGTTGAATTTCTCTTTTTTCTTTTTCTTGTGTTTCCACACCTCCCTCTCTCCTTTATATTTATAAGAGAGTTTACTTATCCTTCAAGGACAAGGAGAGGGACAACAATAAGTCCCTAAAGAACTCTAGGTTGCTTGCTTCCTTATCCTCAAAGGATGATGATTTATTTTACATGTGGATTTTTTATCATTATCTTTAAAACATTCATCCTTATCCAATAAGGTTGACGTTTATCCTCTCATCAAAATATCTTAAAGCTTTTAATTAAACCTAATGGGCCAAAATCATTCTAGCCCAATTAATTTATTTGGACTATCCAAACAAATAATCTCAAATTATTTTAGGCAAGTCCACATTAGGAAACAATTTCTCAAAATACCCTTTAATCTAATTTAGGAAATACATTTCTATTTTAGGTTATTTATTTCCAAACTTAGAACCAACTTTCAAATTAAGAAATTGATTTCTAAAATAGGAAAATTTTTATTTTAGGAAATTTCCTAATTAAGGAAACCTTCCATTTTAGGAAACTTCCCATTTAAGGAACTTTCCATTTTGGAAACCCTTTTCAAAACGAGAAAACTTTCAAAATTGGAAATTTTTTCCAATATCTTTGCTTTTTATTCATCATATGAATACTTAAACTTATGAGTATGACTCGATAGACTCCTAGATATGTTGGCAATATATCAAGAACAAAAAACTCTTCCTTTTTCTCTCAATACATAAATCAAGATTGACCTCTAAGAAGGCATCATAATTATTCAATTTTTTAAGAGGATTAATTAATTCATTATTACCTTTCACGAGCATGGTTACCGTACAATTCAATCCTCATGTCATTACCATACAATTCAATGCTCATGTCATCTTATCATAGTGTGATCTCGAACTTGGTTATAAGTCTTGTTCGATTATGATTACACAAGTTTTTGTCAATTTTTAAATGTCTTAGCTCACAGAGTAGACCAATTATGCTCTATTGGTTTATCTTTACTTCGACTCTGATTTTTTCAGCGAGACATTTATCGAAGTACAATGTGATAACTCTTTTAGCATACACGGAATGACATGTCCTATCTTAGTCATACACTTAGCTCCATTAGATTCCTAGTGCTTTCAATGAATCGCTCATGTGTAACCCTTTAATGGATCCATCGAAACGAGTGTCAAAGTTCATTAGTCTTATAATGAGACAACCATGATGACTTCAAGTCTAAAGACCATTTATACCTATCTCGTATGAGATTTCCATAGACTAAAACCAAATAGGTTCTCAAGGTGAGTCAAGTCCAATAATACGTTCTCTAACATAAATCACCTAAGTGCTTGCTTTGGCATCACCATGCCAATATATGTGAGATCTCCTACTCGCTATCATATAGCGAGCATAACACTCACAAGTCTATTCGTATATAGTCAATGTCCATTCTTCACAATACTATGACTTGGGACATTTAATGATATCATTTATATGCATTAGTGTTTGTCTTACATCTTTCGATCAATCAATCACTATTGCAAATGCATATCATATGGACTTCTATCGAATTCTACTAAAATTACAAACATAAAACATAAGAATTAATAGAATGACTTCTTTAAAATAAATAATGCAATAATACATTAACTTAAACTCGACCAAACATGGTTGGATCTTGGGCATCTACACTAATAGTATTTCCTTAGCCTTCAAATAGTCATTTTATAATCAAAGATTGATCTTTATCATCTTTGGATTTTGCAATCATATCATCCTCATACACCTCAACCTCTTTGTGCATCATATCATAGAATAATATAACCATGGCACTTTGATAGGTATCCCTAACCTTCTTCAACTCGAAAGGCATGATTTTGTAATAGAAAGTTCCTCGATGTTTGACAAATGTACTTTTCTCTTTGTCCTCTATGGCCATCTTGATTTAACTATATCTTAAGAATCTATCCATGAATGAGTAGGTTGTATTATTCATTGTGATGTGAACTAGGACATCAATTTTTCGTAATGGGAAGTTGTCTTTTAAGCAAGCTTTTTTAGGTTATAGAAATCTACAAATATTCGGATTCTACCATCTTATTTTTTCACCACAACTATGTTTGTTATTTATTGGGGTTATTCAACAACTTTTAGAAATCCAGCATCTCATTCTTTATTTATCTCATCTTTTACTTTAAGCAAAATGTTTGGCCTTATCTTCCTCGACTTATATTTTACCGACCTACATCCTAGGCTTAGAGGTAATCTATCTCTACTATTTTAGCATCTAATCCTAGTATATCGACATATGACCATACGAAAAACGTATGTATATTTTTTAGAATGGAGATCAAACTATCCTTCTCATCATCCTCAATAAAGATATCCACCTTTAACTCTCATCTGTCTTTATTAGTCCCTATATTTATTAGTTCTAACTACTCTTTGTGTAGTTTAATAGGTTGTTCTAATAATTCTACTAATTTTATGACTTCTTTTACATTACTTTCATCTCAATCTTTGTTATCCATTGCAACTAACATTTTATCAAAGTCGGGACAATCTTTTAAATGCAATTATTTTCATTTTTAATAAGGTGATCATAATGTATGTCCTTGAAATAAATAAAAAGGTGCAAATAAAACGAAGAGAAAAAAATCCGGATAAGATATTTTCAAGAGAAATTTTACATAATTTGATTTATTAGTATTATTTATAAATAGATAAGACTCCATATCTATAGTTCCTTTACAATATTTGAGCAAAAATTCAACTAAAAGGTTACACAAAAGCATGATAAGGATATTTACTCGACCTTATAAACAACATGTGTTTCCTCATTAGACTAGTTGGTTAGCTCTTCGCCCTCGACATACTTCTAGAAAAGCCGATGAATATCGAAAGTTTCCTCCATCATATTGATCATGAGTTAAAGAAAGGTTACCATACTTGATTTGGCTAATGATGATATTGATGGATCATAATTATCTTTGCCATTGGCCATTACTACCCTACAGAGTGTTGACCATCTTGTTATTGAATAAATACTCCAAACTCAAATCCTCCTCGTTAATAAACACTACATATGAAGGCTTTGGAAAGGTAACATAGATACGGGAAATGTCAATCTTCTTATCATTGAGATATTGCCCTTTAATATGAGCTAATCTTTTCTCATGTTTCTATTCAACCATTCTTTGAAAGTCTTTCTTAGATGGCTTGAAACCCAACCTAAATCAATAGTCTACAATCCCTAACATCATATGTTTAATTCTCTTGGATAAATAACTGCCTATGTCATAAGTAGCAACCTAACTTTCACCATGCATTAGGCTCATTTTCACAACATTCGATAGCTCAAGCTTCCTTATTTGATAATTTTAAGGAATTAGCTTAGCATTAACCACCTTAAATACATGTAAGTTTCCATCACAAGTTCCCTTTATCATGATTTATGGAACCGATATATGGCCTCTTCGGCTTTCACAATGATTATTCTTCTACTGGCCATACATTTTAACTTTTGATGCAATAAAGATATAATAGCTCGAATATAATGGATTTAGGCATTCCCAACAACATACTCGACAAAATAAATCACTTGCAAGGTGGTTTGGAATTAATATGACCTAAAGCTAAGGTCAATGTCTATATCACAAATGACCTATCAAAGTGTGTCATTATAAGCTCATTCCATCATCTTGCTTGACCTCATATGTAAAGGATCAACTAGTACATGGTCCAAAACATACTTAGGAAACACATTAAGAGCAAACCCATTATCAATCAATACTTTGGGTATCATATGATCCTTACACCTAATAGTGATATATAAGGCTTTGTTGTGACTAGTGCTCTCGAGTCACAACTCATCTTTTGTGAAGTACAAATAGTTAGTAGCATGTAGATGTTCCATAAATTGAGAAGTGTTATCTTATAAAGCATATGCCTCATTGATAAATTTTTGAAGTGCTTTTTGGTGAGGATAACAATAGAGAAATGCATGCATATGTCTTATTCAAATTATCCACCACACTATACTTACTATGCTTCATTAATTTCATAAATTCCATAACCTTCTCATCATCTATAAGCTTATTCACTTTAACATTCTTAAGAGTGGATCGAGCACTTTTGTTCTTTACTACTCTTAACTCTTTAGGGCTAAAACACCTTCTTATACATGTAACTCCTCTAATATAAACTACTCCATCAATAGAAATCTTCATAATAACATATGACTTGGCAAAATAAGAAAAAAGGTCCATACTTGTAAAAAGCGACCAAGTAGTCAACATTTATAGAAGTTGGTGCTTTCAAGACTAACTTTTTAAGGCTTACCCCATTTAACTCATATGTAAAGAATTCAGATTGGTCAAGATCATGGTTTGAGGATTACATATCCACCTTAAGCTCTTATTTTTCCTTTTCCACCCTCTAGGATCCCAATACCAACATGGTTTGAACAATTTGATGAAATTCAAAACAATCATCAATGTCTCAACGTCCTTTTGCTTCATGACACCGACAAAAATGTTCAATATGAACGAAAGTTTGAGATTCAATAGCCTTATGTCAAGGCCATTAATATTCATCATGTCGAACATACTAGACATAGAGACCTTCAGTGCCGACCTCTTCTTATCATATGTCACATCATGAAAAGACATCATCTTTAGCTCTCTAGTAGTGGAATGGTTTGGCAATGGATTAGTGTTCACATTTGAAGAATTTAGAGCATCCTCAAATCCATCTTTGGTCGATCAACCATTGAGCTTTTCTCTTGAAACTAAGATAGCTTTCAATGTTATGCCTAGGTACACCATTATGATATTCACATATTTCTTTCAACTTATACCATCTAGGAAAGAGAGGTTATAATGGAGTAATAGGCACTTAGAGTCACTTGACCAATGGTGACTAGATGTTTGAAAATATCTACATGAGAGATAAGAAGAGGTTGTAGGATCTCTCTAAATTCACCACTCTTGGTGTTCATTTGATTGTTTTGATTAAATAAAACTCATTAAATATTGAATTATCAAAATGCTAAAGGATCTATAGGAATAACTTATGGCTAGTTTGTATGAAATTTTAGTGCTTGAGCCATTAAGCTAACGATATTTACAAACATGATGCTCATTAAAGTCATAATTAAGAAGTACGATTAGCCATATGGTCTCGTAGAAAGAATTCATTATTGGATTTCTAAAGAGCTTTCTAACAATCTATTAGATGAAAAGCAAGTGTTTTAACCGAATGCACACATATGTCTTTCCTTTTCTCAAAGTTACTCTTCTTAGAGCTTGACTCTAATGGCTTTACCACTCCTCCATCTTTAATATTCTACTCAATTCAAACAATAATAGATACGATCTTTAAAAAATTATTGGTCTCATTACTTAATAGATAATCGTAGTAAGGCATCTTGAAAGTATTTATAAAAAGTGAGACCAACTCCTTTTTCCAATAAAAAAGGTTGAATTTTAGAAGTAGTCTCTCACCATCTTTAGGCAAATTCTCTTATTGACTATTTCACACCTTTAGGCTAGATCAATCAAGAGTCACTGTAAGATTAAACTTGTATTAATTTATAAAAGTTTCAACTAGATCTCTTCACTTCTTGATCTTCATTTGGTCCAAGTCAATGAACCAATTAAAGGCTGAACCCTCTAGACTTTTTAAGAAGAAGTGACTAAGAAGTTTTTCATCATCGGCAACTTCAACCATCTTGTTTAAATACACCCTAAGATGGGTTCTTCATCATTAGCTACCTGTATATCTCATAAATTTTGACACTTAAAACTTCTTCAAAATAACCATATTTAGCATCTAACTTTGATCCATTTTCAAGAGGCGATCATACACATCTATACCCTCTATTTCTTGAAGTTGCTTCTTAATGGCATTGAACTTCCCCATCTAACTTTGATCCATTTTCAAGAGGGGATCATACACATCTATACCCTCTATTTCTTGAAGTTGCTTCTTAATGGCATTGAACTTCCCCACTCGAAAATATGACGTCATCTTATCTTTTCCTATATCATCAATAATCAAGTCAATAACGAAGCCATTTACGCTTGTAAAGTGCATGATAACAACAAAATTGGCATTAAAGCCTTTTGGGGAACAGAGCTCGGACATGCCCTAAGGTATAAACACATTGACTAGATTGGCAAGTAGGATGTTCTCTTATTGAGGAACAAAGAATGGAGGCACAAGAGCCACAGAGCTAAGGATTAAGCATGGGTATGGAAAATAGCACTTTGAGGGTAGTGGACTATAATATCATTGGCCTAAAAGCCTCCTTAATTAATTATTTATTTATGAATAATTTAAATTAATGTGTGTATATTGATTCAGCCATAATTAAAAATTAAGGTTAATTGGATTAATTTGAATAATTATGTTAATTATATGTTTATAATTAACACAATCGAAGAAATGATCTTTGTTACTTGATTTGTATAATTTGGCCAAACCCTAAGAATAGAATTATATGAATTAATTTGATGATTAATGATGTTTAATTATGTAAAAGGTTTATTTAACTTGAATATAAGTATTTAAGTGCAAAATACTCCATAATAAGTGAAGTGAAAGTTTCGACCAAGAAAGATGATTAGGATTAATTTCCATTTTTATAAAATTATGGTGGATTGATGTTTATTATATTGATGAAGGATGAACATATATGATGGTTGCTTGATTTATGCTTGGTTTTATGAGATGGATTTTCCTTGAATGTTTTGGCAAAATATTGTCTTTCATGGTTTATGGCATTTGTTTGAATTAATGATAAATTCATACATGCAATAAGGTATTAAGTAAATGTCTATATTTACAAGTTTATATTAATTGTACATGGTATTGTTAGTGCATGCATGTTTATGAAAAGCATGAAGGTAATGTATTTTATTGTATGCATTTCATGCCACTATCATGAAAGGATTTTTCTTCACAATTTTCAAAGGAAAAGGAAAATGATATGATATGTTTTCCAAAGGAAATGGCTAGGCATCTTCATAAATGATTGCAAAAGGAATGATCACCCTCTTGAGATGAAAAGAAAAAGAAAAATAATAAAGAATAGGAAATGAAAAGGAAAAAGAAAAGGTACTTTATGATTTTATGATTTTTCACAATTATATGTTTTAAAAGAGGGCCAATTATATATACAATTGGCAAGGCGGGCCTAAGGAGAAAATAAATTTCAAAAAGAAAAGAAAATAATTTTTTATTGCATCATATGCATTTCATGCATGGATTACACTTACAAAGCATATCTCACTTTTTCTTCTTCGGTTTAAGTGAGAAGGATAATAAATGATGGTATGCTTCGAAGTAATGATTGTTGTCAAGTAAGAACCGACTTGTCATCGTGTGTACTCTAAATATAGATGTTAGTTAGAGGGCTTTACCTTTCCCTTTCTATCATGTTTTTGGACCTTAGTATATGTACTAGAGTTAGTACTTATGGTTTGTAAAAATAATGATCCACTTAGGATGACTTTAAATAATAAATAAATATGTGTGTGCTTAAATATGTGTGTGCTTAGGACTAGATAAATTCAATTCATGCTTGAAATTAATAGTTGATTAAATCAGTTGGACTAAGTTTATAAATGGATTAAATAAGTAATTAAATTGGATTAAGTGAGAACTTAATAATTAAAGGGTTAAATAGATTAATTGACTTAAAGGCTATCATTTGATTTAATTAGCATAAAGTAATAAGATTTAATTAGAAGGAAATAACTAAATTTAAACAAGTAATTGAATTGATGTTTTAATAGCCTCCAATATGCTTAGAACTTTATTTATCTTCCAATGGGCTAAATAAGGAATTTTTGATCAAGTCAATTAATTGAACTTTTAGTTCTAAGGGATTTCTACTAAAATTGGCAATAGCCATCACTTAAGAATGAAGTTAATTATTAAATGGAGTATGATATTTAGTTAATTAAAGCCAAAAGGATTATTTTTCAAATAATTCGAATTTTAGGGAAGATTTTATTAAGTTAATAAAGATTAAATCGATTATTTCATAATATTGAGTAAATTAATTAATCTGAATTTTATAGAATTAATTAAAGAAAATTAAAGAGGAAAATTATTTCATATAATTCAAAATGTTATTTTAAAATATTTAAATTGATTTTTTCCAAGATGAATTTTTTGAGCATATTTTTCAGTAATTAGTTCCACGTAATTTATGAAGAAGTATTGATATTAAATATTAAGTCATAATAATTATTTGATTAAGTGAGTTTATTTTGGAAAAATTTTATACCTAAATTTAATTACCTAATTAATGATATTAATGCATTTTAGCGAGTAAATATAAATATAACTTAATTAGACAATAAAAAGGGATGAGGCTTGATTTCTTGCATTCATTGCACTAGGAATGTAAGGCATCATCGATAATACTTTTGACCTATTTAGATCCTAAGTCACGGGCATTACATAAATAATTAGCCTATCTCTAGATTAGGAGAAGGCTCCATGGTAACATGCATTTGTAGGCTTCACTCAAGTAAAGTCTGTGAGCACTAGTGACTTCTCCTTTTAGCATATCTATCTTTTTTTTTGTGATTTTGCCCAAGTTGAGCTCTTTCTTTCTTGGCCATTTTTTCTCTCGACCTTGCTTTGTATATTCTTAAATGAAGTATAATTTTAATAGGATGATTTATATTTATGTACAAATAAGAAAATAAAAAAAATATAGTACATAAATAACATATTGATATGAAAGAGTTTTTTTCTTTTAGGTCTTTCATCAATGAAATTGCTTGTGAAACCGGATCAATAACCTTTTTGATTATTTTTTTGAAAGATTACTCTTGTTGTAGATTGATTTGAGTTGTTAGACTCCTTTCTTTTTTGCTTTGTTTTAGGGTAACCCCCAAGTATTAGAAAAAAATCATAGCATCATTGTATATTTTTACCAACAAGTTATCGATAGAGAATCAAATGATTTATGGCTTGGGTTTAATCAATGCATTCATTCCATTTTAAGGCCATACATCACATCATCATCATTGCACACTACTCGTTCATTTTTAGACAAAAATATTGAAGTCTTTTTTGATTGAAATTGCAAAATCCTTACGTAATAGTTTGATTTGCTTTCATCAATTGGTCCTCACAAACTAGAAATAAAAAGTATATAATTTTATTTCAAACAATGATTTCATTACACTAAATCCTAACACTCTAAGGAATTTCCACGTTGAGGTATTTTTACTAATAGATACCCTCATTGGCTCATGTATGATGTAAAGGCTTTTGCTTCAAAATTCTATTATTCATTGCTAATATGTTGTTTCAAGTCTCTCAAGACTTTGGCTTTTTTAGTCACCATCATAATCCGAGCTTTTAAATTTTCTAGGCTAATTATGTGTGCTTCACTCACTTAAACTAGATTATAGTTCATGATTGCCTAATACATGGAATGCTTGTGATAATCAACCAATAACATATTTTTCTCTCTTTCAACCTTAGCTATCTTCTTTTCGGTGATGACAAGTGATTTCTTAAGCTCTTCACAATCTTTGAGTTATTCTTTGGACTCATCATAATTTTTTAGTACCTTGGAAAAGATATCCGAAGGATCATACATCATATGGAGGAGGCGCGGAATAAATAAAAAATTTTACTCCATCTAAAGTCCCAAGATCAAGCCATTGAATCTATTCACCATACATGCATGAATTTAAAGCAATAGATGAAGAATTACCTCATATAGCGTAAATCTAAATTCTTTTATTAGAAAAGTCAACCAAGTGTTCAACTTCTACCGATGATCTACGTAGTCCAAGTACCCACAAAGAAGCATTCAAAATTGATAGAGTGCTAGCTCCACTTTTTCTTATTTTTGTATAGTGTTTCCTATAGAAAACCTTTTTCGGACAATTTTGCAATAACCTTAAAAAGAAAGACCTTAAAAAGAAGGAAAGAGTATGGCATGCTAGAGTTTTAGGAGAAAACTATTTTCTCCTTTTATTTTTGGTGTTTGTCGTATGCCACTAGTGGACTTTTTTAAGGCTGGCCAAATTTCCTCTCTTTTCCTCTTTTTCCTTTTTTATGTTATATCTTGTCATACCTCCTATCTCCTATATATTTCTTATTAGTAGAAATGTCTTAGGAACTTTCATAGGAGTATCGGCAAGTCAAGGTTCCTCTTTTGCTTGTTTGGATCATTTTCTTTACCTTCGATAAAGATAATTAATACCGTTGACCAAAGAGGGAAAGTTAGTTGAAAACGAGTGCTATAAGGTTTTCTTTTTTATACTAAAAAGACCAAGGAGAAGCTATCCGTAGCTTTCGAAAAATGGCAACTACCCGAGAAGCTATTGTCCATGGCTAAAAGGTTTGTTAGGCAAGGATAAAGTACCATGAAACTGCTATAGGATAGTAGTTGTTTGGATATAAAACCACTATTAGGTAATGGTTGTTTGATAAAAAAAAAAAAACACCGTTAGACAAGTGGGGAATAGCTATTGGAAATGTCACTAGATTGGGAGGAAGCTACTTGTTGGAACAACTTGTTAGACGAGTGGGGAATCTATAAGAACTACATATGTTTAGTCGCTAATTTTACCACAAGAGAGGAAGGCCATGACGATTCGTTATCGAATTTTTATGTGAAGGAACTATGGTTGCTAGTTCTTAGGTGAGAGAGGTGGTTATGACTATTGTGGTTACTACTAGACAATGGCGGCGGTGACAAAAGCAAAAGGAGGAAGATGACCTAAAGCTTCTTGGTTTTTTTTTTTTTTTTTTGGTCGGATTGTGGGACATTCTTGGGGGTTTTGTGTGGCTTAGGTTTTGGTGGCCATGAATGACGAGTGGGAGGCCTTTCCGGTGGATGATGGTGTATTGTAGGAGAGAGTGTGGAGAGAGTTTGTTCTTCTCTCTAGGTTTCTTTCTCTTTTAAAAAAATGGTCCTTTTATAGTGAGGTTTGTTAGTTTTTTAGAAAATTCTATATTGGCTCCATCCTTTACCTTTTTTTCTAAATTTGAAACCTTATCTCTTCCTTTATTTTTCCTTTACATTTTCAATTGGTAATCTTTTTAATTGAATCCCTAAATCAATTCTTAGGTCCAATATTCCATATTTTATAAAATGGTCCCAACTTCTCAATTTCTAATTTATTTTCTTCTCTTATTTTCTTATTTTATTTATTTTCTCTCTTTTCTTTCTCTTGTTTATTTTCCTCTCTTTTTCTTCTTTTTGTTTTTTTTTATTTTTTTGTTTTTTTTTAAACCCAAAAATTATCTCGTTCCCTAAAATCCAAATAATAAAGAGTAAAAATCAGTAAAATAAAAAGGGTCAAAAATTTGATGATAACAAGTCAAGAGAATTAGAAACTTAGATTATGGTAGTGACTAAGGAAGTTAAAGCTTTACGAGACTTCAAATAATGCATCAATAATAGAGAGCGAAATTTTGAAGTGGAAGTCTTTGCTTCATACATGAAATGATGTGATTATCTACTAATAAAAATAGCTCAACGTGGAAAAGTCCTCGGAGTGTGAGGTTTACGGTAGTGAAGTCATTGTATGAATCAATATTATGTACATAGTTTTCATTTTTAGCTTGTAAAGAATAATAGTTATGAACAAATCAAAACCTTAGGTACATATTTTATAAATTTTGATCAATTGTGACTTCAATATTTTCTCTCAAAAAATGATGGATAGTGTTTAATGAATGTATTGATCAAGCCAAATTATAAATCCTTTGATTTCTTATCAATAATTTATCAGCAAAAATCTTTATAGATGTTATAACCTCCCTCATTAGTAGTGGATCTTGATATTATCTTAATGTGTGTAATAATGTTTGATGGTTCTCTAAAACAAACCAAAAAAAGAATTCACAATAATGCAAACCAATCAATGATGAGAATAATTCTTCTAAATTGAAATCATCAAAAAGGTTACTAATGTAGTTCATTACATATTTAAATCTACTATAAGTAGCCTTATAGATAAAGGATTTAAAAAGAAATAAACTCTTTTGTTGCCCTTCATAATGGCTACTCTATACCTAGTCTCAAGTTTCGTTATTTATATCGATATATTATTTATGTTGTCATGTTTTGCCATTTTCTATATATGCGAAATATAGGTTGTCCTACCCGGACTACAATTCCTCCAAGAATTTACAATACCAAATTGAGAGGAAAAAATGGACAATAAAGAGAGAGCTTTACTTGATGAAAACCCCCAAAAGAAATAGACATGTTATAGAGCGAAATTTCAAGGCTTGTAACATTACTTGAGCAAAGCTTATAAACTCGTGTTGTTATGGTTGATAAGTGCCCATTTATGCATATTTTAAGTGTAAAATTTCTTATATTTTAATTATCTTTGGTGATAAATGGTATAATTTTGGCTCTTACCTTGCTTAAAATGTGTTTCTCGGGCCACGGTACATTATTTTGGTGAAAAAGAATGGAAACCAAGCAAGAATGGAGCAAAAATTGGTGAGTTCAAGTGACCGGTGAATTACACGACCAAAGACACACTCATATAATAGGTTGTGTAACTGTCTAATTAAAGAAAAATGAAATTTTACATTACACGGGCAAAGACATAGCCGTGTACTAGCTCATGTAATCGTGTCGATTCAAAAAAAATGAAATTTCATATTACACGAGTAGAGACATAGCCATGTAATAGGCCGTGTCTTACGAAACACATAATTTTTCTCATATTTAAGCTGAAATGCAACCTAGGGTTGAGGAGCCAATGAGGGGAGACAAAAACATGATCTATAAGCACGAGAAAAGGGGGTTTTCGAGCAAGATAACGTTATTGGAGTGGATTCCCATCGATTCTTGACGAGATTGCATTAAGAGCAAAGGGGTGATAATGTTTTCCCTAAATGTTTATTGTTCTCTACTCAAGATTTATGTATTCTTTACTTTGACCATAAACTAAATTATATTGGTACCTAGATACGATGAAACCTAAGATTGACTATGTGATCTAATATCTTTATTCAATTCAATCTTTATTTTTGTTGTGATTCGGTTATGTTGCAATTATTATTTAATTGAATTAGCATATGCTAGCATGTTGATTCATACTTGATTTCATACTTGTGAGACTGAAAAAATCCTAAGTGTGATTAGATCAACCATGATCGAAAAGAGTTGCATGCAATCCTAGAGATAGGACGACATAAATCTTTTGGATTAGAGTCAAATATAATAATGGAATTCGTAGAATGAATTAATGCGATCCTAGGGGTGTTAATTAGAAAGAGATTTTGATTAATCAACTTGGGATTAGGTGTTAGCTAACTTGAGAAAGTAGTTAGCATAATTCGGGAATTCTATGATCCGATGAACATAAAGAATGATTGAATGAATGATATTGCCATTACATAGAAGGTCTTAGGGGATTCGCTATCCGAGTACTTGCCTTTACCATTGATTGCTCGGTTAGCTATTTTCGTTATTCTTGTTGCATTTCTATGATCTCGCTTTAGTTACTTGTTTCTTTTAATTATTTGCTATCACTATACTTTGTCGGTTAAATAATAAAAAGAGAGTCATTAATAGTACTTGTAGTCTTTGTGGGATCGCTACTCGATACTCTATCAATCGTACTTGTAGAACGATAGGTGCATTTGCCTAAAGTCTATAGGTTAGAAAACGGGCCTATCAAGTTTTTTGCATTATTGTCGGAGACTAGGATATTAGGAAAATAGTTTTTTTATTAATCTAGCCATTTTATTTTCTATTATATTTAATTAGTTTCGTTTTTGTTTATCTTGTTTTCTTTGGATTACGCTCTTCTTTGTTTGTACTTGCTTTTCGGGAACCCGGTTAGTGCATGACTCGTAATAACAAAGCTGAATTAGTAGGGCCGAGTCCTAAAATAGAAAGAACATCTCTTCTTAACCTCGAAATCGAATTAGACAAAGAGAAGAAGAGTCTGGATAGGGAAAGAGAAGAAGAACATCGGAGGGAAGAAAAACTATAGATAGTCATGGATGAGGAAAAGAGAACCATGTTTGATTATGCTAGACCAAACTCGACAAGAATAGAATCTAGCATTCTCGGACCAGCGAGTTGTAGCCAATAATTTTGAGATCAAGTCGAATATCATTCAAATGGTGTAAAAATTTATGTAGTTTGATAGGTTGCGGGATGAAGACCCGAATGCTCACTTGGCCAACTTCTTGGAAATCTACGACACATTCAAGATCAATAAGACTACAAATGATGCTATCGGATTGAGACTATTCCCATTCTCACCGAGGAGTAGAGCTAAGCGAGTGGTTGCACTCTCTACCCAAAGGGTCTATCACCACTCGAAACCAATTGGCGGAGAAGTTCCGGCAAAATACTTTCCACTTACAAAAATTATGAAGTTGAGGAATAATATCTCCTCATTTGCACGGATTGAGTCGGAGACACTTTATGACACTTGGGAGTGCTATAAGGATTTATTGGAGAGATACCTACACCATGGAATTCCTACATGGATGCGGGTTCATACTTTCTACGAGTGGACTAAATCTAGCTATTAAGCGAGATGATAGATGCGATAGTTGTAGGCATTTTAAATAATAAAACACACGAAGCGACTCGGGATTGATAAAGTAGATGGCTATGAATAATGACTAATGGAGCACAACTAAAACAAAACCAAATAAACCAGTAGGTGTTTATAATGTAGATGCGATCACAGCTACGGCAGCTCGAGTGAAGGTTCTAAGTAAGAAGATTGATGGTCTATCGGTAGTGCGATAACCGATTCGGGTTTGTAGTGTGAGTTGTGTGGGGGAGGAACATTTGAACCAAGATTGTAAGGAGGTAGTTAATTACATGGGTAATGCTCTTCGTTCTCGGAACAACCCATACAAGCAATGCTTACAATCTAGGGTGGAAAAATCACCCCAATTTCTCTTGGAGAGGTCAAAGACAACGAAAGACAGAATCGTCCACTAGGATTCCAGCGACAGAAACTCATCTTAGGAAAAGAAACCTAGTTTGGAAGAGCTTATGACTAAGTTCATTCAAACATCCGAATCTCGTTTTTAGGCAACCGAAACAACATTAAGAAACCAAGAAGCTTCTAACCATAATCTTGAGAAACAAATTGGGCAACTCGCCAAGTCCTTTTTAAAAGACAACAAGGTAGTACGCATCGATAATATTGAGACTAATCCTAGAGAACATATAAAGGCGAGTCTCCTCGAAGTGGAAAGGAATTAAGGGTGGAGGAGAAGAAAGATAAGGAAGAGAAAACGAGTTGAAAAGGACAAAAAGCAAAAAAAAGTTAACAAGCAACCTCGACCAATAAAAGAGTTCAAGCCTACCATTCTATATCCTGCAAAGCTACGGAAGAATTTGTATGGATGAATAGTTTGATAAATTTCTTGAACTTTTTAAACAACTACATATAAATATACTCTTTATCGAAGCTCTTTCGTAGATGCTAAAGTATGCTAGATTTTTTAAAGAACTTCTTTCAAATAAAAGGAAGCTAGAAGAGCTATCAATAATGGCATTGAGTGAGGAGTGCTCGTTATCCTGCAAAATAAGCTAACTCAAAAATTACAAGACCCGGGGAGTTTTACTATTCCTTGCTCATTTGGTAGTTTGTTAGTTAAAAAGGCATTAGCCGATCTTGGGGCAAGTATAAATTTAATGCCTTATAAAATGTTTAAGAAACTAGGGTTGGGAGAACCTAAACTAATAAGAATGAGCTTACGACTAGCAGATAGATCGGTAAAATACCACTAGAGGTAAAATTGAAGATGTGTTGGTTAAGGTAGATAAATTTATTTTTCCAATTGACTTTGTTATTCTTGACATAGATGAAGATATAGAAGTACCTTTAATCCTAGGATGATCGTTTTTGGCTATTGCTAGAGCCATTATTGATGTTAGTGATGGTAAACTTGTTCTTAGGGTCGAGGATGAAGAGGTAACTTTTCTTATATCTAAAGCTATGAAACACTCCCTTGAACATGATGACAAATGCTATTTTATTGATGCTATTGATATCTGCAGTTCTAAAATCGTGCGGGGAATTATTTATGATGACTCGTTGAAGTCGTGTATTATTCAAGGTGATAAGGATTATGCGAGATGACCCCATTAGAGTTGAGCAAGTAGCCCGTCTAGAGGATGCCGAGTTCATGGTTCGAAATAAGGCTTTTGTGAAGATTGACGAGAGGTAAAGAAACGAGACTAAAACCCTCGATTGAGGATCTACCTAACTTGGGATTGAAAACTTTACCATAACACTTAGAATATGCATTTCTTGAAAAAAATTCAACGTTATCGATAATAATTTCTTCCAAACTAAAGGTGGACCAAAAAGAAAAGTCTGTTAAATGTTCTTAGATAGCATCGAAGGTTATTGCTTCAAAAATTTCGGACATTAAAGGAATTAACCCCTCTTTTTGCACTCATAAAATTTTGATAGAGGATGAGTTTAAACCGGTGGAGCAACCTCAAATAAGGCTTAATCCAAATATGAAGGAAGTTGTAAAGTGGAGGTAATTAAACACCTTGATGTAAGAGTAATTTACCCTATTTCGACGGTTTACGGGTAAGCCCTGTGCGAGTTGTTCCAAAGAAAGAAAGGATGATAGTGGTCCCGAATGAAAAGAATGAGTTGATTCGAACAAGAACAGATCACTAGATGGAGAGTGTGTATCAACTACGAAAGGCCGAATGATGCCACTAGGAAGGACCACTTTCCCCTCCCATTTGTCAATCATATGCTTGGAACGACTAGCCGAACACATGTATTACTGCTTCTTAGATGGCCTTTTGGGCTACTTTCGGATCCCTACGGCTTCGGAAGATAAAGAAAAGACTACATTCATATGTCCCGATGGTACATTCGCTTACAAGAGGATGTCGTTCGGGTTGTGAAACGTACTGCTACATTCCGGAGGTGTATCATGACCATTTTTTATGATTTGGTGAAAGATATAATAGAGGTATTTATGGATGATTGTTTTTGTTTTTGGTAATTCTTTTGATTTATGCCTCCATAATTTGAAAAGAGTGCTTAAACATTGTCAAGAAACCAATCTAGTTTTAAACTAGGAAAAATATCATTTCATGGTGCAAGAGGGCACGGTTTTAGGCCATAAAATCTTTTATAGGGGGATTGAGGTAGATAGAGAAAAAATTGAAACTATTAAAAAACAACCTCCCTCGACTTCGATTAAGGCGATTAGAAGTTTTTGGGTCATGTAGGCTTTTATCGAAGATTCATAAAAGATTTTTCTAAAATTCTAAAGCCTTTAACCAAGTTGCTTGAGAAAGATATGCCTTTTGTTTTCACTAAGGAGTGTTTATATGTATTTAACACTCGAAAGAAAAATTGATTAATGCCCCAATAATGGTTGTCCCAGATTGGAATCTTCCATTTGAACTAATGTGTGATACTAGTGACTTTGCAGTTGGTCCGATCCTTGGACAAGCACAAAGATAAGCATTTTCAACCCATCTACTATGCTAGCAAAACTTTGACTAATGCACGGGAGAATTATAGTACTACATAAAAAGAATTGCTAGCCGTGGTTTTTGCGTTTGATAAATTTAGGCCTTATTTAATTCTCGTCCAAGGTAGTCTGTATAAATTGACCATTCTACATTGAGATATTTATTGAACAAGCCGGATGCTAAACCCATGTTGATTAGATGGATCTTGTTGTTGTAAGAATTTCATTTAAAAATCAAGGATAAAAAAGGAGCCGAGAACTTGGCAACAAATCACCTATTTCGACTAGAGAAACCTCATTTGGAAAAACTTGATGAAGAGGAAATCAATGATGCATTCCCGGAGGAGCACCTCTACAACATTACACGGGTAAGTAATCTTGAAAACCCTTTGTTTGCTACTTATCGGTAATTATTTAGCTACTAAGATCCTTCCTAAGGGACTCACTCATCGGTAAAAGAAGAGATTCTTTTCTAAGTTGAAGAATTACCTTTGGGATGATCCATAGTAGTTCAAGATTTATGCGGACTGATTATTATGAGATGTGTGTCCTACTCAAAGGGATGGAAAATCCTAGATCATTGCCATTCGGAATCCATCGATGGACATTACCATGCAAACAGAATAGCTCATAAAGTGCTTGAGTCGGGTTTTTATTGGCCTACATTGTTTTAGGATGCCCAAAGGTATGTGAAATCTTGTGATAATTGCCAACGATCGGGTAACATCTCTCGTTGTGATGAAATGCCCTAAAATTATATATTGGTATACGAAATTTTTGATATTTGAGGCATTGACTTCATGGGCCCTTTCCCCGGTTCGAATGGTAATAAATATATTCTTATTGCAATTAATTATATGTCTAAATGGGTTGAAGCTCGGGCTTTACCCACTAATGATGTGAGGGTAGTGGTAAAGTTTCTAAAAAAGCTATGTTCACGTGTTGGTTCACCTAAAGCAATTATAAGTGATAGGGGCATGTACTTTTGTAATACATAATTTTCTAGAGTGTTTATAAAGTATGGTGCTACACATAGAGTTGCGACCCCTTATCATCCACAAACTAATGGCCAAGCCGAAGTAGCTAATAGGGAACTAAAAAGATTCTAAAGTAAACCATAGACCACCACGGAAAGGATTGGTCAAAAAAGCTAGACGATGCTCTATGGGCTTATAAAACATCATACAAAACACCTATAAGCACCACACCTTATAGGTTAGTGTATGGTAAAGAATGTCATTTACTCGTGAAACTTGAACATAAAGCATACTTGGGCAATCAAGTCCGTTAATTTTAACCTTGATCTTACGAGTGAGAACGAGAAAACTTCAAATAAATGAGTTTAAGGAATGGTGCTTAGTAGCCTATGAGAATGCAAAGTCTGTATACGGAACGGGCCAAGCGAGTATCATGACCCCAATATTAAGCAAGCCAAACTACTCAAGTATGAAGATCAAGTACTCTTGTATAACTCTCGACTTTGATTATTTTTTGGTAAGCTTAAATCTCGGCTGGTCGGGACCATTCATGGTAAGACAAGTCTTTCCCTATGGCACCATAGAAATAACACATCCGGATAAAGGTACATTTAGGGTAAATGGTCATCGATTGAAGTTATACCTTGAAGGGGACATTGATAACCTTGATAGAGAGGAATTCAATCTCCGACCCATAGAACCATGAATTTGAAGTTCGTTAAGCTAATGACGTTAAAGAAGCGCTTTTTGGGAGGCAACCCATGTTTATTATTTATTTATTGTTTGTTTGTTTGTAATTTTTCCCTTGTTATTGGAGTTCTTTTACAATTTTTGTTAAAAATAAAAAATAAAAAATAATCTTTCCGAGCATTACACGGGGGAGGACATAGATGTGTCCACACACGTGTAACAAGCTGCCTTTTTATCTAAATTATAGAGAGTTCCATAGGGTAGGACACGACCGTGTCCACTCCTATGTAACATGCTACCCTTTGTTTTAATCATAGAGAGTTACACAAGCTAGGACACGGTTGTGTCCATTCCCATGTAACAAGTTGGCCTTCATTTTTAATCATAGAGAGTTACACGGGCCGGGACACGACTATGTACATGCTCGTGTAACAAGTCGATTATGTTCTCTATACTTAATCGGAAAGACACGAGCATAAGACATGCCCCTATTGTGACCCGTGTATTTCTATCTTGAAATACACGAGTCGAAAACCCACCTCGTGTCTCATTTTTCAAACTCATGTTTTTGAAACCCCAACCCTTCCCATGTCTCTTCCCTCTCATCGTCGCCACTAACCTTTTACGTCGGCCACTAGCGTCTACGATGTGACATAGCCACCACCTTTTTCGACATCTCCGGCTACTACTACTCACTTCTCTTTTTGTATTCTCCCTTCAAAGGCATGAATCGGGTTTGATATTTGAATTCTTTAATTTTAGTGTTGAATCATAATGGGTCTTCATAATTTGTTTGCCTATATTTAGTTTTGGTGCTGAAATTGAGAGAACTACTAGCCATTTGTGTGTTATTTCATTCTTCATTTCTTAGTTATGGCTACCACTAGTATTGGGGTTCATCTCCTGCAATTACCTCTAAATTGTAATGGCGAGATTACATGTGTTGAAGTTGGTTTTGAGCATGTATGTATACGCATTGGTATTGCATTATTGTTGTTATTGAACTATACTTTAGCCAATACTTTTAAGTGGTTATGACTTTGCATAATTCTTTGAATTGGTTATGCTTAATACTTGTGTATACCACCTTGTTTGATAAATTGCCTATGAGAGTGATGAGCACAAGTGCTAAGGATTTAATCCTTGATACTTCCATTGGTTATTTGTGGGTTGAATCAATTATCTTTCTAACTCTCTTTGTTGTTAGAAATTATCGATTTGATTCAAATCTAAATTTCGATAGGA
The DNA here is from genome assembly GCA_963924115.1 of Dovyalis caffra. Lineage (NCBI taxonomy): Eukaryota > Viridiplantae > Streptophyta > Magnoliopsida > Malpighiales > Salicaceae > Dovyalis > Dovyalis caffra. The sequence continues at coordinate 816,315 of CAWUPB010000030.1, forward strand.
CGATTGCATATAGTTTGGATGATTTTTGAATGATGAATAGAGTACAAGGCACATAACATGTTTGATATAATGCTTGCGAAAAAGCGTTCTCGAAATTCATAGACTAATACTTTGGGATTTTTTATTTTGTATAAATTTCTTGTTACATCTTGATTTATTCTTTGAACCGGAACTACAAAAGCGAGAGGATGAAGCTCCCTACAAAGAAGAAGCGACAAGATGAGAGCTCATCTAGTCGTTCCCCGAGACCGATACAACAACGGTAGCAACCACCCCGACGACCACTTAGGTGGTCGATGCTCCATTTCTCTAGAGAAGAAAGAGATCGATATGAGTTGCTATATGAGAAACCTTTTCAAAGCTACGGATCTATAGATTGAGGCACTCTACAATCCCTAGGATTGACCATGAGGTCCGAGGTCTAATCTCTACCGGTGGTTGGGATGCATTCTTTGGGATTCAACCTATTTCTTATCGAGAGTTGACATTAGAAGTGCTTTCAACCTTTATATTATGGGGTCCGCTTCGGGGCATGAATATTGATGATGTGCTCCGGTTCAAGTTAAATGGAGAGCCGATACGGATGAGTTACGATACTTTCTCCATTAACATGAACATTTACTCTCAAGAGTTTGTCATAAACCCAAAGTACAATGAGTTAAAGATAAAATTACCACGGAACATCGGTTATCAAGATTACTCGGAGACGCATTAGTCATGAGTCGTCCTACGACCCTAGTAGATCAAATAGCACTACACTTGCGATCGCTTGCTTTGAGATATATCCACCGATTATTATCCCAAACACTTAATGCTATTGAGGACAATCCAGGAGTAGTGAGTATGAAAGATTTACTATGCCTTTACGGTATGACAAAGCACTACCCCATCCATATTGGGTTCTTTCGGCTAATTCTATTAGGGCATAAGCGAAGAATAAAAAACCCAAGGCACTATACGCGAGGCATTACATCACATAATTAGTTAGGGGTATGGGTCCTATTCCACCGAGTATCGGGCATGCAAGAGATGCATCGGATGGAGGCCACTCGACATGAGAGCACTTCAAAGCATGGGTATGGTCGAGAACCGTCGGCGACCACGGGGGACATATTATACACTAGTAGGCACCCCAAAGACAACCATAGCTAATGCGGAATAGAGAGATTACCTTGATCGGCAGAAGGCACATGCACCACTTCGGGACCCACCAACACCACCAGCTACATCTTAGCGAGGCGAGCGGATATAGCTTAGATAACTACGATGTAGAGGGAGCACGGTGCTCATTTGATGAGGATGGAGAGGTGTATGGAGCGTCTACTTGATTTATTCAAAATTCTATTCCTTGATGAGAGTCATGTACCTCATACACCTCATGATACCCTAGTTGATGTAGCACCTATTATGAACTTGCGGCCAGTTACGACACCACAACAATCTTTAGATGATACGAGCCTACGGCGCCATGATCGTTTCTTAATGGCCTACTTTTGTCATATCTTTTGGGTTCATAGTAGCGAGGGGCTAACCCTACTAAGCTGATATTATTTTATCTTTTCGTTGTGATGTAGTTCAAACCATAGTTTTTGTAGACTTTGTTATTTCTTTTTTATGTTTTATTGTCGTTTTTTTCTTTTTATTTCATTTCTCTTTCTCTTTTTAGTTTCTTTTGCAAGGCTATGTGTGAAGCTGGATGGAATTCATACCAACTATCGGCATTGTGCTCTTTTGCTGTGCCTAGGAGTGACAATATCCGGCCTATGATGGGAATGCATAGTCGTTTGCATGCATAAAGTGATGATTAATGTGCTTTAACTTGAACTTAACTTTTGAAGTTTTGAAGCATGATTGTGTGTTGAGCCATAGACTATATATTGAGCACTTATCGGTGTGTCTTGTTGAAATTATGAATGAAAACTTATGCTTACTTCATAATCTGTATGATGAGACCGAAACTTTACCTTTAGGGCGGTTATGTTTCGAGTACATGTAAGAAGTCTAAATGTTAATGCTTAAATGAATACATGTGACTCCTCAATTGTTGAACCTAAACCGGGATAGTTGAATGTGTCTTTCAAAAAAAAAAAAACTACTCCAATGTCTTATAGGAAGATATGAGTATGCAAAGTACCCGAAAAGAGATTCTCCAAGCAACCGAGGGCAATCACCAAAAGTGAGGGGCCTTCGCATCTATAAAGAGGATTTACCTTGAAGGTGAAAACCAAATAAGTGTAAATCTACACATTAAGGAAGGCCATTAATTCACTAGCGAGTTTGTAGCAATCAAGTGGGTGAAAAAAAAATTGAGATGGAGCGTAAAACGCACTTAATGTCACTAATCAATAAATAAATGCTTGAAGTGATAAATCTATTATAATCTTTACGTGTATGATAAACATAACTATCTTATAGTTACGATTCCAAATTTGTTATATGGATTGGTGATGGTAACATAGTTGATTTCATACTATCAATATGTACATATTGATACACACACGCACTGGTCTTGGCTTGACTCATAAGTATGCTTGAACTTTCCGTTTAAATGATTTGGAAGTCTAAGTACATTTAATTGTTATGTTTTACATCTATCTCGCTATCCCCGAGGCCAATTCTTAATTGTTACAAGTCTAGGCAAAATGAACACACCTTCATCTGTTTTTTTTACTAGTTATCAAATTATTTGCTTGAGGACAAGCAAAAGCTTTAGTGTGGGTAAGTTTGATAAGTGCCATTTATGCATATTTTAAGTGTCAAATTTCTAATATTTTAATTGTCTTTGGTGAAATTTTGGCACTTACCTTGCTTAAAGTGTGTTTCTCGGGCCATGCTATGTTATTTTAGTGAAAAGGAATAGAAACCAAGCAAGAATGGAGCAAAAATTGGTAAATTCGAGTGACCGAGTGAATTACACGACCAAAGACACACTCGTGTAATAGGCCGTGTAACTGTTCGATTAAAGAAAAATGAAATTTTGCATTACACGGGCAAAGACACAACCGTGTACTAGGCACGTGTAACTCGTCGATTCAAGAAAAATGAAATTTCGTATTACACGGGTAGAGTCATGACCGTGTAATAGGTTGTGTCTTATAGAACGTGTAATTTTTCTCATATTTAAGCTGAAACACGACCTAGGGTTGAGGAGCCAACGAAGGAAGACAAAAATCGACTTAGAAGCACGAGAAAAGGGGGTTTTCAAGCAAGATAACGCCATTGGAGTAGATTCCCATCGATTCTCGAGGAGATTGCATTAAGAGCAAAGGGGTGATAATGTTTTCCCTTAATTTTTATTATTCTCTAGTCAAGATTTATGTATTCTTCACTTTGACCATGAACTAAATTATATTGGTACCTAGATACGATGAAACCTAAGATTGACTATATGATCTAATATCTTTATTCAATTCAATCTTTATGTTCATTGTGATTCGGTTATGTTGTAATTATTATTTAATTAAATTAGCATATGCTAGCGTGTTGATTCATACCGATTTCATACTCGTGAGATTGAAAAAATCCCGAGTGTGATTAGATCAACCATAAGCGAAAAGAGTTGCATGCAATCCTAGAGATAGGATGATATAAATCTTTCGGATTAGAGTCAAATCTAATAATGGAATACGTAGAATGAATTAATGCGACCCTAGAGGTGTTAATTAGAAAGAGATTTCGATTAATCAACTTGGGATTAGGTGTTAGCTAACTTGAGAAAGTAGTTAGGATAATTCGGGAATTCCTACGGTCCGATGAACATAAAGAATGATTGAATGAATGATATTGCGATTACATAAAAGGTCTTAGGAGGATTTGCTATCTAGGTGCTGCCTTTACCATTGATTGTTCGATTAGCTATTTTCGTTATTCTTGTTGCATTTTTGTGATCTCGCTTTAGTTACTATTTTTTTAATTATTTGCTATCATTATACTTTGTCGGTTAGATAATAAAAAGAGGGTGATTAATAGTACTCATAGTCTCTATGGAATCGACACTCGATACTCTATCAACTCGTACTATAGAATGATAGGTGCACTTGCCTAAAGTCTATAGGTTAGAAGACGGGCCTATTAGTGGTATCTTCTCTAAATCTAGAGGTGGGTCAACCCTTTATTGCCTTAAAAGTGTCATTCATTATACACATACTCGATCCTCGGATTATGGCCCCAATGCCATCATTCTTAATTCCTCATCAAGATAATATTACCATAAATCTAACCGAGTATACCAATGCTCGAAGGCATGTCTAAGTTAGTTCTCCCAAAAGCTCATACTCCTACTTTTTTCATTGTAGCATACTCTACAAGCTCAAACAGATCCTTATTGTTAATCTAACTACCGATGATGTGGGCATAGGTAAGATGACCTTGGAATTTGAGATAGAGAAGTTCACTACCATTGAAAAGTATAGAGAAGTTCGTTGTCATTGAAAAACAATTTAGAGCTACAAAGGGAGTAGAATAACCCTCTCTTAAAAATAGATAGATGTTGATACCAAATGTGATGATTTTGAAGAAGTTTTAAGTGCTAGAATTTGTAAAATATACTAGTAAACAATACGTAAGAACCTATCTTAGTGTTTACTTGAATAAGATGGCTAAAGTTACTTATGATGAAACACTTTTAATTCACTTCTTCCTAAAAAGTTTGGAGGCTTCAAATCTTAGTTGGTTTAATGGCTTAGACAAAACAAAGATCAATAGGTTGACGGATTTGGTTAAGGTTTTTATAAAGCAATATAAGTTTCATTTAGAAGTGACTCATGAGCGAGTCTAACTTATAGTCCATGAAAAAAGATGCGAAAAAGTTAATGAGAGAGTATGCTTAAAAATGATGAGAAACTACTTTTAGAATTTGACCCCCATTACAGGAAAAAAAATTGATCATACTATTCATAAATAACTTTAAGGCATCATATTATGATTATCTACTAAATAATAGGTCTAATAAGTTTATAGAGATAATATAGTGAACCAAATTGAATAAGCACTTAACGTTAGTAGAGTGGTTGATCTATATGAATCAAGCTCTTAGAAGAGTAGCTTTAGCAAAAAGAAAGACAAGGGTATGCATAAAATTAAATCACCTACGTTTTGTTCAAGAGCTTGATGGAAAGTTGGTTGGAATGCCAACAACCAATCCTTTTCATAAGACTATATGTCCAATTTCGTAGTCATTCCTAAGAATCCTTTATCCTTTTGGCAATTTAATAATCAACAAGGGTCATTTAATCAAAATAATCAAAGAAACCCCGAACGTGGAGAACTTAAAAATATCCTACTCGCCTCTTTCCATTTCTCTTAGATATCTCTTCAAGTATCTTGTGACCATTGATCAAGTGACTCTAGTGACTCCAATGACCCTTACTCCATTACAATCTCCATACCCATGATTGTATAATCCTAATGAAGTATACCAACACCATAACAGGGCACTTAATCATAAATTTAAAAACTATATTAGTTCTAATAGAAAGGTTCGATCCCCGATTGATCAAGGATGATTTTATTCATGGAAACTTTAAATTCTCTAAACGTGAATACTAATCTCTTATCAAATCATGCTACTACTAGAAGAGTAAACACAATGCCTTTAGATGATGTGATGTATGACAAAAAGAGGTTAATGTTAAATATCTTAATGTCTAGTTTGTTTGACATGATGAATGCTAATGGTTTTGACATAAGGCCTACTCGAATCCCAAGCTTCTTTTTTTTTCCATGCAGAGCACTTTTGTAAATTCCACAAAGAAAAGGATATGATATTGATAATTATTATGAATTCCATTAGATGATTCAATCCATATTGATAATGGGAACCTTAAAGTTAGAAAGAAAGATATAAAGTCCGAGATGCACATGCTCTCCTTAAACCATGAGTTTGAGTGATCCGAACTTGTTAGATATGAGTTAAATGGAGTAAGGCCTATGAAGCTAATTTTTAAAACTCACGCTTTTAAAAATACTAATTACCTTACTATCCCTTATAATTATGGATATTCTCATTTGGAGGGTAAGCCACAAACTTTGATGATGATTTCCTCTAATGACATAATTGATATAAGGGGAGTTACATGTATAGAAAAGTGCTTTATCCCTAAGGAGTTGAGAGTAGTAAAGGATAAAAGTGTTAAGTCCACTTCTTTAAATGTCGAAGTGAATAAACTCATGGATGATGAGAAAGCTATGAAATTTCTAAAATTGATGAAGCATAGTAAGTATAGTGTGGTAGACAAATTGAATAAGACCTTTACTCATTTTCTACTATCATTGATACTTAGTTCAAAGCCTCATTAAAAAGCACTTCAAAAATTTCTTAATGAGGTGTATGTTTAGTAAGATATCTCTTATGAATCAATAAAACATATGATGGATAGAGTGCAAACTACTAATTATTTATTCTTCACAATAGATGAGTTAGGACTTGAAAGCACTACTCATAACAAAACCTCATACATCACTATCAAATGTAAGGATTACATGATAGATAAAGTATTGATTGATAATGAGTCTACTCTCAATGTATTATCCAAGTATCTATTAGATTGTGTACTAGTTGATCCCTCATATATGAGGCCAAGCAAGATGATGCCATAGACTTATAATGTTACACCTCAATAGGTTATGGGTGATATTGTTATTGACCTCGACATTAGACTATACTAATTCCAAATCAATTTAGAAGTGATTATATTTAGCCAACCTATAGTATATTATTGGGAAAGCCTTAGATTCACTCTACTAGAGTTATTAAATCCTCGTTTCACCAAAGACTAAAATACATAGATGAAGAAAGGTTAGTTATTATAAAAGCTAAAGAGGTCATAGCTATGACTAGAATGTATCGAGTTCCATACTTTGAGGTAGAGGGAACTTATGATGAAAACTTGCATGCTTTCAAAGAGGTTAATGTTGACTTAGTTTCTAAGAATTCTGAAATGAGAAAGCTTAGGCTATGAATTGTTGTGAAGGTGACACTTAAATACATTATGAAATATGGATTTATACGATTTTACATGGAGATTTCTTGAAAGGTTTAATTTCATGAAATTGGGGAATGTTAACCAATATTTTGGGTTCGATTTCAAGATATCTAAAAAAAAAATCAAAAAATGGCTAAATAGAAACATAAGGAAAAAAATAACTCTTATTAAAGGGTGAGATCCCAATGATGAAAAGATTGACGTTCTTCATATTTGTATTACCTTCTTAAAACCTTACTATATGGAATTTGTTAATTATGAGGATTTGATTTTAGGTTGTATGTTCAATGATATGATGGTAAACACCCTAGGGGTAGTAAAGGCTAATGGCAAAGATTAAAATATGCCATCAAAATCATCATTAGTTAGCTTAGGTGAGGTGAACTTTTTATAACTCACGATCGAGCATACTAGAGGAAATTTTTATATTGATCAACTTGTTTGGTAGTATGGAAAGAATGAGACGCTTGGCTAACTAGTTTGATGAGAAAGCTTATGTCATTTATAAAGGCAAGTAAATATCTTTATCCAACTTTTTTTTTATCCTTTTAGTTAAATTTTGGCTTAAACCTTGGAAAAGAACTCTTGATATGGAGCCTTATCATATTTATAAATAATGTTAATACATTAGGTTAAATTATGAGAATAGTCCATTAAACCATATAAAGAGAAGTAAGAAGTGATAAATATTTGAACTAAGGAGAGTAAATGAGAGTTGAAAATTAAAATCTTAATAGAGGATGTCGAAAAGAAGAGTCCGATCTTCCTTCTAAGAAAAATGATGATGTGTTTGCATGGTCATATGCTGATATGTTGAGGTTGAGCATTGAAATAGTGGAGCATAGATTGCCATTAATTCCCAAGTGTTAGTAAGTAAACCATAAATTGAGAAGAAAGAGGCAAGATATTCTACATAAGTTAAAAGACAAGATAAAGAAGTAGTGGGGTACTGAATTCTTTAAGGTTGTTGAACAATTTCAATGGTTGTCAAACATAGTTATGGTCGACAAAAAAGATGATAGAATCCGAATGTGTGTAGATTTTTGTGATGAATAAAGGTAGTTCAAAAAATGACTTTTTACTAATGCACATTGACATCTTGTAGAAAACAAAACAAGAATGGAACCTATTCATTCATAGATGGATTTTTGAGATATAATGAGATCAAGATGGCTATAGGGGATAAGGAGAAAATTACTTTTAACATACCTTGGGGAACGTTCGATTACAAAGTTATACATTTTAGTTTGAAAAATGTTGGGGCTACCTATCAAAGAGTCATGGCTACATTATTTCATGATATGATGCATAAACAAGTTGAGGTATATGTGGATGATATGATTACAAAGTCCGGAGATGGTGACGATCATACTCTAATTATGAGAAGGCTATTTAAAAGGTTGAGAAAAATATCGGTTGAGATTGAATCTATCAAATTATACATTCAGCAAAACGTTGGGGAAGTTGTTCAAATTTATGGTAGGTAATAAAGCAATCGAGGTGGATCCCGATAAAATCAATGTCATTTAGAGTATGTCGGCTCCATCAATTAAGAAAGAAGTCAAAAGTTTCTTAGGTCATTTGAATTACATCATTCGCTTTATTTCACAACTAACAACCATGTATAAATAGATTTTTTTAGTTGCTACGCAAGAAGAATCCTAGTAAATGGGAGACAAGTGCCAAGAAGCCTTTGACAAAATCAAACAATACTTATACAAACAACCATTGTTGGTGCTATTAGTACCAAGAAGACTTTTAATTTTGTATTTAACGATAATAGAAGTAGTTGTGGAAAGTATCCTATGTCAATATGATGCGTCTAGAAAGAAAGAACAAGCTATTTATGATTTGAGGAAAAAAATTCATCGATTGTGAGTCTAGATATAGCATGCTTGAGAAAATAGATTATGGTTTGGCATAGTGTGCATGATGACTTCGACAATACCTGCTCTATTACACCACTTAGCTAATTTCGAAGATGGATCTACTCAAGTATATCTTTAAAAAGTCATACATGTCTATTCAAATTATGAATGGAAAATTACAAAATGGTAAGTCACATTGTCCAAATATGATATTATTTATATAACAAGAAAAACTATAAAAAGAAACACAATAGCCAATCACATGGTGAATAACGTAATTGATGACTACAAGCTTTTAAAATTTGAAATCCTAATGAATTAGTCATGGTGATGGAAGAAAAACTTAAGTTGATTAGTGATATGTGGACTTTATATTTTGATGGAGTAGTTAATATGTCTAGAAATGATATTGGATCAGTCCCGATTTCACTAAATGGGAAAAAAATTTCAATGGTTGTCATGTTACAATTTGAATGCACTGAATAGCATAGCAGAATATGAAAGATTTATGAATAGCCTAGAAGCGACCATATAGATGAAAAATTAACAAGCTTAATGTATATGATGATTTATTATTATTATTATTATTATTATTTGCTAATAATCAATAAAGTGAAAGGAGAATGGAAGATAAAAGATGAAAAATTGAAGCCATATCAAGAATACTTGATTAAGTTAGCAATGCAATTTGAAAAAAAAATTCAATCATTTGAGTAAAGAGAAAAATCATTTTGTGATGCACTAGCTACCCTTCCTTCAATGATTGAGATTGAATGTGATGTAAAGATCCAACCAATATATATTGAAACCAAGAATCTTTCGGTATAACATTGTTTTCTTATTGAAGATGAACAGGATGGAAAGTCGTGGTATTATGATATCGATTAGTTCATTAAAAGTTACAAATATCCGTTGAGTGCTTCTAAGACTAATAGAAAGATACTCGGAAGATTAGCAATGGATTTTTACCTTAGTAGTGAGGTTCTATACGAAATAAGTTTAGACAATTCTTTATTGAGATGTTTATATGTAGTGGAAACAAAGAAGACCATAAAACAAATCTACATTACACATGCTAATGAACATATGATGACTCGACAAATTCGGTGGGTGATTATTTTTAGATCACCATGAAAAAGGCTACATTGATTATGTACGTAAATGTCATAAATTTTAGATTTATATAGACTCAATAAATACTTCTCTAGAACCACTTCGAACATGGTATCACCTTGTTCATTTATGATGTGTCACATGGATGTGGTTGGGCTAATAAATCCTAAAGCAAGTAATTGACATTGTTTCATCCTTATAGTGATTGATTACTTTATTAGATAGGTTAGAGTTGCTTCTTTTGCATACGTGACTCAAAAGGTGGTACATTGTTTTGTTAAACAAGAAATCATCTATACATATGGCTCTTTAGAAACACTAATAATAGTTAATGCTCATAACTTTAATGGAAATTTGATGATAGATTTGTGCTAACATTGGAAGATTAAACATTGTAACTTTTTTTCATATAGGCCTAAGATGAATGGAGCCATGAAAGCTACAAATAAGAATCGAAGAAAATTATACAAACAATAGTGGTGAGATATAAATATTGGCATGAGATGTTACCATTCTCACTACATACCTATCGAATAGTCGTTAGAACTTTAATTAAGATAACCTTTTATTCTCTATAATATAGGATGGAAGTTGTGATGCCTTTAGAAGTAAAGATACCGAGTTATAGGGGTTTTGCAAAAGGAAAAATTAGAAGAATCAAAATGAGCAAATATTCTATATGAACAACTAAACTTAACAAGTGGAAGCGACTTGTAGCTATTTTTCATGCACAATTGTATCATCAAAGGATGGCAAAGGTATATGATAAGAAAATACATCGGAGAAGTTTTCGGAAGCGGAACTCGTGTTGAAAAGTTCTTACAAATCTCAAGGGTAAATCCAAGTAAATGGACACATAACTATAAAGGTCCATATGTAGTGAAGAAGGCATTCTCGGGGAGCTATTATTCTAATGAACATGGATGGTGCTAAATTGCCAAAATTTACAAACTATGATGCTATGAAGAAGTATTATACATGAAATTATAATTTAGCTTATCCAAATTAATACATAGAATCGGCTAATCATTTTTATGTAAAAGCATTTTCTTTTATTCTTGATTTCTTTGATTGTCTCTCATGATTAAATACATAATTTTGTTTACTCTTAAAAGTACCATTTTTTTTAACGTAGTTAGTCCCTAATAGCCTTTTCTTTCATCCTCTGTATAAACACATATGCTTATTATTCATAAAACATGGTAAAATTATAAAATCTTAGATAATTGCATAATAAAGGTTTTTATCAAGGCTTGTTAAATGATAAGACAATCCTAATTAGAGCTTCTAAAAGAAAGAATCATGGAGTATCATAAACAACTCGATAAAAATAAGACAAAAAGGAATTATGTAAGCAATAAGTCCGTATGCTAAAAAAGCAAAATCTCAAGATGAGAAGGGATAATATTCTACCATACAATTAAAAAAGTTGATTGGATGATGTTAGTATAATTTGATAGCCCATAATAAATGATAGCAATGAAATGAGCAAATAAGCCAACTTTGGAAAAATAGTAAGCCGTGAAACTCAACATCCAACAAGAGAAAATAAGTTTGGATTATTATGACTTATATTCTCACAAAAATGATAACGTACAAATTATGAATTATGAATGCATATCAAATGATATAATCTTTTTGTCTAGTTTTGTTATGTGACCTATAAATAAGGAAAAACTACCCTAAACAACAAACCATTAAGATAGGTCACCCTGAATAACGGACTATAACAACATGTCATCTTGAACAACGGACTACGAGAACAAGTCATCCTAAACACTAGACCATTTGGAAAGGTCTCCTTAAAAAGGTTATACCTTCTCTCCTCTACTAAGGCTATGTTTGTTTCGAAGAAAATAAGTTCTAGAAAGTACTTGTTTTCTCCATTTTCTTTCATTTTTTGATATTTGTTTTGTGTTTAAGAAAAACGTCAACGAAATTTGATTTTCGAGTCAACGGAATTTGATAAGCTATTTTTGAAAAAGTGTTTTTCCAATTAAAAAAACAAAGAGATATTTTCTCTTTCTCTCACGAGTTGTCTTTCTCTCACATTACTCATCTCTCTCGATATATATTTTAATAATTTTTTTCTATCTCCTTTTTTATTTAAAATATATCAAATTAATTTTTAATTATTTCTCATTAATTATTATTAATTATTTAATTATTTTTTTCTATTTCTACTAAAATTTGATTTTTTTGATTTATAAATACATTAAATATTCTTCAAAAAAATTTACACTTTAAAATTATTTTTATAATAAATATTTCAATAATTTACCTCTATTTTTTTTACCATCCCAAACACAACCCAAACTATACTTAAATGATTGAAAATGACTATTACAAGACTGCAATCATTTTTGAAAATTTTGAAACTAATTAATTCATTAATAAATATATTATTTTTTCAATACTATTCATTTACAACTAAATTAATAATTTGTGACTAATTTTAATTAGTTGTAAAATTTTGTTAGTAATTATAGTCAATAATTAGTTACAAATTATTTCAATATTAATCTTTTGAAACCAAATGAATAATTATCTACAAATAATAACTAATAATTTGTAAAAATATTTTTTAGACTAAATTATCAGTTCAACTTTAAAAACAAAAAAAACAATTCTTAATTAAGTTACCAAAATAATAATGTTAAGAATACGTAGAAATTGTTTTTACTAAATATGAATATTGACTTAATTTTATCTCAAGTACTTTTGATGAATTGATTTGATAGTTAAAAATATACATTTTATTTTTAAATTTAAATCTTAAAGTCAATATTTATAAAAAAAAATTATAAATTTTTTTTTAATGTATCATATATTATAAGATTATGAATATGCCTTGTTGAATTTTTCTCAAAACTCATTGATATAACAACTATATTTTGTTTTTGTATTTCAATTTTTCCCTTCTTTTTTTTTTTTTTTTTTTGGTTGTAGTATCGCAACAATTGAAAACAAATTAACCTACAACACGTTAGACTCGGTTTTGAAAGCAAACCTGCTACAACTTGGAAACAAAATTTGAAAACCAATCTATATAGGATAAAAATAAGCATGCAACAAGTTTGAAATAGTTTTCGAACCAAACTCGTAATGAGCGAAAACAACCGCATAAGGAGTTAGAAATTGTTTTGAAACAAAACCGCAATGGATAAAAGTAAACTTGAAATAAACTAGAAAACAGTTTTAGAACCAAACTCAAAATGAGTGAAAACAAACCAGCGATGAGCTAGACTTGATTTTCGAAACAAATCCATAACGGGTTAGATAGGATGTTGAAAATGAATTTGTATTGGATAAAAATAAGCTTGCAACAAGCTAGATATAGTTTTAGAACTAAACTCACAACCAAAAACAAACCAACTATGGGTTAAAAATCAATTTTGAAAATGCATTCACAATGAGTGAGAATGGATTTTGAGAATACACTTGCAACAAGTGAGGATCGATTTTAAAAGTAATCCCGCAATCGGTAATGACCGATTGTAAAATAAACCTAAAAAAGATTATGGTTGATTTTTAAATGAGCCCAAAACTGGTTATGATCATATTAACAAACTCAAAATAAGCAAGAATTACCAATAGAGGTGACATTCATATCAATTGAAATTTAAAAAAAAGGATTAAAAAGCAAGATCTATGAAAGACAACATCCATGAAAAGAATTATTTTGTCAAAAATATGATTAGACATAAGGTTTTTAAAATGATTCAAATTACACACATTCATAACAAACGAAACAAGTTTTTTTAACATGATTATGAAAACAAAATCCATGCTAATCCATCAAAAATCACATAAAGATAGCATAAATCAAGTCAAATCTACACCGAGATCAAACCATTACGTCTTGGATAGACCAATAGCACAAGATCTCATTCTTGTCCTTCCAATTCCATGGTAGAGTATCAAACACCATTCTTATTTCACCTAAAGAATACTCCTCAATTGCTTCATACCTCGAGGGTGTCACACACTAGTGTGATTTAAAACTTCAATCGTACTCAAAATTGAGCAATAATTAATAAAATTACTCAAAATAAGTTAAAACCCTAAAGAAATGATAAAATTACTCTTAACTACTTTGATGAGCTTCGATATGTGATGTGGTGGATCAGAAGCTCACATTCTTTTCAATTTGTCGATGAAGGTTGTGAAAGTCACAGCTAGCAAGAGAGATTGAGGCTTAAGAACAAGCTAACAATATTGTAGAAACCTCGCCGTCGTTGATATGGCAATTGTTGGCACCGGTGGGCTATGTTTTTGGAAGCATGGAAAGGTTAAGGAGATGCTCGGTGACCACTACCAAATGAGGATGAAAGAGGAGTCATCGATGGCTTTGGTCGATAACTATTGAAATGTAAGTTTTGGCTTGTTGACGCTTTTATGATGTTGTTTTTGAAGAATGAGATAGAGGTTGACTCGGTGGGAAGAGAAAATGGCAAGACGTAAATGGTGGAGGTAGTGTCATTTAGTCGGGGAGAGAGAAAAGCGAGAAACAAGGAGAGAGAAAAATGGTTTTCCTTTTTTCTTTTAGGCTTCGTTTGTTTGACGGAAAACAACTTCTATAGAAAAATCAATTCTCGAAGAAAATATTTTTTAAGAAATTGTTTTTCAAGAAAATATTTTCTCGCCGTTTAGCAATTATATGAAAAAGCTGCTGAAAATATATTCCCGCATTTGTTTAATACGGAAAATTAAAATATAAAAACAAGTATGTGATTGTTACATCAACAAGTTTTGAGAAAATTTCCAAAATACATATTCGCAATTTCACACTATAAAATATATTTAGAAAATTTTAATAAATTTTCATAAATATTGACTCTAAAATTTTAATTCAAAAAATAAAATATATTTTTTTAACCATCAAACTAGTTCATCAAATTACTTATGACAAATCAAGTCAATATTCATATTTAGTTAAAAAAAAAAAATCTAGGTAATCCTAGCATTGTTATTTTGATAACTCAATTACAATTTATATATATATATATGAACAAATAAGTTTATAAATTATTAGTTATCATTTGTAACTAATTATTCACTACAATTATCAAAAAAATTTACAACTAATTAAAATTAGAAATTATTGATTTAGTTGTAAATGAATAGTGTTGAAAAAATAATGTATTTATTAATGAATTAATTAATTTCAAATTTTTTACAAAAAATTAGAGTCTTTTAATAATAATTTCCAATCATTTAAGTATAGTTTAGATGATTTTTGAGATAATAGTAAAAAAAAAAAAAGAGATAAATTATTAAAATATTTATCATAAAAATAATTTTAATGTGTAAAAATGGTTTTTAAGAATATTTAATGTATCTATTAATAAAAAAAAACAAATATTAGTAGAAATAAAGAAAAAATAATTAAATAATTGATAAGGAATATTTAAAAATTAATTTGATATATATATATATATATATATATATATATATATATATATATATATATATATATATATATATATATATATATTAAAAAAATGAGATAAAAATTGTTAAAATATATCGAGAGAGAGGTAAGTAACCCGAGAACGAGACAACTCATGAGAAGGAAAATGTTTTCCTCTTTTTAACTGGGAAAAACATTTTTTCAAAAATATTCAATCATTTTTCATTGATCGAAAATCATTTTCCGTTGACTTTGTTCCTAAACGCAAAACAAACACTGAAAAATGAAAAAAAACAATTTCCTTATCCTCCAGACAAACACAGCCTAATATTCTATGTGTTTTGACTTATGCATCCAGCTGGCTAATTAAAAGTGTTTTAGATGGATAGCTGAAGGAATAAGGCTATTCTTGCAAGGCTGGGATAAGGAGAAACGTTAGGAATAAAATCTTTAATTCAAACATCAACATCATTGTCTTTTTTAATTTTAATTTGCTTCTTTTTCAATTCTTTTGCTCTCATTTTTCTTTCTTTTGATTTTTGACTCGGCTCACTTGACTTTTCTCTTATTTTTTGCACTTGAAGCTCACAAACATTATTTAAAAACAGAAGAACACATAAAAATGGTCAACTTTTTTTTTAAAAAAAAGAAGAATCAAACAAAAAATAAAAAATTTGGGATTTTTGGATTGTTTTTGAAAATTTTCATGAAAATTAAGAGGTTAGACTTGGGTTATGATAGTGAAAGAATGAGAGAAAATTGGTAGGAGATTAGGATTATTTTATGCAAGTGGCTAGGATGGTAACAAATTTTCCAAACTCATTAATCAATGGGATATGTAAGGGTTTAAGATGGCGACACATGATGTAGTAAGTGAACATTTAAAAATAAATTATTAATATTAAGTCTCATTTTGACGTGCGTCAAATGTGATACTTATAAGCTGTTCTAAAATCTCCCTCTCCATCGAGTGGATAAGATGAGAATATTTTATGAAGATGTGAATTTTTTTTTCACTTTTCTCTTTTCTCTCTTTTTTTTTTTCTTTTTCCTCTTTTTTTTACCATGTTATTTAAGATTTTTTTTTCTCCATTTTTTCTCTT
The DNA here is from genome assembly GCA_963924115.1 of Dovyalis caffra. Lineage (NCBI taxonomy): Eukaryota > Viridiplantae > Streptophyta > Magnoliopsida > Malpighiales > Salicaceae > Dovyalis > Dovyalis caffra. The sequence continues at coordinate 832,795 of CAWUPB010000030.1, forward strand.
TTTCAATCTTCATGTTTTTATAAATGCTCTCTCTTTTCTAAAACCTTAAAAAAAAATGCTTAAAAATCAAATAAAATCATGAAATAAAATAAATTATAAAAGTGTAGTTTGTTTAGTTTTTTGGATTTTTTTTTTTTTTGCGAAATTTATATAAAATAGGACGAGGCCAAAAAAAAAAAAAAAAAAAAAAAAAAAAAAAACCGAGTGATGACAGTGATGCAAGCAAAGATAAATCACAAAAAATAAATTTTGAATGCTAAGAAACTTAAATCCTATTTTCCCACATATTTTTACAACCAGCACATCAGGATACCAAAAAATATAATGTTGCAATCTCGTCATTTTAAAATTTCTCATGTCAAATATCTTATATGCCACATATATGTCATCAAATTAGAAATATCTCTTATAAAAAGAATTAATTGATCCGTTTTTAAATATACAAACTAAGATAATAAAATAGAAAAATAATAAAAATAGAGGAACTAAATAATGCCATTATCTTTGGTTGAAAATAGAAAGGAAACCTTAATAGAGAAATCTTTGTCATAGGTTAATATATATCCATCTAATTTGTAATTGATCGTCTAATGCTTACATCTACAACGGCAAAACAAGTCACAATTTTCCCTAAAATTCAGTATTTGGCATCAAATCATAATAATTGTTTTCTCCCTCCGTTTTCTTAGTTTGTATAAATGAGAAGTTTCTTATGATTTATCATCAAAATTATCCTTTAAAGAAAATTAAAGTCTATTTTAACACTATGAATGGAACACTTAACGAATAGATGCAAATTAGATGGAATCAATTTTTTTTTTTTTTTTAAGAATTGACCTTCTTTTTTTTATTTGTTGTTGTTTTTATATACTTGTAAAATTGTTTGTTTCCAACCGATAATAGTGTGAGATTTTTTTTATAGGTATGGTGTAAGGTGAATTGATAGCAGAGTGAGAGGGTGTAGAGTAAGGTGGAGACTGACGAGTACGATGATTTGAATGAACAGAGTTAACTTAGCAAATTGCAAATTGTTATATGATAGACACTAGCAATAGGGGTGATTGTAGAATTGTGGGGAGTTGACGGTTGTGTTCTAAAAGAGTTACAGTAGATGTAAAGGTGGCTGAATAGGGTAACTTATAGTTGGATGGAGGCTATAAGTTGTGAAATAAGTGTAATAGGAGCTATGGGGTAATCTAAAAGAAATATTAGCACATGAATAACAAACATTGCAAACAAAGAAGGAAATGATAGTCGGAGAAGAAGAGAAGATAAGAAGGAATATTAGCACATGAATAATAAAAATAACAAACAAAAAAAGTAATGACGAATAAAGAAAAAGAGATGATAAGAAGAGAGGGTTAAGGAGGTAGAAAGATAGAATAAAATGAATAGTAACAGCAATGTAATAAGAAAAACAACTAATTGGTACACTTATGTAAAAAAAAAAATTAAAAGAAACATTGTTGCATGAATAAGGAAAGAAACAAGTGATAGGAAAAAATTTTATTTGTATTTTAGAGTTCTTGTAATTTTGAAACTATCACTGTTAAAGACTAGATGGAGGGTTAATGTACGAGGGGCTAAATAGACTAAAGTCTTGGACAAAAGCGATAAAATCCCAAGTTTCGAGACTAAATTGACAATAGAATAATATATAATTGCGTTGTCAGTCATACGTTGGTTATTTATTAAACCTCTACCACGTACTCTGCAGCGGATAGAAACTCGCAAAACCCTAACCCTTTTGTTTTCACCACTCAAGGGAAAAATAAAAATAATAATAAAAAATAATAAAAGAAAAGAAAGAGAAGAAAAGGAAAGCAAGACAAGGAGCGTAAAGACACTAGGGTTTTAGACAATCACCAACAGCAAAACAAAGGGTAGGAGAGAGGGAGAAAGAGAGTGAGGTTTAGGGTTTTGGTTGATAGAGAAAATGGTGGCTGACAACAAGGGTAAGAAGTTGAAGGTTGCGGAGAAAGGCGAGGAGGACAATAACCAAATCGATGAAGAACTCGTCCTCTCTATCGAGAAGCTCCAGGAGATCCAAGACGATCTCGAAAAGGTAGCCTAAATGCTGATATAAATGTTGCATTTTTTTGGGTATGTACTTTCAATGTCACAAATATTTGTATGAAATTTGAGAAAAAAATTTGGTCTGGTAGAAACCCAATTACTTTTTCTTAATGTTTTATACGCACACTGAAATTAGACTCGATTATTGATTTTTATTATTTGCCTATTCGTTCTGGGATTATGCTATCTAGATACCTTGATGTGCTGATTTGTCAAATGATTGCTTATCTTGTTTAATTCCTGTTATATAGCGATTCAGATGGGGCATGAATCTCTGGTTATGTGATGAAAAGTTCTTTCAGAAAACCAATAACTAATATAAGCTTAATAACAAAAAAATAAGAAGAATTATTTTTTCTCCAACTCAATAGCATTCAATCGGGAAGGAGGATTGTGTAAATCATGTTGGATACGTTGATCTTATTGCTTCTTTAGACGTTGAAACTTGAACCCTGCTTTGGCTATTTCTGTATATGTTTATAGATTAATGAAGAGGCAAGTGATAAGGTCTTGGAAGTAGAGCAAAAGTATAATGAGATACGCAGGCCAGTATATGAAAAGCGGAATGAGATCATTAAGTTGATTCCTGACTTCTGGTTGACTGCGGTTAGTGACCTGTTCTTATCAAAGTATATAGTTTGTCAACTGCTATTATACTATGCCCCTGCCTTCCCCAAAACAGAGTTCATCATTACACCTAATTGTTTATGGTTCTCTGCAGTTTCTAAGCCATCCTGCTCTTGGTACGCTTCTGAGCGACGAGGATCAAAAGGTTTGGTGTTTGTTCCTGTATTATCTGAAGATTAACTTGCATACTTGCGTTTGTTGTTTTTTGTTAACTGCTTGTCTGTGTAGTAAATTTGATTCCCTTCTCCTTGTATATTCTTTGTAGATATTGAAATATTTAAGTTCGCTGGAAGTGGAGGATTCAAAAGATGTCAAATCTGGTTATTCGATAACATTTGTAAGTTTATTGTCTGCCCCCTGCTTGGTTAGTTTTGCATGGATAACTGATTCTACTGTCTTTCCTTTACTTGAATGGTACTAATTGATATCTGGTTTTTGTTGAATTGATTGAGTAGTTCTTGATTCAGATTTTTTTTTTTAAATTATTTATTTATTTATTTTTTTTTTGGCAGAACTTTGAACCCAACCCTTACTTTGAAGAGACAAAGCTTACAAAATCTTTTGCCTTCCATGATGAAGGAACGACAGAGATTACTGCTACACCAATCAACTGGAAAGAGGGCATGGTAAATTCTTTGTTATTTCATGATATATAATGTGTCTAAATTGTGTATTCTGTTTTGTTTTTTGTTTAATTACATCTCTAAAATGTGAAGGGTCTACCAAATGGAGTTAGTCATGAAAAGAAAGGGAACAAGAGGCTTTTGGCTGATGAAAGGTTTATTTTCTCAACTTGTTTACTTTTTCTCCTATTTCCTTACTCTAAAGCCAGTTATCATGTTATGAAGGTCCTTTTTTTTAATCTTTAAAAATGTCATCTGTTCTAGTACCAAATAAGGGAAACATAAGAAAATCTCAGTGCAGAAGCAATATCTTCAATTTTTTTATCTCTTCTGAAACATGATTTATCGATTGATTGTTGCTGTCATTCTGCTCATTTTCTTCCTCAACCAACCAATGATATTTTTCTCTTTGATGAGTTTATGGTTGGTCAAATTTGATCTTTGTTTTAGTAATGATGTTATGTGATATGCTGTTTTCAGTTTCAAGTGGAATACAAGCCATGATTGCTGGATGTTTTGTATATCATTGATTCACTTTATTTTCATCTTTTATGGATACTGCCTATTGTTTTTCCAATCTGAATTTCACATTTGCACATGTTGTATTGTGTGCCTCACCTTCAAATTTACCTGCTTGGATGCAGCTTCTTTAGCTGGTTCAGCAACACTCAGCCAAAAGGCATGATTGATGAAATGCAGGATGAGGTAAGTTGAATCTGTAGCTGACAAAGTAGTAGAGCTTTTTTTATTTGTGGAAGCATTGTAGATTTTTTTTTCCTTTACAAAATAGTTTATTGAAGCTGCTACAATCTTATGCCAAAAAAAAAAAAACTGCAGGTTGCAGAGATCGTTAAGGAGGATTTATGGCCCAATCCACTCTCATATTTTAACACTGTAATTGATTTATCTGTTGTGATCTTTTCTTCCCTTTTTTTCTTGTAAATGAAGCTTAAAATCAAATGTAACTTCCTTAATTCTTCACTGTAGGATCCTGATGACGAGGACTTTGATGGGGATGATGTAGATGATGTGGTAAATGAATCCTCTTTTGTTGTTAATCTTATAATGTGCTTGCAGTTTTTCCTTCCATTCTATTTGAGGCATGGAGTTTTATTCATTATTTCATTGTTGGTTCTTGGAAAGTTCAGTCGGTGATTTTCTAGATTGCTTGTTGGATATGAAGATATTGAAACCAAAATAGATGGTGGATACTTGTGTTGCAGAAGTTTGAACTTAATAGAAAAGGCCTTTTAGCAGAACTTGATAGGAAATGATCATAAAAATTAAAAGATGGATATGAGACCTTTGACAAAATTGAAATAGCAGAAGAATCTGAAATCTGAATTGCTGCGGGAATTTGGTGTTCCATAGTGCTTGATGCAGGCCAACCAACTTTGTGCTTCAACAAATTCCAATCGTGTAAAACATATCTAGTTGAAGCTTTTTATGATCCTGTTGGAAAGAAGGTTGCTGGTGCAATCTTATTGTCAGTCTTCAGGTTTTTTTTTTTTTCATGCCCACACATATTAGGGATACAGTATTCTGTCCTAGTAATGACATTGTTTTATCTTTCTTTGCTAGAAAGCATCCTTTAAGATGTTTCAGTTTAGTTGCAGTTCTATTGACTGATTAAACAATGTATTTGAAGTTTCATTTGATAGATAATCTGCTGCTTTTGACAATAAAATTTAAGTTTTGTACTACAATATTAGGCCTGCTGTACTGAGTGAAAAACTTTGTTGGAACCTAGTAATAAGTCTTCCAAAGAGGATTTTTCAACTGTTATCTTATTTCCTGGGTTCTGCCTAATTGCAGGACAAGGATGGTGATGACTCTGAAGGGGAGGATGATGAGCAAGCGGAAGATGATGATGATGATGATGAAGAAGAAGAAGAAGATGACGACATAGCCAAATGATTCCTTCAGCCATTTACTTGTATCAGCTTTCCCTTTTTGGGTAACGCCTTGTGTAAAGTAGTCTAAAAGGATTGCTGGTATCATGTGCTGGGGTGGGTAACCCACACTATAACTTTTTATTGGTAGATTTCTCAACTATGTAGGCAACTGGCTGGTACCATGGTCAGTTAGTGCTTTTCTGACTTTGTCTTGTTTCAGGGCCTTCCTTTTTGTGTATGGGGTTATTTTTGTGTTTTCCTCCCTGAAATGCAGGTTTCTAGATGATGATGGTAGGTTGGCCATTTATAATGACTCTCTTTTCGATGAACTTCTCCAAGTCAAATGTAGAATATCTGTGGTGTAAAGCTATTTGAATATCCTGCATGCGCTTCTATAATAGAAAGCAAATGATGTGGGATCCTATATAATCTTATAATGCGGTTTGAACTTCATCATTGGCATCGTTAGAACTTTGTACAAAACTTTCTTTGTTAACTGTCATAATTTTGTAACACCAAGTCTAACACATGTAATCTGAACAAGCCTTAATTTCTCTTATTTCATCAGTAATTAGTGGAAAGGGCGAATTTGCCTGTTTCACAAAGTTTTGCACTCCCTGGTGTTTTTGTCAGGACCTGGTGGCTCCTTGACGATGGTGGTAACTTGTTATAGGAATAATGCTAATCTGGGTATGCCAGCATTATGGCGTCCTCGAGCTTTTCAAGCCTAAAAGATTCTCTTTCGAATTCCGATCTCACTTGGCACATAAGTTTGGTGCATCTCCTTTACTACATCCTTCTTATAGAGAGAGAGCTACAAGCCCTAAAGACTTGGAGTCATAGGTGGTCTTTCGATTCGGTCGCGTGCAAGCTGGTTTGTGGTGGGAGTCGACATGAATGGTGTTTGCCTTCGTTATTTTGGAATTTTTCTAGACTGTTTCTTTTGTTTGCTGGTTGTGGTCTCATCCTACTTGTTCTACGAGGAGGAACCGTAGTTTTGTTGCGGTTTGAGCTGGAGAATTCGATCTATTCTCGCCAGAGGGTTGATATATTTTTAAGGCGGGGAAGCTGCAAGCGAGTCACACAGCAACATGCTGCTTTTTAGATAGCTCCCTAGGGAGCATAGGTTTGGGATCGCTGTATTGGTGCCTGTTGGTCTACCTTTTGCTCGTCAGGTCAGATCAGTTTTTAGCAAGGACTATCCAGTTACTAGTGCTATGTTGAATATTGTAGGTTGAGTATAGCAAAATCGTTTTAAAATTTTTTATTTGTTTTTTCATTTTTTTCATAAATTTTATAATTAAAAAATCTGATTTATTCTTACTTATGCATTGATTCTTGAATAAACATTTATAATAATTTATATTGAAATATTAATCAAGAATTAAAAAATATTTTAAAAATATATTTTTCATAAGAATGTATTCAGAAAATAAAATTACAATTAATATATAAAATTGTATAAAAATTAACCAAAAAAAATAAATTTTACTCTTATTTAATGCTGATGAGATGAATATATATATATATATATATATATATATATATATGAACAATTGGGCAATTCTTTTATTTCAAAAAAATTGATTCTTTAATGTTAAAAAAAAAAAAAAACATTCATAGCAAATAGTTGGTGTTATGTGTAAAGATGTATAGTTATTTTTTTAATAAAACCGATGATTCAATAATTTTTTTTTTTTTTATATATCTTGACCATACTAAAGGGATCGAGAAAAAATATCTGAAATATATTTTAACTTTTAGGATAAAATAATTACATATTTATATGTATGCAACCATCATTTAAAAATTGTAAGAATTCATGATTTATATATATTATATCAATTTTTTCAAAAAAGAAAACAATCTTGTTCTAAAATTTTATTCTAAAATTTAAATATAAAGAAACATAAATTATATTTAATAGTAATTAAATTTTTATATAAAAAAAATTATTGGATGAGGATTTTCATAAGAAATGGCAAATTCAAGAAATAAATTTTAAATAATAAGAGTAATATAATCTAAAATATATGTTAATTTTAAAATATAAAAAGATATATATATATATATATATATATATATATATATTTTTTTTTATCATCGCAACATTGTGTGAAAAACACAAACAAGAACGCCTCAATTCGTAATTTTTGCATAAAAATTCTTCATAAAAAATTTAAAGAAAAAGAAAACCAAGGTGTAGGCGAGGCTTTAAGCCTAGAGGACTAGGCATCGACTAAAAAAAAAATGACCGATTTAAATTTTTAATGACCTATGCAATATCCGGCAATCTTGATTTTGCCAAAAAAGTTATCGAATTTTATAATTTTTTACCTCCCAAATAAAATTTAGTCTCTCTTTTTCTTTTTTGGGTCTAAAAACACATCAAAATCGGAGGAATAATATGAAGAAACTTGTTTAGAATCTCAAAAATCATTTTAATATATAAAAAAACTCACAAAATTCAAATCAAAATAAAAAAAGTCAAAATATTTTGAACTTTTGATCAACCTCCTTCGTCCAATTCATGGCTTGTGACCACCACAAACAGACTCTATTTTTCGAGACGAAGAAATTGATGGTAAGTTTGACTGTTAGGTTGGTTAGAATGGCCCCCCTACCCTCTCTCTCTCTCTCTTCCCTCTTTTCTCTCTCCTCTTAACATATAGTGACCAAAAGAAAGAAAAAAAAATATGGATAAAAAAAATTTTAAAAAGAGAGACCAAAATGTATATTTTTTGACAAATGGTGAAATAAAAGAGTAAATGACTAATGATTTTAGACACAATGTAGAGTGAATAAATAGTAAAGTAGAAATAGCGAACATTGAATGAATTTAACGGGTGTTTGGTGTCATCACCCCCAAAGTGGGTCATGACTAGTGTGAGAATTAAGAGAATCGTGAGGCCCACCTCAACTCAATTAAGCTTCGAATATCTAAACTATAATTTTTAAACTTGTAGCACATCAAATATCATTTCTACTATGTAATATCACGACCTAATAGTTAATACTTTATAACCCTTAAACAAATGATAATTCTATAGTATTCTTGCACTTTTCAAAATAATATCCATAGTCTAATTCTAATACAACTCTCACAATTGTAACTGCAGAGCTTCTAAAGGATAAAACAATATCAAACACAAAATTCAAAAAGATTACAAGTAAAAGAGTCGCACGATCAATGTGTTCATGCGGCTTCAAGACGACTTCTTGGAAGTAAAAAAGGTAATCTCACAAACCCCGCAAAACTAAAATAATGGAGTGTAAGCAAATCAATAGCTCGATGAGTAGATATTATATAGCATATATAAGGAAGGAAAACGATCTTAGAATGATAATTTAAAACCTACTCAAGATCCAATGCTTATTTCTCAAGTCAAATACATATTATATCTCAAATACTTTAAATCCAAATCAGATCAAACATTAAAATCTAAAAATAAAGTAATCAAATTAAATCAAGTATCTAAATTTATACTTAAGGTGCAACAAACATAACGTATCATTGGATACAAACACCAAAAGGCTATGCCCCTCGCGACTAGGTACACCGTATACTCGGTCGACATATGGCTAGTACTACACCTCTCTTACAAGCCGAGCATTTTCATATTAGTAAAATCACGAGCTACATCCCTTTGATGTTATTCTCTATATGGATTTCTTATCTAAAGAATAGGGCGTCAATTAACTGTTTGGCTAAACAGGTGATATTTCATCTACTCGAATGAGCAACCTTTTGAGTTGCAAACGAGAACAAGAATGAGACCCGTAACCTTAGTTTTAACCATGACAGACTTGAAAATTGATAAAAGGTGGATGTATGGGTTATCTAGTGAATATAGTTGATACCAATAAGAAGAGGAGCCAAAAATTGAAAGATATCGAAGTAGTTAGAGAATTTTTAGATGTCTTTCTAGAGAATATGTCGGTGTTACCTCTAAAAAGGAAAATTGATTTTGAAATTGAATTGAGACGAGGGAACGAGTGCCAAATTCAAAGCACCATACGGAATGGGTCCGAGTAGAATTATAGGAGCTTAAAACATAGACATTGGAGCTATTAGATAAAGGTCATATTCAACCTAGTGGTTCACCGTGGGGAGCTCCAATGCTACTTGTAAAGAAAAAGGATGGATCATTATGATTGTGCATTGATTACGGAGATTTGAATCGAGTAACCATTAAAAACAAGTATCCGCTTTCGTGGATAGATGACCTATTTGATCAATTAAGAAGGAGCTCGATGTTCTAAAAAATTGATCTTCAATAAGGACATCATCAATTAAGAATCAAGGAAGAATATATAAAGAAAATAGCTTTTAGAACTCGGTATGGGCATTACAAGTATCTAGTAATGTCGTTTGGGTTAACTAATACCCTAGCCATATTCATGGATATGATGAATTCAATATTCCATAAATATCTAGATAAGTTCATCATTTTATTTATTGACGATATCCTAATATATTCTAAGAATCATGAGAAGTATAAGAAGTATCTCAGAAGACATTATAGATACTTTGAAAGCACAAATTTTATACTAAGCTTAAAAAGAGTGCATTTTGGCTCGAACAAGTGGCATTCCTTAGGCATGTTATAGCCAAGGATGGGATTATGGTGGATCCTAGTAAAGTATAGGTAGTACAAGAATGGAAGCAAATGAAGAATGTTTCTAAGGTAAGGAGCTTCCTTGGGATGACGAGCTATTACTAAAAATTTGTAGAGGGATTTTCGAAGATAGCCACACTACTCACTCAATTAACAAAGAAGAATGCAAAATTTGAATGGGATGGTCGGTGCGAGTAGAATTTTCAAGGGCTAAAGTTTAGACTCACTATAGCCCCGATATTAGCTCTTCCTATTGATAATGAAGATTTTATAGTCTATACGGATGCTTCTCATATTGGATTAGGAGCGGTTTTAGTACATGATGGAAACATGATTGCCTATGCATCTTGAAAATTAAAAGACTACAAAAGGAATTATCTCATTCATAATCTTAAACTCGGTTGTCGTTATTTTTGCTTTGAAGATTTGTAGGCACGATTTATATAATGTTTGATATAACATCTACACCGATCATAAAAGCCTCAAGTATATTTTTACGTAAAAGGAATTAAATACGAGGTAAATGCGGTGGCTTGAAGTGCTCAATGACCATGACATTGTTTTTCATTACCATCCTAGTAAGGCAAATGTCGTGGCTAATGCATTAAGTCAAAAATCACTAGCAACCTTACTAGTGCAAACACACGAGATATGGAGGAACTTCAATTAAAAGTTATACCTAGTCAAAATAGGAGAAACTTTCTAGGTGCAATGACTATACGACCAAATACGAAACAAAAAATTATGGAAGGGTAACCATAGGATTTAGAATTTCTCAAGATTCAATAGAAGATAACGGAAGGAAAGACGGTATATTTTACCATGAATGATGAGGGTATTTGGTGTTATCAAGGCAGATTATGTGTTTTTGATAAAAAGGTGTTTCAAGAAATTTTTTTTAAAAAAAGCCCATGTTACACGTTATATTATACATCCCGGTTGTATAAAGATATTCGGGACCTCAAAGAGACTTATTGGTGGAAGGAAATGAAATAGGATATCACGGATTATCCGAAAAGGTGTTTGACATGTCGGTAAGTTAAAGTCGAACACAAAAGGTCATTAGGATTGCTAAGACAATTGGATATCCTCAAACGGAAGTAGGAATCGATGGACTTTATATTGGGATTGCCAAGATCGGAGTGAGAAGCTAACGACATATGGGTTATAGTGGATCGATTAACTAAATTAGCTCACTTCTTTGCAATCAAGTCAACATATTCCATACAACAATACGCGAGCTATATTTAAAGGAGATTGTAAGGTTGTATGGAATTTTCATCTCTATCATGTCGAAAAGAGATCCCCGATTCACATCACGATTTTAGAGAAGTCTACACAAAGTGATGAAAAATAAAATAAGCTTTAGCATTGCTTTTCACTCCTAAATAGATGGACGGACGGAGCGGGTGAACTAGATATTAGAAGACATGTTATGAGCATGTGTGCTTGGATTGATCAACAAGCTCGAAGAAGTACTCGTTAATAGTTGAGTTCGCTTACAATTATAGTTATCAAGTAAGTATTGATATGGCACCTTACGAAGTTTTATATGGAAGGAAATGTCGATCACCAATACATTAAAATGACGTAGGTGATCGAAAGTTACTGGGACTATAACTAATTCAACAAATATCTAATGTAGTATAAAAAGTTAAGGAGAGGATGAAAATAGCACAAAGTCGACAAAAGAGTTATGCAAACATAAGAGAGGAATTGAAATTTCAGATCGGTGACAAAGTATTTTTGAAAATAACCCCTATGAAGGGCATAATGAGATTTGAAAGAAAGGGGAAGTTGAGTCCGAGGTATATAGAACCCTATGAAATGATAGAAAAAATTAGTGATCGAGCTTACAAGTTAGTATTACCACCTTTGCTCTCATCGATTCATGATGTGTTCCATTTATCCATGCTTTGGAAGTATGTTGAAGATCCAAACCACATGTTGAGTAATGAACCCTTAGACCTCCAGTGCCGATATGAGTTATGAGGAAGGAGCAGATCGATTTTAGATCGGGAGGTTAAGAAATTACGACATAAAGAAGTTCCTCTCGTAAAAGTATTATGGAGAAATCACGAAGTGGAAGAAGCAACATGAAAAAGGAAAGAGAAAATATGGGCTCGGTATCTCAAGCTATTTTAGTAGAAATATTGAGGATGAATTTTTTATAATAAGGGAAGGATATAACAACCGGTACTTGCTACAACTAAAAATTTAACAAAATTAAATATTAAAAACATATGAGAAATGTTTTGAAGGCATGAAATGATCCTTAAAGCCTTGAAAGAATATTCGAGTAGTTGGAACGAGTCCTCTTTATCGTTGAATAAATATTTTATTAATTTTATGATGCATGAATAGTAATTTTTGTATAAAATAATTATTTTGAGCATATTGCATGTGCATGAAAAATATTTTATTTGCTTAGGATATTTTTTATAGAGGTTTTAAATTATTTTATGCTCTTGTATGAATTTTTTGATATGTTATGAATATTTTATTTGAATTTTTGTGTGCATAAATAGTGCTTTTGAGATAAACTAATTTCTTTTCATAATAAATTCAAACATCTCCTAAAAGAATTTAATCATCATTTACATAATTTTTTTACATTTATTTAGACCTTCAAATTAATTATTTTATGCAAAAATACGGTTTTCCTATAGAAAATATTTTCTATACATAGAAAAATTCATCTAAGTTCATGGAATATTTCTATACACTCTAAATGATTTTTTTTGTATCCACTGGGTAATTTTCTTTCACCTTTAAAGCACTCAAATTAATTAATTTACCTCAAAACAATATTCATGCATAGTAAAGTTCACATAAAATAATCATAGAACTTCAAAGATTCATTCAATAGCATTGAATAATCTAACATCCCTCTAGCAATTATTCTATGCAAACAAAATATTTTTTATGCATATTTAACATACTTAAAATAATTATTTCACATAAAAGTTACTATTTATGCAATCGACAAATCCACCAAATATTCACTAAGTATGAAAAACTATCTTAGCCACTAGGGGTGTTCATTTGGTTATTCGGCTCAATTTCAAAATTTTTTGAATGATTTTTGATTAACCAAAATTTTTTTAAAAATAACCGAAACCGAACCAAATTGTTATTCGGTTTTTCGATTCGGTTTCAAAATATATCGATTTTGATGTTTGGTAATTCGATTTTTATTAAAAGAATTTATTTGCTGAAAATATAAAGTAGAAGGAAAATATAATAGTGAACTCTTATGATCATTGAATTTACATGAATGCATTTTGCATCTACAATACAACAGGGAACAATCTACAATGTAAGGAACAATTGATCAATTATAAGCCTGTGGCCATTGCATTTTGCATCTACAATGTAGGGAACAATTATAAACTAGTAAATTATGAAAAAAAATATTTTCTCTTGATTTATTTGTATCCACAGGTTTGCCTTTTGGAGACTAGAAATGGAAGCTTTGCTTTACCTTCATTTATTTGCACTCTTAATAATCTTTTATTAAGCCAATGGCTATACTTAAATCACGAGCTCCATCAAAAGGAAATAAAGTCTAAAGAGTGTCAAGAGAATGTTCAAAGAAACGAGAACGAACTGAAGGATGAAGAACTGAAGGAAATGGAATGCAATCAATTATAACTTATTAACTTCCAGTGAAATTAAAAAAAAAAAAAAAAAAAAAAAGGAAAATTTGATTATGCTTTTCATGGCATCTAGAGATGGTATGTGCCACTATTAGCCCATGGTGAGACCAATTAAAAATGCAACATTACATGTTAAGACAAACGACGCAACTAGCAATCTCCTTTGCTGCAATTAGTCATTTTTGTTCGAGTTCTATGTAATTACATATCAGTAAAACAAAACAAAGAACTTTACCCATTTCCAGCAAAGTTAAAATGGAAGGCAGCGATTCCTTCCTTTTCTAATGCCTTAGCAAGATTCACCATAATATCGTTTTTCTGGAGATAGAGAGAAAACACAATAAAATTTTCCAAGTTAGTCTTTTACCCTTTTTTTTTTTTTTTGTCAAAAAGAAATCAAATATGAAAGCAGACAAACCTTTGGGAAACGAAAACCATGGCATACTATAACAATCTCATTGGATCCATTGTCATGTAATAAGCCCATCATTTTTTCACCATGTTTGTTTGATATTATCACTTTCTGTCACTCAACGACTGTAACCAAGCACACCAGTGTTTATTTTTTTCAGACGACTGCTTGAGAAGGAGGGGGAGGTGGTAACTGGTCGTAGTTGCACTTGCAATTGTAGGAGAAGGGTTGGAATCTGGAGGGCGAAGCACATCTGTATTTAGGGTTAGGGATTGTGATTTGTGAATTTGGGATTTGGGATTTGAGGGAGACTCTCTGCTGGCTGCTGCAATGTTTGTTCTGAAGCAGTGAAGTTTGAACTAACAATATATATATATTTAAAATTTTGGTTTTTTGTTTTAATCGATTTAAAAAAAAAATCGAACCTGAACTCGAAAACCAAATTTATTTCGATTCGGTTTTTTTCAAAAAAATTAAAAAAAAATCGCATCAAAATTAATATTTCGATGCGATTCGGCTCGGTTATTCGGTTTTCATCAAATAGTGAACACCCATATTAACCACTTCGAATTTTCTAGCAACCCTTTAAGGATTATTCCATGCCTATAAAAAAAATTTAATGCCATTTAACATTCTTAAATTTATTTAATAATGGTTTTTAATGGGTAGCAGGTATTACGAGTTTAGGACTCCAAACCATGTATATCCAAGGAGAAAGGGTGTGCCTCATCAAACAAATCATGTGCCATGAAAGGAGTACATGAGGCTGCTGTATGTTATAAAAGCCTACTTTTGCATGAGATGCAAGGCTATAAATAGAGAAGTTAGGGTATACACTAATTGATTGAGCTATGAAATTCGAAGTAAGGACATGGATTAGAATAAATCCTATGCTCTGCATTTATCCTAAACTACGAAACCTATGCTTTGATATTAACTTTATCACGACCCTCAAAATGGGCCATGACTAGAGCACTAATTGAGGGAACCATGAGGCATACCTCAACTCAAGCAAGCCTCAAATATCTATACTATAATTCTTAAACCCGTAGCATATTATTTCTAATGTGCAATATCATGGCCTAATAGTTAATACTTTATAACTCCAAGCACAAATGATAATTCTATAGTATTCTTGCATTTTTCAAAATGCTATCTATAATCAAAATTCTAATACAAATTTCATAAGTGTAACTATAGAGCTTCTAAAAGATACAACAATATCAAATACAAAATTAAAAAAGATTACAAGTAAAAAGCCGCATAATCAATATGCGGCTTTAAGACAAGCGAACTTTGCGAAAGTAAAAGTGACAATCTCGAAACCCGACGAAACCGAAATAGTAGAGTGTGAGCAAATCAACGACTCAGTAAGTAGATATTAAATAACATATCTAAGGAAGGAAAATAAACTTAGAATGATAATTTAAAACCTACTCAAGATGCAATGCTTATTTCTCAAGTTATATACAAATTATATCTTAAGTACTTCAAATTCAAATCAGCTCAAACATGAAAATCTAAATATAGAATAATCAAATCAAATCAAGTATCTAAATTTACACTTGAGATACAACAAACATAATGTATTATTAGATGCAAACACCTAAAGGCCACGCCCTCTATAACTAGGTATACCGTGTATTAACTAACACATGGGTTAGCATCGCACCTCTCTTACTATTTGGAGCATTTTCATGTCGGTGAGCTCACATGTTATACCCCAACATAGCTAGGTATCCCAAGGTAACCAATCAAATAAAAAATCACATAAACTTATACTTATTCCAAAAATATCCAAATCCAACATGTCCAATACAATTCATGCTCAAAATCATATTTGATAATGCAATTCATAAAAAAAAAAAAATCAAACGTTAAGTAAAAAAACTTATTCAAACACATATTCAAATCCCTTTTCAAAATCATATCAAACCATTTTCAATATTAAATCATTTCAAATACGGAAGAGATTTGTTCCCATTTAAGTTCTAATGAATGTGATTATGTCATAGTAAAATCAATGATACATGACATATCTATTGAAGGAATTTAAAAAAAAACATAATATGCTATATAATATCCGCTCATAGTACAAGCAAATGATCGAACCAAATCAAGGCTCTTAAGATGGAGTCACCCATTTCGATGAATTGAGTGACACGAGTGGTGGAATAATCATCAATATCACATATCAAAGACTAATTAAAAACAAATAAATTACTATAGAAATCAAAATACAAGATAATTTATGAGAATAAAATTGATCAAAAAGATTCAAATCAATGATTTTAACTAAACTCTTACTCTCCTAACCAATTCCGGACAATGATCTAATTAATTCTAATTTCATTCTACAATCTTTCTCTAAGAATCTAATTGTCCTTCTTCAATTTCAATTATCCATAATTAACCTTCCACTCCAATTTATACACTCATAATTAAACTCTTTACTCAACAATTAACCAATAAATCCCAAATTTTCATATTTTACTATTCATCATCTTCAACTAACTTGAAACTTTCTTAAACCCATAGTCCAATAACCAATTTCATACCATTATTATTCCATTTAAAGCAAAAATTAACATAATTGATTTTTTAATCATCAAACCCCTAAATTTGATTCAAGCCTTAACTCGTCACGACCTCGAGAGTACGTCACGATCGGTGCGAGGATCGAAGGAATCGTGAGGCCCATCTTGACCTAAGCAAGCCTCGGATACTAATCTAAGAACCTCAAATCATGATCAAACTTATACTATAGTCCTCAATTCAATATCACTCAAATTATCATTAAATATCGGGATTAATACATCTCATAAATTCATACTATTTTCATTTCAATATTCAAGATCAACATTCTTAATCAAATTTTAATACACATCCATAACTATAACTACGAGCATCTAATATAATGCAAAACAAAACATACATAGGTTCTAAAGAAATTATAAGGAAATAAGCCACACGATCAAGGTGCTAACTTCAAATCAAATAACTACAAAGAAGTAATAGGCGATCTCTCAATATCCCGTAAAACTCGAAATAATGAAGGGTGAGTAAACCACAACTCGGTGAGTAAATATTATATAACATACTAAGGAAGAGAAACAAACTACGGACGATATTCTTAAATCCATATTAAAATGCAATGCTTATTTATCAAAAACATATGTATATCGAAAACACACTTCATATCACAAATCCAAATGGTTCAAAACCATTTCGTATTAATTCATCGAAACACATATCGTACATATATCGTATTCATAGGAAAACAAATTTGTATAGGTTTTTATACATCCGTGGGGTATTAACATATCATTGAGTGTGATCACCTAAAGTTCGGGCCCCCATGACTAGGTTTCTACATGTTGGTCGACATACGGTCTAGCACTACACCTCTCCCGCTAAATAGAGCACATATCATTGAGCTCAAAGGTTGCCTCCTCGATAGCTAGGTTCTTTAGTGGTCTCGAAAACATTTTCAAAAACCAAATACACTTATACATTTTCAAATCGACATTCAAATACCATGCATGCATTTTCATAAAATACATATATACTTAAAATAACAAGCATAACATAATCATTCAAATCCAAAATCATATACCAATTTCAATAACACATTGAAATCTCTTTTTCACTCATATCAAGTTATTTTGATATGAAAAAAATTCAAATATTTAGAATGCCTCTTCCCATCTAAGTTCTACTATAATGCTTATAAATCATTCATAAACAATGATGCATGATGGACAATTCAAGAACTTTAAAACATAGTCCAAATGGCGAACCAAAAGGAGGTCAAGACGGTTGGGATAGAGTCATTCACTTTGAAGAATCTAGCATCATAAAATGATAGATCATCCATCAATATCACATAGTATACTTAAGGAATAATCCAAACAAGTGAAAGGCTTGATTTGATAATCTAACTAAATCCTATAATTCTTCAATTGATTCTAATATATAGCTCACTAAATCTCATCATCACCAATTCTTAATTTAATCATGAATTTCCAAATCAAATGATCCATTACATTGTAATTCACCAAATACTCATTCCATTAATCTTGAATTGCATGTATGTAGCTTATTTCCTCATTTTTCCAAAATTATTTCCAATTAAAACCCAAATTCGGATGTCACTATTCATCATCTTCAACCTCTCGAATTTCTCAAATTCATTCAATTTTACTTCAAATTAACTCCTTAATTCACTTGCCGAAGACAATTAAATATCAATGAAACACCTAGGATCACTTAATCAAACTTTCTCTCAAATGGATCCCAAAAACCTTAACCTCAATCTAAGCAATTCCTCAAGCAAATCATTAATTCAAAGTACTTTCAATTCGAGTACTATTATTAACTACACATAAACTTTACAATTCAAAGATCAATGGATCAAAATCTTACCTTAAGAAGTTGTCCTTCAATTCTCTAATTTCTTCCTAGTTTCTCCAAGCTTCCAAACTCTAATCCAGCTATAATCCAATTTAAACCAACTAATTTATGTTTCCCTTAAGCTAACTTAACATGAATTAGCTTAGGAATTTGGGTGAAAATAGGGAGGGATTTTGAGGGTGAAAAACATGAGAGAGAGTGAGAGGAGAAAGAAGGGAAAATCTAGAAAATAGGAGCGAGTTACTACTCCTATTTATACTAGCCTCTTTTGGGGGGGGGGTTATTGAATAACTTAACTCAATTTTTCATTCTAAAAACAAACCGAATACAAATTAACTTCAAAATCACAAATAAACACATATAAATATCTCAATTCAAAGTTCAACCGACAAAAAGTCTTATCTTTGGCAATTGGCTTTTTAATCCTAATTTCAATCCTAAACCCTTCAAGCCTTCTAAAATTTAATCTAACTAAACTTCACTTTAATCAATGTGTTTTATGCCTTTTTTTTTTAAAGTTAATTGGGTAAAGGTTTTAACTTAGAAATGCAGGAGGGAAATGGGAAGAAATAAAGAGAGTTTGGGTGAGAAAGGGAGGGGAAGAAGAAAGAAAAAATGAGGGGCAACAAGCTATCCCATTTTTTAATTTTTTTTATGCTCGCCGAAAATTTATTTTATTTTTTTCTTTTTTTAACTTCCATTCAAACCTTACAATACCCACTACTACAATCTATCTCACTCAATAAAATTCTAAAAATCTCAAATTATCTTGTATATATTTTTTAACCTAAAAATATATAAATTATTAACTTAAATCTCATTTTTAAGAGGGGTTATTACATTTGGTATCATTGGGGTTTTACATTTTTTGTTTATCGCCAAAAAAAAAAAGCATAAATTGTTTGGCCGATAAATTATAAGTTAGCGCCTCTTGTTTTGAAAAGCAAATTAATTATGTTTTTTATTTAAAAAACTAATAATTTATTTCTTTATATTTTAATTCCATCAATAATTTAATTTTTCATCACTTTTTTTTTAGTTTATTAGTATTTGTTTTTTATCATATTGCATTTTTGTTGTAATCGTATTACTCTTCTTCACCCATTTTATTTGTATCGCATCAACAAAAAATCAAAAGATTTTTTCAAGACTAGTATTTTTTTTCAAACTATCCTTTTTTTTTTTTTTACTTCGTATTTATCTTTTTCATCCATTCTATTTCTCTCTCCTCAACTAAAACTTAAAGAAAGATCAATTTGGGAACAAAAATCATTAATTTAAAGGAAAATTAATAAAAAGAATAAGTTTTTAACGAAACTAAAACATAAAAAACTAAATTATTAATTTTTTTTTAAAAAGGGCTAATTAATTCGTTTCTATAAACGAGAGGGACTAATATAATTTACTCCATGTTTGACATCATTTTGGTTTTTTCATTTTGACTTGAGAAAAAAAAATCACTAAATCCGTTTACGAAACAAGAAAAAGTTGTTTTTAACTTTTATTTATATTTCTCTCTTCAATATCTATCTCTCTTGTATACTCGAGCCTAAAAATTATTAAACCTTTCACCCACAAGACAAATCACACCACCAATGCCATAGAGAGTCAACCTTCACTACTTGTAAAACCAGGTAGCACCATTAATGATCCATCATTAAGATTAAAATCTACCATCAAATATACTCGCTCTA
This sequence comes from Dovyalis caffra, assembly GCA_963924115.1. NCBI lineage: Eukaryota > Viridiplantae > Streptophyta > Magnoliopsida > Malpighiales > Salicaceae > Dovyalis > Dovyalis caffra. The sequence goes on from CAWUPB010000030.1 coordinate 852,813, forward strand.
AAACCGTCAATAAAAAATCCATCTTCTTAACGAGATACATTCAAGCATCACCCATACACCAAAATCAGCTAACACCAACACCGTACCAAATCTAGAGGTCGCCACCGTCATATCAAATCTTTACCTTCAAAATCAAGGTTTTTTTTTTTTCAAATCTAAAAGATGAAGTTCTATTTTTTTTTTTTTTTTTGGAACTTGAGTTAAGTTAGTGCATAATCAATACTCAACTTGACAACAAACAGATATAAATCGACAATGAATTTAGAAAATTATATAAAAATTTTGTTTGATAACGATAAGGATTAAGTCAACAATGAATTTAACATTATTTCAAAAATCATCTTTGATAAAAAGTATAAACAATTTGACAACGAATTAAGAAAATTATTTAAAAACTCTATTTTGAAATGAATTGTATTAAGTTGACAACAACTTTTAGAAAACATAGGAATAGTTCGACGACAATTGAGAAAAACATTTGACAATTTTGTTCAATAATGAATAGAATCATATCAACAACAAATTTAAAACATTTCAAAAATCTACTTGACAACAAATAGATATAATTCAATAATAAATTGAGAAAAATCATTTGAAAACTCTATTTACAATAAACAGAGTTAAGTCAACAATGACTTTTAAAACAAGTTCAAAACTCGCATAGCAACAAGCAAAAACAATTCGACAACAAATTAAGATAATTATTTGAAAGGTCTATTGGATAAGAAATAGGATTAAGTTGATAATGAATTTACAAACAATTTACAACTCTAATTGACAAAAAATAACAACAATTTGACAATGAATTGAGCAAATCATTTGAAAGCTCTATTCAACAACGAATAGGATTAAGTCGACAACGACTTCAAAATCAATTTAAAAGTTCGCTAAAAAAAAAGTACAAGCAAACGATCAAAATTTTTGAAATTATCTTAAAACATCTCTTGAGACAAGCGAAAGCAAATCGACATTGATGTTTGAAATCACTTTGAAGGATTTGCTTAAAATGAGGAAAACAAATCGACAATAGTATTTGAAATCAATTTTAAAAAATTGTTTGAAACGAGCAAAAATAGCCACAAAGAACTATGAAATCATTTTAACATATGCACAAATTCTATAATTTTAAAATCAACAACCATGATTTTGAAAATAAGATATTACCTCAACAATCAATTAATGTCTTAAATGAGGGAAAATAATCCAAAGAACAAAAAATACATTGAGACCACTTATCTCCAATAAATACTCAAAATCAAGCGCAATCTCATTATCTCAGCTCCATTGCAAAATATCAATTCTAATTTTTATGTCACCATATAATATCCCATCGATCTCCGACCCCCGGCTAGATACACAAGCATGCATTACAATACTTCTAAACTCATAATAATATGCAAAAAAATAAAATAAAAAACACATGTAAATAGCTCAAAATGGAAGAAAAATTAAAAAAAAAAAAACATAGAAAATCTTTAAAAAATGATGAAAATACCCTAGCTCATAATTGTCATGCACGATTACGAATGACATCGTCGGTCAACTGTTTCAACCTACTTTTGATGCATGTCGTTAATGGAATAAGGCTCAAGATCCGACTTAGTGAAAGCTCACAAGAAGAAAATAAATACCATTGATCTAAAATTTAGATATCGATCTACTACAATTTATTGAATTACGTATAACTACCGGAAATATGCTTCGATTTCGTTGATTCAAGAAATATCAAAAATTAAGATAAACTTGAGATACTTTCTTATAAACTTTTATTAACCAAACAAAGCTACATTTTTCAGCGTCCAAGTCATACATAAGCGAGGAAAATTTGGCTAAAACCCTAAAGCAATTCAAAAAGGAAACAAATAAAAAAATCCCAAAAAATAGTAAAAGTCAATTTTGAAGGCTTAAATAGTGTTTTTTTTTTTGGGGCCAAAATCACCCTTATATCATAAGCATAACCCATGAGCTTTGCTCGTTGGTTAGTTTGGCATCGAACTAGGCCAAAAAAACCTTCAAATTAGGCCGATAGGTTTTTTCAACTTCGTTGCACTCATACCATTTCATGAATTCCAAAGCTCCTCAGTCCGCATCATCCCCCCAAGAAAGAGAAAATTCACCCTCGAATTGTGTACATTATCATCTTCGGAAGAATCACTATGAAATAGAATCAAGTGTTTGACATTGAACACATCGACGAGTAAGAATATGACTAGGTAGCCCGAGGCAATAAGCATTAGGGTTAACCTTCTTAACTATCTCCACGAGAAACTCTTTCGAAAATACATAATGAAATTTAAGAACAAAGGGGACTATCGCTTCTAGTATTATCTCCGTAGTTCCAGCTTCTTTTCCAATCAACATATAGACCACTAACGAATCCTACAACTCCTCTTCAAACCAAGCTAATGACACTAGCTTGCTAATATCACCTACAAGTTTGGAAACAAATGGAGCCTTACGAGGTACAAGCATAATTATTGCACCATTAAACATGAAGCCATATGTATTAGTTTCTCCCTCATGAACTATACTCGTATCATACTACCACAGACCTACCCAACGAGTAAATGACATACATCCATCACAACCACATATCATCCTTATACTTATAACCAATAGAGCTTGTTGAGAAATAGTTACCTCTTCTCCTTTTTTATGCCAAGCCAATTGGTAAAGCTTAAGGTTTTTTTCTATCTTGAGACCCAATTTCGCACTACTTCATTAGAAACAATATTCTCACAACTACTAGCATTAATGACAAAATGATAGATCTTAGCCCGAATTATACAAGTGGATCGAAAAATATTACTTCATAGCCAATCATCGGCAGCAACTATAGAAGTCAAGCGGGACCTCCTAACAATCGGTGTCGTCTCCTCATCGCCCATCACAAACTCCTCTTCCAAGGTATCTCTATCATTATGAACTAGATCGCCAATCAACTCTACATCACCTTCATCACAATCTTTAGCATCAACAAGAAGTGCTCTCTTACTTGTCTTTCGACACTCGGATCGTTCTGTCGCCAACCTCATTACCCCCAAAAGCACCTTATATTGATAGCAGCTACCCCGTTACTTTGTCCAAGTAACTCTAGTGTTCTTGTTACCTTCCCCTCCTACTTAGACTACACCACCACCAATTGTACCGCTCCCGTTTTTCAAGTCGAAAGGATTAATAAAGCTACTCCGATGAATTACTTCTCAACCTACAATGTTTTTTAAAAAATAACAAAAAGACACACAAGGTCAAACATATTAACAAAATCCCTAACCTAAGATTTCAAACCACCAATATATCTCGCCACCAATCGATCCTCTATCTCCCGTAATTCATTCCAAGCTAGCAACTAGTAGAACTCAATGGTATAATCTTCTACCGATTGATTCTCCTATCTCAAATCCTGCAATTGTTGGTACATCATCCTCTAGAAGTTATAAGGTAAGAAGGTAGTATGTATATGTTTCTTTAATTTATTTGAAGAATTAATCTTAGGTTTATCCATCCCGTTTCCGGTTAGTTTCAATCGCTCCCACCAATCTGTTGCTCTTTTCCCGAATCCGATGGCTACTAAAGACACACGTTTTTCCTCAAAGACCTTCTTAAATTCTAGAATCTCTTCCACCATCGATAACCAATCCAAGAACTCTTTTGCCTAGAGGGTAATATAAAATTCGAGTATCTCAATCTACATGCCGACTTCTTATCTTCTATAATCAAAATCTCTTGTAGAGATCCTCTATTGTTTGTGTAGAACATATTATTTATCCTCCTCGACATCTATTCCGATATCCGGTGCCTCCCGATTACGAGTGGCGGGCTCGGTTTCGATGGCCTCTCGCCCATGTTTATTGTCAACGTACCCATCCGTTGCGCCAACCGATCGCTCCATCCTATCATTTATTTGCTCAACTCATTACTTGAAATGCACCACATCAATATGCTCATAGATCTCATCCATATCTCGTTATTACTCGTCTCCTTAACGGTATGGTCGAACAACAATGATCAAGCTTTGATATCAACTAACGTAGCGGAAGCTCACAAGAAGAAAATAAATACCGTTAATTTGAAATTCGGATGTTAGTCTACTATAACCTGTTGAATTACGCACAACTATCGGAAATAGGCTTTAATTCGTTGATTCAAAGAATGTCGAAAATTGGGATAAACTTAAGATACTCTCTCATAAACTTTTATTAATCAAACAAAGCTGCGTTTTTTGACCTCCAAGTCATACATAAGTAGAAAAATTTAGCCAAAACCCTCTAGCAATTCAAAAAGAAAATAATTACAAAAAAACCCAAAAATAAGGAAAAAATATTAAAAAATAGTAAAAGTCAATTTTAAGCGCCTAAATAGTTTTTTTTTTTTTTTTGGCACAATAACCCTTATATCATGGGCATAGCATAAGAGTTTTGTTGTTGGCCCATTTGGCATTAAATTAGGCCTAAAAAACCTCCGAATTGGGCCGATAGCTTTTTTTAGCTTCTATCGTGCTCATACCATTTCCCGAATTTTAAGGATCATTGGTCCACATCAAATCTAATCAACCTATCGCCAAAAGAAATGATATATATTGCTAGCCAACATGTGCGGATCGAAGCTCATTGCACGGTTGTTTTTTGGTCGGACCAAAAGTGGTGCAATTTTGGATGCCGGCATTCATGGTGAACGGGGAAGCTATTGGATCGCCTAAGACATTACGATAAAGAGAGATGAGGTGAGGGACGTAATTGGAGGTTAAAAGTTCGAGATGAAGAGGGATTTGGGTTGGTTTTCTATGTTTTTTAACGGGAGGGACGATCATCATGGCTAAAGATGTTGGAGTGATTGGTCGGTATTGGTTTTAATGGGTGGTGATGTGTACCTACATAAATTTGTGTCTCGATTCATCATTATTCCTTGTGGAGTTTTTTTATAAAATTATATTGGTCTCTTTTATGTTTTTATGGGAAGTGTATATGGACATGTTTTAGATTAGGTTCAAGTGTTTTTAGAAGGAAAATATGTGTAGAATTGTTCAACTTTCCAAAGAACTATTCAATAGTTTGATTGAACACATCTTCAATCCAATGGATGTAGAATTTGGGATAGTTTGTTACTATACCTAACCGTGGATTAAAATCACAAGGCATCCATGTATCTACTAGTCATCCAACAACACTTGATTCATCTCAATAATCTCTTTCACTTATTCCACGATCGAAAAACCTTTTTAGAAGGACTACATGCACTAGTGGAAAAGGAAAGGCTTGAACCAATCCTAATTGTTTGACGAGCACAGTAAGCATTGTAGAATTTTATTGAGCATTGGTTGTTTGCAATCACAGTGAAAATTGAAGATCCTTGCTAGTGAAGATTATTTTCCAAATTGATCAATGAATATGCAGCTCCTCCAATGACATTGGTTTGGCTATATATCGAAAAATTTCTTCCTTGTCGAGTTAGGTCCATGTCGAGCAAGTCTAAATTGACACCATTCCTCTCGTTTTTCTTTATTTCTTTCTTTCAAACTCATAAAGTGAATTTTGTAGTCTTTAAATCAAAGTTTCTATACAGCAGCTTTAGAAAGCGTTCTTAAATATGTGGCTCGATCGTTAGATATCATCGATCTCCATTAAGGTCCTTCAATTGCTTAATTAAGGGAAGCAAGCAAGCAATCGACCATAACTACGGGATCTATATTAGACCCCCTATGGTCCCTTTAATCACTTCCACATTCTTATGATCCCAAATCCGGGTGTTACCTAAATCCCTATATAATCTTAATAAGATCCATGGCCATATGGGAAACCGGGGCAAGTAATATTGCTATTTTCACTACGAGTTTTATCGGTTTAATGGATACTAGATATTTGTAGACCTACATAACAAACAAAGAAACATGCACGTGCTCTAAAATGTCATCGGACTCTAACATCTCAACATCTTGCCAAGTAAATCTTAATACTTGGGTTTCTTAAATTCTGTGGCTCCATTCACTTCATCGCCATGAAGGTTATAACATGGTTTTAAAAAACGATCGTTACGTCGTGTAACAATCGTTATATAATGGTAACGGGGTAACCCGTTATCATTTTTTGGCGTTGTAAGGGCCTTAATGCCATTTCACACCTATAACGATAGATAACGGCGTTACCGTTATGTAACGCCGTTATTAGCCATTATATAACGACGTTATATATAAAAATATTTAAACTGCTGAAAAAAAAGCTCGAAATGCAGTTCGCACATTTTTTTATCTTCTTTTGCTTTCTTTTTCCCGTAGCTACTAATGAAAGGAGGGTCATTTTTTTTACCTTATTTTGCTTTCTTTCTCCTACAATTACTTAAATTACAATGTATTGTATTATTTTTCATGTGATATTAATTTATTGGAAGTGTTATTAATTACTTTTTATAATAAATTTAACTATTGTTATATGTTATTAAACTATTAGAGATATGATTACTTATTATTATGTTTAATTAGTAAAGCTGCCAAAAATGTGAATTAGAATAAATTTATTACTAGTTGTTAATTTATTCACACAATTAACTACCGCAATCGTTATTTTACGACCGCAATGAGCCGCGACCCGTGATCACGATCGCGATCGTTTTTTCAACCTAGGCCCGAGTAATTTTGAGGTTGCTATTAAGACTAGGTCCGTAAGCCTAACAAATTGGACCATCTAATTAAAAGAGGTGTTGGCTAACTAAGAAATTAAGTTTTAAATTAAAAAAATTGAAATTGATAAGAACATGCATGTAAGTTAAGCCTCGGTGAGATAATGAAAATCATAGCTTAATCAAGAAAAACTCGCTAAACAATGCGGACGCCCATCGAAATGACTCAATAAAAATCCAATATTCAAATAAAACTTAATTTACTAATTAAAGATATTAAATTAGTCCTATTTTTTCATGATTATTGTTCAAAGTTTTGATGATAAATTACTTTATAAAATAGGAAACTAGTGATCGACTAGTACCTATATTTAAATGATCCCCCTCGCGCTTATTATTATTATTGGGAATCTCTTTATTATTACCATACCAACAATATTTTTCTCTCTCTCACACACATACATGTGTGCATACAACGAAGGAATTAGCTCTGGACCTAGTTCTTGATTGGGACTAGGATCGATAGTGGATATAGTATGAAACGGGTGCTCGTTCTATCTAATTCAATAAATATTATTAAAAATACTTCATGAAAAAAATTAAGATATATATATATATATATATATATATATATATATATAATTGCTAATATGATTTTTAAATATAGATACCTACTTTAGACCCTATTAATACCCACTATTTTTTTTTTACAAAAAAAGAAATAATATGCGGAATCGATTGTACAAAATATTTATAAAATAGAAACTATAATGTTTTTTTATAAAAACTTTGAGGGTAAAAAACCTTATAAATAAATGAACAAATTGTAAAAAATAATAATAATAATAATTTTAAAGTTCAAAATAACTTTTTGAGAAGTACATGGACTAAAATGAATTTCTTTGATAAGTTATTTTTAGGGGATATATACTAATAAATATTAAATAAACAGATAAACCTGATATAAATTTAAATGATAATTTCTTAATAGAGGAGAATATTTTTCTAATGGATAAAATAAGAGATTGATTTTAAGGATCAGACACCCATCTTATTATTATTCCTACACAAGACCGAATTGGACGTGAAATAATTGCATAAATCATCTTTATACTTTAGAAAAGAAATAATATTTTAGTGAGTGAGTGTGATATATATATATAGAGAGAGAGAGGCATTCTCGTCTTTAGTTAACTTTCACATTAACTTTTGAATATCTTTTAAATTTAAGTGAAATAAAATTATTTTTATATTCGATAAAATTATTTTGTTATTTTTGTCCTAAGGATTGTACTCATTGGAGGGATGGATCGGCTTCTCACCTCCGACTCTTAGATCTGTTAGTCTAAGGATTGTACTCATTGGAGGGATGGATCGGCTTCTCACCTCCGACTCTTAGATCTGTTAGTCTGAAGGTTTTATTCTTCAGTTGATAGTTCTTCATTTTGAAAGATTTTTATTCAATTCGTTAAACACGATGATGATGTAAATGACTTCTAAAAGAACTACAGTGATGGGATCAGGTGATAACAACCACATGGCTAGAGCTAGCCATCTCAACAACAACATGTATAAATACATAAATATATTTGTTGTTTTTTTTGGTCAAATTCGATTACACAATGGTTGAAAATTAGAACCGTTATTCTGACTTTGCTTTTCTTAATGGAAGATGATTAGTGGTATTGAGAGTGACAACCCCACGGGTGATGGATTAGTTTCCCTTGCCGTAAAGCTTAGCTTAATCCTAAGACATCATGGATTGATGACATTTGTTGTTATTAAATGCCTCAAACATTAGTTTGATACCATGACCTTACCGATATTGCCAAACAAATAAGCCTCTTGGAGAGGATAGGGATTCCCTTCGTAGAAGGAGACTGCTAACAACTCTTGAAGAAAAACATCCTTTTCTTTTGACTTGCTAGTTTCCATCAATAATCATATATGGAATAAAATGCATAACGTCTTTTTTTTTAGGTGGCATTATGTGTTATTTTTTGGTAATTTCCTTTTTTTTATTTTTATAATTATCTAAAATATTAATAAAAAAAACATTAAGAAAATTTCATTAGAAGGAATCCAATGATATTTTCAAAGTTTTTCCTAATTTTGAAATAATTTATTCTAATTGAGAATACCAATTATTCTAAGTGCCTAATGCATATTTATTGAAGTCATTCTCAATTAAATGAACCTCTCTCTCTCTGCCAATTGGTGCTTGGCATAGTGATACACTTTTTTTTTTAATTCAAATTATATTCTTGCTGTCATTGAAAAGAGATTTAAAAAATGGCATTGTTAGATAATGTTAGTTTTTCATTTTTTTTTTCTTTTGTTTTTTGTAAGAAAGTTTATAGTATATACAGGCAAACTCCCAACACTTGGCCCCACTTAATTCATAAAAATTAGTCATATGTATCTTCTAATGTTTCTTAAATTAAGAAGCATTAGTTAAATATGTTTTTATATAATGAGATCACGTTATTTTGAAATGAACCAATTATTTTTTTGCATTTTATGTGAGTTTACAACCTGTCATTCAAGTAAAATTTTCTAATCAAACTACCAAAAAAAGTCACGTAACTTGCACGTCACTTTTTTTTTAAACTACAAAAAAAACAAAAAAAAATGTGATTGGAACATGCTGACACGAGAGGTATTTTTTTAAAAAAAAAGTAATATGATAGTCACATGACTTTTTTTTGTAGTTGGACCGAAAATTTACTAAAAAAAATAAATTAGAAATTCGCTTAAAATAAAAATACATAATAGACATATTTTAGAATATAAAAATATATTATATATTGACTCTATTGGATAAGTACAAACTAAGCTTTTATCCCCAACTTTAAAGCAGTTCACAAAACTGATCCTATTGAATATATAATAAATAGAAAAAAATCATGGGTTTTATAATACACCTAAAACTAGTAATAAATTGTATATAAATAGCTGGAAAAGGAAAATTAAAGAAAGCATTAATGATTTTTTTTTACAGTCTCTCCTTGAAAAAATACGGATAATTAAAGATCTTATTAGCTAAAGAGAGATACAAAAAGAAGCAAAAGCTATGTTGATCAAAATTGGAGAAGAGAGTTGAAAAGGAAAGGAGGAGTCAAAACCAAGTTTAAGCCTTTTTGTCGATGATGGTAAGTGTATAATGAAAGAATTAAGGGTTTATTTATATTTTTATTATTATTTTATATCTTAAATACAACATTTTACTTTTATGTTATAAAATGAATCATGATGGTATTTGTTAACATCTAATTTTTTTTACTCCAATTAATTTCTTAAGTCTTGACAAAAAAAAAATAGAGAGATATATATACAAAAAGAGAAAAAAAAAGGATAAATGAATAAAATTACGTATGGGGGTTCAATTAAAAAAATATGAAGTGTGGGGACTAGAAAAGGCCTAATTGAGGGTATGATTAACAAGATTAAAACCCGAAACTTTTAATTGAAATAATAAGAGGTACAATTAAAGACAATTCGAAGAAGAAGTCCCGATTAATTTCAATTAAAGGTGTTATTGAAATTCAAACAAGCAAAATGACACCAAAATTGACAAATACGGAGAAACCGAGATACTAAAATTGATGTTTACCCAAAACCCTAAATTTTTGCTTGTAAATACCCATCTTCTCCATTTCTTTTAGAGGCTGGCACTATTCATCATCCATTTAAAAACATAAAATTGCAGCCACCCTCTTCATTTTTTTACCGACCCTCCTCCTCCTCCATTTGACCAAACACTCATCCTTTACATAAGTGCACCGACCACCTCCTTCACTTGACCGAACACTCTTCCTCCACACAAGCATGCAACCACCTCCTCTATTTGATCGGACCAGCTCCTCCTCTATACAAGCCAAACCTTTTCCTCCACACAAGCAAGCCAAACTAGCCTCGTTCATTTTTGGCCAAAAATTTCTCCTTATCCATACAAGCATGCCAACCAGTCGACCCTCATCCATCATCTTCTCCAACAAACTAGTTACCATCTCCGACCAAGTCCATGAAAAGCTTTTGAGTTCTAACCTCTCCAAGCTCACCTAAGCTTCTCCGGCCTTCACCCAAGCCAACCTCACTTGAAACATTAACTCGAAACCCAATTGTTGTTGGTCGTCATTGACCACCACCACCATTGAAACCTCACTAGTAGCCTCACCTAAACTTTTAAATTGCCCAAGCACTAACAACCTTACCAGACCTCACCAAACCTCAATAGAAGCCTCATCTGAACATCCTAACGACCACTAGACTATGGCTGAAGCTCAAACACCTAGCATCTCTCTCTCCTAAAGCTCCAACCGTAGTCCCTTTATCTTGAGCTTCCATTATAATGAGCTCGTCCAATCACTCGATGCTTACGACAATTATTATCAACTTTAGCTTTATCCAAAAGCAATCGATGTAGAAACCTTGCTTTTCCACTAGCTCTTAGCCATAGACACCCCTCTATAACCACCATAGAAGCTTCCCTATGTTTTGCCACCATCTAACATACTACTATGGCTATGAGTCACCATCCAGTAGCTTCTCCTAACTCTAGTGTTGTCCATCGGCCTAGTGTCAATAGTCAAGCTCGAATTAGTGGACATTCGTTACTTTAGCGAGATCCATAAACTTTTTCTTGACAACAAGCGAGTTGCTCTTCTTATCTAGCTAATCGAACAATTAATTTTCATTAGAGATGAAAGGATTAGAATTGACCCTAAATAGAGCTTTTGGTATTTTTAGCATATTTTGACTTATTTTGGATAACATTTGAAAATGTGTACCCATTCGATAATATTGATGAAATTGTCATAAAGTACTTTATTTCGAAAAAGAAAATATGAAATTGCCTTGGTTGTGATTGTTAAAAAATTTAAAGTGTGATTAGATATACCGTTATGTATCAAATCCAAAATGGTCGAAAAACTCGAGTATTTTGAGGTGAAATAAGGTTAGTTATCAATGTTCTACTATGGAGATAGGAGGATTGGACTTGGGATTTAATTTTAATGGTGTATTCGGAATAAATGATGGTCTTAATGTTCATATTTAAATATGATATCTATGTTTGTATTGAATGATGTGATTGATCTAATATTTTGAGTGTGATGTGCTGAATACATAATATTCATGTCCAATGCATGTTTACTTGATTTTTTATGTGATTGAAACAAAATCGATGGTGGCTTACCACCTATGTGATCAAAACTATCGGTGGCTTTCAAATGAGTTTATTCAATTTCTATGCAATTAAAACGAACTTAATGGTAGCTTTCCACCTTTGTGATCAAAGTCATCGAGTGGCTTCCAAATCTAATTACTTGATTTCTATGCAATTGAAACAAAACTCGACGATGGTTTCTCACCTATTTGGTCGAAATTGCTAGTGGCTTCCAAATCCAATTACTTGATTTTTGTTTGATTGAAATAAAACTGATTGTGGCTTTTAATCATGTTTGTTATTTTCGATTATGGGTTAAAGTCCTACGGGACTCACCTTTTTCATTCAATTTGAATAATTTCTATTATGGGTTGGAGTCATAAGGGAATCATTATTTTTAGTTTGTTTAAATGATTTCTATTATTAGCTAAAGTCATAAGGAACTCATCATTTTTATTCTATTTGAATGATTTTTGGTAAGCGCTACTGATCTCATAAGACTCGTCATTTTCATTCTATTTGAATGATTTCGGTATAGGCTAGAGTCACAAGGAACTTGCCTTTTTCATTCGGTTTGAATGATTTTTGTTATGAGATAGAGCCACACAAAACTCAACATTTTTATTCTGTTTGAATAATTTCTATTATGGAGTGGAGTTATTAAGGGCTTGTCATTTTTGTTTGAGTGATTTCGTTATAGGTTGGAGTCACAAAGGACTCATCATTTTTATTTTATTTTAGTTGAATGATTTTCTATTTTTTATTATTATTGGTTGCTTCTTATTTGTGTGGATGAAGTCATTGATAACCTCATATCTCTTTACTAGTGTCAATCAAAATTATCAAGTGACTTCCTATTTATGTAAACAAAGTCACCGATAATTTTTTGATTATGTCAATATGGGCTCGTAATCTTAAAAGACTCGTTTTTTACCAATATGAGTTTTCAATCAATTAGGTTTTAGCTAAAATTTCATTCTTATTTATATTTTTCCTTAGAGTATGGGTATAGGCCTTTGATCGACCTAAACCCTAAATTACTTGATCAATTTACCTTAACAAAATACATTTATTCAAATAAGCATAGAAACATAACATAGCAAAACCGGACTTAGATTTTCACACACATACAATGCAACCTACCTCGGATAGGACGAGATGGTAATAATGTAAATCTTTTCCGTACATAAACAACCTCTTACCTAGATATCTATACGGACTAGTCTTATTTTAAGGTTTTCTAGTTCTCTTCGATAGTTAGCTAGTGACTCCTCTTACTCTAGAAGCTCTCGTCGACGGTATTATTTAACTTCTGCATTCATATTTGGTTATCAAAATGGACTTAACGTATTTTTTAAAAAAATGCACTTTTATGTGTGTGTGTGTGTGTGTGTGTGTGTGTGTGTTATAAAAGATGAATGGTAGGAGAAATGAGTGGATTGGAATATAATTGAGAATTAATGATGAAATTAGGGTTCAATTATGAAATTGATGATAAGGAATGACATTGAATATTAATTAATGATGAAACACAATTGAGTAAATAGATACAATTAATGAATGGGAAATTATCGTACCAAGTATCATAGGAAAGAAATTATGAAAGAATAAGAACTAATAAAATTAAATGTGATATGACGAATTGTAATTTCTTATGTTAAATGATGTGTATGTTTAAGGTATTAAATCAAGTCGAAGTACCAATTGTTAGAGAAAGGTTACAATGAGTAGTGGTTTTAAGCGAATCGAGTAAGTATAACTCATCTACATCATAAACATAAATTCTATGTGTTTAATTTGAATGATGTGTTGTGATGGTATTAAAGTGCATTCATATGCATACACAAGTTTTACATATTAAGTGTGATGAAATAATAATGAATGTGGAGCGTATGTAAATGAATTTTTATGACATAAAATGTTTTAAATGTATGTTGAGATTTTAATGTAAAAAGTAAAGGTTAACCGTTGAGATTACTTGTTGATGTTTGATGTTGAGGTCTTAAAAGTTGAGGTTGCCTATTGTGGCTTAAATATTGAGGTTTAAAGGTTGAGGCTTAATTGTTAAATGTTAAGATTAATGTAACTACATGTTTTTTATTGAGGTTAGACCTTACTAGCCTAGTGGCCATAGTAAGGCGACTTAACCACGGAGGAAAAGTCAAACTTAAAGGCTATGGTCACCAAGGTTGCATCTTCTTGCAAGGCCAAATAACAAAAAGAACTTTAAAAGACATTCATATAATAGAAGTTTTTAATATAAAATCATGCATGTAGCACTTATTAGGGTATTCATATCTCACAATCGTTCTGCAGTTTAGGTATAGATACAAATGTTAAGGACGTACTATAGAGCTTGTAATCTAGTAGTAGTGGTCTTTTACAACGGAAGGTCACGAGGTTCCAATCCTAGCAAACTAATTTTCATTGAGGTTAGACCTTACTAGCCTAGTGGCCATAGTGAGGCGACTTAACCACGGAGGAAAAGTCAAACTTAAAGGCTATGGTCACCAAGGTGGCATCTTCTTACGAGCCCAAATAACAAAAAGAACTTTAAAAGACATTTATATAATAGAAGTTTTAAATATAAAATCATGCATTTAGCACTTATTGGGATATTCATATCTCACAATCGTTCACGGTTTAGGTACATATACAAATGTTAAGGATGTACTATAGAGCTTGTAATCTAGTGGTAGTAGTCTCTTACAATAGAAGGTCACGGATTCCGAGTCCTAGCAAACTAATTTTGTTAGGAGTCTTAGGTGTATGAGTTAAAATAATAATAATAATAATAATAATAATAACAAATGTTAACGATGTTGATGTTGCTCTTGGTGACCAATGACTTATATGATTGCCTTTGAGTGTCCTTAAAAGAATGATGAATGTGTTATTTTTTGATGAATGAACTTGAGTTTATATATAATTGATTAAGGTTTATAAATTTTTTTATGAATATTTGGCGTAAGAATTTCAAATTTCTAAATGTTAAGAATTATTGTTTAGTAACCATGTATGAATAACGAGTTAAGGTTGTTTATGAATATTGAACGATGATGAAGGATATTTTTAGAATTTAAGATGAATTATGATAATGATAGTAAGATAGATTATGAATGAAATTTTAATAAATGCTTCTACTATGTTAATGAGATAATTATGTAGTTATATTATTGATGACAAGTTTTAATGGATATGTTTAATGATGAATGAGATTAAATTAGGAACAAGTTTTAAGGATAATGAAAGGATATAGGTTTTAGTAGTGATCCGTCCGATTGTGACCCTTCGAGTAAGGTGTCCCAAGTGGTAGACACTACAACATGGTATCAAAGCAAAATAAACTACGTGGACTTAATCAAGAAATAAAGTTATTGTTTCGTAGAAATAAATAAGGATCGAATGTTTGAGGTATGATGGCGGATATGAGTTCATGACCCGATAACAACATCAACAAGTAAGTGGTTTCTTGCTTTATATGCATTGTAGAATTGAGTTAAAGTATGTATATAATATGCATAATGATATTTGAGTCATTTACTAATTTAACTAATATGGCGATGATTATCCAATAGGATGTTAGAATTTGAACTAATAATAAATGATGATGAAATAGAATGCTAAGGTTGAACGGATGACTGATTGAATGATGATTGTTGTTGAGTTAGAACTAGATTTAGATTTAGTGAACTTAGTTCTAAAAGATATATATGTATGATTTATGAGGTTTGGAAAGAACGAGGAATTGGGTTCGAGATTTATTGGACCACTTGAGATTAGGTGACTTTTTAACCACCTAATGAACAACCTTTCAAATTCCGGGTTGATCGAATGATGCAACTGTAATTTGTGTTAACTTTCTAACTTCTAGATTTGTTACATATGCTTTGATGGATTTAGGAGTAACATACTTTTTCATATCAAGGTTTTTAGTAAGAAGATTATGTGTGAAATCTAAAATGTTAGAATCTGTTTTTGAAAATCAATTTTTTATTTTTTTCATGTTTTGAAATTTAAATTTTCATTTTTTTGTGGTTTAGAGGAAATTTTTGTGGACAAAGTTGAAAAATGATATATAAGAGAAAATATTATGAATATAAAAAGATATATGAGAATAAAATTTTTTAAAATAATATATGAAAGAACACCCAATATATAAGGATAGATGAAAACATTAACCCTATTATTTCTTCTTGCACTAAAATTAAAATTTGATGAGAAAATTACAATAAGAATCCACTGAATTGAGAATCATGAGAAGAAAATCCATAACTATATATAAAATCACTAACTTAATAAATTTTTTTGAATAACTATTATATCCTCAATAAAATAATAATATTATAATATATGTACCAATATTAACAAGTAAATTCAATCACATCACCAATTAATTAAGAAAACACCAACGATTGGTAAAATTCTTAAAAGGAAATTATCAATTCCTAAAAATTAGGCTATTTTTTAGAATTAATCCTAAAATATAAGTTAATCTTTTTTATTCATTATTTTTTATTTATACACAACCTAAAGCCATAGATAACATAAATAAGCTACTTAACTCACTTCTAAACAATATAGTACTATATTGATACTTTATGTGACCATCTAACCTCTAAAAAGGCTTTTAAAAGCCAATAAAAATATTAAAATTCAAAATAATTGCATGATATAAAAATTCATCAAAATATTAAATTAAATCTTTAGTTAATTTTTATAGGTTTTTTTTTAATTATCTTACATTATTTTTACTCGTTTTGAATTGATAATATGTAAATGAAAAGGTCAAGATTTAAGACAATAAATTATAAAATTTATAATCATGTCACATATAATTGAAAAAATATTAAAAACAAAAAAGGTTTAGAATAATATAATCTTAAGTGAAATTTTTTTATTAGATAGTATTTTTAATATATATCCAAACTATTAATTATTAATGCTTAAGTGATATTTCAATTGTGTCCCTAACTTTTGATTAAGTACAATTGTAAATTTTATCATATAGTTCAAAAAATAAAATAAGTGGATTTATATAAGATTATTTGAAAATCAAATGTGTTTATTTAATAAGCTTTCAAATTTATTCATCTATAAATACAATTTATTAGAAATTATAAAAAAAAAAATACACTATGAATTAGTTAAATATTAATACCCATACAGATCACATGCTAAGAAAATAGTATGGATAAAGATTGAGTCTAACTTAAAAGGGTTGCAATGGTTGGTCTTTCGTTCTCTCCAAACCCATCCTTGTTATTGAATTAAAAAAAGGAATAACATTTGAGAAACACTAAGGATTAAAAAAGTAGGGCAGGTGTAAGTAAAAATTTTTAAATTGGGAAAATATTCAAAACTTTTGGGAGTATACAATGTAGGTCCACGTGTGGCAGCAAGAAAGGTTCAAATATCCTATCCATAACAAGATCGGTACACTTACAAAAAAATTTATTTATTATAGTCTTTCTAAATTTAAAGTTTAGGTAAAAATATCTTAATTGGCTAGGATGATTAAAAAAAAAAAGAAAGAAAGACGCCCATAATTATATCTGTTTTGCATATTTGATATCTCGAAATTACTGCATGAAGAGTATACGAGGAGGCATAGTAATTGGTAACCCCTTAAGTTGTCCGAAAGGAAATTTTTTATGTCAATTCCATTTTTGTAGTCACAAACCGTGAACTATATTGCACTCCAATCCCGTATGAACATATGTACTAAATTCTAAAGCCATATGATCATATATATGTTTGTTTGTAGGCGTCTAATTGTTTTCTTGTGCCCACCAGTCATTTTCAATATCAAATTTTCCTTGTTCAAACTTGCACCAAAGTGGGGAGAACTTTCGTTTCTAGAAACAAATAAAAGAATCAACATGACAAGCATAATCTGTGTGTTTCTCTCTAATTTCTTAGAGCTAGTCTCAGTCAAACTGCGGCCGATTTCCATGAACGGGTCAACACGGGCGGCTTACCGGCCCTTAATGGCTTCCAAGCCTGTTCCTTCTGCCATACAAAACACACACCAAAAAGGAAGAAGTGGGAGCGAAGTTACTATTATTAATCAAATTTTAAAATAATGCTTTGTTTGACAAGACACCATTTTTAAATTATCAATTTCCCTATTAATATAATTGATTCCTTGAACCATATTGTATAGCATACTACATGTTAATTTCTTCTATTTAAAAAAAGAAAAAAGAAAAAAACAATATATATAAAACTATGGCAAGCGTTTCTTCCATGTTTGGTTTGGTCTACCTGCAGCCTGCAGGCCTTGTGCTTGAACAAGTTTAACATCTTTTGGATAACTTCAACCATTTTCTTATAATCTGTGTGTTTTCCTAAATGGGGTTGTAAGTAGGCTGAAGATATAAAGAAGAAAAAGAAGAAGAGAATAGCAAGACTGATAATGAAAGAAGACGAAACTGATAATTTATGGCGGGTTCTGTTATTCATGTTCTTAATCTTCTTGATTACAGGTACCTACTAATCCAAGATTCGCTTAAATCCTTTTCTTTTCTTTTCTTTTCTTGTTTAAATTCCTAGGATTAGATGATCATGATATTTATTTATGCTTGTATTGTTTGCTTTTGATTGATAGTATAAGCGTTCAGCATGGGCATGAGTACAATCACATTTCTCTAACATCATTAATTACTAATAATTTATTTGTTCATGTTTATTATTCTTTCATGTTCAAAAATCTTGTCTACCAGTCTTGAACATGCCCTGTACCTGTGCATATATATATATATATAGGCTATCTTCTAGATTTCAACATTAATGTGAGTGTTTGCAGTTTCCAAGAATGATACTTCAGAATCCTGTATTCAAGGAATTAAGATGCTGATGACTTGACTAGAATGTTTTGTTTCTGTTAATTAATTGCAGGTTCAGTAGTAGTGGCTGGAGATTCGCTTGACACGGATAGACAAGTCCTCCTTGACCTGAAATCATTCCTCGAAGAACGAAACCAAGTAAACAGAGGACTATACTCTCAGTGGAACCAGCAAAGCTCAAATCCCTGCAACTGGTCTGGAATCCTATGCACACAAGATGGTTCAAGAGTTTATGGTATTAACTTCACTGCCAGTAACGTCTCTGGAGATTTGTATAACAACTTCTCGTCCCTGACGGCACTCACTTACCTCGATCTTTCTCGAAACACTTTTAATGGTGCTCTTCCTAGTGACTTGAGCAACTGTCAGAATCTTGTTTATCTCAACCTTTCGCATAACATCCTTGAGGGTGAGCTCAACTTGACTGGCCTGACCAAATTGGAGATTCTTGATTTGTCTATGAATAGGATTTTTGGTGGACTTCAGTTCAGCTTTCCGGGAATTTGTAACAATTTAATTGTGGCAAATGTTTCAGCAAATAATTTCAGTGGTGGGATTGATAATATCTTTGATGGCTGCTTCAATTTGCAGTATCTTGATTTAAGCTCCAACTTTTTCAGTGGGGCAACATGGAAAGGTTTTTCGAGGCTTAAGGAGTTCTCTGTATCTGAGAATTATCTCAGTGGAGAAGTTTCAGGGTCATTCTTTGCTGAGAATAATTGTAGCCTGCAAGTTTTGGATCTATCAGGAAACAATTTCAGCGGCAAGGTACCAAGCGAGGTATCAAATTGCAGGAATTTGATTATTTTGAATCTGTGGGGAAACAATTTCACTGGACAAATTCCATCTGAGATAGGTTTGATTTCAAGTCTTAAAGGTTTGTTCTTGGGGAACAACACTTTTTCTCGGAGGATACCAGAGTCTCTTTTGAACTTGGGTAACTTGGCCTTTTTGGATTTGAGCAGAAATAATTTTGGGGGTGAAATACAGAAGATATTTGGGAGATTCACACAGCTGAAGTTTCTAGTGTTGCATGGGAATTCATACAGCAGCGGCATATATTCTTCAGGCATTCTCAAACTAACTAAGCTTGTTCGATTAGACCTGAGCAACAACAACTTCACAGGTCCGTTACCTGTTGAAATCTCTGAAATGCACAGCTTGAAGTTCTTGATCCTAGCGTATAATCAATTTAATAGCACTATACCAGAAGAATATGGAAATTTTCGAGGCTTGCAAGCTCTTGATCTCTCCTTCAACCACCTAATTGGCCAAATACCTTCTTCTCTTGGAAAGTTGAGGTCACTGTTGTGGTTAATGCTTGCGAACAATAAGCTGACAGATGAAATTCCTGCTGAATTGGGAAACTGCACTAGTTTGTTGTGGTTGAACCTTGCCAACAACCAGCTCTCTGGGAGCATTCCACATGAATTGATGAATGTAGGAAGGGACCCCACACAAACATTTGAATCAAACCAGCAGGAAGAAGACTTCATAGCTGGCTCAGGTGAGTGCTTGACAATGAGGAGGTGGATTCCTGCAGATTATCCACCGTTCAGTTTTGTATATACAATACTAAATCGGAAGACTTGCAGAAGCATATGGGAGAGGTTGCTTAAAGGGGTTGGCCTTTTCCCAGTATGCGCTGCAGGATCTACTGTCCGTACATTTCAAATCTCAGGTTATCTTCAATTGAGCGGCAACCAGCTTTCTGGAGAGGTCCCAGGAGACATTGGTAAGATGCAGCATTTCAGTATGTTGCATTTTGGTTTCAATAACTTGAGCGCTACGCTCCCTCCACAGATTGGGCAATTGCCACTGGTAGTCCTAAACCTCACCAAAAACATCTTCTCTGGTGAAATTCCAAGTGAAATCGGGAACACCAAATGCATACAAAATCTTGATTTATCTTACAACAACTTCTCTGGCACGTTTCCTTCAAGCTTGAACAACTTGAGTGAGCTGAGCAAGTTCAACGTCTCATACAATCCTTTTATATCTGGTACAGTCCCTACAACTGGGCAGTTGGCAACATTTGAGAAGGAATCCTACCTTGGCGATCCACTACTGAAACTTCCCAGTTTTATCAACAATTACAAGGGTTCCCCGCCCAATGAAAACTCAAAAATCGACAAGAAAGAGCATAAAAAGTGGGTTGCAGTTTTGGTGCTGTTAACGGTGACCATGGCTTTCTTAATCTGCGGACTTGTTTCACTTTTAGTTTGCATGCTAGTGAAAAGTCCACCAGAGTCACCAGGATACCTCTTAGAAGATTCCAAATACCTCCGGCATGACTTTGCATCAAGTTCAGGGAGTTCATCTCCATGGTTGTCAGATACAGTTAAGATCATACGTTTAGACAGAACAGCATTCACTCACGCTGACATTTTGAAGGCAACAGGCCACTTTTCAGAGAGCAGAATCATTGGGAAGGGAGGATTTGGAACAGTGTACAGAGGAGTATTGCCTGATGGAAGAGAGGTGGCGGTTAAGAAGCTACAGAGAGAAGGGATTGAAGGTGAAAAGGAGTTTCGAGCCGAAATGGAAGTTTTAACTGGAAATGGCTTCGGCTGGCCTCACCCAAACCTCGTAACACTTTATGGGTGGTGCCTTCATGGCACAGAGAAAATATTGGTGTATGAGTACATGGAGGGTGGAAGCTTGGAGGATCTTATATCAGATAGGATGAGGCTAACATGGAGAAGGCGCATCGACATAGCAATTAATGTGGCACGAGCACTAGTATTTCTTCACCACGAGTGCTACCCTGCAATTGTGCACCGCGATGTCAAGGCCAGCAATGTCCTGCTAGATAAAGATGACAAGGCACGAGTCACAGATTTCGGCCTTGCTAGATTTGTTGATGTTGGGGATAGCCATGTGAGTACAATGGTGGCTGGAACTATTGGGTATGTTGCGCCAGAATATGGACAAACTTTCCATGCGACCACCAAAGGCGATGTGTACAGTTTTGGGGTACTGACAATGGAACTGGCAACGGGGAGGCGAGCTGTGGATGGAGGGGAAGAATGTCTATTGGAATGGGCTAGAAGGGTGATGGGAAGCGAGAGACATGGATTTAGTGGAGCTATGATACCAGTGGTGCTTCTGGGATCTGGTTTGGCGGAGGGAGCAGAGGAGATGCGTGAACTGCTAAGGATTGGGATAAGATGCAGTGCAGAGACACCGCAGCGTAGGCCAAACATGAAAGAGGTGCTAGCTATGCTAATAAAATTATCATGCAGGGATTTCATTCCTCCCTCACGCTGATTTTCAAGATGGGATGATCATGAGTGCTTAGTTGCAGACAACTCTAGCTAGGCTGCTCTTACAACATTATTACACACACACAAAATATACTACAGTACAGATTCTGATTCTTCATGTACACCACAACATTCTTCATTTTGTTAGCTAGAGTTGGGGAATTAATTAATTAATTAATTAATTTACTCTTTCAAATCAACAATATGAGAAAAATGCTTTTACTTTCAAATTCGTTTCGGATATTTTTCAAGTTTAGAATGGTTAAAGGGGTTCATATATTGTAAAACAAAACGAAAGTCCAAACAATGTAAATTTTATTTTTCGATGTTTTGCAAGGAATTTCTTTCATAAGCTAATTATAACTATGCCTTAAAATAATACTAAATCAAGGATGTTGTAGCCCAACTTGGAATGTGGTGGTGAATACTGTTAATGTCATGCAAGTAGGGACGATAGAGGTTTGCGGTTGCGGCATCTAAAAGAAGAATGCACAATTATGAAATTGCAAACCTAACGGATGACTTGTCGTCTGTGTCGAAGGATAAGGAAATGCAGTTTAGTCTCTGAAGTTGACTGACTTGTTGTCTGGACAGAATAATAAGGACCTGACCGGAGTAAAGAAGGAAGAACAAAAGTGTGAGCTCATCAGCTCTCTCTCTATCTATCATCTGCATTACAGTTTGCCTCTCTTTTTGAGTTTTCCTTGATTAATTTTTACCCATAATAAACAAAATCAAAATTAGAGAAAATGGGGGATTTGAGAATGATGTCAGTGGAGCTTGCTATCCATCCAAAGAGAGTTGGCATAAGGGGCAAAACTTGCCCAAGTTACAACATGATGATGCCACCTTTTTCAAAGACCTCATAGCATTGGATTCGAATTTGGAGGCTAAGTATATATGTTATTATTACTGATGATAAATAATCATGATCATTCCTTGTTATTTATTTGCTGAATTCACTCTTCAATTAACAATACACACAACTTGTTCCTGTTCTGATCATTTTTTGCTCTTATAATATACCCCTACTAACATTTGGATGCTAGTGGGAGTTTTTGGCTCAGCCAAGGGAAGCCCGAAAAACCACTCTCATGTTAGAAAGAAATGATTTTGAAGAATAATTTTTATTCAAGATGGAATACCTAAACATGAGACATAACATACATCAGATACTTAGGCGTGCAGCCTTTAAATAGGCTATTTACATGATAAACTCGTAGCCACTTCCTGCAAATTCTAACCGATAGAGTTTCAAAACATTGACACCGATTCTTTGACTTCTATAGAATCTCAACTAGTAGATAAAAGTGGACCAAATTAGTAACAGCAAACACAAAATTTCAGCAACAATATCTACCTCTGTTGTTTGAGATGGAGATTGGATTTGGACAGCTTCCACCACCTAAGCTCAGATATAACTAACTCTGTTGAAATTAATACAATCTTGTCTCACAAATACACAACCTGATTTTCTGTTATATGAGATGGGGATTTCTGGCGAGTTTTTTTTTTAAAAAAAACAAGGTAGTTCTAAGTCTTATTTACAAAAATAAGGTTGTTTTAATCTTATTTATAAAAATAAGGTTGTTTTTGACATGTAGATTAAATTACCTACACGTGTCATTTTTTTTTTTTTTAATGATAATAATGAGTAGAAAAAAAAATAATAAAAATATCACACATGTTTCTTTTAATACAATATAATTTAATTAAGATCCATATATCCACTAACTTGGTTACGGATTATGCTTTTGTTAATTTGGTTGCGTGAGAATTTAATTAAATCACAGTGAAAATGAAGGCTTTATTTGATGGATAGCAAAGTGGGTGAAGATGACCCAATTTCTGCAAAAAGATCCATATATCCTGACTTGGGTATGAATTATGCTCTCGATACTGCAAAAAGACAGAAGATTACTGCATTGTCTGCACCAAGCCACCAGCATCAATTGTTCTTTTCTCTCGAGTGGTGTATGATTCAAATCTCTCATCGCTTCACTAGAATGCCAACAATTCTTGTAACCAAGAGATTTCCTGTATTTGGAACGACTTCCTTGTCAGAGTCGGACTTAAAGGAAAATAGTCCCAACTGATCCTCAATAACATACCTATAGCCACACTGCCATGGTAATTCCAAACCCATCGAAACAAGCTAAGCTCTCTATAGCAACAACAATACAAACCCCAAACCCCTCATGCCTGAGTTTTGCCATTTCATCTCCTCCCCAATCTCCCAAAAGAAAAGATCAACACGTTCTCCAAAATTAACAAATAGCAAAAGTCTTTGCACATATCAGTTGCCATAAGCTCCATTTCCTTAATGATCTTATTATTAAGCCATTTTAATTTTTATAGAGAAATTGCTATGGAGTTATTGGTTCTTGAAGATATATTTATTTTGGCTTTACTAGAGCAATTGTTTTTAGATCTTGTTGATGAGCTGGTGGGGTTGGGTTTACTAGTATTTGATTTTATCCGATAATCATAATAAAATGAATGTATTGTAAATGATATTTATTTTTAAAATTTTATAAAATTATTAGTGAATTTAGCATTAAAAAAAAGCTGACACATGTAGGCTATTTGATATACATGGCAAAAACTACCTTGTTTTGATAAATAAGATTAAAACAACCTTATTTTTTAATTAAGATTTAAAATTATCCTCGTTTAAAAAAAAAAACTCGATTTTTTGCAATCGGTTATTGGTTCTTGAAGGTTTATTTATTTTGGCTTTACTAGAGCAATTGTTTTTAGATCTTGTTGATGAGATGGTGGGGTTGGGTTTACTAGTATTTGATTTTATCCGATAATCATAATAAAATGAATGTATTATAAATGATATTTATTTTTAAAATTTTATAAAATTATTAGTGAATTTAGCATTAAAAAAGCTGACACGTGTAGGTTATTTGATCTACATGGCAAAAACTACCTTGTTTTGATAAATAAGATTAAAACAATCTTATTTTATAATTAAGATTTAAAATTATCCCGTTTAAAAAAAAAACTCAATTTTTGGCAATCGATCCGGAGAAGATGATGTGCTTGTATAAAAAAGATAAAATGTTATGGTCTGCTAGCGGACTTGTCACGATGTGCTTTCTGTTGGATGTTTGAGAGACAACATATTTGTTTTTCAAGATCTATAACACCGAAATTTGGATGTCTTCATGATATCATAAAGGAGCACTATGCTAGGATGAATGATTTTTACATATTTTCTACCTTTAGAATACATTTGTATCGGGGAAACAGAGCAAATTTATTAACACTTTTTTGACATATTTGAATTTTTTTGATTTACGAAAATGAAATTGATTTAACACCGACTTTGGAACCAAAATTACAATTTGATTTTATTTTCATATGTTTTATATTTATTCTTTTTTGTTCTATGGCTTTTAGTCGAAAATAGTGCTTAGTTTCTCCGATGGCTACTTAATTTATCCTTGTACCAAAACGTTACTCTTATCGGCGCCAGTCTTCAATTAGAAGTCCCGATCCATGCCCTCCTCTTTTTCAAATAACATTAGAAGCACTAGCAAATTGTTAATGATGTTTTTGTAGGCCATCATTATAGCAGAAGAAAGGGACAACGAGAAGAGGATTCAAAGGAATAGATCGACGACAATTCGGTTCCTCATTTAGTGGCATCATTATCGTCCTTTTTAGAGATATTCCTCTTTTATTGTTTCCTTGTTTAGCTTATTAGCATTATCGGTTATTGTGTTTCATATTCCTAACGTGACTATCTAAAATAATTATACCTAGACTTGTACTATTTAAAGGATATGTTTAAGTAAGAAAAGGAAGCTAGATTTCTTTATAGTTGATTCAAAGATTGGTGCTCTCTCTTAACAAGCCCACCTTTAGTAATCAAAGGATGCAAGCATAGAGCTGGTGCCACTAGGGGGATTCAAGTTCCCAAGATTGATCATCGACCCTAACTAGATCCCTCACCTAAGGCTACAAAATATTGGTATCGAGCCAACGATCATGGGTGATTCACTTCGACCAAGTCCCACGTTAGAGGAGCGAGTTGCGAGTGCTTGCAGCAATATGCACGGGATAAGGAATGATTGGAACAATGGCTAGACCATGTCCAAGCATGATAAGGCAGACAACCTTAAAAGAAATCCGAGTCACATAATGTTGACGAGTGGCAAGTATGTGGATCAATCCAAAGGTGCTAGTAGAGAATGGAAAATGGGGGCAAGGAATAGTGGAGGTCCTCAACGAAGCGAAGGATGCTCCGAGCGGACCCATGTGCCTCGATACACGAAGTTGGATTTTCCAACTTATAGTAGGATCGAAGATTCTCTTAGATGGCTTAACTACTATGAGCATTTCTTTCACAACCAATGAATACCCGAAATGGACAAGGTGGGACTAGCGACCTTTCATCCGATAGGGATTGCCCAACTATGGTACTACAAAATTGAACAAGAGAAAACCGACCCTCTCTTAGTATGAGTTTTCTCGCTATTGTCATCTTAGATTTGGTCCCCTTTTATGTAATAATACATTAGGAAAATGATTAAACTCTAATATAATGGTTCTTTGAAGGATTATATGACTAAGTTTGAAGCTTTATTGGCTCGAGCTACCTTAGTTCATGTCGATCGGCAAGTCGACATATTTATATTAAGTTTAGCGAGAATCATTGCATGTGGATGTGAAGTCATAGAATCTACCAAACCTTATCACTACCATGAGCCTTGCAAGGGCCTTTGAGAAGCACATACAAGTTACTCGGTTTGCGAGAGCTTAATACACGAACGGTAGTTTCGATAAGGATAACAAAATGGGGAATAAAATCAAGGACAACAACTATGGGTTTAATCGACCTTCATTAAAAAATTGAGCTACACCAAAATGGCGGACAAAAAGGCACGCAGATTATATTTTAATTATGATGAGCCCTACACATATAGTCGCAAGTGTAAGAAATTATTTTGGCTAAAGATGGAGAATGTGGAAGAGGATTTAGAGATGCAAGAGTGTAGTGAACCTAAAATATCTCTACATGTAATTACTAGTGCTAGAAATGCATAGACAATATAGCTCCGAGCTAGTATCATGGGTCACTCCACCTTGGTATTGGTAGACGCAAGGAGTGCATATAACTTTATTCATGAGAAGGCAATCCGGAGGTTCAATCTTGTTGTTAAACCACGATTAGGATCTGTAAGCATTAGCGGAAAATGGTGAACAACTCTTGTGTCTAGGTGTTTGTGAGGTAGTAATCGTAAAGGTACAAAATAAATCTTTTACCACTAATCTTTATACAATAAACTTCGGTGGTTTCAAAGTGATTTTAGAAGTCAAGTGGGTATAAACTTTAGGCTTAATAGTGTGAAACTTTACTACACCCATCATGTCTTTTAGGTTAAATGGATGAAAAGTGCAATGAAATGGAGAGACACCTACCAAGACAATCAAAGTTCACTCCCTACAAGAGGTTCAACCTTTTAGAGCATTGGTGGACCGAATGCTAGTAGACTACCATGACCTCTTCTATGTACCCATGGGCCTTCTACCCCAATGTTCTCAAGATCACGGGAATCCCCTACTCGCCCGGGATGGCTTTAATGGTGGTGAGATCATACCGACATTCGTTCTTAAAAAAAGATGAGATTGAGAGGTAATGTTCGGAGATGCCAAAACAAAGAATTATATGATAGAGTCAATTATATATATATATATATAATTTAAAGATCACAAGAATTTATCATATAAATTATATTAATATATTTTTTAAAAAATAAATTAAGAAATTAATTGGATATTTCTTTTTAAAAAATTAGAAATGACAATCGAAACAAATATATTTTTTAATCAACGAAGTCGCTTGGAAAAAAAAAGGATAAATTTTTTCATAGATTTAACACAAAATCAATAATAAAAAATTTATGGAAAAAATAAAAAAGAAAAAAAATCAAGCTAGTTAGTAATATTTCAATGAAAATAATAAAAAAGAGGACAGACTCATTTGCCGCAACTTCTAGAAAGTTAGTAAAAAAAAAAAGAGTTTTTCCGACATCAAAACCCAATTTGTACATCAGTTTTACTTCAAAACTCTTAAATAAAGCCAATAAACATTTTTTAAGCCTTAAAATTGATTATAATGCACATATAAAAACAAATTAAATTTAAAAACTCATAATATTTCGAGATCTTGATCCATTTCTTTCAATCATTTTATATCTTAAAATCACAAAAAACAAAATTAATTCTTTAAAATAAACAAATTGAATGTAATATCATTATAAAAGTGACAAGAATAAGTTTGACCGGTGCTCTCTCTCCCTCCTCCTTGTCCCTCTTTGTTCCTCTCTAATTTTTTAACTTATAAGCCAAAATATGTCACAAATGAAATTTTGAATCAAAATAACATTATTGAAATATCAAGGATGAAGATGTAAAATTTTGTATATAATTGCCTGAAAGCGTTAACATTACAAAAAAAATCGAGTGTTGAGTTCATAGGTCCAATCTGTCAACATTAAACCCTTCAAATGTTTTAGTTTTTTTTTTTTTTTAATGCACCGTGCACTTGAATTATTTGAAAATTTAAGTAGGAAATAATGGTATTAACGAAAAATGATGGAGGAATTAAGTTGTTAACAGATTTAAGAACAAAGGACTAATTAATTACTTTTTCAAACTATAGTAACTATTTAATTCGTTTTGTTAAACTTATAGCTAAATTATAATTCATTCTAATATAATTATGGGGGAAACAGAAAAATAGAGTCAACAACGCGGTTGGCCAGAGGCAGGAGAGAAAAAGAGGAGAAGGTGGGGCCCTGTGGGTGATCTCATCTAAGATTGTGGTTTCCTACACCCTGCTAGCTGCTGCTCTTCCTTTCTTCTCTTCTGCAATCATTTTATTTGAATTGGCATAACCATAAGTATAGAAACAGGATTAATTTATTTAGTTTTAGGAAGGGGAATAGCATAAGCTGATCATCATTGACGATTACGAAGATGGGTTGCTGTGCAAGCCGAAACGCGGATTCTAAAGCTGCCAGGGTTGCCCGCTGGCGATCTACCGGAATTGTTGCTTTTCGTGACGCTAAATTGAAGGCAATCATATTTATATCTCTCTTTCTTTGTTTTTTGTTTTTTTTCCTAGAAAAAGTTTATATTGGTATTTGGTGTTTTCTTCTTGTTTTTGAACGTTAAAGAAATAGATAAAAAGGGATATTTTGTTTGGTTAAAAAATTAAGACCAAAGAAGCGAAAGGAATAATCAGTTGTTTGTTTGCAGAATGAAATGAATGGCTGTTTGTGTTTTGATGGTATTATTATTATTACGGCTAATTTGCTGAATACGATGGTTTAAGCTGATTTCTACTTGGTTGGTTGCCTATTACTTTACTTAAATTAGTGTAAAAGCATTTGATAGAAATGATGATGATTGATTTAATTTTTTTTCCTTATACCAAGCAAATATCAACATATATATATATATATATATAAGTAAACATGGATACCATAGGCATATGACTAATCCAATACTTTCACTTGCGAATTTCGTACTCTATCTTTCCTTTTTATGATTCATACTTTTAGTATTTATTTCTGTTCTGTAAGTAAATAGTTTAGAAATTGCTAACTTTTTTTTTTTTTTTTCTGGCAAAAGGTGAGTACTGACAGTTTGGATGTAGGCAGTACAAGTGCAGTTTTTCATTTGCCTTTTCATTCACTGCTTTTGTTCAAACTCACATTCACACTCATATTGATTCTTTACTTGTCTATTTTTTTCACCAACAGACTTTTCCTGATGATGTTCTTGATCTAGACAAAGCCGTGCGCACCCTTGATTTAACACACAATAAATTGGGTAATAGTTTATTTTATTTTATTTTTGTTTACCTTTGCTTTACTTTTCTCAAATCATTTCCCGTCACACAATATGGATTTGTAGTGGCAAAAAAAAAAAAAAAAATGCAGTTTTGCCTCACATGTATTATTGTAGATTTGATCGCCGTGTTTTCACTACAGTTGACATTCCTATGGAGATTAGCAAATTAATAAACCTGCAACGCCTGGTAAGAATTATAAAACTTAGCTGCAACTGCCTTTAATTTCTTTGAGAGCTTGTATTGTAAATACAAACTTGCATAAAAGCCCTTGAATGCTTCATTAAAGCTTTAATTTTTCTGCTTTTTTTTCCCCCTCAAAATTGAAATTTATGGGATGTGGCAGTCTCCTTTTTCACCTTTCCCCTCCTGTTGGGTCTGTGACTTTTCCCATTTTAAATGGGAATGTGTACTGCTTACCACTAAGGCCAATGGTTTTTGGTTTCCAATTTTTGGTGGGCCACCAAAGTCTACAAGGCCATAACCATGAAGAAGGTATTGTTTCATTTATTTATTTTTGATACAGCCAGCGAGTTTACTCATGGATTGATGCTTGTAGTGCCATCAGCAGCTGTGTTTCATATTCTGAACCGATGATTATTTTTCTAGTAATTATGTCATTCATAGTGATAATGTCATGAGTATATGAAAGTACTAGTTAGCATGTTAGTTAATGTTATGGAATGTCTGGATTACCCCATCAAAGTAGTTTGTTCTTTTCAGGTTTTAGCTGATAATCTTATTGAGCGATTGCCAATGAATTTGGGGAAACTGCAGTCTCTAAAAGTTATGACGCTTGATGGCAATCGAATTGCTTCCTTACCTGATGAATGTAATGTTCTTCTCTAAATAAGTAAGATGATTTATTATTCTTTTTTTAATCTATTCCCTTTGCCTTTGTGGTTGTATCTGATGATCTTCATGATCTTCATGGTTTATCTGCACACTTCCTACTGTCCTTGTTTCTTGCATAAAACCTAACTTGATGAATATTTCCTGTCTAGTGGGCCAGCTGGTGAGGCTTGAGAGGCTGTCCATTTCAGGAAACTTTTTAACATGCTTGCCTGAGACGATTGGGAGCTTGCGCAATGTAAGTGACTCTATTTGGTTGTCGAAATTGAATTTAGCTATGGAATGTTTTGAGATTGCATTACATTTACTAAGTATGAGAAAAAGGCAATTTTAATAGAGAAGGTCTATGCCCGATAGATTTTCAAGAGAACTAACAACCTAAGCTTTTCTAAAAATAAATAAAATAGAATCCTTGACTAAAATTAGAGTATGCAAATAGTTAAGAGAGGTGAAGTCTGCCTTGCGATTGGTTAGAAATGGATCAAAATGCTTTCCCAAAAGTATTACTTCTTTTGAATTTGGCATTTCTGATTTTTCAGCATGATATATTAACTTCCATGACAAAATAGAATGTTTGATAATGCAGTTATCACTTTTAAATGTGTCAAATAACAAGTTAAAGACTCTTCCAGAATCAATTGGGAGTTGTTTCTCTCTAGAAGAATTACAAGCAAATGGTATGCTAATATCTGTGTTTTACTTTTTAATCTTTTTCCCTATTGATATTTATGCACGAGAAAAGTCCTGCAATTGAATATAATGTGAAAGCATTCCATAATCTTTTTTGGTTTTTGGTGAGAGTTCACATTACGTGTTCTTTGTTCATAGCTATACTACTTATGAAACTCTTCAACTTTCCTATTTGAAGAGTATTGCTGGTACCTATTTGGCTGCTGGTTGTCACTAAAATGAAAGTGGTGCAGGACAGCTTGGGGTGCTGTTCTGGATCTGAGTTTCAAGGCTGTGTAGGGCTGCTTAGGTCTGTATTAATGTGGATTTCTGCTGGGAATAATAGAACTATTACTGTCAAAATAATAGGGTTTCTAGGAGTCACACCTAAAGGATAGAAAAACCTAAGCCTAATACCTAGGGTTCTTAGGAGTCACACCTAAGGGAGATTGTGTCACACAATCCAAAGCAAATTGTTGGAAATTATTTGATATTATTGCATACTGGATATTAAAAGACTACATATTGTATTTATAGAGTTGTAGAAGTCCAAATAATACTAGGACACAGATTCCTAAACCTGTGTGTAAATTTGATTTCTAAACACAGTGAATCGTCTGATTCTACTGTACTAGGATTTTTGTTCATCACTCTTATTTTGTTTCCTTTTTTTCATTCACAATAATTGTGAAAGATTTCTCAAAAGTTAACAACTGGTAAATGGAGTTTAGAAATCAAATTGATTTAGACTTAAAGCTAAGTGGATAAACTCCTTCTTGGCTCTCCAAATAATTCAGAAAAAAAGTTGAGGTGTCCAGTGGTCGGAATAAATCTATGTTTTATGTTCATACCCAGAAAATGATCTGAATTTCTGTAGCAGATAAATGCTTCTAAAACTGTAGCACCTGATATTATATGGTATGAAGAATAGCATCTTGATAATTTTTTGAGCACTTTCTTGGATGACATAATAGTTGAATTGTACAGATTAAGTTATTGATAGTGTTTGTATTAACAATAGGCTTATTATATACACAACTTTATGCACCAACAGGTTTTGTCAAGATACATAAAATCGTTGCTTGCTTCTGGAATTTATTTTGAATGCAAATTATATCTTGAACTTGTATGGTTGTTTGGAGTGTCATTTTGGATTAGTTGGATGTTTTTTCATATATTATGCATGTTGTCTTGCATATGGATTTTATTTTTTGTTCACGAATCTTATTTTGAACCACTTGTACTGTTATATGGAGTGTTAATTTTTGGGCGTAAGTTGGATGAGATCTTTGTATATTTTGCATGTTTTCTTGCAAATAGATTTGTTTTGTCTGCCTTTCCGAAAATAATCTGAGTAGGTTGCTCTGTTTTTTTTTTTTTTTTTTTTTTTTTTTTTTTTTTTTTTTCGCTTCTAGATATCAATAATCCTATTATTACTGCTCAGATTTCTCACAGCTATTATATTGGCCAATTTTGCAGATAATCTTATTGAAGATCTTCCTGCATCTGTTTGCAATCTAATTCACTTGAAGTCACTTTCCTTGAACAATAATAGTGTGGGCCAGGTAATACGTAGTTCAAATCCTGTCTTACTTCTCTGAAACTGTACATAGTGGTAGATGTGATAATTTGATATTGTCAGCCTCTGCCAGTCATTTTGACCAACTTCCTGAATGCTTTCCACTTTGGTATAATAGGGGTCATTTTGGGTGTACTGATTCTATTTTACAATGTCTTTTCAGTAATAGAAATGCCAACTAGTATTGATGGTGTTGCTAACTGGGTATCAATTCATAATTCTGGATAGTTTGCTGATTATATATTTTCAATGTCCATGTCATTTCATTGTGTTTTTAATTGCTTCCAGTTTCTTCTATATTTATTTCCCTGTCGATTGAAAGCAAATGGCTCTTTTGTTGATATTCCTTCTTCTTGAACCCTTAACCTCTCCATTTCCAGAACTTTTTTAACCTTGATAATGTTTTCATCCCTTTTTCTTCTAATCTTAGAAGCAATTTCAATGACCCCTGATTTATAATTTATGAAACTTGAGAAAGTTGTCACACAAACCTTTAGGATGTGGGAAACAATACTTGTTTGGTGGCTGTATATCAAATTGGATTAACATTTTCTAGCTTAATTATTTATTTATCTAGATTTGTTAGGTTGAATATGATGTAGGACAAATTAAATTGATGTAGAAGCACTAAACTAGATCACCAAAAGAGAGCTAATTTAGAAGAGATACCAAAATTCACTAACAAGAGACACTCAATCTTGAAGGGACCAAACCAAGATAGACTCAACATTGGGGAATTGACTCAAGGGAGACGCACTAAATCTTGGAGAATATTCAAAGTCTTTATTAAGGCCTATGTACTTATTTATATGCACCATACCAAACAAAATAGGAAAATCTAATAAGTCTTAATTCAATAAGGAAACAAAAATCCTAATTTAATTAATAATTAATTGTTGGAAAGTCAAAAGAAAATCCTAGATTTTAGGGATTTAGCTCGTCAACATTATATTTCAATTTTTATTCCTTTTATCAATGATTTCCTAGGATTGTGTTATCGATTTTTGTTAACAAGAAATTTTATAATACTTGAGTAATCGATGGCATGTACAATAGTTACTTTATGGACCTATTTGGAGGAAAGAGATAGACGCATGAAAAAAAAAAAAAAAAAGAGAGAGAGAGAAACAGGAGTGAGAAAATAAAATAAAAAAATTAAATGAACGTGGAAATTTTCTTATCACTCTTGGTGAGTCCGGATGTAATTTTATGTGTCTATCTCTCTCCTCCAAGTAGATTCATGGAGTAACTACTATACATGCCACTAGTTACTCCTTGAGTATTATAAAATTTTCCTTTGTTAACATAAACCCTAAAGTAACCATCAGCACCGATCAATTTTTCCCATCGATACTACCCGACTTTTCCTGCTCTTACTTTCGAACCTACTACTGAGCTTGACTGTATCTTCTCCTTCAGAGCTGATGGCTGATTCAGTTCAGGCTTCTTCTACTGCAACTCCTCTACCATTCAGACCTTCCCTAACTCACAAGTTCCAAACTCCAAATTCCTTCCCAAACTTTGAAATCACCCACTCAATACAAATAACCCAGCATATATTAAATGAGTCTAATTTTCGTGAATGGTTTCGGTTCGTTTTGCTCGTGATTGGATGAAAAGGGAATACCCAATATATCACTGGTGAGATTTCTCTTGGAGAAAGGACTAATGCCAATTACAAGACATGAGAGGCCAAGAATTCCATTGTGATGTCATGGTTGATCAACTCCATGGATCCAAAAATGGTACAGACACGCTTGTTCTACAAAACTGCTCAGGAAATCTAGAAAGTTGTTTAGGACATGTATTTGGAATTTGAAAAACATCTCAATGCTTCGAAATTCGATCTATGATTCGCAACACTTGGCAAGGGACAAGGTCGGTAATTGAGTACAACAACATTTTAAATGAATTATGGCAGGAAATGGATCTTTTTCTGTAGTGACTTGGCATTGCCTTGATGATGGATTGCTCTACGACAAGATGCTAAAAAAGGACTGGGTGTTTGATTTTCTCCAAGGATTGAAGAAGGAATTGGATGATGTTAGGGGGAGGATACTTGGTACCAAGCCTCTTCATCCATTCAAGAACCATTTGCTGAAGTCAGACATGAAGAGAGTTATGCTTCACAATTTCTCAAATTCAAATGCTGAAGACACTCAGCAAAGTTCTACTTTGGCAGCAAATCGTGTTAATTCAAATAACAACTGCAATCAGAGATCCATAGACAACAAGTTATGGTGTGATTGCTACAATAAGCCCTACCACACCAAGGAAACATGCTGTGAAGATCTCACTTTTCTTCTTGAAGGATAGATGGTATCAATAAGACTCACATTGTCACAGTACATTCATAACATACCCATATCTGGGAATCAAATATCTATCTTACATCAATTGTCATAAACACGAATGCTATGAAGCCCAGGTAAAGCCGAAATTGCATGCCTCACATATTAATTGAATAAAAGCTAGCTCCTCAAATATAAATATATTCTCCAAATAACCATGGTCAGAAAATATTTCATGTAAGACTCTACGTTGATACGATAAAGTATATGCAAGAATCTAACCAACAAGACTAAACTTGGCTCACTTCTCTGTTCCTAAAGAACTCTACTTCTCTAATCACAATTTATATTGTTAATCAAACATTCTATAGTCAAATTTTGTACCATATAATTGTGGCTTATGATAGAAAGCCCCAAGGTGGGCACCAATTGATGTAGGGAAAACAAAATTGATGTAGAACCACATAATAAGATCACCAAAAGAGAGCTAGTTTAGAGCTAATTTAGGATAGAAATCAAAATTCACCTATAAGAGGGACATTCAATCTTGGGGAATTGACACAAGAGACACATTCAATCTTGGAGAATATTTGAAGTCTTTATTTCAATCGATAATAATATGTTCTCCAATAATTAATGTCTAGGTGCTTATTTATACACTCCAAACGGAACAAAATAGGAAAACCTAATAAGTGTTAATTCAATAGCAAAATTAAAATCTTAATTTAATTACTAAATGATAAATATTAGTATTCCCAAATAATAAAATCTAGAATCTTCATAAAATTTTAAAAGTTCTAAATATATAACTATCAATTTCCATTGTTTTCCTTCACTTTCCATCAATATAATGATTTGAAGACTAACAATTTCTGGGCAGCAGCACTATTTATTATTATTATTTTTCCCCTTTTCTTTACTGACTCGTCCATTTTTTATGTCCACATTATGGTTTACCCAGGCATTCTACTAGTTGAGTTTATGCTTGTGACTTGCGAGTTAGTATTATGATAATTCGAAGGGTGAAAGTAGGTTTTATTTGTCAGACAAGACTATAGATGGTATTGTATTTCATGGTTGACAGATTCCTCCAAATCTTTTGAAAGACTGTAAAGCTCTCCAAAGTATTTCCTTGCACGACAATCCAATTTCTATGGATCAATTTCAGCAGGCAAGACCCAAATTCTGCTCCCTACTGCATTATTGATTTCTATTTTTTTCAGATTAGCAGCAGAGGAAGACGTTTTGTGTGTTTTTATATTGTAATTGAAATCTAACAAAAAAAATGCTTTTAGATGGAAGGATTCCAAGAATTTGAAGCCAGAAGGAAGAGGAAGTTTGACAAACAAATAGATTCAAACGTAATGATCGGTTCCAAAGGCCTTGATGAGGGTGTTGACCTATGATTACTATTGCCTTGATACTCCAGCACTAGAGTAAGTTTCACACCATAACCTTTTATTGATAAGGTTTTCTTCTTTTAACTGGGAGGCCCGTTGAGCATTGAGCTACACAATTGGGAAAGGGAGGTCCCCCCCAATTCTCCCATATCCATGTGATCAGGTTGCTTGGTACTTATGCCAAGCAACTTTACCATCTAAGTGACTAGCATCCACAGTTTCACACCACAGCTGATCTATGATAATTTATTGCAGGGACTGGGTGAAATTGAGCACACTTTTAGAAGGATAAATGATTTACTAAGAACTGGTGAATTCTGCAACTGTCATGTTCCTGCTCATACCCTCAGCCTTCCCTCACACATGTCTTGTTAAGTTAAAATTGGATTAACGTATTTCATTTTTTGTTGCTACATGGGACCATATTATCAATGTCTATTGGTTGATTGTCTGCAAGATCTTGCATGACGAAGTAGAAATTATTCGGTATTGAACAAAAATGAAGCATACATGATCACTGCATGCACATGCGCACACACAAGCAAAGTGTTCAAATGTTCACATTTACTGTTCCTTTTCGACGTGATGCTTCTTCAGTAAAAACATTCCAGAATATGCTCTCTCTTGAACTGTTTTTAATTAATGAAGAAATAAACTAACGTACTTTGTCATGAACAGAATGGATGAGATATTTAGAAGCTAAAGCAAGGGAAACAAGGGTGTTGAATCGTGATGGTTTCAGAGTAGCTCCGATTACAGCTTGAATATTTCGTTACCCGTGGAATAAAACATACAACTCAATTGCCTCATTTGTAAATGTCTTTTCTTTTCTTGTTGAATAGTTTATGATGGGTGTGTTTGTAGTCATTGGCCTGTCATATGCTGGCTTGTACATGCAATGACTGCTTGTTTCTGGTGTATATAGATGATGATACACCTTTTTCCATTTTGTTTTTAAGGCCTTAAAGTGCAGTAGCCTGAATCCATTTTAGTACGAACTGGCCCGGTATATGATTAAAAGAACAAGTGGAGACCGATTTTAATTGTCAGAAATATTTGCTGTCACAATTTGCACTGTTTATTGTTTTAAATCAAAGCAGGTGAATATCACTAATTAAAAGAAAAAATTATTAGTGCTTAATATTGTTGAATAATTTGTTATATGTTACTATTTTAATAATTAACAACGCTAAGGGCAGACTTTAGTAAATACGTAATGATTTAATTTTTTTACGCATGGACCGATGAAAACAATTCTAATGAAAGATATAATGGGAATTGCAATTGATTTCAAGTTTTTTCCCCCTTAACTTATATATATATATATATATATATATATATATATATATATATATATATTGAAAATGCATATGAGTTGCTCAATTGAACAAAAGAAAACAAAAAATGAGCGTAATGTTAACCTCCTTGAAGGATGAGTTTAGCAATTCTCCTCTCTAAAATGCCTTTTTTTTTTTTCCCATTAGTTGGTTGCTCATTCCTATATAATGAATATATTCGTAAGAAAAGTTTTTTTTTTTTTTTTGTTAAAAAAAAAAAACCAACCGGAAGGCTACCTTTCCTCTGGTATCAAATAAATTATAAATTAACCCTTTTAATTTTTAGAAATAAATTAATTATTTTTTTTATCCATAAAAAAATTTTTTTTATAAGTGTTGATTATACTTAATTTAATATTATATTATTTTAAAAAAGATCATATTTTTTATCAATCTTTTTGCATAATTTTTTACTTTTTTTTTCTATTTCTTATAACAAAAAATCAAAATAAATCAAAGAAGAATAAAAATAATTAAATTCCAAAAAAGTTTAAAAATATAAAAACTAAATAATTGGTTTTTAAACTAACAGAGACTAATTAATTTGTTTATCACAACTATTATAATTTGCTCCAGTACTTCTTGACTCAGCCACTAAGCCTTTGAATTGCCCACCGGTTCGGTTCATATAGTCTTTGAATGGTTTTTTTGAGGACTCTCATTTCTCAAATATAACCTTATTAGATTGTTAAATAGATTGTCCTATTCAAGTGGTTTGTTTGCCTAACAATTGTAGGTAGAGATTTGTGTAATTATTCTGCCGAATGATTTGACTTACAATATCTTTTACCTCACTCTTGTATGGAGTTGCTAGGGCTGATTTTTCTACCTTTTTTTTTTTTAATTTTTTATTTAAGAGATGATTTAGATGGATGAATGGATTGGATGGAGCCTCTTTGAGCATGGTAGTTTTAGTAGGTGGTTTCTAGGGTTGCCAAGGAAAGAAAAAAAAAAAAAACCATCTTTGAAATGTAGAAAAGGCTTGTGGTTTTATTCAAAGAACTGTCTTAGCCATTTGAAAAAATCTATTCCTAGTAGGGTTATTGAGACATGCTTCGTGTTTTCTTTTTTTTTTTAATAATAGTTCAGCCTTTTAGAATCGATATGCGTTGGAAACCATTTCCTTTGATGCTTGTTTTTAAGAGCAATAAACATATTATCTAGATGTTTTGAAGGAAATGTTATCTCTTTTTGAATAGTGGCTATATTATAGCTCATATCCGAAGGCATTGGAGAATAAGGTCGACCTTTTAGTTGAGAGGTAGAAGCTTCGGATTTTGCAAGATCAACCCTGTATTGAAGGTGACTAACTTAAGAATCGGACCTTTTAAAGACTACTACGGATTCATTTTCTATATTTATAAGAGGAATAGAAGACATTGATCATCTAGCCACTATAGATCCGCACTCGACTCCCAAGTCCAACCTAATATTTCTTAGACAAAGAGAAAGATACTTCAATATCTCTGTCTACATATTGGGAGATTCTTTTTATTGCTCTAGCATTCTTTTTCCTCTTGAGGGCGACTGTTGTAATTTTCAAGTTTTTGGAAGCAAAACTTAGCTCTAGTATATCATTCTAGGAACAACGGTGTTTGTTTTAGATAGATCTATTGAAAATAGCATTTTTCTTCTTTCTTTGAGCTGATTAGCTCCGGAGATAGCCTTACATTAGGTAGTAATGTATTCATGGCTTTATACCATACTCGTCTATTAGGGCAACATTATCTGATCCTTTTATCATATCAAAACCATTAGTTTTGATGTCAAGTGGTAATGACTATAGTATGTTGGGATCTAATAGGGAGACAAGTAAAATTTGTGAAACATCCAAAATGAATAGGCCCATCACAGAGGGTAGATTCCATTACTCCTAATAAGGAGTCTTCAAAGACATTATTTTAGTCCTAATCTTTGCAAGGGTATTTGGACCATTTACAAGCGTAAATACTTGTATTTTTGCTTATGAGACTCAATTTGAGTAGGGGTGTTGGGTAGCTTCCATTCTTGTAGTTGACTTTCTAGATTTTCTACTAAAATGGGTTCTTTATTTGGTGAGAAGATATTGATCTAGACAAAGATCAAGATAGATGAAACATATTGGCTCTTCAAAGATCATTATCAATGATTTATGGCCTAAAACAGCCTCTCTTGGACTACTACTAGGATTTATCACACGACTTGGGTTTCACCTTGTTAAACCAATAGGCTTAACTACCTAAGTACAGATGCAAGTAAGGTAGTAGTTGATTGAAAAAATTCAAAATAGGTCGAAATTTAAATTAAGATAGTATTGACTCCACTTTATTTCATTTCTGAAAATGGAATGGGATTGACAGCACTTATGTTTTTATATGTGAACTGTCAGTTGAGAGGCTTTTCAAAAAGATTTCATAAATCCTTAACCGGACATTACACTAGCTAATCCTTCACATTTGGTTTTAATTAGATAAGCCGACACCAACAAAAATAAAGCCTTACAGAAAAATCCGAACTTTATCATTACCATTATCACAAGCATTATGTGTGTTCTTCTATACTAACAATGCCTAACCTGTATATATGACGATTAGAGTTCTATCGTCACTTTGGAAGAACATTGGAAAGTGCTCTCCGTAAGATCCCCAAGTGCTGAAACGTATGGTTTGCAAAATTGTTGAGATTAAGAGTGGACAGTTTTTACGCTGAATACGTTGCTAGTTTTATAAAAACTTCATTTTCTTCTTAAATAGCCTAGAAGAAAGTTTCCATTTTTTCCTTCCATTTTATTTATTTTTCCATAACGAAAAAGTGAGGTCACCATTACTTAAAGTCACTGTCAGTCACCGAAAGTTTCTTCAACTCAGTTAGGGCATAATTAAAAACCCACATGTTAATCTGAACGACATCTTGGCTCCCAGCTCAAAGGTAAATTAGACCTGCTCATGTTATGATATAATTGCCAACTGTCCAGTAATTGTGTCTGAGAATCGCTTCGTCTAAAAAAGAAAAATGGAAAACAGATGCTGTAAACCTTCAAAAAAAAAAAAAGAGCATTTTCATAAATAATCTCAGGGCCACTAACCATTACATTTTTTACATGTAGTAAGATACGTCCCAAAAAAATGCTCAATTGTAGGAAAAAAGAAAGCAAACAATCATTATGGGCCTCTCTTTACTCCTATTTCCTCCTAGCTTTTGGATGCATAGGATTGCAATCAACTGGGTAGTTTCTAGATTTCCATTTCTCATCATTCAGATGCAGGACTTTCTATTTAGCTGATTGTTCAATAGCGTCATTGTTGGGTAATAAGACACGAGCATTTTCTTGAGGGTGGGATTCTTGACAAGTGTCTCCTCTTGGCAAGGTCTCTTGAGTTTTACTTGCAGGAGAGAAATCAATCCATCATATAGGAAAACACTTTGGAAGCTGGCCATACATAATGACGATCACTTTCCATGCTTCTTGCCTGCAACTTTAAAGAAAAATTTAGTCAAATTGGGCATTATGGAACTTCATGAAGATGCATGCACGGTGGCAACTGGCAACGACTATCATGATTTGATAAAATTAATTGAGTAGCGGTAGCCCCACTAAGCCAGAGTTCAAGTTTCGCAGTATTTCCTAAATTACAGCATCAGTTATGACCATCATAATGGGGAATGATGGTCAATGATGGATTAGCAACATGCTGTCCCCAATCAATTGTCTGAGATTCAATTTACTTTCATTTCTTTAGGTATAAATCAACCCCCTCCAACAATTAATCAAAGTTTTGAGGTAAAACAGCAGGGTTGAGAAAGGAATGAAACATGGGTCTTACATGATTTAATGAAATGAGAAAACAATGATGGCATAGCCCAAGTTGGTATGATATGATACACAACCTTTAAGAAAAAAAAAGTAATGAGGTGATTAATATAATCATTTCCGTACCTTTTTTAAACCATGATTTTCGGACTGCCTGGCGAATGTGGCGCTCATGTCTTTCTAAGAGTTCATCCACTCTGTGCGTTTGGGATAACAAGGGTCCAGAAAAGTCAACCTTGGCCGCTTGATCTTGAAAAACCTGCTCAAGTTAAACCTTAAGTAAGATAATCAATAGAAAGTTCAAATTATACTTTGCACTCCTCTAATTTTTTTTTCAACTCACAAAAAATAACAAAGACGAATAGAAAAAGATTAAAGGTAACTTCATATCCTCTGTGCATTTCAAAAACTCTACCAATGACTAGAACAATGGTCAGTGAGCTAATCCCGTTTATTGGTGTCAAAGTTTACTGACTCTTAGCTTAAACCATGACGATGTGAAAATTATATTTAGCAAGCCTGATCTTTGCTTTTGTTTCAATATATAAAGATCAATAAACAAACGAAAAGTTACTTGCGACAAATATTAATGCTCTTTTTTTTTTTTTTTTGAATTTTAAAGTTCAAAATTCTCTCAAGAGTAAAAGAAATCAAAATCTTGAAAAATTACGGCCCCTGTTGTTGCCATTGCTAAAGCACACCACCACTTGTAATCAATTAGCATTTCTCAACTGCAACAGCCAGCCAGCCAGCAGTTAGGTGACTCGAACCCTGCTGCTGACTCAGTATTCACCACCACCTCCCAGTTCTACCTAACTTGGAATTTCATTCAATTCTAAACTATGCAAAGTTACATGCGCCTTCAGACAAATTGAAACCAAACATCAAGACAGATATTTCATTTCATCTTTAGACTGTAATTAAAGATAGATGCGGTTCTAATATTTACAAACGTACCAAATTACTTCTCTTGGCTTCCATTCCCTCTCTTTGATAAAGGGCCAATGATAGTTCTTGTGAATGGTACTCCTCAGAAGCATCAAAAGAATCTGGACGTTCAAACTGACTCCATTGTTTCTGCAAAGCAAGCTTAGAAATCCCATATGAATCATGGCCTCTAGAATTGGTACGAACTCCATATATGAGATCCCCTTTATCATGTCCTTTAGAGTCAGAATTATTCTTCTCTTGCAATGCAGAAGAGGGTTCTAATCCATTATTAGAACAACCTCTTGAAATAGACCTGATGTGGGATCTTATGGATGCATCATCTTTTTGCCTTTTTGCCCAAGCAAAACCACTTGAACTAGAAACTTGCAATGGGCCAGAAAATGGAATGTCTCCTTGGGATGCATTCTTTATATGGAAAATCTCTTCAAACTTATCAATCGATTGCTTCCGTGCCTCTCCACCAGACTTGCCAGCTCCTCCCTTTGGAATACGCATATTACTGGTATTGATTTGAGCACATTGCATTTGAGCTGCTAGATCCTGGAGACAGAAAGGAACTTATCACTATCAGTGTGGATCAACTTCCACAAAGACCTGTGTGTGTGTGTGTGTGTGCATGTGTGTGTGTGTGTGTGTGTGTGCACATGCGCATGCACAAACGTGTGCGAGAGAGACCTCTCCTGGTGCCAATTTACTGATTCTGCATGGTTTTCTCGTACACTTTCTTGTTTCAGTGCCACGACCTCTCCCACTGATCTTTTTCCTGAAAGTTCAAAGCCAATATAATTGGATATCAGTATAAGTGCATAACCTACAATCCTGGAGGTTTGAATTTATAATAATACGCCTGTAGTCCATA
Source organism: Dovyalis caffra (assembly GCA_963924115.1). Taxonomy (NCBI): domain Eukaryota; kingdom Viridiplantae; phylum Streptophyta; class Magnoliopsida; order Malpighiales; family Salicaceae; genus Dovyalis; species Dovyalis caffra. The sequence continues at coordinate 896,307 of CAWUPB010000030.1, forward strand.
TGGTTTCCAGTCATAAATTTCCAAGTCCACAAAAGGTTTGAAAATTGACAGGCTTTTAAATGAGATTTTAACAAGTGGCGTCTGTTTCATTTTCTTGGTAATACCAGCAGTCACATGACATTCCAATGCAAATTTAAAGCATAATGGACTAATTTGATCATCATTGGACTCCATGGCCATAAGTTGCTCAACTTCAAAATCTCATATCCAGAAAATCCAGTTAATTATGTGTCTCAATTGCTACAACAGATATGGAATGACTTCATTGCAAGCGCTCTTTGAAAAAGCAATACTGCCAAACCAATGTTTAATTTAAAGGAGAAACCAAATCTTTTAAGAGAAAACTGGATAAGAAGACTTAGAATCCTCACCTCCTTGACTCCTCGCGGTATTTTGCATCAATCTCTTTGCTAGGTGGGTATTTTGGAAAGCTTGATGGATCACATGGATAAGGTTTTGTGCTGAAATACTGAAAAATTGTAGGTCAGGGGCTTGTGTTAAAATAATCCTACTGATGCATAAACCTATGGCACCAAGTTACACAATTTCCATTAAAAAAAAAAAAAAAACCTATACAACCAAAATGGAAATAAATGAAGGTTAAACAAGAACTCTATTTTTTGGTCAGAACAGAATGTACGGCTAAAATGAGGCCCACTACTGTAACATGATTCAAATAGAACTTTATAAAATATATTTAATTTCCATGGCTATATGAATCAATCTCATCTCTTGCAACTGGCATATCAAATGCTATAGGAGGTAATAATCACCTCAGATGCAAGAGCAGAAGTAGTAGTCCCACGCTTGTAAGGCTCTACTGAGAGAAGAGTTTCAATCAGGTTCACAGCAGTTGTTGGCAAATCTTTAAAGGTCTCTCGAAGACAACTGTCATAAGGTTGCTGAGGTTTGAATAAAGTTGCATGAGGAAGTTTAGACTTTTTCCAGTATTCTTCAGGCGGGGACCCACAAAGCTTGAAAATTTTGTGTAATTGTTCAACCTGAAGAGGGAAAAAAAAAAAAAAGAGCAATCGTACAAAATCTTGAAGAAAAAGTCAAATTAACACAAATCACATGAACAGCTAACTTTTATTAAATATAATGCTTTAGTCGTCTGCAACACCAAAACTGGGAAACATCTAAATCTAAATCATGCCACAAGTGCATGCTTGCGATTTGCCACCCTCTACTATTAAATGAAGAGAATCAGAAAACCAAACGGGATGTCTGTATAGTTTACCAAGTTTTATTTCCATATTCTAGAGATTACTTCATGTTGGATGATTATAACTTCATTTTTTATTCCTTTTTATTTTCCCTCTTAGATAAAACGACAGCTGCATAGTGATAACCCACATCAACTAGAACTAGCAACTGCCATTATGTAATAAATACCAAATGGTTCTCCGCTCAAAGCCATATCACATTGCAATATGGACAAAAGAAAAGCACATCAGGTATCATAACAGAGTATTCTTTAAGGAAATTTAATTATACGGTCCATTTGTGAATTGGAGAATTGTACATGATGATTTTCAGGAATCTGCCTCTGAAGTGGGGTTCACATAACTCTACCATTGATACCACTATAATGAAAGAAAAAGAACATGGAGATATGTAGCTTATGAACCAATCTACTTTATTTCTATTAATTCTAACCTAAGAAAGATATGAGAATAGTAGAAGTATTTAACTACAGATTTCTCCCACATAAATCATTACCACCTTTTATTTAGTATATATCAACAATCGTACAAAAAACGACTAGACAAATAATAATGCACAACCATGTACATAAAATCGATGCTTACCTCTGTTCTCCCTTGAAGGATAGGTTTTCCAAGAAGAAGTTCTGCAAATACACAGCCTACACTCCAAAGATCCACAGATGCTCCATAATCAGTGGAACCCAACAAAAGTTCAGGAGGACGGTACCACAGAGTCACAACACGACTGGTTAAAGGTTGTTTGTGCCCGAAAGTGCAGAAGTTTGCCAATCCAAAATCTCCTACCTTCAGTATACCTTCATTGTTTACAAGAAGATTTGATCCTTTGATGTCCCGATGCATTACACCTTTTGAGTGACAGTGATCAAGTCCTGATATTAACTGCTTCATGTAGCACTTAATCTGGAAATATAGAGTAATTTATGTACTTCAGTGCACAGAAATAAACAGCAATTAACTCCCTGAGGTGGCACCTTAAACATGGAATGAATGTGAACACATTTTTTACATGCTATTACATTTCTTTGTATTCAAGAATGACTAAGCTTTGTTTTGTACAGTAAACTCTTCATTTGATGCCACAGATTAAGAGAAACTTTTTATATCCATGACGTCTTGAAACACCCAAAAAAAAAAAAAAAAAAAAAAAAAACTAGAAAGCCATACACAGGCGCAGAGTTAAGACCTGAGACTCACTGAACCTGACATCAGGGCAAGACAAGAGTCCAGTGATATCATGCTCCATGTACTCAAAGACAAGGTATATGCTACATGATAACCGTGAAGTAATTAATCCATCCAATTTCATGATGTTGGGGTGGTCAAGCCTACGAAGAATCAGTATCTCTCTTGCCATAAATCGAACGCTCTCAGGCTCAAAATTGTCAAACCGAACCTTCTTCAGAGCAACAATCCTCCCAGTTTCAGTCTCACGTGCTCGGAACACACTGCTATATGTCCCCTGTCCTATCTACCAAAGCAATTGAGCATAAAATAAGTTAACCATCCAGTTGAAGAGGGGAATATAAAATAAAATGAAATAGCAGCAGTCATCGAGGAAGAGATTCAGTTCAGGTGACTAAGAAGACAGGATGCCTTCACACTTGACAGTATAGATCGTAGTCCTTACATGAAAAGTGCATAAACGAAGCAACCAACAACCAAAAAATAATAATACTAATAACAATAATAAAAAGTGCAATTATGAGAATCGTGAACTATAATTCGGAAAATTTACTTATTATAATATCGTCAGCCTTCCACTACCTGGCATTTTGGAACCAACTTGTCCAGAGATGATTGTAGCTCAACAATGTATAAACCTTTAGCATTATATAAAGATAAACAGAAAAGTTGTTTTGACTATCAACCAACCCCCAATTGGATTGTTCATTTTAAAATATAATTTAAAAAAATAACGCACAAACAACAACATTTATTTTTGTCAAAAGCAAAGAAAGAAACTAGTAATGTGAGTGCAATGGGATAGCCTACCTACCTTTCCATTTTTCATATTAAAAACAAAAGGACAAAAGAAAAAGAAACAAGGACATGCTAATTATTAAACCAAACTAACAAAACAGAATAAAAACAAAAACCAACAACACATTGTGTAAAATGACAAACAAAACAACCCATCTCCTCTATTTTAATTTGAATTAAATCAAACTTGTATAATTAACTAACAACCTTGTCCAATTTCTCAAAAGCATCAGCCTTGAGAGGTACCCAACCGTGAATGGCTTCGCCAGCGACGGCGCTTAGCCAGGCGGGCCAACCTGCGGCCACCTGCTCACCTTCAATGTACTTGTGCAAATTCCTCAATCTAAAGCTCAAGGACTCGCCATTTGAACTCGGAACTCTTCCTGACTCACCCAACTCGCTCCCTCCGCAACTTACGACCACCTGATAATGGTGACGGTGATCCCCACTCTTGTTGAAACTAGGGTGCTGATCCAATCCGACCTGAACCCGGCCCGACCCGAACCCGCCGGAATGGTCCAGCGCTGGTGTGACGGACACCGCCTGCTTCGAGCTCACGCAACCCATTTTTGTATGGGGTGGAGGCTGGTCCCGGTTTCAGTGAGCCGGGTCAGTGAATTCGGATCCAGAAGGAGGAGCTTCAGAAACAGAGAATGAAAAGGGTTTTTTGGGTTTGTAATTGCATGCCCAGCTTTCTTGAAAAGAACAAAAAAGGATTGTTTTGCTATTTATAACCATCAAAAATGAAAAGCAAAAGCTTTCGAATGTTTGTTTGGATTTATACTACTGCTATATAAATGCAAAGTAGAAATTAAGACCCATGCTATGCTATCCAACTTTTTCTATTTTTTTTTTATTTCTCACTACAGTTCTGCGACAATCGCGGAAGATTGATGATTTGATGAGTAAATTATAAATGAGTCCTTATTGTTTGAAACATAAATTAATTAGTCCTTTTGTTTCAAAACATAATTATTTAGTCTTTTTTATCTATTTTTTATATATATATATAAAAAAAGACATTACAAAAATATTCATGAAAAAAAAAGATATTTTTTAAAATAAAATAATATTAAATTAAATGTAATAAATACTGATAAAAATTACATAATTATTTTTTGAAAAAATGACTAATTAATTTGATTTTTTAAATAGAGGTACTAATTTATAATTAAACCAATATTGGATCTTGAATAGACCATTTTAATCACCGAGATCAACGGAAAGAAACATCAAACGATAATGATGATAATGACTGCCATGAATGATGACACACTATCCTTGACTACGATACACAACTCATGTACATTACATGTGCAAGTATAGGTCGAAAAAAATAAAAAACAGTATCTTCACTAATTTTATTAAAATAATCAAAAATTACAGAAGAAGACAATCCGACTTTATTCTAGAATAGGGAAGACAAAAAAAAGTCTAACCCTAAAAATATACAGTGTCTTGACTACGATCACGAATTTCTCGAGAAAAGTCCTCACGTTTATGAAAAAAATAATAATAAATAATATATGAAAATGATCTAAACTAGCTAAACTATATTTTGCTCACAAAGAACAAGTTTGAATTTGTAATGTATATAGCATTGACGGATTTGTTGAACGTACATGATATCCATGGTTGCTGATTCTTTTTATTTAATATATTCACAGCAATCTGAAAATCCGGATATACTCCAACCTGCTGAAAAGAAAGTTGTCGACAAAGGTGAATGCACCCATATCCATAGAGGTCAAATATAGGATATTGATTTTATCATATATATATCCATTGATGATGCATCCATATAACTTGTAATGATTTTGAGCATCATCCATAATCATAATGAAAATAATAAGCCTATCAAAATGTTAGTTCAGATGGTAAAAATAAAATATATTCTTGTTAAGTTTTAAATTTCAATTGTGATATTATATTATTAAAAAAAAAGGGGGGTTTGTTTTAATTTTGACATTTTTTTATGGAAGTATTTGTAATTAGTTAAAAAATAATATTTTTAGTTTATATTTGAAAATTCGTTTCAAAATGATTTTTTAAAACTACTGTTCATTTAAAAAAAACATTAATTTGATATTTTTTTAAATCATTTTCAATAATTCTGATATTTTCATATTAAAAAAATCCAAAAATATTTAAGCAAAAAACACATAAAAATATATATATCAAACATGCAATGTGAAATGGTGGCTATAGCATGTTGGGTCTATCTATGCATCTGTGCGCGCAACACAGCATAGTGGGAACGGGAAAGGATGAAAACAAGAAAAGTGGGTGAGTGAGGCGAGACGACCTTTTATTCTCTGTTTTTGATTGATGTCTTGTCTTGCTGTCTTGTCTTGTATTGTTTAAAAAACAAGTTTTTTTTTTTTTTGGTACGTTGCGATGTGAGTGCATGGCCAGAGGGAGGGAACGGGTTGGGCATTGGCTATGAATTAACAATTTGCGATTCGACGCCTTGGATAATTTTGCACATTTCCTTTGAGATATTCTCATTGCAGTATAGTGGTGGCCAGTGGGCAGTTTTGGTTACGGGTTTTGGGTTGGGTGGGGTGGGGTGGGGTGGTTGTAACGTGGAGTCATGATGTCTTCAACTTTTTTGAAAATTTTTGGAAAGTGTTTCTTTTTTTCTTTAAATTTGATTTACACTTGACGTAATAGTAAGGGAATTCATCAACAATGATAGGGATTTTTTGGAAAGCAACCATACAAGTCACCTATAGGAGGGTGTTGCGGGCGGTAAAGGCCTCAATCAGTTAAAATAAAAATTAAGGACTAGTATTGTATTTTTCTATCATATCGTACTACAATTTATCTTTTACATCATATAGAATTTGGTTAGGGGTTTGGGTCCATCTTCTTACGTTTTTTTTTTTTATTAACTTATATAGGAGTCGAGATTAAATTTTTCTATAAAATTTAAATCCACCATTTTATCTTTTACGAATTTAGAGCATCTTTATGCTACTATGTTTCTTCTTCGGTGGACTTTATTGTTAATGTTAGTGCCACTCCAAGCTACAATTTATACACTATAATTACTAGCCTTCAAAGCTGAAACACTTTTCTTCTTTAACCCTTTTAATGTCACTCCATAAGTTGTTTTATTTTTCTTAAAAGCATGCTTTTGGATGTTGGGAGATTATTAGAGGTTACGGTGCAATTAGAATTTTTTTTTTTTTTTAGCATAGATTTCATCATAAAATCTAATGTTATAAGTGATGAGGTTGTTGATCATGGGTAGAATGAATGGATTGATGAGTTTTTCCTTGAACCGATCATACGACGATGGAGTGTCCTTGCATTGTGATCTTGACGGTAATATCTACAAAATAAAATATTTCCCTTGGATTTAAAAAGACCTCTAATGGTTAAGTTAGTATACTAAGAGAGGTGAATACGAGCTTTAATAGGTTTAATTGTATATATCAAGAGTATAATGCCTTATTAGGTTTATGAAGAGTGTTTCTCCGTATGAGATAGAGAATATATATAGTGATTAAGTTTTAGTTTCTTGACTTAGCTACATGATGGGCAATGCTTTCTTTGCCTTTTCAGCATCGCACGTGACTTTACCTAGGTTCTAGCCCTCTATTTAGTGTGTTTGGGGTCTCTTCTTTTACGGTGATTATTGGATCCGGTTTGTATGGAGATTGATAGCATATTCGTCTTTCTTATAAAGGTAGTTTGGTATTACATTTATCGTGTAACGGCCATTAACAATTATGGTGATCCTCCAAACGAAATGTCTTTTTTTGATGTAAGACACGTCCCTAGCATGTGGAATGATGTCTTTCATTTAATGCTTGTCTCATCATTATTTTATGAAAATTGAAGCCCGAAGGTGTATGATGATGCGAGGATGAGCAATCCCTATTAGTGGGAGCCCTTTACTATATGGGGCTTGTGTAGTCATACTAAGGGTAAAAAAGACCATAGCACTATGTTGATGAGAGAGACTTATTGAGTGTATTTTTCCCATATATACTAGTAGCCTTCTTAAGTCTTGGGAAAGTATGTCTTACAAAAGACTCAATCTTTTTTCGAGTGATGCTCCGGTTATTTTGACCTTTGGCAAAACCATTGGGGTGCAATGTTTATTGCATGGGGCATAACTCTTGGCGAAAGTTTGAATGATAATGAAGGCAAGACACTTAAATCTTATTTAACAAAAAATCACAATCATACATTTTCAAAAACTAGGTCGACTCATCCGTACCATTCACTCATGCTTCAATTACATTGATACATGACATATTAATGAAACATATTTCATTTTAATCATAATTATAAATTCATATTTCTAATCATTTTATAAAATATTAAAATTTTTTAGATTTTTATTTTAGACCTTGGGCTTATAGGCTTTTAAGCCTAGAAGGCCTATGGGTCGCCACATACTAGCTAGCATTGGCCAATAGCTACCACTACCCCGGCGTGCTTACACATGTTTGGCTTGGTGCTAGCCACTTGTCGGTGCCTAGCACTAACCTTGGGCAGCCGATTGGCTAATACCTAACACTAGCCTAGCATACTCACACTTGCCTAGCTCGGTGTCTAACGCACTCGCATGGCCGGCCTAGGAACACCCGGCCTCGACACATGCCCAACATGTGCTTGACTTACACAAGGCACACCTAGCATGCCCATAAACTTGACACACGTGTCATACGCTTGTTATGTCGCATGCCTAGCTCATGACTAGCCTAGCCAGCAAGTCCGGTTTGCTCGAGGCACATATGGCTTGTCATACACCTAGTGTATGACTAACCTAACTAGAAGGCTTGCCGTGTGCAATGCACGCCTAGCTTATAATGCTTCCAACGCGCAATTGACTTGACATACGTGAGGCACACTTAGCTTATTACGCAACCAATATATGACTGGCTTGGCTAAAATTTTTGGTCTATATGACGCATGCCTAGCCTATCGCTTACCTAGTACGTAACTAGCTTTGCAAAAAGGTTTGGCTCGTGCGAGGCACACTTGACTCGTCATACACTTAGCACGTAACTTGCCTAGCCATAAGGCCCGTCATTCGTGAGACACGTTTGGCTCGGCCATGATGCTTAGTGTGCATGAGGCATGCTTGGCTCGTAGCCATCCAACATGTAACTAGCTAAACAATGAAGCATGTGTGCTAGCCACTAACGTCTAACGTTGGCCTCTACGCGCACCCATTATTTTCTTAGCCCAAAAATAGTTTTCAAATATTTATAAAATATAAAAAAATATCAAATTTACAATCAAAAGTTGATAATTTATGTAATTAATTATAATTAATAAAATATAAAATTAAAGATTCAACGGAAGCTTGAAGGATCATGCATCCTATGAAGGTGTATAATAAAATAAAAAAATTTCTCTATCTAAGGCTTTCAAGATCTAGCCATTGACTTAACTAGCCATACATACAAGAATTAAAATTAAGAGCAAAATATTACCTCTTGTAGTGCAAATTTAGCATTTGTAGAAAAAGGAGTTGTCCAAGTGTTCGACCTTTATCGATAATTCACGTAGCTTAAACTCATATAAAGGAAGCCACGGAAATCAAAGGGTGCTAGCTCCAATCCTTCGTATAGTTGATTTGCTTTCTAAAGAAATTATTAGGATTTTTATGACAACTCAAGCTTTCAAGGATGGATATGACAACTTAGGCTTTTGGGGAGACTTTTGGGGAGAGAAAAACTTTCTTTCTTTGTGTTTTTTTTCTTTTTCCGTATATATCTCTCTTGTTATGTCCCTCTTGCTGCCTTTCTCCTTATTATTTATATAGGGGCGACATCCTTATCTCGTTGTAATATGTGTGAGTTTGCTTGACTTATCTTTGTAAACTCGAGCATTATCCAATAGGGCTTAAGTTTATCCTTCCACTAAAATATCTTACGGACTTTAAAATTAAGCTTATTGACCCAAATTCTTTTAGCCTAATTAATTACGAATTAATTTGGATGATCCAAATAAATTGGGTTGGATATTTTTAAAAAGCCCACATTAGGAAATAATTTTTTAAATTATCCTTAAATCTAAATTAGGAAACTAATTTTCTTTTTAGGTAAGTGAATTCCAAATTTGGAATTGACTTCCAAATTAGAAAATTGATTTCTAAAATAGGAAACTTTCTATTTTAGGAAAAAAAATTTCAAAACAGAAACTTTTTTCAAGATAGGAAACCTTTTATTTATAAAAACCTTTTCCAAAATAGGAAACTTTCAAAACCGAAAACCTTTTCCAAAATCTTTACTTCTCTTTTATTATGTGAATACTTAAACTTATGTGTGTGACTCAATAGGCTCCTTGATATGTTGACGATGTATTAAGAATAAAAAACTCTTTTATCTCTTGATACATAAATCAAGATTGGCTTCTAGCAAGGCATTAAGACTACTCTCTTCTTTAGACAGATTAATTAATCTAAAATTACCTTTTACGAGTATAGTTATCATATAATTTAATCCTCATATCAATTTATCACTACGTGATCTCGAACTCAAGTTATAGTCCGTTCGATTATGATTACATAAGTTTTCTTCAATTTTTAATTATCTTAACTCTAGAGTAAACCAACTATACTCTATTGGTATAATCCTATTATGGCCACAAATTCTTTGAATAAACATTTATCGAAGTGCAATGTGATAACTCCTTTAGCATATATGGAAATGACATGTCCTATCTTAGTCATCCACCTATTTTCATTAAATTCCTAGTGCACCCAATGAATCGCCCACGTGTAGCTCTTGACTAAGCCCATTGAAATGAGTGTCAAAGTATATAAGTCCTTTAATGAGACAATTTGATGACTTCAAGTCAAAAGATCATTTGTACCCACCTCGTATGAGATTTCTATAGACTAAACCAAATGGGTTCTTATGGTGAGTTACATCTAGTGATATGTTCTCTAACATTAATCATCTAAGTGCTTGATTTGGCATCATCGTGTCAATAACTATGAGATCTCCTATTGCTATCTTATAGCATAAGCATAAGATTCATAAGTCTTACCATATTGAGCCAATGTCCATTCTTGACCATGCTTACGACTTGGGACATTTAATGATATCATTTAAGTATATTAATATTTATATCACATCTTTCGATCAATCATTAATGCGATGAATATCATATGAACTTCTATCCAATTCTATCAAAATATAAATAATAAGAATTAATAAAAAGATTTTTTTATTAATAAAATAAAGAATACAATATTATAATAAGTTAAACTATCTAAATAAGGTTAGATCTTAGACACCTACACTAACATAATAGACTTTAAGAATTCTAAATATATAAACCTAAGCTAGAAATGAACAAATGAAGCATGCATAAAAATTTTAAGTTAAATGTTTCTAAGGGAATGACTAAAATTTAAAAGAGAGAAAGAAAGAGAAATAGAGGTTATTGAGCCTTTGGGCCTAATAAGCCACTTCTCTCATTTGAATCTCAACCCAACCCTTTTTCTCCTTTTTTTTTTTATTTTGGTTGGGCCGGACTCATCCCAATCCTTTTCTTTTCCTATCCAAGCTAGGTGAGACCCAAACTAGTCTCTTTTTGTTTGGTTTTGAGGTCGAGTCTAGCCCGAGCTTTCTCTTTGTGCCCCAATCCCTTCCCATCTCTTAACTTCTTCTTCATGCCTCAACCTATAATCACACTTCTTCTTCTTCTTCTTCTTTTTTCCCCATCAACCATAGCTATTTGGCTATCACCCTAAAATCAATTACATCTTACACTCCTCACCGGATTTCATGCGTATCATGACCTAAAACTAAATAAGACACCCTTTCACGAGCTTTGAAGTAACCACTCCCTTTTATTGTTTTTCCTTCGTCAACCTTTTTCTCTTTTGTGTTTTTGTTACGGTGTGTATTGCGGCCTAAGTGGAGGGGAAGATAAACGAGCTTTGACAAAAATGGTGCGGGAGGCTAAGTCGGATCAAAATCGACTTTGGCTTTTAAAACAAAAAAGATAATGAACGAGTACGTTCACTTGTCTCAAATATTTTTTTTTGCCAATTTATCAAACACAATCCTTTAGCTTTCAAAACTTTTTACAATCACGCCCTCTAATTCCTTATAATTATGTCCTTAATTCCTTTTGATTTTTTTTTCAATTTAATTCCTAATAGCTTTTGATTCCTTTTGATTTTTTTTTCAATTTAATTCCTAATAGCTTTTGATTTCAAACTACGATTTAATATAACTATGCCCCTAATTAAACATGTCTCATAATTTTTTTTGTATTTTTATATTTTTTTACCTATCTTTGTATTTTTATTCCTTTTTTTTCTTTCCTTTTTTTGTTCCTTTTATTATAATAATAAATTCTAAAATTAAACATAAAATAAATCATAAAAACAAAAAGGTTTAATGCTTTAGAAAATCATAAATTATGCACGTTTTAATGATTTTAGCTCGTTATTTAAACTTTGTATAGAAAGGTCACCAACTAAGCCTCCAATAATAATACTAGCACATATCCGATTTTCCGATCAAAATTCCAAAAATGATGACATGACATGTGACAAAGCATGATAGTTAAACTTTAAATGCCACATAGGTAGTCATGTGAAAAATCAAAGGAAAGGATCCATTATTCATTTTCCTAAAATATTTTTTCTAATTTATCTATCTTCAAAAGGTACAACTTGTCACTAAATATTTTAGTGACCATCTATACACATACTCGATTTCGATCATATAAGATTACACTTAAAACAATTTTAATCATAAAAATCCATGGCTTAAGTTCACTCTAACCTCTGCAACCTTAGCTTGAAGATTTACAAATAGATGGTCTTCAAAGGTTATCACAACTGGACATTCAACTATTTTAAAAGCATTTTCCTTAATAACATGTAAACATTTAAGGAGATCCACTTGGATTAGTAAGTGTCCTACAATTAGGAAAAAGAAAAAAGAAGAAATAAGTTCAACCAATTGAAGAATGATTTATTTTGTCAAGCTACAAACCTTTTGGAGCGAGAAAAAGATTGTACGAATTGATAGGTGCATAATTTACATAACTTTTATATCATTTTACATTAAACTTACTAGTGCTTATTGTATTATATTAAGGTACATAAGAATAAGTTAAAAGATTTTGGGTTTTTATAGGAAAAATGGCAAATTTAAAGGAATAAACCTAAACCAAAATGCATAAGAAGTTAAAGCCACAAAAAAGCAAAGAAGTCATATGGTCATGTGACATGTGGAAGAAAAAAGCTACTGGTCATATGAAACAAAGAAAACCGTGTGGATGTTCAATAAAGAAGACAAACGAGCATTAACAATCTATACGGACTTGAGTAGGAGAAGTGACACGCTTGTGTGAGTCAATATTGAGATGTTTTCCAAAAAAAAAGAAATGAAACACAAGCAAAAACTAAAAAACACGGGATGAAAAATAAATCGGGCATGGTCGTGTGCCTCGATCTAGCATATCATGTGATATTAGTTTTTCAAGGCTCCAAACCATATGAAACAAAGAGCAAACTATGTAAAACAAAAGGATAAGATGTAAGATGATGTGGGGCTGCTATGTGTGCATTGTAACCTTACTTTTTTCTATAAATAGAAACGTTAGGGTTTCATTTTATTCATTCTAGGGGATTCCTCCATTCGATAGCCACCATAAATAGAAATACTCTTTTGTTAACACACTATATATAACAAAGAACCTTTCTTGGTTGAAGAAAAGTTGAAGCCTTTGGTAAAATTGTTGTGAGATCTAAATGAGTTTTATCTCTAATCCTATTCTTTTGAGTATTTTATGCTTTTCTATGTTATTTGAATATAGTTGTATGGTTGCTGGTTAGAGTGCACACTAGTTGATTAATCATTATAATCTATTGCTAGCTAAGTATTTAAGTTCTTAATTATTTGTCTAAACTTGCTTGTGGTAACAATTAGGGGTTAACGATTATAAATGGGCTTTCGTTCAACCCTTTGAAAAATAAAAAAACTAGATTAAATTCTTTTAGCATCTAGAAGAATTGCTTCATTTATCCTTTTGTTATTTAATGTTGTTGTTAGATTAAATTTAGATATCGTCTACTAAGTTGTTCAATAGTTAGAGATTAATCAAATAACGTCTATTTGGTTAACGAATCATTAAGAAAAGATTGGAGATAACATATATGTAACCCTCGTAAAATCTATAACCGTATAAGTATACGTATTGAGATATTTATATTCGTACGTATATATATAGTGTATCGATTACGTACGTGAAAATCTATAACCAAGTCAAGATATGTATTGGAATATGTGGTATGTACGTATTTGTTGAGAGTAAGCTGGTGTATGTAAATATTTAGATAGAATAATTTTGGATGAATTAATTAGTAAATCTTTTATAAAGTGATAATTGCAAAACATTTTGGGTGGAAATTTTTGAAAACATAACTAGATAAATTACCCTCAAATTAATCACAATTTAAGCCTCATTTACATTTCATCTTACCTCAAGCTATTGACACTTGGCTTGTTCATTAATTGGGAGAGGAAACATGAGATATTTAAGCAAGGAAATGGATAAGGATGCTTTTATTTTCTGGTGCATCCCGTTACATACCCAAAAGAAAGAAAGAAAAAGTGAAAGAGAAGGGAGAAAGGAAGAAAAATGGGAAGAAGAAGAAGGGGAAAAGAAAGGAAAAAAGAAAAGAAAATTAAAAGGAAGCCAAAGAGATTTTAGGAAAGTTTAATCCAAGGTAAGTAGGTTTCATTTTTTTTTTTTTTTGCTTTATTTATGCTTTCCATGTTTATTCTATGAGTTGTTTAATTCATGTAAAATGTGATTATGGTATTTTGTTATGACTTTAAACACTTGATGTTTGATGATGGATGGTTATGTACGTATGATGAGAAATGTGCTTTAAGAGAAGATTTCGGATTTTAGGGGTGAAAAAACCCAAACTTGATGTGATTTATTTCGAGATCTTATAGTGATTTTTAGGAAAAGCTGCAAAGCATAAACGTTGTTGGTCTATGTGTCTACTATATCTCTTTAATATTTCATGACTTTTAGAAATATATATATGGAGTTATGACTGACTTAGTATGGATTGTTCGAATGGACCACCTACTTGGAAAAATATTTCATTCCGAAAGTTGTGTGATTTATTTCGGGCTCATAGAGTGGTTTCGGGCCAAACTCAAAGAAGAAAAGTTATTCATCTATATGTCTACTAAATGTATATAACATTTTGTGATTTTTAGATCCGTACGTAAGGATTTATGACTGATTTGATACGGATCGTTTGAATGGACCACCTACTGAAAAAAATTATTTAGTTCCGAAACTTGTGTGATTTATTTAAGGATTTTAGAATGCTTTTTGGAGGAAACTTAAAGAATGAAAGGTGTAGATCGATGTGTCTAATATATCCCCTTAAAAGTTTGTGATTTTTAGATATATATTTAAGGAGTTATGGCCGATTTGGTATAGGTTGTTTAGGTGTACCACTCGCTGAAAAATTTTTAACCTAAAACAAATGGGCTTGGACCAAAACAAAAAGGGGTTTGGATTCCATTAAATGGACTTGAGTAAAATGAGATGGGCTTGGATTTAAAAATAAAGTAGACTTAGATTAAAACAAATGGACTTGGGCTTGGGTTAAAATAAATGGGCTTGGACTTAAATAAAATAAACTTGGCAATGGACTTAGACTAAAATAAGTGGACTTAGATAGAAATAAAAAGGATTTGAAAATTTTAAAGAAAATTTATTCTTTTAGAGAGGAATAAAAAAAGAAAAAAAAAGAATTAGACCTTCTTTTAATTATTAATGAAACTAATGAATAATATTAATGAGCGAGAGGTTGTGTTCCCGCTATGAGTACCATGATTGGTATGTGAGCGCGGGTGAATCCGAGTGTTGATTGGACCGTGAGTATGGTTTGAGAAAGAAGGGTTGGTACCCGAGTTTGGTTGAATGTGATTAAACATGTCATCACATGTATCATGTGCATTAGGGATGAAAATAAATTGAGAAAAATCATTGAGTCTTGAATTGACACGGTTTGGTAACCAAATTGAGTGGAATGGGTAATAGCAAGGAATCCATAGTGCGAGCTCTATTTACTAACACCGTTAAGCGAGGGATAATTCCGCTAACCGTGTGTTACAATGAGGGATAATTTCGTTGCGAGCGATAGGTGATATTGAGATCACCGAGAGAAAGTAATAGAGCGAGTAGGTGATAACACGATCACCGAGATATTGGATGCACGGACTTGCATATACCCGGGGTGCCCAAATTAAAATGGATGAAAATTTGGAAAACTCAATAGCATTGCATATCATATGCATCACCCTACTTACCGAGCTTTGGCTCATTCCGTAATTGTATTTGTGTGTTATTCGGGTAAGGGCAAAATTAATCGATCGAGGATGCTATCGGTTCTCACTAAAAGAGGCTCGTGTGTCACTCATAAAAATAGGAATATCTTGTGTGTCATTAAAAAGGGTACATGCCTAATATATAAATTTTTAGGCATTTTGAGTATTTGTAAATTATAGAACTATCCGTAATAATGCTTGTAAATTGTATCGTACGTTGCCCATTGTTTAGTTATCTATGTTTTTTGTTGTATATGATGGAGGAAGTAGGGGACTTAGTCCCAACGAGTGTGTCGCGCCGGTCACGCCTATTAGGTAATAGGTAAGGGAGCGGGGGCATCACATTTAGTGGTATCGAGCTTTGGTTTAGTAAGTTGGGTAAAGTCCTAAGTGTCACATGAGCCCGAGAACCGGTACTCTCTTCGACGGTAAATATATATATATATATATATATAATTTTCGATTCATTATTTGTTTGGGTAAATAAATAAATGCGATTGTTGTATATGTTTTGTGTTGGTATATACTCATACACCATAAAATAATGACGATTAGAAATATTATCGTTGTAGATGTCGTGTATACGACGCGTTCCCTAGGTTGCTTAGGACTCGCAGACAGAGGGTCACACTAGCCGTTTATTGGGTGGAACTAAATAACCTTGCTATGACACCGGATCAAGATATAGTTACTCATGTGACTAGAGTATATGACTCGATTCGATAGATAGTATTTGCCGACGCCACTTTTACCCGATACCGCAACCTAAATTATATACGGATGACTTTACGTAGGACTCTCCTATCTAGGGATCAACGATTGCTAGATGAGGTATAGGAGGGTCAAATCGATCGTAATTCCTATCGAACCTAATTCGAACTTTCTTGCCAATCTAGGTTAGGCGGACCCTCATTAGGTCGATGTTTAATTGGGGTCACATTAGTCGTTTATTAGGTGGAACTAAATAACCTTGCTATGACACCGAATCGGGATATAGTTACTCATGTGACTAGAGTACATGACTCGATTCAACATATAGTATTTCGTCGACGCCACTTTTACCCGTACCGCAACCTAGATTATATGCGGATGACTTTACGCGGGACTCTCCTATCCGGGGATAAGCGGTTGTTGGATAAGGTATGAGAGGGTCAAATCAATCATAATTCCTATCGGAACCTAATTCAAACTTTCTTTCCAATTTAGGTTAGGCGGACCCTCGTTGGGTCGATGTTTAATTGAAGTCTACCGTGTGCATTGCTCGAGAAATCGCACATGCCGCATCGGTCGATGCTATCAATTGATGGACCATAGAGGGTGTCTTTCCATGACGCGTCCGATACATATTCGATATGTTAGCCGTCATTGCTTAGACATATGATATACGACATATTAGCCTTCGTAAACTTTTGATTATGGAAACCCTTAGGAGGGGAAGTGCTTGTAAAAACCGATTTTGTATGAAATGCTTAACATATATATATATATATGGAAAATATATAAATTTTCACATATATCGAATGCCTTCAATTATATCTTGCTTATGATATGAAAGAATGTCGATATCATAACTAACCTAGATATAACATGACATGTATAAAGCTAAAACATGTTGCCAAGAGGAACCCGAGTGCGAGAAGGAGGAGAAGGAACCTCCAATTATAACAACGTGAACTAATAAGATGCGTTGAACCGTATGTTGGACATACTATAGCAACAACGACAAGTAATACAACAACAACAACAACAATAACAAACCCATGCGGAGCAGTATGAGACAACTTCGGCTATGCACCAACAAATTCCACCTCCTCCGCCTCGAGCATAGGAATGACGTGGTAGAAAGATTCTACAAGATGAATCCTCAAGAATTCTCTAAAGGTGTTAACCCGATGATAGCGGAAGCATGAATTAAATCCTTGGAGGCAATATTTGAGTACCTACACTTTAATGATAATGAACGAGTGTCGTATGCTATCTTTATGCTAACCACGGATGCTCGCACTCGGTGGGAAAGTGCACGAGTAATAGTAATGTACCCACATTAACTCGAGAGAGGTTTAAGGAAATGTTTTACAACAAGTATTTCACTGCCGACGTAAAAGCTAGGAAGATTCAAGAATTTTTAAAATTCAAACAAGATGGAATGTTGGTAGGGGAATATGTACGAAGGTTTGAACAAGAGTGTCGATTTGTTCCATTCATTACCGAGGATGAAAATTTGAAAAAGAATCGAGTTTTTAATGGGACCGAACATAAGAGTCCGGAGTATGGTATGGATGTTTATCGCCAATGTTTTTCGAAAATGATAGACAAAGCACTGCCGGCGGACGAGGATCGAAGGAAATTTCAAAGGAGATACAACGAAAAGGTAAACATTCAAGTCTAGAGCTTCTTCCTCTAGGCCATTAAGACGAGCTCCGCCAAGAAACTTCAATCGAGGTGATAGTCTAGGAAGTGCACGAGTCGTCGGACCAACACCATATACTCCAAGGCCACTACCGGGAAGTCAACCGAGACTAATGTTGGGTAACTAATCCCGATGCAATAAGTGTTGGAGGTTTCACACCGAGGAGTGTCCACCGGATTTGAGAACTTGCTTTATCTATCACAAGCAAGGGCACATAGCCTCTAACCATCCCCAAGTACGAAACAAAGACCGGGAAGGGTACCTACCGGGTGTATACAATGACTCGAGAGGAGGTCGACCGGAAGGACTCGATAGTGATTTGTGGTAATGTCTCACTCTTTGGCTTAGTTACTTATGTTTTGATTGATTTTGGTGTTACTCATTCATTCATATAAAAAACATTAGTAGAAAGCCTAGGTATTAAACCCGAAACATTGACGAGTAAGATATCCGATAAGTAGTCCCTTCCGGAGAATATATGGAGTCGACGAGCCTAGTAAAACAGAGTGTCCAATACGGATTGAGGATAGGAGTTTGGAAGCGATTTGATAGTACTCGGACCTTCAAGATTTTGATTTGATTCTAGGAATGGATTGGCTATCGAAGCACGGCACTCATATCGATTGTCGGGGTAAGAGAGTAGTTTGTGATCTACTCGAAGGTTAAAAAATTAGAATTTAGGATCGATACGAAGGCTCAAGCCATACGGATCATATCGGCCATAAAAAGCTTGAAAGAAACTAGGAAAAGGGTTTACGGGGTACCTAGCACATGTGGCGGATAGTCGGGTAGAACAAGAGTTGAAGCCGGGAGATATAGAGGTTGTACGGGAGTATTTCGACGTGTTTCCAAAAAGTTTGACTACGCTACCACCTGGAGAGAGAGGTAGAATTTGAGATTGAATTAGAGCCGGGCATGACTCCAATTTTTAAGACTCCCTATAAGATGGGCCCGGTGGAGTTGAAAGAGTTAAAGGTGCAACTACAAGAATTACCGAATAATGGATTCATACGCCCTAGTTCCTCACTATGAGGAGCTCTAGTACTTTTTATGAAGAAGGAGGATGGTAGTATGCGGTTATGTATTGACTATCGAGAATTGAATCGGGTGACAATTAAAAATAGGTATCCGTTGCCTCGAATTGATGACTTATTCGACCAATTACAATGTGTGACGGTGTTCTCTAAGATAGATCTAAAATCAAGATATCACCGGCTAAGAGTAAGATCGGAGGATGTGAAGAAGACGAGCTTTCGAACGAGATACGACCACTACGAATTCCTAGTAATGCCGTTTGGATTGACTAATGCCCCAGTTGTCTTTATGAACTTGATGAATCAAGTCTTAAATGATTCCTGGATAAATTTATTATTGTGTTCATCGATGATATTCGGTTTATTCTCGAAGCCGGAAGGAGTATAGGGAACATTTAAGAGCTACTTTACGGATATTAAGGGAGCAACAGCTATACGCCAAATTCAAGAAATATGAATTTAGGCTGGAGCAAGTAGTTTTTCTTGGCCATGTGGTGACAAAAGAGGGTATAGCGAGTAGATCTAAGAAAAGTAGAGGCTATCCAAAGCCGGCCTACCTCGAAGAACGTGACGGAAGCACGAAGTTTCTTAGAGCTAGCTGGTTACTATCGAAGATTTATGAGGGCTTCTCTAAGATAGCCGAGCCTCTTACTAACTTGATGAAAAGGAATGTCAAGTTTCGGTGGACGGATGTTTGTGAGAAGAGTTTTCAAGAATTAAAGCAAAGGTTAGTCACCGCTCCGAGTGCTAACCATTCCGTCCGAAGGTGGAAACTTCGTGGTGTATAGCGATGCTTCTAAAAATGGGCTAGGAGCGGTGTTGATGCAGAATGAAAGAGTGGTAGCATATATGTCGCGACAACTCAAGGAATATTAACGAAATTATCCGACACATGATTTGGAGTTAATGACGGTAGTCTTTGCCCTAGAAATTTGGAGACACTACCAATACGGGGAGAAGTGTGAGATATATACGGATCACAAAAGCCCACGATATATCTTCATACGAAAAGAGTGAACATGAGGTAAAGAAGGTGGTTATAGCTAGTAAAGGACTATGATCGTATAATCAACTACCATCCGGAAAAGCTAACGTTGTTGTCGATGCTTTAAGTAGAAAATTGATAGTAACGATGCAATTAATTCAACAACCAATAGCAAGGGGCTTTTAAAAGCTGGAATTGGAGATAATTCCCGTAGGCCACAAGAATATTTTATCGGCTTTGATAGTCTAGCCGACTCGTAGGAGAGAATCAAGATGGAACAATAGACGGATGCAAAAATGACTAAAATAAAACAGAGTATAGAGGTTGAAAAGGAGTCTAATTTTGAGATGGATGATAAAGATATAATTAAATTTAAGGGAAGGTTGTGTGTTCCCTCGGTGGAGGACTTGAAGTAAGCGATACTAAGGGAAGCACATGCAACTTCATACTCGATACACCCGAGAAGCATAAAAATGTATTAAGATTTACGAAAATGTTATCGGTGGCATGGAATGAAGAAAGACATGGCAAATCATGTAGCAAGATGTCGGACTTATCAACAAGTGAAAGTGGAGCACCAAATACCCTCGGGAACATTAAAACCGTTGGCAATTCCAAAATAGAAATGGGAGCACGTAACTATGGAATTTATCATGGGATTGCTAAGGTCGGAAAAGGGGTCGGATGCTATTTGGGTGATTGTGGACAGAGTTGACCAAATTAGCCCATTTTCTTCCGATCAAGACCACCTATAATTTGAACCGAGTATGCCCGATTGTACATTGATGAGATCGTAAGACTACATGGGATTTCGATCTCAATTGTATCGGATCGAGTTCCAAGGTTCACCTCTCGTATTTTGGAAAAGTCCGCATAAAGCCATGGGCACGAAGCTAAACTTCAACACAACTTATCATCCTCAAACCGACGGATAATCGGAGCGAGTAATTCAAATTCTAGAAGACATGTTACGAGCATGCGTTCGGATTGGTTCAAAAAAGGGAGAAATATGTACGCTTAGCTGAATTTGCATATAATAATAGCTACCAAGCTTCAATTGTAATGGCTCCATATGAAGCTTTGTATGGACGTCGATGTAGATCTCTCGTGCATTAGGATGAGGTCGAGAAAGAAAGTTACTGGGACCGGAGTTGGTATAACAAATGATCGAAGCAATGGATAAAATCCATCAATGACTAAAAACGACTTCAAAGCACACGGAAAAGCTATGCCAACAAGAGATGAAAAGATCTAGAATTCAAAATCGATGATATGTGTTCCTAAGGGTTTCACCGATGAAAGGTGTGCTACAATTCGGAAAGAAAGGGAAGTTGAGTCCCCGATACTTTGGGCCATTTCGGATACTTGGATCGAGTAGGTGATAAAGCATATCGCATGTTGCTACCATCATCCTTAGCGGGTGTGCATAATGTGTTCCATGTTTCTATGCTAAAGAAGTACGTTGGAGAACCTAGCCAAATCTTGAAGGTAGTTATACCGAACCTTAACCCGGACTTGACATATGAAGAGAAACCAATCCAGATTTTGGATAGTCAAGACAAACAGTTGAAGAATAAGGAGATTAGGCTAGTTAAAGTTATGTGGGAGAACCACGATCGCGAAGAAATGACGTGGGCGCCGAAGGAAGAGATGGGAGAAAAATACTCGATATTATTCGAATAGGTCAATTTCAAGGACGAAATTTCTTTTAAGGAGGAGAGAAATGTAACCCTCGTAAAATCCGTAACCGTTTAAGTGTAGTATCGAGATATTTATATTCGTACGTATATATATAGTGTATCGGTTACGTACATGAAAATCCGTAACTAGATCAAAATATGTACTTGGAATATGTGGTATATACGTATTTGTTGAGAGTAACTGGTATACGTAAATATTTAAACGGAATAATTTTAGATGAATTAATTAGTAAATCCCTTGCAAAGTGATAATTGCCAAACATTTTGGGTGGAAATTTTTAGAAACATAACTAAATAAATTACCCTCAAATTAATCATAATTTAAGCCTTATTTACATTTCATCTTACCTCAAGCTATTGACATTTGGCTTGTTCATTAATCGGGAGAGAAAACATGAGATATTTAAGCAAGGAAATGGATAAGGATAGCCCTTATTTTCCGGTGCATCCCGTTACTTACCCAAAAGAAAGAAAGAAAGAAAAAGTGAAAGAGAAGAGAGAAAAGGAGAAAAACGGGAAGAAGAAGAAGAAGAGGAAAAGAAAGGAAAAAGAAAGGAAAAAGAAAGGGAAACTAAAAAAAAGCCAAAGAGATTTTAGGAAAGTTTAATCCAAGGTAAGTAGGTTTCATTTTTTTTTTTTTGCTTTGTTTATGCCTTTCATGTTTATTATATGAGTTGTTTAATTCATATAAAATGTGATTATGGTATTTTATGATGACTTTAAACACTTGATGTTTGATGATAGATGGTTATGCATGTGTGATGAGAAATGTGCTTTAAGAGAAGATTTCTGAATTTTAGGGGTGGAAAAACCCAAACTTGGTGTGATTTATTTCGGGATCTTAGAGTGAGTTTTAGGAAATATGCAAAGAATAAACATTATTGGTCTATGTGTCTACTATATCTCTTTAAAATTTCATGACTTTTAGAAATATATATATGGAGTCATCACCGACTTGGTATGGATTGTTCGAATGGACCACCTATTGAAGAAATATTTCATTCCAAAAGTTGTGTGATTTATTTCGGGATCATAGAATGGTTTCTAAGCATAACTCAAAGAAGGAAAGTTGTTCATTTATATGTCTACTAGATGTATACAAAAGTTCATAATTTGTAGATCTGTATGTAAGGATTTATGACTGATTTGGTATGGATCATTTGAATGGACCACCTACTGGAAAAACATTATTTAGTTCCAAAACTTGTGTGATTTATTTAAGGATTTTAGAATGATTTTTGAAGGAAACTTAAAGAATGAAAGGTGTAGATTGGTGTGTCTACTATCACTCCTTAAAATTATGTAATTTTTAGATATATATTTAAGGCGTTATGGTCGATTTGGTATAGGTTATTTAGGTGTACATTGTTGGAAAATTTTTAACCTAAAACAAATGGGCTTGGACTAAAACAAAAAGGGTTTGGATTCCATTAAATGGACTTGAGTAAAATGAGATGGGCTTGGATTTAAAAATAAAGTAGACTTAGATGAATACAAATAGACTTAGGCTTGGATTAAAATAAATGGGCTTGGATTAATGTTAATAGGCTTAGACTTAAATAAAATAAACTTGGCAATGGACTTGGACTAAAATCGAAGGCTTGGTTTTAAAGTAGATGGGTTTAGACTAATGAAAATGGGCTTAGAGTAAAATAAGTGGACTTAGATAGAAATAAAAAGGATTTGAAAAGTTTAAAGAAAATTGATTCTTTCGGAGAGGAATAAAAAAAGAAAAAAAGAATTGGACCTTTTTTTAATTATTAATGAAACTAATGAACAATATTAATGAGCGAAGGTTGTGTTCCCGCTATGAGTACCATGATTGGTATGTGAGCGTCGGGTGAATCCCGAGTGTTGGTTGGACCGTGAGTATGGCTTGAGAAAGAAGGATCGATACCCGAGTTTGGTTGAATGTGATTAAACATGTCATCATGTGTATCATGTGCATTGCGGGTGAAAATAAATTGAGAAAAATCATTGAGTCTTGAATTGACACGGTTTGATAATCGAATTGAGTGGAATGGGTAATAGCAAGGAATCCATAGTGCGAGCTCTATTTACTAACACCGTTAAGAAATAGATAATTCTGCTAACTCGGATGCTATAACGAGGGATAATTTCGTTGCAAGCAATAGGTGATATTGAGATCCTTAAGAAAAAGTAATAGAGCGAGTAGGTGATAACACAATCACCGAGAGATTGGGCGCACGGACTTGCATATACCTGGGATACCCGGATTAAAATGGATGAAAATATGGGAAACACAATAGCATTGCATATCACGTGCATCACCTTACTTACCGAGTCGGCTCATTCCGTTATTGTATTTGTATGTTGTTCGAGCAAGGAAAAAGTTAAGCTCGATCGAGGATGCTATTGGTTCTCGCTAAAAGAGGCTCATATGTCACTCATAAAAATAGGAATATTTTTTGTGTCATTAAAAAGGGGTACGGGCCTAATATGTAAATTTTTAGGCATTTTGAGTATTTTATAAATTATAGAACTATCCGTAATAATGTTTGTAAATTATATCATACGTTACCCATTGTTTAGTTATCTTTGTATTTTGTTGTGTATGATGGAGGAAGTAAGGGACTTAGTCCCAATAGTGTGTCGCGCCGGTCACGCTTGTTAGTTAATAAGCGAGGGAGCCGGGGCATCACAATACATGTTGTTATCTTATGGTGAATATTTATAATATGAATGGATTAATATATGAGTCAAAGATCAACGATTGAACCAAAATGGAAGACTAACCTTAAACCAAGGCTTTTATTGCTATTATTATCTCTCTATTTACTTTTCTTTACCTTTACTAATCTCAACTAACAAAAACCTCATATTTTTCCTTTACTTTAAAACAATCGAAAGATAGAGAACATTGATTGAACCGTTTCTCTATGAGATCAACCCTGACTTGCCTTAACTACGGTTTTATGATTGCATTCGGTAAGGAAAATAAAGAATTAAATTTGTTGACGAGTATGACACATCATCAAGAATATAGGATCAAAAGTACGTATTTCTATTTTGTTACTTTGTAAAACACCAATATCAACATCTCTATTTTTAATGAATAAATATTTGATAGAGTAGGATATTTGTGAAAAGGAACATGAAGCAAGAATGATCCGATGCTCAAGGTTTTAGGTTGTAAAAGAAACAATAAAGAAAATGATTCCATCCGGAGTCGTTTACGTTATTCGAAACATGACATGGCGTTTCATTTTAGATGGATGAAATTTTACTAATTTCATCTTAAGAAACCAAAACCCAACAAAATAATGTAAGCCATAGCAAGAGGAAAAAAATTACAAAAGTTAGTGGCCATGTGTGATTTGAAAAATGAATAATGTTTAATCTACATAAACTAGCTAGACGAGTAAGAAAAGTGTAATTTGTTTTCCATTTTCAACTCTATGAACACCATAAATTAGGAAAGCATAAACACTATTAGGATACAAAGTTGGAATTTAAAATAAATTAAAATAAACCTCATACCCTCTATGGCAAACCTCTACCTCATCTTTCATGGAATTTGGCCACAAATCCAATTCAATTACTCATACGCCTTTCTTCAAAGCCTTTATAATAGGTTCAACGTTGTTGTTCTTAACTATATTTGTGTTAAAGGATGAAGGAAGAGGAAGATAGTAGTTGATTTTCCGTTAGGCGACTAGTATTTGGTGGGAAGGATTTTTTGGGAAGATTAACGAGTGGATCCTTTCTATTGATTTTTCATGTTACTCGTCTATGTGGCATTTAAAGTCTAACTATCATGCTTTGTCACCTATTAGGTTAACATTGCTCGAAAGTTTGGTCAAAAAATCAGATATATGCTAATATTGTTATTTGATACTTAGTTGGTGACCTTTCTATCCAAAGTTAAAAGTCTAAATTCTATGTGATGCTTGACTATTTCTTATTTTTATTTACCTATAAATGCTATTATTTATGTGGTCATAATAAATTTTGAATGATCTAGCAAATTTGAATTGCACAATTTGGATTTAATCGAAAACAAACCAATTCGAGGTTTTTAAAGATATTTGACATATTAGACAAAATGCTAAATCTATTTTTGTGTTTATGAATGTGGAGGTTTTGAGGTGTGGAGGTTTATAGTTTAAATTCTTTTATTTTTCCGATTATTATTATTATTATTAGAACTTTAGTTTTTTTTTTAAATTAGTTTTTGAATTTTTAATTTGAGTTTTGACCTTCTTGAACTTTTTTTTTTAGATTTAGTCCAGTCCTTCAATTTTTTTTTTATCATTTATCCTAAAAAAAATAATTATATAAATATTTTCATAATAGAAATCATTCCGTGAGATTTGAGGGGTGTTTGATAATCTATTTAAGTAGCTTAAAAAATTAAGTTATAGTATTTAATATAAAAAGTTTATTTGATAATTTAACTAATCTCATATTAAAAATTTAAGTTCATTCAAAATCTACTTAATTAGATAAATTAAAATTTTTAACTTAAAATTTTTTTATTAACACCTTCGATTGAAAGATTTTTAAAATTTTTTAAATATGACAATATAGCCCATCATAAACACCAATAAAACCCTAATCCTAACCACACACAACCTCACTTTCTTTCCACACTTACGAAGGAGACGAGACCACCCCTTCGCATACCAACAAGAGCACCAAAATGGGTCGGGTTTGATTTTGAAGATGATGGTACTTCATCTATTAAGAAATGGAAAAGGCGAGAAAAAATCCTGCCGATTAATTGATCAAGGAACGATTCATCGTTGCTTTCCATGGGATAGGGGATCAATCCGGATTTGATTTGGGCTCGACCTCAATGTTGAGCCACCGAGTTGCTAATGATGATAAAAGAATAGATCTAGTATGTAGTGATGGGAGACAGAGTGCGAGAAGATAATGTTGATGCCCACATAAGGCGACGACATTCCAAGGTGACTCAATGGTTTGGGACCCCCGAGCTTAAATCGGTTGCAAGAGAACAAATTGATATGTCAAGAAAATTGCATGAATGATGATTTTGACGTGAAACATTGGGGAGAGACGAGCTCGATGGACTCTTAAGTACAAGCTTATTATGAATAATTTTTCGAAGCGATTTAAATACCATTATGCCTTTCCCTAAATGCCGATGTGTTTTATTCTTTAATGCCCCGAATATGTTAATTCTCAATTGAATGAGTTAGTTAAATTTATTACGGGAAACTATAATTTTGTGTGTTTACCTTCAAATTTTAGTACTTATATTTTATCTCTTGAACCAATAAAATTGAATGGACATGCTTGCTTCTTTTGGTATCACCGATTTTCATGGGCTTGTTCGAGTTGACCCAATTGTTGTATCCGTTACACGGTTCGGAGTTTAGAAGAGGTGGTACTAGTGGATTTGCAAGGATAGGTTAATAATAATTATTTAATTAGTAGGTCTATTATTTGATTAAAATTATAAGGTTAAAATTATCAAGTATATAATTTTAATATGTTCAATTACGGTATTTATCAAACAACTTTATTATATTTAGTATTTAGTTTTCAATAAATACTAAACGACTTTCAAGAAATATATTAAGTACTTAATTATTTAACATTTAAAACTCAATACTTAACAATTCAATACTTAATTTTCCGTTTTATCAAACATCACTTTTTTAGAGTTCCCAAAAAATTTAGAATCATCCTAGGCTATTTTCTATATTATTATTATTATTATTATTATTATTATTATTCGATGTTGATTGGCTATGTAACATATAATTTTCTTATTTTTCTAAATAAAGTTCTTAAGCAACCGTTGGTCGATAATTAAGTTAGCAATAGTCTAATATTTTTTCTTTTTCTTATGGTGAGAAAGTAAAATCAATCAAATAGGCTAAGGATCTTGTATATGCTAATTAATTTTTATGGAGCTATCTAATATGTAAATTTGTATTTTTGGGTATTTATTTGAGTGATGTTAGTTTAGATCATTTTAAATAGAGTAGAATTGAGACTTGAAATCGACTTTGTTCCAATGAAAAGGTTTTTTCTTATTTCTTATTTATTTATTTATTTTTATTATAATTATTACTATCTTTGTTATTTTGTTAAACTTTAATTTTATTTTCTATGTGCCACTAATTTTATTTTCTTGCAAATTGGATCCTAGATCAGTCATGAGTTTTGGGTTCCAATTATTTTTTTCCTTTTCTAAATATTATTCACCAAAAGAGTATTTATTTCAATAAAAAATATAATAGATAATTGATTTTTTTTTTGAAAACTTCAATTTTTATGAATTAATTTGAATTAAAATTTTAAAAATGTTATTTTAATAAAATTTGATTTTATCAAAATAAGATTTTTAGCAGTTATACTGAGATTTTAAAACTTGTAAAATAATAACTCCAAACTATAATATGATCATAATTAGTAAGTCAATTTGTATATTAATTATCTTCTAATATTCCGCATAATAGACTTATATTAGACTAATGAATGAAACGCGTGGATGTGGAAGTGCTTATATAGAATTGATGAAATTATCTTCAAGTTTTAAAAATTTATGTGCATTAAATAATAGATTTAATTATAAAATAAATATTAAATACTTGAATTTATTACACATTCGCTCGCTATTGGGTCGATCCGCAACACGGGAGAGAGGAAGGCGAAAAGAGTATGAGCTCTTCTTCTTCTTCTTCACCGCAGCGTACTAGGGGTGGCAATAGTAATAAGGGTGGTGGAGGAGAGGATCAAAGGCCAAGATTCTTTGATAAATTGGTGAAAAAAGAGTGCTGGGCAAAAGCTGAAACAGTACCTGGTCGACATCCAGAGAGATGGCGCAAAGACGCTGCTGGCAACATTGTTTGCAAGCGCTTTTGCAACTGCCATGGCTGTCTTTGTTTCGAATACGATCACATCCTTCCCTTCTCTAAAGGTCTTCTTTCCATTGTTTGCCCTTTCTCTAATTTTTTGTATATACATATTTTTTTTTTAGCTGCTGGAGTAGTTATTATATTTATTAAAATGGATTCATTGGTGGTTTTTGCCTTTTCAACTAGTATTTTATTTTAATGATGTTTATAAAATATTATATTTTTTTCATAAAAAATGGGCACCATTATACACTCAAGGCCAAGGGATCCCGACTGACTAAATCCTAATGCAATACTAATATTCAGTTTCGAATATGAACATACGTTAATTTAATTTATTATTATTATTATTATTAATTTTTACATTATCAGTATTTCTCCAAAAAGAGAAGCTTATTGGTTTTGTTTTCTGTAGGTGGTGAATCTACTGCAGATAATTGTCAAATACTTCAAACAAGGGTCAATAGGTTTAAATCAGACAAACAAGAGTTGGACGAAACTCAATTGAAAGGTTACTCTTGCGAAATCAAGTTCACTGGTATGAGGTTTTTTCCTCTTTGATTCTGTCACACTATTTTTTCTATGTTTCCCCTTTATCTTCCTATTTTCTTGGCTATGGATTTCAAAGAGTTTGCTTGTGACTAATGAACTAAATGTCTATGCCTTGGTTCATCTTGCATTCCTATTCGTCTTGGTATCAAACCGTTGTTTCATTTTGATCCAATTTTGCATCTAAACTGAAAGGATTTTAACAATCATCTATAATTTTGGATAAGAGTTAATAGAAACTGTTTTGGTATATTGCCCAAATTCATTTGTTCTTTAAGGTTGGTGGGGTTAAAAGTGATTGTGAAGGTGGTTTGGTTTCTAAAGCAGCTTCATAAATGCGAAGCTGACCAGTTTTCTTGATTCCCGATCAGCAGCTTGACTTGGATGCTCCCTAAACTTTGTTTGTCAAAGGAGATCAGTATGTTCTTCGTATAATCAGGTTTATCAACTTTATAAATTGTCAATCAACTTTAGGTTAATTTGGCTGGGGATTTCTAACACAAGTTGGGCTGAGGTCTGTATGAGTTTAGTTGTTTTCTGCATTACTTATCTCATTTACATAGACATTAATTTTATCAGTTTCCCACTGTCTAGTGATTGAAGGAGCACACTTTAGTTTGACAAATCTATCCAGTCATTATATTTCTTGGTATTCTTATTGGTATGAAAGAGTCGAGCAAGCGCATGAATAAATGGGGACAGGTTTCAGGAAGATGGGTTTGCTTTTATCTGTTCTCTTGACATCTTTTTTGTTGTTAGGCATAGACATGTCAGATTCATGCCATAATTTAGCGAAAACTAAAAATTTAGCTAGCTCTGGTTTCCCTTGGTAGATAATTGTTCCCTGTTCCTAAAATAAATAAATAAATAAATAAAAACAAAATATAAAAAGGACAAAAGCAAGCAAAAAGCATCAAAGAGCTTGTATTCCTGTGATAGTGGTCTCTTCAAAACAAGAGGTCAAGGGTTCTAATTCTAGCAGACTAGTTCTACTAAGAGCCTTGGGTGTGTGAGTTATAAAAAAAAGAAAAAGAAAAAAAAAGCGTATGGTACATTCATGAGTAGTTTATCTCTCTTTCAGTTTGGAATTGGAAAATGGAATGATTTATTATCTTTTGAAGTGATTGCAACGATGTTGGCTGTGATGCCACATCTCAGTTTATGAAAACTTCTGTTTCTTCTTATAGAATCCATCATTTGTTAACCATAATGAATGATCCCACGTGTTCCCTTCTTCCCCAATCCAGCAATCCATATGAATTTCTGTGCACATTAGACTTGAACTTTTTCAATGAATGATGTGTTGTTGGGAGTCCTCTTGTGCTGTATGTGTGTCTGAATAATATGAAACACTACAGGATATTAACTAGTCTATAACTTCTGGATGCTAGGCTTGTTTAACTTTGACTAAATCAAATATATTCCTTGAAATTAAGCATCATAGAGGGCATTACTGGTGTTGTAGCAGGAGCAGAGAGATGTCAAGCGCATGTTCCTGTAGTAGGAGTGTGTATTTATGCTTCTGGTAACATCATCCTGGTAGGACATTTTAACTGATGGCCTGTTTTTCAACCTTGTTCCCCATTTGGGTCACCCTTGTAACTCTCACCCCACCTCCCTTCTCACTTCCCAGTTTGAAAAGGCAGCTCTTGTGCTACTTGAAGACCCAAATCATTCACTTGACTGGTATCATGTTTGGTGCATTTTTTTTAAAAAATTTTTCCGAAATGGTTATCCCACCTTTTCCAATTGCAGACAAGGAGCTTGATATAATCGAAATGGCTGTTTATGGGGATGTCATCAGACCTGGAAACCAGTGTCGTTGCAGAACTATTGCTGAAATGCTTGGCCAATATAAGTCAAAAGACCGTGTGGCTGCTTGTAAATTGCCATTTAGCAACGAATCTTTGTAGCATACAAGGATTAAAATCTCGTTTTGGGACTCGGCGAAACAACTTTTTACTTGGATAATGGATTTGTTCTCGAAAATTTTTCATCAATGATTTTTGCACACACCATCTTGATATGCCATCTGTTGACCGGAACTGAATCACCTAGTAGATTTTGAATACTAAGGTACCTATAAATTGATCTTCAAAGATTTATGATTAGGGATTGGTTAAGTCGGTTGAGAGATAACAATTACCTAATGACGTCTTACCAAAGGTAGGATGCAGCATCTTCTTCTAACTTATAAGAAATTCATTATGCAAGTTATGCTATTTACTGAGTTGTTTAAGTCTATTGACTGTATTTGTCTATTAGATTTGAACTAACTGATTATCAAATTAAAGTAATTTTGGATTTAGACCTGAAAGGAGGCTTGATCATCACTTTTATCATTAACAGGCATTAAATTCGAAAGAGAGAAGAGTAAGACTAGACCCTACTTTAATTTGTTAAGATTGTCGCACATGATGCCTTGACGATCGATATAAAAAGAGTTTAAAATAAAGAAAAGGGGTCGTCATTTGGCTTAAAAGGAAGCCATAACACCTATGATTGGTTTGTATAGTTTTACGATGAGGAGGCTAGTTATACCGAATAAAAGATAATAATTACCCTTAAGTATCCTACTTGAGATAGGGTGTAATTAACATCCACATCACTCTATAAAGAATTCATTATTTTGGTCTTTATTTGCCGAATTGTTTAACCTATTAGGTGTGTTTGTTTAGGGTCAATGCTAACAATTCCTAAAGAAAGCAATTTTGGATCTAGGTTCGAGAAAGGAGCCTCAACCTAGTTTAAAACATACAAAATAATAATAATAATAATAAAGTTTTGAATACAAAGGGTAAGAAGTTTGTATGATATGATAAGTGAACATGCCGAAATAGCTTTACTCACACACTCAAAAGTATATGTGGGATCAAAAACCTATCCAGTTTGATCAAATTACAATAGAAATACAAAAGCAAACATATGATCATTTGGCAAGAAAAAGAATGAGCAAACAAAAAAAATGTATATACATAAGGTGGCTAGATAAACATGAGAGAAAATGATGATCACTCAAAATAAACTTTTTATTAAAAGCAATTATGAATGGATAATTATTTGACAATGAACTTGTATCATCAAATAGTCTTCTAATTTTTTAGGAAAATAAATCTAAAGTGTGAGAAGGTTGATAGCCATTCAATACCGAACTTGTTATAATAAAAGGTTATTCTAGAATAATCACTCTATAACGCGCTCATGTTGTCATGTGATCATCCAATTTCTCACATTAAGGCATAAGAACAAAGAATGAGAATAAAGTCAATCATTCAATAAAAAACTTATTATAAATAGTCGTTCTATGAAAACTACTTGATAATAAACATGTGTTATCAAATGATCTTCTAATTTCTCTTCCAAATAAATATAAGAAGAAAAAAGCATATAGATTCTCTTTTGTTTATTCATCAATTGGTACAAATGAAAGTCAACCAAAAGGGTTGAGTAAATAAGAAAAAACATGGGGACTCCGTCATTGGGATTATAGAGGCCTTAGTACTCGATTGGCATTCAAGGAAAGTAAATAAGCACATGACAAAGTAAACAAGTAACACATAAGGTAAAAAAAAAAAAAAAAAAAACACACACACACACACATACACAAAGTCCTAATTATCAAAATGTGGTCAAATTCGATTGAATTGCTACCCATTAAATTCATTTGCGTACCTCAAACCATACATGACTTGACTCGATAGCCATGCAAGTATATAAAGATATCTATTTTCATCATGCGAATACCATATTTTATAAGGGCTTTTCTTCAAAATATGTTATATTGTATAATAAACGACTTAAAAGCGGATTCAAGTATCAAAACATAAATTTTAAGCAACAAAGCATAAATAAACATGGAAAAAATAAATATAAATAATATGCAATGCAAATGAATAAAGAAAATAGCTAGATGAGAAAGATTTGTTGCAAAATAAACACATAAAAACAAATTAATATGTGACAAAATGTCTCCTGCCTAGCATTGCTAAAAGTTTCTAACCATCATTAGCCAAACTTTCAAGCCTTTTATCATATTTTTTTCCATGTTGTCTTTTTTTATATATTGGATTGAATATTATTTATTAGGATTGTTTTTATTTGTATGAACTTGGGCTAATTAATTAGTCATCATGGTTTATGGATTTCTAAAATAATTATGAATGGCCGAATATATAAGTTTATAGGGGGATTGGATCCTTGTGTGTCATGGATCCTTATTTTATTAATAGTCTTTATTTAATTATCATTCCATGTAATATGTGAATTTATATTTAATCGAGGTTGAATCAATTAAGTTCTAATTTAATATGGATTGAAAAAATTCCAATTTTTTTTATTAGAGGGAAGTCCAGATCTAGGAGAGAAAACTTAATGCTAGCCAAATCTATTAAGGTTTTAAGAGTAAGTATTTAAGCAAATTTTTTCTACACATTAGGGATTTTTTGTTGAAATTATTACTAAATGAAAATTGAGATTTTTCTCTACATCTTTACATAATTTCTTTGCTTAGAATAGATAGAACTTTGTAAAACATATTTTTAGAGTGATCAACTAAGATTGGCTTTTGATCAATCATCACTTCGAGATAGACTCTTGATGAATGTATCATGTAAGTATTATAATCTTTCTTTTGGATTTAGGTTCTATCTTCGAGAAGTTATTGTTTGCACTATTTATTTGGATTGAAGAATAAACTTGAATTTTCGAGGTTGAATAGTTTCAACCTAAAAGCTAATAACCAAGACTAAAGATTTTTTTGGTTTAAAATTTGGATAATATCTTTTATTAGGTGTGATTAACCATTTTTTACAATTTAATAAAAAATAAAAAATATTTGATAGGGTTTCTTCTTGCTTGAATATTGCTAGAATTTCATAATCTATCTTATGAAAAATTTTTGACGACTTAAAATTAAGACTTAGAAGTGTTAGATTGATCTTAAGTTTGGTATAAATAATATAATATATCTTATTTACATTATGTTAAAATTTTAGCTTATTCTAATATGTTTAGTTTGGGAATCGGTTTAACCCTAGCTAGCGATTCTTGAGGATTTTTTTGTGAAATCTTAAGGTTTGATTGTGTTTAAGGTTTGGGCTTATTTTCTTGTGATTTGTTTTGATCATTTGGAGTTTATTTGAGGTTGAATTGTTGTTGTAGTGTTTCAATCTAGGTGGATTGTTGTACTTTGCTTGTGTTTATATGTTTGAGTTTCCACAAGGTTTAAGCATCTTCTCAATTTGAAATCAGTTTGATATTAGAATTATGGTTTGCTTTTATTAGTGCATTGGCCAATTATGAAAATGGTTGTTAAAAAAGTATTGAGTGTAGACATGGTCGTTGAAGAAGATTGGGTGAGTATAATATTTTTCACATCTTGTTATGCATTACATTGATAAGTTATGTTAATTGATAATCGATGGAGGTAGGCTGTGAGAATATGGTATCTTTATGAATGGTGGAGAAGCTAAATTTGATAACGATAGGTCATCCCATCCTTATTTATTAATTTGGTTACAAAAAAGGAATGAGATTCGTATGTCAAATGTCATTTTTCATTAGTAAGAATGATGCCGATAAGGTATGGTGTGATGTTGTACCTATAGTTGCTTGTCACTTGTTACTATGGAGACCTTGGTAGTATGATCGTAGAGTCTTGTATGATGGATTTATAAATACCTATGCTTTTACTTTTAATGCGATGAAAATCACATTGATGCTATTGAAAAGAAGGTCTCACCGGTTATATTACTACATAGAAGGGGATTGTTTCTAAATCTATATTCATGAAAGTGGTGGAGGAGTTGAAGTCAATATGGGTACTTGTCGTTATGGAGGAGAATAAAGAGTATGATGTTATTGTCAAGGTTGTCAAACCATTATTAGAGTAGTTTGTTGATGTGATGCGTAAAGAGATTCCTAGAGGATTGCCTCCCATACAAGATATTCAATATATGCTATTGCTTTGTTTGAGGATCTATTATTCCATATAGATCTACTTATAACATGAGTTCGCATGAGTATAAAGAGTTACCGCAACATGTTATAAAGTTGATGAAAAAGCGATCATCAATTAGAGTGTGAGTTCATGTGCATTTCTAACCTTTTTAGTGTCCCAAAAAGATGAAATATAAAGGATGTATATTGATAGTCAAGCCATCATCAAAGCTATAGTGAAGTATCAATTCTCCGTTATAAGACGTAATGACTTACTTAATTAGTTGTATGGTTCTACAATCTTTACAAAGATTGACTTAAGGAACAACTATCATTAGATTTGGATAACTCTTAGTGATGAGTGGAAGGCTATTTTCAAAACAAGTGATGAACTTTATAAGTGGATGGTTATGTTTTTGGGTTATGAAACACGTCTAGTGCCTTTATGCGATTGATGAATCAAGTATTTAGGTCACTTATTGGTAAATTTATTATCATATATTTTATGATATCTTGATATATAACCACGATGTTGAGGAACATCTTGAGCATCTTCGGTAGGTGATGGAATTGTTGAGAGGGCAAAAGGATTATACTAAAATTAAAAAAAAAATGCCATTTGAAGTAATAAAGTTATCTTCTTAGACTTTGTTATTTCGGGTAGTGGGTTTGATATGGACAAGGGAAAGATTAAGGCTATTCTTTATCGGTAGTGCCAAAGGTTGTGATTCGGGTGAGGAGATTCTAGGGTATTATTTCTATTTATCACAAGTCTATTCATGGGTTTAGTACCATTACAACACTTATCATTGAGTTGTTAAAGAAAAGAAAGTTTGAATGGACACTAAAGGCTCAAACTAGGTTTGAAGCTTTAAAGAAGAAGGTGGTTGTAATAGTCGGTATCCGATGAAATTGAAATTAAATAAAAATTTAATATTAAACACAAGGGAAACATATTTTAAGGGTGTGAAATAATCCTTAGGAACTTCAACGAATATATATAATAGTTAAAATAGTTTTTCTATGCTTAAAGGATATTTTATTGCTTTTACGGTACATGAATAGTAGTTTTTGCATGAAATAATTAATTAAAGCATGTTGGTTATGAATGAAAAATAGTTTGTGTGCTTAGAATAATTATTAGAGTGGTGTTGAATTATTTTATGTGCTTGGGTGAAATTTATTATGTGCTATGAATATTTTATTTGAATTTTGGTGTGTTGGAATAGTGTTTTTAGAGGTAAAGAATTTAATTAGGCATCTTAAGAGTATGAGGAATTGTTTTTAAGAATATATAATAATCATATGGGATATGTGAGAGTGCCTAGAAAATTTAAATTAATTTTAATAAGTATAAGGAATATTTTTAAGGGAAAATAGTGTAATTTTCACACTAAATAAATAAATTGGACACCCAAATGAGAGCTAAAAATTATGAAAATTTAAATAAAACTCCCTTAATTAATTTTTGAATTTATTATGGAAAGATATTGGATTTTTGAAGAGATTAGAATGGAATTTTAAAAGTAGGGACTAAATTGTCTAAAATTAGGGAGTTAATTGCATAAAATTAAAAGTTTAATAATCAAAATTAAATTATGTAGGAGTGTTAAGGGTAAAACATTAGTCCAAGAAATGGAAAAGGAGGATTAGAAGTGAGTTTTTGCATAAAAGAGGGATTTAGGAAAGAATAGACTATGGAAAAGTCTAGAAATTTGGAGGACCAAAATTTGTCACTTTCCTTCCAAGTTTGGCCAACCTAAAGACTTAATTAAGTCTGGCTTCTGGTAAATTTTGTGGCTGAAATTAATATAAATAGAAGGCTTAAACAAAAAGAAGAACAAATGGACAAAAATTTAGCCAAATAAAAAGAATTGATTGGAAATTGATTTAAGGGTTGAGATTTACCCAAATTAAGGGTGAGATGAGGTCAACAAGTCCAAAAAATTTTACTATAAATAAGGGTGCTGAAAAAATTAAAAAGGGAAGAAAAATTGAAAAACACAAAGGAAACTCTAGCAAAATTTTCACTTAAAAATTACCTAAAATAATCCTAACCAATTTTAAACCCTCTAAATCGGTGAAATAAGCTTTGATTTCAAGTTGGGAGTCAAATACCATCAAGAAGAAAATTAAAAGAGCTAATTCAAATTTAGGAAAGAAAAAAGGGGAGGAAGAGAATTCTCAAGCAACCTACCTTTTCAAGGTTAATTTGGAGCTAAGTCAAGTAAGTTAACCTCACCTACTGACACAAGAATGCTTAATTTCAAATCAATTTCATATTTAATTGCTTGATTTAGATTTAATTGCTTAATTAAGAAAAATTAGGATTAGGGTTGTTGATGAACCAAATTTGGGGGTTTTTAATTCTTTCATTCAATTAGTATTTTGTCACTTGATTCGACTTATTTGAGTATGAATTACTTGTTTAGGAATGAAAACTTACACTTTAATTGAAGAAAAATCCACTAGTTTCTCGAAATTATATTGAGCCTAAACTAAACAAATTAAGGTTTGATTTCAAAGAAATTTGATTCGTTTTGATGGGTCATTCACACTTTAATTGAAGAAAAATTCACTAATTTCTAGGAATTATAGTGGGCTTAAACTAAACAAATTAGGGTTTGATTTCAAAGAAATTTGATTCTATTTTGATGGATCATTCACACTTGAATAAGCATTTTTTGATGAGTAGAAATGAAAAATTTACAAAAAATTGAAGAAAATGGGTTAGATGGGCTTGGGCTCAATTTTGACCCATTAGGGCCCAATACGATCCATTGGGTTTGATGGGTCATTTACACTTTAATTGAAGAAAAATCCACTAATTTTTAGGAATTATATTGGGCCTAGACTAAACAAATTAGGGTTTGATTTCAAAGAAATTTGATTCTATTTTGATGGGTCATTCACATTTGAATAAGCATTTTTTGATGAGTATAAATGGAAAATTTACAAAAAATTGAAGAAAATGGGTTTTATGGGCTTGGGCTCAATTTCGACCCATTAGGGCCCAATACGGGTTTGGGAAGGAATTAGGGTCCTAAATTTTAATTAAATTGATTCTTATAGTGAATACATATTTAGGCTACTTAGTATTAAAATGGTAGGGCAAAATGAGAAGAAAATGTTAGGAATTTAAATGGTGAAATATTTGGCCTAGATGAGGAATTTTGGGAAGTAAGTTTAAAGTAAGTTCCAAACCCTAAATTAATTCATTCAAGTGCAAAATAAGGTAAAGGATGATTTAGAACAAAAGTGTTCATAAAAATCTAAAGAAATTTTGATTTAGAAAAAATTGAACTTTAGGCCCATTAAGGCCCAAACCGAAATTAGACCACCTAATTAATGAAATAATACCTAATTAAGTTAGAACATGGATTAATACCTAATTTGGTAAAGGCTAGATGCAAAAGGGTAGTTAGCAACCTAAGGAAAATAATTTGGAAATGTTAGTAGGTAGAGTAAGTTAATAAAACTAAAATGAAATGTAATTGATTACTTACTCTTATGTTATGAATTTATTTTCTTTTCAATAATGTATGTGATGTGATGAATAATGAATGATAGCTATGCTTGAATTGTGATTGGCGCCGAGGATTATGGTTATGGTAACGGATGCACCAATGATGGTTATACTTGCTTGATATGGATTAGTATTATTTATGCCGTTATGCTTGCCCAAGTTTATATATGCTTTCATAACATGGTTACGTGGCCATTTAGGACATGCACTTGGGGGTATAATTGTTAGTATGCATTGTCATTCAAAATGTATATGCATGCCAAAGCTCATGAATAATGTTTTAAGTCATGAAAACATATTTGATGCTATGAGTTTCCAATAGCGATCGAAAATATTTTAAAGAAAAGGATTTTCATGACTTTGAGGATTTTTATGAGAATGAGTTTCATGGGTTTTTCATATGGTAATGGTAGTGGTTTAGGGCCGGACAAGTGCGGACGTACACTTTAAGAGGCTTGGTAGGGTGGGTCACGTGAATAGGTCTAGTTCGCCGAAATATGTTATGGAAACCCCGAAGTACCTAAATGGGACATGTCCAAAGACGGAAAAAGGATTTTCGGACTGTTTATGAGATGTTTTATGACATGAGAAAAATGATTTCTTATGTATATATCATTATTTATACATGCATCTACATGCATGCACACTATATGCATACGTTAACTTACGAAGTCGTAGCTCATATAGTTCCTTGTGGTGTAGATAAATAAGATACTATGGCTTACTTCTCTACGGAGCTGATTTCGAGGAATGCACCAAACGGTTATACCTTGGATGGGGCTTCGGGATCCAGTGGACATAGTACGTGTGATTTTATTTATAATACTAGCTATTGAATTGCATGTTCTAGAACTAGCTAGATTGTATTATGTTAGATTAGAAGCAATGAACAAATAAGTGTAGTACTTTAAAATAATGTAGTTAGTAAATAAGTCAAAATTTTTAATAGTTGGTATATAAGTAGTTTTGTATGTAAATTGATAACCTGTATGAACCGAAATACTAATAGTAAAATGATAGTGTATTGATAGTAGTGTAGTTACTTTAAATTTACCACTTGCATGCTAGCATCCTTGAATATTTAAGAGAATTTCTTAATTAACCATTAAATAAAAAGAATAGTAAATATGAAAGAGAATAAGTAATATAATAATAATTGATAATAAAGAATTACATCTCAATGAATTACAATAGTTAGCAAAGAAAGAATTTGAACTAGCAAATAACCTCAAATTCCGTTTCAAGTATCCGAGTAAATAGATCAAACGTGAAAAATTTATGACGTCTTTTAAGTATAGGACCTATCTAACCACTATTAAATTTCTAAGACATAGATTTCACTTTAGGCATTTAGTCACAATGCCTTGTTAGCTTGCATTCATTGCACTTCGAATGTAGGTTAAATATGGTAATATTCTCAATCTTTTAAGTCCTAGGTTGGGGTGTTACGGACATAGTATCGGAGCAAGGTTTACCGAATCACATCCAAGGTATACGGAAGGTGACCTCGGAAATCGGTAAGTATGTTTGACGAATGATGGTTATCACTCGTGTGTTGTGTATGTTAGAAATGAAAATGATGTGATGTTATTTTAGAAACTAAAGTTATAATGTGATATGAGAGACTTAATGAATATTATGTGCATGTAAATTTAAAAGAGGGGAATACCATGCCACCAAAGCAAAGTAATAATAATACTAGTAATAATGCGAGGGTTGAGCCGAGTGTCGAGCGATCGGGAAGGAGAATTGATGGAGTCTGCTAGGAGCCGGCAAGAAATGATGGAAAAGCAACATGAGAGACATGAGGAACAAATGCAAAGGATCTTAGAAGCAACTTGAAGAGGTCTACCCGAAACACTTCAACCGAGAAGGATCGAAATTGTTGAGCGATTTGAAAGGTTCAATCCAAAGGAATTTAAAGGTGGACCAAATCCTAATATAACGAGAGGAATGGATTGAGTCATTGGAGATTATTTTTGAATACTTGGATATGGACGACGCGGATCGGGTAGCGTGTGCCACCTTTATGTTGACTATCGATGCACGCAATTGGTGGGAAGCCGTGAAAGCATCATTAGGAGATGAGGGGCCCACATGGAACTAGTTCAAATACTTGTTTAATGAAAAGTACTTTTTCGACACGAAGAAGTCCCATAAAATCAAGAAGTTCCTCTAGCTTAGGCAAAGAGACATGTCGATTCATCGAATATGTTCATAAATTCGAGCATGGGTGTCGTTATGCTACTTTCATTGCTTGAAAGCGAGGAAAGAAAGAAAGAACACTTCCTTTATGGTATTAAGGCTGAAATACGAAGCTTTGTCCGAATGTTAGTCGACACTTATAAGGACATGGTGCGAAAGGCACTCGGAGTCGAAGTGGACCGGATGGAGACCACTCGAGTACCATCGTCAAGCATGAGAAGGGAGGAATCCCTCCAAACGGATTCGGAGGATAGTCTAATAAGAAAAGGCCTTTCAACCCAAACTGGAGGAACAATAATAAGAGAGGCAAGACACTTATAAAGCCTCAAAGGTTAAGGATCGTGGCAATCCGAAATGTCTAAAGTGTGGACGTTCGCACACGAGAGGTCGTTGATTGGTACCAACATGTGTTATTTTTGTTGAGAGGTTGGACATTTAGTAAATAATTACCCGAAGAGCAAGCCGATCGAAGGACGATATGTACCTGGATGCTTGTATACTCGACTCGGGAGGAAGCGAATAAGGACGATGCTAATGTTATATGCGGTAATGTTTCGATCCTTAACTACACTCGCATACGCATTGATAGATTCGAGTACCACACCTTCATTTGTTGTACGTTCATTAATGAGACAATAAGGCATAGTTATAGAAATGTTAGACATGACTTATGAGGTGGCACTCCTGTTTGGAGAGTCACTAGAATCTATTGTTGTGATTAAGGATTGTGAAATGAAAATTAGGGATTTTACCTTACATGCCGACCTTATAGTCTTGAGCATTCGAGACTTTGATATTATTCTCGACATGGACTTCCTAACCAAGAACGAGCATCGATTGAATCAATGGCTCACTTATCCTAATCAAATGGTTAGTGAAATGGAAAAAAGTATGTTAGTCAAGTTCAATAAATATTGGAGTGTGATTCATGAAATAATGAGAGTAGCTACGGTTTTAGATCCTAGGTACAAAATGGATTCACTGGAGTTTTATTTTGAGAAAGTTTATGGGAGTGAGACTATGGTTCAAATTAAGAATATAAGGAAACTTTGTTATGGTTTTCACAGTCGAGTACCAAAAAAATAGGAATGTGGATGTAGGATGTGGTAGCTCTATTGTGGCTAATTCTTCAACGAGTTCATGAGGATATGGAATCCGAGTTTGACTTATATGTTTCAAGAAAAAAAGGTCAAGGTTACTTTTTTCAAGACAGAGTTAGACTATTACTTAGATAAGGATGTTATTCCAAGAACCAAAAATTTTGATATTCTAGTATGGTGGATAGTAAATGGGGTGAAGTACCTCGCTTTGATGGTAATTGTTAAGGATGTGTTCATAATTTCGTGTCAACCATTGCTTCAGAATCGGCTTTTAGTGCTAGCGACAAGCCGGTAAGTCCATATCGAAGTAGACTTCATCCAAAGACGGTGGAAGTATTAATGTGTGCTTAAAATTGATTGTGGATAACTGAAAATAAAAGGAATGTACTAAAACTCTACATATGAATTTGATTTTTTTTTTATTAATTTCTTAAAAATTTTATATATCTTATTTATGTTTATTATATTTGTTTCTAGGTGGAACTCCATTTGTTTCGGATGGTTATTGTACTATGTATGATGAGTATGTAGAAGAAGATGAAGGTATAAAATAATATGTCAAAATTTAAATAACAACATTAAAAAATTTTATGATGACTAATTCACTTTTAATTTTAATGAATGTAGGATTTGCGGTAATCGACGATTACGTTAAACTCTAATATAATGAGTGAGTCTTGATGATCTTTGAGTAGTAACATGCAAAGATTTATTTCTTTAATTGTATTTTTTATATTTTATCAATTTAATTAAGTATGTTATTTATTCAATTGAAAATGATTTAATATATTATGAATTGTATTGTAATTTTGTAGTTGGATAAGCTAAATAATTACATTGAACTCCATTTCCTTTTTATTTTTAACTAGTACTTCCTTATATTGTATGCTATTGTTAGTTCTAATGTCATGTTATTTTTTATTGGATTTATGTTACAATAATTCTACTTGCGAGTGGTTAACCTTGTCTTATGTTTGTCTTTAGAGTACTTTTACTAATATTGTAATTTTCAAAGGTAAAAGGTTGTATCAAAATGTCTAATGATACCGTATTTGCATGTTACGATCTAAATTTTATATCAAGTGGTTTTTCCATCACAAATCCCTACCAAACATATGCAAATTGTGTGTGCTCACTACAAAATTTATCAAAATGGGGCTTTCAAAACGAGGCAGGGCAAGACTACACAAACGAGTTAAACGGGGCCCTGTTTGCTTCGCGAGGATCCCCGTCCCCGATTGGAGTGAGGATGGGATGGAAAATTCCGCCCGTTCGGGGCACGAGGCGAAGATGGGCAATTTTTTTTAGGGGCGGGATGAGAATGGGGAGGGTGATCCCCATCTCACCCCGCCCTATTAACATCCCTAGTGTAAGCTAAGGAACTAAGGTTTCATCAATGATCTAAGCAATTACTATGACATTACCACTTAATTAGAGAAATTATCAGTCATGGTGATATAAGGATAAAAAAGATCCATACCGATGATAATCTAGCTGACCCCTTGACTAAGCCTTTGTCACAATAGAAATATGAGACCCTTGTTCGATCGTCGAGCATAAGGGACATGGCTGGTTGGCTCGGTGTAAGTGGGGAATTGTTATTGTTGGTGCCTAAGATCTAACCTTGTTTAGATTGTTTGATTTATTGTAATGTTACATTTTTATATATTAATAAATATTAATAAAAGAAGTCTTTTTATAAATTCTTATTGTTTACAATTTGATAGAATTAGATAGAAGTCTATATGATATACATTGCATTAATGATTGATCAATTATTGTGAGATAAACATTGATCCATTTAAATGATATCGTTAAATGTCCCAAGTTGTAGCATTGTTAAGAATAAACATTGACTATATGTGGTAAGACTTGTGAGTGCTATACTCATGCTATAAAATAGTAGTATGATGATGCCAAAGCAAGCACTTTGGTGATTAATGTTAGAGAATATATCACTAGACATGACTCGTCACGAGAACCCACTTGGTTTAGTCAATAGGAGTCTCACACGAGATGGGTACGACTAGTCCTTTGAATTGAAGTCATCATAGTTATCTCATTGGAGGATTGATGTACTTTGATAGTTGTTTTGATGGACTAAGTCAAGAACTACATATGAGCGATTCATTGGATGCATTAGGAATTTAATAGAGATAGGTGGATGACTAAGATAGGACATGTTATTTCTTATATTCCAAAGGAGTTATTACATTATACGTTGATAAATGTTTCTCAATTAGTTTTAAGGATAATTTGGGAAATGGTTTCCTATTGTGGGCCTCTTAAAAAATCTGACCCAATTGATTTAGATAGTCCAAAT
This sequence comes from Dovyalis caffra, assembly GCA_963924115.1. Taxonomy (NCBI): domain Eukaryota; kingdom Viridiplantae; phylum Streptophyta; class Magnoliopsida; order Malpighiales; family Salicaceae; genus Dovyalis; species Dovyalis caffra. The sequence continues at coordinate 940,492 of CAWUPB010000030.1, forward strand.
TAATTGATAATTAATTAGGCCAAAAGAATTTAGGCCAATAGCTTTAATTTAAAAACCCGTAAGATATTTTGGTAGAAGGATAAACTTGAGCCCTATTGGATAAGGCTCGAGTTTTATAAGGATAATGTTAGAAAAAGCCCATATAGGCAACATCTCCTTGACCTAAAAGGAGAGAGAGGGTGCAAAAAGAGGAAGAAAAAGAAAAAAAACATGGCATAAGAAAAATAAAAGAAGAGAAAAATGTTTTCTCCCAAAAACCATAGTTACTCGCCCTTTCTTTAAAAGCCAATAGTTGGCACAAAAAACCCCGAATTGATTTTTATAGAAAAATTAACTATACGAAGGATTAGAGCTAGCACTCTATGATTTTTACAGACTTCTCTTGTTGACGTTTGAGCTATATGGATTATCGGTAGAGGCTAAACACTTGGACGATTCCTTTCTACAAAGGTTAATTCTATCCTACAAGAGGTAAATGCTTGCTTTAATTATTTATTCATGTATGTATGATTGATTAATTCAATGACATGATTTTAAAAGTCATAGAGGGAGGATAATTTTTGTTTTATTATGCACTTCTATAGGATGTATGATCCTTCAAGCTCTTTCTTTAAAGGCATTAGAACTACCTTCTCTCCTTTTGAATTCAAATGAGTAAGAATTTGTAAATCCATCATGCACTACTCATAGATCATATTACGATGGTCCTTTTAACAAAATATGGCACAAATCTATTAGAATCAAGTCACACCACTTTTTGTCTTGATAACTTTGGCCTCCTAAAAATTATACAAGATACCTTTTAAACATCTTTATGTCATTGGATTTTTTTAACCAAGCTATCTTGTATAGATTAGGATGACCGACTATGGATAATTTGAGTTTTTTAACCATCATTGAAGATACAATATTTTTACTACTCTCTTCGTCAATGATCAAGTGACACATTTTGCCATACGATGTACATTGCATTCGAAAGATATTGAGTCTAAGCTAATCCTCTTCCTTCACCCTTTAGGCATTGAGTGTCCTACAGATTACTAATAGCTCACCATCATTTACATAGATATCCCCTTCAATTGCATCCTCAATTTCATTCTTAACTAAATCCTCTACCCCTATCACTTAAAGATTTATCCTCATTGGCTTTTATGACAAAAATAATCACTCTTTCATTTGGAAATTGAAAATAATGTGTCTAAAGTGATGAAATTTGAAGCACTTTGTAAAATTAGTTAGAATTTGAACTCGAAGATTTTTGTTGAAACCTTTCTTTGCTCCATCTCCTCTACTTTGTCGTGGCCATCCTTAAGTTGGTTTTATAACCCTAACTAAAGTATTGGGGCTAGAATGAGTCCTTCTAGCTAAGATCCTCCTATCACCACTCCATCTAGATGTCTTGTGATTCTTTTTAACTTTTAAGGATAGCTAAATGGCATCATATAAAGTATGGTATTATTATAATTGAACCACCTCCACAATGCAAGTCGTAATCCTTTTAAGAATCATGCAACGAGTAAGGTCTTCTCGTTAAAAAATTTCACACTTTAACATTGGTTATTTAAATTTAATAGCATATGCTTCAACACTCATAGCTTTTTGTTTAAAATTATAAAATTTGAGATAAGATCTTGCTTATAGAAGTCGAAAGATACTTATGATTGAGATTTTTCTTCACCTTATCTTATATAGTTATTTTCAACTTGTCTTTTCGGATTTGATATCTCTTTAAGTTCTCCCACCACATTGAAGCAATCTTTGTTAGTTTAATAGTAATAAACTTAACCTTATTGTCTTCAAGAACCTCTTTAAAATCAAATACCCTCTCAACGGTATTGCATCCAATCAATGAAATTGTTAGGAGTCTTCCTTTAAAGTCGGGTATGTCAACTTTGACTCTAAAGTCTTGGCATTCAGCTTATGGCCTCCTAACCGGTCAACCTAGCTTTTAGATAGAATTTTCATTATTTATGGATGAATTGGTTCTTAAAGTTTAAAAAGGATTTGCACTTTAACATCCTCCTCTTGATCTTTTGTTTCATTGTCGTCCGTTTTTTATTCTTTTTTTGTATTCTTGCAACATCTCAAGTAAATAGGCCTTTTCCTCTTGTAGTTCAAGCAATGATAATGCAACATAGCTTCTATATTTTGGGTGGTATCTTCATAAAATTGGTTTAAAAACATGCAAGGAAGCAACCTTAGCCCTAATGTCAAGTTGACACTCGTTTTTGTGAGGAATTGAAACAAACTCTATGCTCCTAAGTTTATTTTTGTTGCTACTGAATTGAACCTTAAATGACTAAGGGATCCATGACCTTCTTCTTGAAATTAATGGATGAATGAAAGTTCCAACCTAGAGTTGTATAGGTCGAAACTAAGGAATAGATGGAAAACCATAGTTTTGATTGATTTTGACAAAGTTTTTGACAAACTCCACAACAATCTTGCTAAGTGATGTAAACTTAGATGTTTTTTACGAGTTGAGAAATCCCACTACACCCTTTGGTTAGTTGATTGATTGAATGCACAAGGATTCAAGTATTTAGAGACACTTCTCAAGAATTTATTAAACATCAAAACATGGTTCTCTACAAGAATTAATTCTCCTTGTAAAATTTGGCCACCTTTAGATAAGATAAGATTAAAAAAAAAAAAAAAAAAAAAAAAAAAAAAAAAAAACCTTGTCAACATGGACTACAAAACACCATTCTCCCTTTTCTTTCATGACTCTTACTTCTAATCTAAATCAAATATAGAATCTAAAACTATTTAAACTCATTGTTATATTCAAATCCTAATTTAGATTAATTAACCTAAAAAAGATTAAGGTAACCTAAAAGGTAAATACAAACCCAAAAGGCAATGTAAAACCCTTCATCAAATTCGGCCCATGTAGAAAACAAACCTCTTGATGCTTGATGCATTTGTGTGTGAATTTTGGGCCTACGTAAATTTCTTGAATTAACAACACTCCATGTCAAAATGTCCAAGTGTTATGAATTAGGTAAATTCAAGTTAGAAATATTTCACCAATAACACTTACTATCAAAGAGGATAGAAAAGAAGAGGTTTTTCTTTTCCTTTTCTTTTTTTTTTTTAAAAACATAAATTCACGGTAAAAATCAACTTTGGATAAAAAAAATTACAGCATTAAGCATAGAGAAAAGAAGACGGTATGATTAAGCCGCGAAAATTCCAAAATACACAGCCATCTTTGATTTAAAATCGATCACTTCAACGCAAAACATTGTAGCCTCCAGTTGTGAGAAAACTTCAACACCTCGTATTCTACAACAAACAGCCAATGCAAATCTGTCTTTAGTTTATTAATCTTTTATTTTACTCTTCATTTTCCGTTCTACTTTCCTTTGAATTCATTTCACTGCAATTACCGGTACTTCTGATCTCTTAATTTCAGTCGAAATCTTTTCTATTTTTTGGTTTTTGTTTCGAAATAATATTGAAGTAGATAAGAGTTTTATGATTTATATATAAATGTAAATTCTCTTATATGTACATGTCGTGATGCATGCCATGGGATCGATTTGTTAGGCATCATTTTACCTTTTGTTTTCCTACTGTTAGATTCTTGATATGTGCATAAAAATTAGTTTCTGAATTGATTACAAATCGTTTAAACTACATAGTAACACATATCAGGTCTTTTTGTCGTTAATTTCATTCTTTGAACAACCAAGCAGATAACATGCTTATAACTATCAGTTCTAATATTTGTTGCAGATTATTGGCTCTTGGTTGCAACGGTTGAGATTAGTCTTTTGGGAGATATATATATTATGGGTGAGATTGACACAAAACCTATTGAACCAGTCCAAGTTGCGCTTACTTTGTTCGGAGAGAAAGGTGATCCCGGGAAAAACCTGTCTAGTGGCGGCAGTGGTGATGTAAGATATCTTTATACGTAACATATTGTAACTCAATATTCCTTTTCATTTCTACTCGCCATGTTTCAGACTCAATTTTTTTGAAAAATATTGTTAATGTAATAAAGATTATGTGCTATTACAGTCACAAGCCAACTCCCTAGGTCGTAATAGCCTTTAATTATTTCTGTGTCCTGCTGTCATTCATCACACACACACACACACACACACATATATATGTTGCTGTGCTCCAAGCTTTTGCTTCTGCAGATTTTGTATAGATTGCTGTTCAGTATCTTACAAAATATGGAATATGACTCCTTGGCTATTTTGTTGTTTCCTCTGGATTTTTTTAATGGGTAGGAGGTGGAGAAAGAGAAGGATGTTGAAACGCTGCTAAAACATTTGGCCAATTACAAGGTGCAAATGGAAGCAAAGGATTTCGCCTTCGCGCAGGTACTACATACGCTAGAGCACTATCAGAAAACAACTGAGGAGCTCTCGGCACTGTTGAAGAATTCTGAGGTTGAGAGAGACGGATACAGAGAAGATTGTAGAGAAGCAAGGACTCGGATAAATGAACTTGAGGCCAAGGTCAAGGAGATGGCTGATAAACTGTTAGAAACTGGAAAAATACGGGAAAAGCTTTCTCATGTTTTGAGTGAATTAAGGGCCACACAGGAAGAGATAATTAGCATGGAAACACAACTTGCTACTGCAAGAGAAGTGAATCTCAAGGCAATGAAAGAAGCGGAACTGATGGAAACTGCAGCAAACATGGAAAAGGAAAGAGCTGAAAAACTGGCAAATCATGTTGCTGAGCTTAATGAAGTTATTCTTGTGTCAAAGCTTGCTGCCATTGAAGCTGAAAAAGAGAAGTGCATGGTTTTATCTGAGAAAGATGCACGGTTAGAGTCAGCAATGGAAAAGGCTGAGCAAGCACAAGAGCAGGAGGAAAACATGAAAAAACGATTGGAAATGATGCAAGAATTGGAAAATCAGCTACTAGCCAAATCTGAAGTTGTTGATTCGCTACAGGGAGAACTCAATCAAGCATTTGAACTACTTAGTTCATCTAATAAAGCTGTTTCTGATGCTGTGCATGATTTGAATCAGCTAGAAGCGGATTTGAAAGTCAAGGAAGGAGAGAATTCTGATCAAGCATTTTATATTGGGGCATTGGAAACTGAATTGAATCAGTTAAAAATAGAACTAAAGAATGCAAACGAAGAGGCAAGCCATTTGAATTGTAACGTGGAAATCCTCACGGATGAGTTGCAGAAAGTAAAGATTAAAATGGATGGAATTAAAGAAAGAGAGAAAGACGCACAGGTTGAGATTTCGTTGCTGAAATCTGAGATTGAAAGAGGAAGGTCTGAATTTGCAGCAGCGGAAGCAAGGCCTGGGAGTGTAAAATCAGGATTTTGTCTTGCCGTTCAGCAGCTAGCAGTCGAAGCTGAAGAAGCCAAAAAGGAAAATCAAAGGTTAAAAGGAGGAGTGGATAAGGTAACAGAGGAATCAGAAGACTTTGGGCTCATGGACACTGATCAACATGAAAAGTACTCTTGTCAAGCCGTAGAAACTTTTAAGAATAACGAGTCTAATGCAGAATCCGTGAGGAGAAGAAATGAGAATGAAGGCAATATAACCATTTCACTTGAAGAATATGAGTCCTTGATCAGTAAAGCTGAGAAGGCCAATGAATTTCCAGGAAGAGAATCTTCTAATATGTCCATCACATCTGAAAATAAGTGCGAATTAGAAGTTCTGAAGAAAGAGTTAGAGAGTGCAATTGTGAAAATAGGGGAGTTGAGGACAAGGGCAGAACAGGCTGTCACTAGGGCCGAAGCCGCTGAAAAAGCTAAAACAACACTCGAAGATCAACTAAAAAGGCGTCGAGAACAAAAGCAGAGAATAAAGGCAGCTATAGTGGGGCTTCGCGAGGAATCTACATCAAGAGGGTTCAGTTCTTCGACATATGCAATCGCACCAAGAGAATATCAGACACTGGGTAAGGTTCTCAACATGAAATTCTAGTCTCGTTAAGACATTTTGTGCAAGTAAAACTTAGCATGTATCGTTGAACATTAAAAACTGTTTCCAGATTGTACTGAGTGAGCGATCCCCTTAGATATTTTGTATTGCTGTTAAGACAATCTCAAAATAGCAGCAACTGTTGTTATTTTAACGGTACTTTGTTTCATTCATGAATATTGTAATACATTCCTAAAAGCAAGCCCCTATATTAAAATATTTAGGAAGAGTGATTGCCTCAATAGGAGGTCAATCTCTACACTTATTAACATAATACAATTAAGGTGTTAATTACAATTTCTGATAATACAATAGTTGCTATGCATATTAACATTATGTCTATCACCCCCTCTCCCTATCTGAGCGTGAGAGGAAGGAATGCTCAAATGGCTCATGAGCGTACAAATTGAGAAGAAGAGAGTCCCATGGTAATAACATCGGCCACCTGATCATTACTGGGAACAAATTTCACTGCCATATCTCTCAAAGCAACTCGTTATCGGACAAAATGAAAGTCAATCTCTAAATGTTTAGTGCAAGCATGGTTGATGGGATTAGCAGCAAGGTACGTTATATAAATATTATCATAAAAGACTTCATTGGGGAGCTTTGGATGAACAAACAACTCATGAAGCAGGAAAGAAGTCAACATAATCCAACAATAGCAGTGACACAGGAGGGTTTCCTCTCTACAATGGCTGGATGTTTTTAAGCCCATTAGCCGAAACATTTGGCCTTTTATCTCTTTATTTTCATATTATGCATTAATTATACTTTATTTTGGATTGAACAGTTATTTGTTTTGAGTTATTTTATTATATGGACTTGGGCTAATTAAATAGTTCTCATAGTTAAATTTCTTATTTGGCCGACTGTATAGCTTAGGAATATTTGGATTTGGATACTTTTTTTTTATTAATAATCATTAAATTATGTGAATTTTTATTTAATATGGACACTCAATTTGGATTCTTATTTTATTAAGAATCATTAAATTATATGAATTTTTATTTAATATGGACACTATAAGTTAAAGTTCTTATTAAATGATCATGCACAAAGGTCTATTTAGCTCGAGAGCTATTTTCTTCTTTTCCGCTTTAGTGTTTCAGCCAAGGTTAACTTTTGTACGCAGTTGGACAAGTTCTACTAACCATAACCGAAACTACCTATTAGTATCTAAGCAAACTTTTTGTTTCTTTTGCAAAAAGTTTTGTTGAATAAATTTGAATAAAATTAACAAGAATTTTCTGTACTTTTTACGTTTGCTTGGACTAGAGAGTGACAATTATAACCTTAGTGTGATCAACTAGATCATCTAAAGTGAGCTCCCGATCATTGCATTCAAACTTCTTATAATGGTGTTATTTGTATCGATAAACTACTTGACGTATGTATCTCGTAAGTTCTACTACTACTACTACTACTATTATTATTTGTGGTGGATTCTATCAACAAGAAAGATTATTGGACTTGCATTATTTTATTTTATTTATTGTTTGGTTAAGTTTGAAAATCGAGATTAATTTAGAGCTTGATAGTTTCAACCTTGAGAGCTTTTATAGCTTGGGTTGTCTCGGTTGAGTTAAAATTGTCATTTATATTATTTAAGCCATACTATATCATATTTAAAAATTCAAAAAAAAAAAATCTAAAAGGGAGGCATAATTTTGGTATCATCATTGCTTTTGGAAATTATAATTTTTTATGGTATCATATCCTTCTTAGCATTGTTGGGTAACTTGAGTTGATTATTACTTGAGGTGTGTTGATTGTTTATAAGGTAGTTCTTGCTTGTGGTTTGTTTATTTGAGCTTTCGTAGAGTTTAGGACGTCTTCTCAATCTAGCATCCATTTGCAAAGACATAGTATTCGGACTTAGTGTTACCGTGAGAAATCGTAAGTTGCTTTTTGGCACACCAAGAAATGAGGTTATGCGCAAAAGAAATACAAAATCATGTAATAGACCAACTAGTGAAGGACATCCCGCCTAATCTATGTCACTTCAAACTATCAAAGAGAAAGGATCAAAATGGTAAAGTTTTATACCAAAATAAGAAGTACTTTTGACATAACATAACATCCATTTAATAGGTTGTTAGTGAACATCTCTAGGAGTATGCATGAATTGATAAATTGTATCAACAACATAGGCGATATCAAGATGAGTGAATATGAGATACCGAAGGCCACCAACAAAACATTGAGAAATAGTTGGATCATTAAAAAGAGAACAATCTGTGAAAGAAAAAGGACTCCATGAAGGAGTCGTTATGAAGACTAGTTTGACTTTAGTCATAGAAGCTCCATATAACCTCAATCCCTAAGAAATAATGAAAGGCCCCGAGATCAATCATTGCAAATTATGATTTGAGAAGAAAAAACAAGTGATCTAGCAAGGAGGAGGAAGAGACTATAAGTATAATGTAATCTACATAAAAAGGTAAAATTGTCTTATCGGTCGTAATATGATAAAGAAACATGGAATAATGAGCAAAAAAAAAAAAAAAAAGTAAAATCGTAAGAATAGAGAAAAAGTATTGAAACAAATGAACCATGATAACAGGATTTGCTTGAGACCATAGATGGATCAATTAAGATGATAAAGATGATATGTATGATTAGGATGAACAAATCCAAGTAGTTGGCACATATAAATAGCCTAATCAAAATAACCATAGAGGAAGTCGTTTTTATATTTCTTGTATTCTTTTGCACCGACTTCAACTAAGAAGACTTTGTAACAAAAGAGTAAAAAGAATAGTTGAAAAGCATTCCGTAATGTAGCCTATCTTTCAAACTAATAGATAGATGAATCAAATTGACTTTGCTAAATATGCTACTACTAATTATAATGGTGTTTTTTTTTCTTTTTTTGGTATTTTTCCTTAGAAACAAACTAAATTAAACAAGTTGTAATTAGTTTGAGAATCTTTAGTAGAGTTCATGACCTACCCAAGCCGATTAAGTCGCAAGATTTTAAGAATAATTATTCATAGCATCGGTTAATCTAAACTAAGAATTCAAATTCATGTACTAATATGCAATTAAAATAACAAATCGAACTAAAAAAAGAAAGATTAAATGATTAAAACACTAAGAAAAGAAGAGTTGTAATGTCAATAGTAACCCATAAATTACATATTTAAAACCATCAATAGTACATAAAGAACAATATTACAATCTTTATAATGCTTCAATCTAAAAAAAGAACTTACGTTATCGAAGAATGATGATTAGTCATAAATTGACTCTCTATGCATAATGCATCTTGAAGGAATTAGGAATCATGATTGTTACAAACATGAGATAAGTGGCCTAGAACCAACTATCGACCAACAAGTTATTAGCCTACTTAATTACCGCCTACAAATTGCTTATAAATTACTACCGATTAGCTACATTGTAATAAGTTTCAAGGGTGTTTTCTCTTTCTCTTGTAGTTGATATTTATAGGCAACTCGATATAAGAAAATTATACAAATTAAGAAAATTAAAATATAAAAAATTATTGCAAAATCATAGTGTGAAGAAACCACTAACATAAACAAAATTAAAAACACACAAAATGACTTGATTAAAGCGCAAATTGAGTTACGAATCACACTAGTGTTAATGATGAAGAGTGTCAGCAAAAGCGATGAGAAGAAAATTAAAGTGACAAGAAGAGAAGAAGAAATGAAAGGATGTCCGATGAGAGGGAAAAGAAAAAATTTGAGTGGATGTTTCACCGACAAATAAACGAAGAAGAAGAAGAAGAAAGGATCAGTGTGGGATCAAAGTTTCTTCGATCGATCGACAATAATCAAAGAGAGAAAAATATTAGGATTAGTTAAGTAGATTTTTATATGATTAAGAGATTTTGGGGTTTTTATATGGGGGACATGGATAGTTCTTAGGGGATTATAGGTTTTTTACCATAGGAGCATTTTGAGGTTTTTATTTTTTTTCATTTCGGAAATTCATTTGCTTCTTTTCAAATATCAAACATAAAAGAAAAAAAATATCACACGCCAGACATCCCGTGAGTTTTTGGTTGGGATTTGATGTCGTTAACTCGGAAATTAAGACGCAAAGTTAATGTTGAGAGATGTAATTAATGAAAAACTTCATTAAGGGACACGATTAAGATAAACAAAATAGTAAAAATACATACCGAACTATTAATCCATTTTTAATTGCATCCTAAACCTATATATTTTATCAATTGAATCTTAATGTTTTCTCTTATTTTTCAAATTGGGTTATTTCTTCTATTGTTGTTAGTATTTTATGTTTGATGTGTATATTTATGCCCTAAAATGACTTTTTAGAGAAGAAAAATTGATAGAAAATCTAAACATGAGGACCCAATTGATTTTAAGTATACAGGTTAAAATCTAAAATCTAAATTGAGTTTCCCTACTATAAATATGTCCCACTAAAGAAATTAAATACAAAATTATTGAACAACATTAATTAAATTAATATATACTTAAATTAGTTCTTAAACATAGCTTAGAAGACTAATTGAGTTGTCTCAATTCAAGCTCGGTTTGTTGCGCCGAATCCACTGCCAATTAGGAAAACAGGAGGACGGTGCTTTTGTCAGTGGTTGAGCTGTACATCAAAATCGAATTCAACAAATCTACACCGTAAGTTAGGGAACAACAGAACTCCGCGAAACACACAATATAAGCCACGAAACAAAGCTTTTTCGCAGATTCCGCGTTTCTTTTTCACTTTAGGACTCTCTCCGTCTCAGCTTTTGACACACCTGTCTTTCTGCTTTCTGACAACACACACAGACACACACAGTGTCACCGAGGCAAGCTAGGGAGCTACTTCTTGTAAGAGAATTGAAGAGACCAGAGACAGAAAAACCAAGCAACATTGTGCAAGACAGAGATGGGATCTGGGGCTGGAAGCTTTTTGAAGGTTATTCTTAAGAACTTTGACGTTCTTGCTGGGTATGCTTTCCTTCTTCTTCTTGTGTCTATTTGTTTCAAGATTTCTTAAAACTAAAAACATCAAAAGATTCAATTTTTATTATACTAGTACTTTTCCTCTTGCTTTGATGTGTTTTGGGAGTACTATTTTGCTACTGAGATTGTGGAACCCCTCAAAGTAGGGCTGTCCATATACATGAGAAAGTTGTTTGAAGATAAAGCAAACTCATTGACTTTTTGATTTTCTATATACTTAGTGTGCTTTTTTATTTATTATTATTATTTTTAAAATCTAACTTCTAATTTGAATAATTTCCAGGCCTGTGGTTAGTCTAGTTTATCCTCTGTAAGTCCCCCTCTTTTTCCTCTTTCCCGGTTTTTTTTTCCTTCTTTTCTTTGCTTGCCATAGTTCTTTTTTGCGTGTAGATTGTTATTATAGCCACTTAATTTGGGTTGTATTTGGACAGATATGCCTCAATTAGGGCAATTGAGACTAAATCTCATGTTGATGATAAGCAATGGCTTACCTACTGGATTCTTTATTCCATGATCACTCTCTTTGAGCTCACCTTTGCTAAAGTCATTGAGTGGTAAGATCTCTTCTCTTCAGAAATATTAGCATAGTTAACCTCTTAAAATATTCTATATTGTTTTATCTGTTCTGTTGGTATCATTAATAGTAATTTCGTAATGGGAATTAGTGAATTGTATTGCCCATGATGGCAAATTTGCTGAATAGTATTCTTTTGGAACTTTTTTCACTATTTCTGGATTTTCCGAAGCTGACCAACTCACGAAGAACTGGCTGTTGAGAGAATTGAGTCATCTTGCCTTTTGTTCTATCCAAAATAATTGGTTACAAGTTTATTGTGCCGAATAATAGCTTTCCTGAAGGGGGAGCACATGTTTCATTGTGACAGTATAGTTTGGTGCAAAGTTGGTGTACTTTTTAATGGGAATAAAGTATAACAAAAAGTTAATTAGCTTGGAAGATTAGTTTTAATTAGTTTCAGGGATAATTTCTCCGTAGGGTGAAACCCCTTGTTAAGTTTTTACTGTTATTTTAACAATGCACTCTTGCAAAGGTATTTAGCTGTTGCCAGAATTTGCTAAACCTGTGAATGTAATGTGCAGGATACCAATCTGGCCATATGCGAAGCTCATTTTGACCTGCTGGTTGGTCATTCCATACTTCAGTGGTGCTGCATACGTTTATGAGAACTTTGTGAGACCTTTCTTTGCCAACCCACAGCATACCATTAATATCTGGTATGTTCCAAGAAAGAAGGATGCCTTCAGCAAACCAGATGACGTTCTAACTGCTGCAGAGAAATACATTGAAGAGAATGGGACTTATGCTTTTGAGAAGCTCATTACCAAGGTAGGTGATGAGCCATGAACAATTGTTTTAAACTGATTCTGAGAGCTATAATGACTCTATGAGTGACTGCTAATGACATACAATGCTTGTTTGAGTGGAAAGGACTGATGGATAAGTAGAGAGGATGAAAGAGGCGCCCATTACATCATTTCCTCTTTGCCTGAACCATCTCTAGTTCTGTTCTACTAATGAAAAAAAAAAAAAAAAAGAGTAATGCTAAGCATTAAAATACCATTGGATTGGAGGGACCCACCATTGAATCCCACATTAAGATCATGATCCAATGGCACATAATCTTCTAGAAATTATTTGTTGCCATTTTTTTCTTCATTTTTGTTGACAAAAATAGTGTAAGTGATGAATTAGGAAGTGTCCTTAGTCGTGATTGCAGTTGATTAAATGGTTCGCCAGTATCATGTAGCATTAAACATCTCCCGTTGCAACTGTAATAACATAATGGCTCAATGCATATCTTCTGGTTCTGCAGGATAAGTCCAGGAGGAGTAGTGGCTATACAATGTTTGATGGGGACGACTGATAATGAGGAGAGCTTCCAGCTTTTCCTGCTACCTTGTTCCTTGTTGGGGAGGACTTACTAGAGTTCCCTTTTGGTTACATGTTGCTACTTAATAGAGTTCTTTGTTGTCATCGAACCTAGAGGTTCTGTCTGTCTAATGTGGCCTTTGTTCTTTCGAAGGATAGAGGATGTTGTAAGGTTATTGTATTTAACTATCATGGCTGCTTGCTTTATTTTCATGCTTTTATTTATGAGCTTGAATTTCTCAGGGAAGATGAAGAAATATACGCCAAGGACTGCCAGATCCTTGTAATGTGTTAATTTTTGTATTCATCATTTCTTCTCGTTAGCCAATAATTTAATGCTGAAATTGTTTTCCTCCACTGAGATCTTCGGTTTGGAAGTTGGCACAACAAATTTTGGGTTGCTATTAGTTTTTCAGGCATCGCGGACTATCATGCGAGCTGCGTTGAATAATTTCAGCATCTCAAGGCTCTATTCCTTAGTCATCTAGATTCTTTTCCACAACTGGGAGACCCACAGCTAGAGGAATTTGCAATATTTCGAGTATGCCAGAAATCTGAAGTACCAAAGCGGGTTCTGAAGTAATTGCAAAATGAGAATTACTGTCACTGGGGAAGCCAAGACCGGGGCTGCTTATTTGTCCCACTCCCAAAATTGTTGGAGAATCAAATCTTCTCCTATTTGGCCTAGTTAAGAGCTATCAAAGTTCTTGAACTCTCTTCATCAAAAGCCTTTCTAATTGGTCTAGAATGACTCCAGCTGGTTATGCGGCAATGCTCCGCACCTTGGTGGGATGAGAAGAATTTCTCATTACGTAACGGCCGTTATATAATGAAATCAGAATATTTTGTTATTATTATTTAGCATTATGTGTGTTTTGTTATTTGACATTATATAATGGTATTATATTAAAAAAAAAAAAACAAACAAAACTGTTTTGGGGAGTAAATTATACATTAGTTCTCCTTGTTTTGAGAAATAAATTATTTAGTTCGTTTTGTATTTAAAAACTAATCATTTAATCCTTTTAATTAGTATTGATTATGATTAATTTAATATTTTTTTATTTTATAATTTTTTTAATCACTCTTTTTGTATTTTTATTGACATTTTATTCCTTTCCTATTTTTAAAAAGAAAAAAGAAAAAGAAAATAAAAATAGCAAAAAATGACTAAATTAGTTTTTGAAATAAAATAGAAACTAATTAATTCGTTTCACAGAGGAAGAGGGATTAATTTATAATTTACTTGTGTTTTTAAGAAAGAAGAAGAGAGCATGGGAAGAATTGTTTTTAGAAAAGAAGAGACGGGGAGGAGTCAGCACAAAAGAATTCCAGGTTTAAGCAAGACATTTGAGCCTTGTACTTAAACTTAGAAGACCAATATTTTGTGTCATGTTACATAATTGGGTCTATAACTAATAATAATAATAATAATAAACAATTGATATAGTTCTTATTAGACCTACTTTGTTTTTTTAGTTGATAATTAGGCCTAGTATTAGAATTATAATTTTACCTTTTTTACTTTGTATAAGTTTTAAAAAATAATAATGTGTTTGCTTTTTTTTTTTTATTGCACAAAATTATTGTAAATCAAATTTTCTTCCACTCTAACAAACAATGACTAAATTATAATTTTATTAAAATAAATTTTGAATAATAATTTAAAAGTTAGGTTAAGTTAAAATTTAATTTTTAATAGGGTAATAATTATTGAATTATAATGGTGCATATATATATATATATATATATATAATGTTATTATTATGTCTATTTAATTAAAAAAAAAAATCAAATTGACATGCTAATATGAAAATTTATCACAGTTGTGAAATGATTCATAACTTCCATACTTACGACCGTTATATTTTAAATGTTAAATTTTAAATCCATTATCACAATCCGTAACCATTATTTAAAACTATGTTTCTCGTCCATTAAAATGCTTCGAGCTAGAGTCTGAAGAAGCTGCACTTACAATTATCTTAACTAGTGAAGAAAGTTAGCAGCTGATGGAAGGGACCTGACAATTTACAGTGTAAAGCTAGTTTAGTACTCTCAACCAAAGTGAGATCTTTCGAGCTAGAGTCTGAAGAAGCTGCACTTACAATTCTTATAGAGTTTCATAGGAGGAAATCTCTTGAAAAAGACCAACTGTGGCACTTGTTTCCAGTTTACTATAACATGCAGATTGCAACCTCTAGCTCCGGCTATTGTAATGGCTGTCAAAATCCCTCTCGTTGCAGGCTGAACTTTCATATTATTTCCTGAGATCTTTATAAACAAACATATCCGTTTTACCAAGAAGGTGCAATGCTTTCTAGTGAAAGGGTAAAGACGATTGTGTCGCAGGTACAATGGTCGCAAAAGTTCATGCTCCTGGCTTAAGGAAGTTAGTAGGATTGGATCTGGCTGGCTTTCTTTTTGAACTTCTGTTTGAATCTCACTTTCTTGCAAAGTACCTGTGTCTTCCTCAAAACCATTACTTCCTCGCCAATTTCGGTTAAAGGCTAGAATAAAAATTACAGAATTGTTTATGATTCTGGTCTCTTAGTAAGCTATGGTGGCCAAGGCACCTGACGTTGATGGATGGAAACAGCTCTCCAAGAACTTTTAGTACAGGAAAATGACAGGTGCAAATCATGTCAATTTATTACTGGCTCCTGCAGCATCTTATATTTAAATTTTCGACCAGTCAAAGCCTTCACCTCTGTGATGTGAGCATACATGATCTAGTCCTATCCTTTTCCTTCAGATTATTATTATCCACCAAGTCTGCTGTATATATCTGAGGTGTTCTATTTCCCTCATCTTCTGTAGGGATGATGGCATAGAAGAAGCTAAGATAAGGAAATCAGTCAACTAGTTTAGGACAAAACCTACAAACACGGTGCAGAAGGAAGCGGCAATAGAAGCTGCCCTTCAACTTTGATAGGTTAGTCACTGCTTAAATTCACAAAAACCCAGGAACATGTAATAAACCTACAAACACGGTGCAGAAGAGGGGCAAGAACAGGTTTCCTTTAACTTTGATAGATTAGTCACCAATTAAATTCACAAAAACCCAGGAACATGTAATAAACAGAAAACACTACACTTATTTACCTTTCACAGTATTAAGAGTTTATTGCACAGTGAAAAACCACCAGTATCTCAGGATAGACACAGGCATGCTTTTAATAACAATGCCCTGAAAGCCTTGCCTTTTGCAGGCAAGATTCCATTGCTGGTCAAAACTCAAGCCTCACTTTCAACTTCAGTTTCACCAGTATCGATAGCTACCGATAAATATTCCTGAGCTTCTTCAAGTGCAGATTCCTTGGCATCAGCAGCATACAGTATCTTTTTTATTGCAACTCCCATCTGCATGGCATTTAAACAATGGCATGACTAAAAGCATAATCCCCTGCTCCACACTTAAGAAACTAAACATGTCTTGATCTATATATTAGCATCCAGAAACTCTTACCGGTAGATCCTCCAATTCAGGAATCTGACATAGTATTTCTATATCACGCAACTTTGCAAAGTAAAAATCTCTTTCTTTTTCCAAAAGGTCCACTGAGAGCTTGAGATCTGTAATCTGTATGCACATCAGAAACTTTAGTACTCATTGCATGATATCTTTCACATTCCAGGGCCTTGACAGAAAAGGGGAAACCCCAATTTAACGTATTGCCTCATTATCAGTTGAGTCAACAACCTTTTGATTTTATCAATTTTTTCCCAAACATAGTCGACTTTAAACAATGTCACACCAGCATCCATCTGCTGCTGGTGTCAGTTACAATATATCATCCAATCTGCACATGCTCATTAAGTGTTTCCATCCAAAGAGTCAAAATAAACTCCCATGTTCCCTAAAGTATAAAGTATAATTTTACCACCAAAATATAGTAAATTTCTCTTTTATACAAGCTGGCAAAAAGGACAGAAAAATTGTTTACTATTATTTGATGTTAGGATTGTCTTTTAGAGAAAATTGGAGCTTAGTTTGTGCCTTAGATTGAAACACTTCAGAGCTCAAGCAAATTGGATGGAATCCTTCACAATGATTAAAAGTGGATAAATAGAGGGGTGACTTTGTCCAATGATTTGGGAAAAAATTGATAAAATCAAAAGGTTTAGGACTCAATTGACAATACGGCAATAAGGTAGGGTTACATTGAGGTTTCCCCTTATGAGAACTAAGGCTACAAAGTGGGGCTAGAGAAAGCATGCGGGCTATAGAAAAGTTTCAATCTCCACCATCAGTGTAAAATAATTGGTCATCCCCCCACCAAATTGACAGTCTAAACTGTAAAGTGCGTGAGAACAATCTGCATAAGTCATAGACACTAAATGCAGGGGAATTTGACTTGCTACTGTTTCAAATACAAGCAGAAAAAGGAAATAAATCCAATACCTCCCTGGATAAAGCTTGAATTTCCTCTGAAGAATTTGCCCCTCCTGCCACAGCACTTCCCCTCCCTTGCTTTTGCCCTATAGCAATAAACAACAAACAAAGGACTTAAGAAAAATAAAGGCAAAATCAAAATGTGAGGCATGGATATGGAAGATATCACATGGTGCATACTTACCTGATATTTTGTTCAAGTCAACTGTGTCACCAGAGGCAGAGTTATGCATGTAGTTTGCTTGCAGTGATTTTGTGGTCTTCTGAGAACCCCTAGAGTTACGGTCCCTCCCACCCTTACTTCTTCGTTCCAATGGGTTATAATTCCTTTTAGAAACAAAAATGTGCAACAAAAAGTACTTACAGATTAAAGCAAAGAAAAAACAACAATTTCAAGAGAGTTAAAAATAATGGAAGGATGATGTATGTAAAAGTGATATACTCATTCATGATGCCACCATTTACAGAGTCACAGTATCGTTTGAGCCACTGTAAGAATTCCAAGTTGTCCAATGGCCTTCCTTTAACAAGCCTGTTAACTTCAACATGCTGCCATATAGACCGAAAGAGAAGGGATGTCAACAAAAATATATTGTCTCAGTTCTATTATTAAGGGAGGAAAAAAAAAAAAAAACTGTAAACTGTCTACTCACTCATGTTTGAACTTAGAAGAATATCAACATTGTAACTAAAAACAAACACCATCAACTAAGATGTTAGCACAAACAACATTCTCAATCTTATCTCTATATGTATTGTTAATACAACATGGAATAACGTCACCATCCGCTGAAACACTAATAGCAACCACCCCCACCCCCTTTCCCTTTTTTTCCCCCCTCCAACAACTTTGCTGACTTAAACCAAGATCACCATCTTCAGTTTACTGGGCCTAAGATTGATCAGACTGACACAAACCTGACTCAGAAATTCCAAGAATCTCCGTTCAACTCTGCCTTTGGACAGGCTGTTCAATAATGCCAACTCATATAGTTGATCCAACCAAGAAAGCTATGGTCCATGCAAGAATGAGAAAATGTAGAAACACAAGACTGGAGTGCTGCAAATTATATATCAAAACTGCATCATATGATGGGAATTACGTTCTCTTATTTGACTCAGTGGAAGCTTCCTGATGTGAATCAAAGTAAAAGCCCAAGCCTTATATGCATATGGTGATTCAGTAATATTAAAAGAAACGGAACTGAGCATCAAAAGGTTATATGCACATAAAGCAAAGCACAGAATTTATCTTAGACGTGAAAGTTGAAATCAGTACCTTCTCAATTTTCAACTTGTTGAATACATCTTGCAGAACCTTGTAATTTTGGATCATATCATATTCTGTCTTTGCATCAAAATTCACCTACAACAAATGAAACTGAAATCTAGAGGAAGGCATTCTACAATTGCAATACTTAACCAAATGACAAGGCAAATATTAAAAAATAAAGATGTCCGAGGGAGCATTCTGTCACCTTGTGCATCGGTACTATTCCTGGATAAGTCATGTCCATCATCTGACACTGCACAGCACCAGAAGCTGCCTAGACACAGTAATTGACATGAAAAACATCAGAAAATAAGGGATTAAAAAGCATGAAGTGAAATATATCTCATTCGAAGAGCATATTTTGGCCCTAAAGCCATATCCAAAGAAAATCAAATCAAATAAAAAACTGAACGTAAAAACACTAAAGCAATCCACTGTACATGTGAAAATTAGCAATCCTGCAGACAAATCTGATTGCAGAACTGGTTCTAAAAATTCTCAAGGCCAAGTCAAACACAGAATTTGATAATTTAAATCAGAGCATCCCATTTTGGTTTATTTTCCCTGACAGAAAATTATCTCCAAAAAAAAAAAAAAAACTCGAAACGCTTTGGAACAAAAACCATTTCGTGAACATGCTCAAAATAAATAAAACAAGAACAATAATCACAGAAAGCCAACATTCCCTCAAACTGAGACAAATAAATAAATGCAAAAACATATAAGCAAAACCATAGAGAAATAACTTTTTTCAAAAAAAAAAAAAAAAAAAAACCTCTTCAATACGAGAGAGATTGAGCTGAAGCCTATTATTGATCCATGTTAATATCTCATTCCTTCCGACAAAATACGCACTGTCCATCATCCCTATATTCGACGCCATTGCTCTCTTTTTTCTTTACTAACGGAGGAGAAATGGATTTTCCTTTGAAGAGAATATGTGGAAAGTTGTGGTTTTGGATTTTGATTGGAGACTAGAGCGTTAAATTAGGGGATTAACGTTATTTTTGTTTGTTTATTTAAATATTTGAATTAAAAAAAAAAAAAAAGTGGGTAGAAACTGAAACTCAAGAAAATGATTGGTGAAAAGGAAAGAGAGAGAAGCTGATGTTTATTTAGCAGATAGAGACAGACAAGTGAAAAAGAAATTCCAAATTTTGTTTATTTGGCAGGCACCGACCCTTTGTTTTATGCACTTGGGTGGTGTGGGATTTTTTTTTTTTTTTTTTCTCATTCGATAATGAGAAGTATTCTCTTATGTGTCTATGGAATTTTTTTTTTTCTGAATCATTTTAAGAATACATTTTTTTTTATAGTATTTTGATGCATGTAGAAGAAATAAATTTCTCTAAATATTTTTCATAAAGTTCAAATTTTAAAAACTCAAGAGAAACAATACATCTTATTAACTACCAACTCAACTTTTCACTATCACATATGAAGTCTTACGTAGAGGTTGAAAACCGCTGCAAAATAAAACAAAATCGCTGCATTATTTCTAATACAACAGTTTATTAGCTACTACACCGGACTAACGCTACAATAAAATAATGCAATGGTTTTTGTATACAATAGCAACGAAACACATTTCGTTGCATAATATTCGTCAATTGCTGCGATTATCTTGTCATTTTAGGCGAGTGGTTTAGAGAATGATATAGCAACGGTTTTAGTCAAAAAGTTCGTAACGGTTTTTATAATATATGCAATGATTATTAGCATGTTTTATGCAGCAGTTTAAATCATCTAATGCAATGGTTTATATAATATATTATGTAGCGGTTTATAGTCATTGGCAATGGTTTTTCCGTTGTATTATATAGTGGTTTGGTTGTTTTAATGCAACGATTTTCTATATAAACTAACCTTTTTTATTTGTAAAGCAACGATTTTTAAAAATATTTAATATAATAATGTGTAATATTATTGTAATTCGATTTTTTTTCCCAATTGCAATAGATTTTTAATCAAATGCAATGATTATGATGTATTTATAGTAATTTAAAAAAAATTCTAAATATTAATTAATAACGAGAAAAGTAATAATCTAAGCACTTTCTTAACATAATTGTAAAATTAAGTAACCTATTGAAAGAAAAATAATACTCCAAATATCTAAAAAATTTAAAAACACAATGAAATATCAATATTTGAAAAAAAAAATTCAAAGTTCCTACTAGACAAATTTAATGGTTGATTTCCAAATTTAAGTAGTTGATAACACTAGGCAACCCGTAATTTTAGGGGAAAAAAGATTTATTAGCAATGAAATACAAGTAATTGCAATAATTGAACTTGTGTTTTTTATTAAATAATGGATATAAAAATTAGTAAGTACCTAAAGATTATGATTGGCGTTCGATGAATGTAAATTCCTTGTTTGATTCCCTATATTTGGTGCACTATTAGCATCTCCCGGTGATCGTGTAGTTACGACCAGCGTCTTGAACATCTCAAGGTTCACATTTAGGCTTAGGTTTAAACCTCGAGCTATGTTAGACCGATAGCATTATTTTTTGATGCAAACTAGCTTTCTACTCTTCTAGCTTTCCTTCCACTTTTATTTTCATTTCTTGTGTAATTTCTTGTCGCACCTTTTTTTTTTCTACATCTATTTTTGATGGCATTTAATAAATCTTCAAGAACTTTAATCGATGATTGACCAAGGTCTACCTTGTCTTTCAAATCGGATGATGTGATAGCCCTCCCATATAACATAACACGTCTAGGTCGCACCCTGACTTCCATCACCATAGAAAATGCATCAATAGATTCACCACCTTCACTTGAATAGTGAGACTCCGCTTCTCACATTTGAGCTTACAATGGAATCATAAGTTCCTTAAAATGTAGTTCATACATTACATGATAAAGTAATTAAAAAATCTTTTTATAAATTGTAAATATAAGGAAATAAAGTATTGAAAGTTCTTACAATCTTGGTAATCGTATCATCATTTAATTCCTTATAAGAATGCCTAACTTTTCTTTTTCAAGTTTCAATAGACATTTCGAATGAGTTAGTTCTTTCTTATTTTTCTTTGCATTTCGTCGCTTATCAAGAAACAAATTTTAGCCATAATAAATTGAATGAAGTGAAGATATTACTTGTACGGACATAAAGTGGGTGATGCAAAGACATGAAGTCGAAAAATTGTCGCTTTTGACAATGAGACGATAATATGAATACACAATTAGAGGAAAATCTTTGTATACACCATCACATCACATTTCTTTATGGCCTCTCGTGTTCCACCTCTACATTATTATTATTTTAGTTTAATCAAATGCAACATAGAAAAATTACTTATATTATTATTTTGAGTCATCCCTAGAAGATGTGCCGACAAATCAAGCAAATCATGTGAACAGAAAAGCATCCTAAGTTTCACTAAAAAGGAAAGATCGTATCCTACACCTATATATGTGTTATCTTACAAGTTACAACACACAAGCTTGTCAATTTGGCCTTTAGATAATGCAAAACGGAGGGTTAACAAAAAACTATAAATCCACATAAACTTATCACATTTTTAAGCATGAAGGAGGAGTTAATGATTTAGTTTTATGCTATGCACATTGTGGGATGGTTGCAGCTGCGCAATGGATTTCAAAACTTATAACGCCTTATCTTAAACGTACTCTTGAGCAATTCCCTAATTATAAGCTTAAGGTAAATGTAATTTAGAAACTATTTTTGTTCCTTACTATTTTTTCAAGTTGTTATGTGGCCATGTCTTAAAGCTAGAATTAATTCTATTTCTATCTCGAGAAAAAGAAAAAAATCACCGATAGGAATAATATAGAATCGAACTTGAGTGAGCATCTTATACCCCTATGTTTTGGTTGTTTTTTTTTTTTTTAACATTAAGTTTTATAGTGCAACTAATATTAGCTTTAAAAATTATATTCGAGTTTATAATGTCTTCTGGAGCCTATTTGGTGCAATAAATGTTTAACTATAAATTAGTTATTTCTTACCCTAAACTTTCTCCACATCCTTTTTTTTTTTTTTTTTTTGTGAAGCCAAGAAATTTTTAGACAAGAAAATGAAAGCACATAGCACTAAGTTCTTGCTACCTTTCATCACCCAAGTACCTAGCTTGTCTTACCCTCTTCGTCGCTTAAATCGTTTCGACTAAATTTCTAGATCACATTCAACTACAACACATCATATCCTAATCAATTTATAGTTTTCTCGTGGATTTTTAGTCAACAAATTGGCCTTTAAATAGTACAAAATAGAAGATTAATAGGAATGCAATCTCAAGATGTTACATTTCATATGTCTTTTCATGCTAAAGATATACTTTTATTACCGAGAAACAAAGACTACATCGGAAAATGCAACATCGTTCAACTAAGGTGGAACATCCTCCATAACGATAAAGTATCAATCTTACCTTACCGAGCCAAGTTATATGTCAAATTTAATTATTAAATGTCCTAGGAACATGATTAAAAGTAGAATAAACAAAAGAAGTGCTAGTGACCTTAATGTGTTCTCTAATCATGTCTTCTTTAATAAGGTAAAAAAAGAAAAGCATAGGGACAATATGCTCAAAAAGTTAGAATTATGTAAATATTTAGACTTAATAATTTGAATATATAGTTTATGAGGTTCATATAATAAACTCCAACCCATCTTTCCAATCATAGGCGTATTACAATCTTGATCTTACTTGATGCCTAACTTGTAATAGTATCCTAGTTGACAAGTTGCACCCACACCTACCATCTATAGTCCCTCATAGAAACCGTCTAGCTAATTTATCGATTTCATCACAAACTATTCTAGGTAACAAGATGACTCGCATAACATAAAGAAGAATAATGTTGATAGTATTTTATAGTAAAATGGCTCTTTACATTTTATTTAGAATGTTTCCTTTCTAGCCAAACAATCGATTTTTAACCTTATCAATGATATGAAGCGACCTTTCTAACTCTCAAAGTACAAAGAGGGACGCCAAGAATAATGTTGATAGTATTTTATAGTAAAATGGCTCTTTACATTTTATTTAGAATGTTTCCTTTCTAGCCAAATAATCGATTTTTAACCTTATCAATGATACTAAGCGACCTTTCTAACTCTCGGAGTACAAAGAGGGACTCCAAGATACTTACTCATATCATGAGAAAACTTCATATTCAAAATTTCGCTTATCCATCGTATTAAAATTTTCAATTGTGCATATTAAAAAAAATGATGGTAAATTTAGTAAGAAATTTAACAAGAACATTTAGATTTATAAAGCAAAGTAATGTTTCTTACCAATTTCTTTCTTATCCTAGCGAGACCCTTTTTACCCATTGTGTACATATTCTTTTGCCATTTATGTTTTTCAAAATTTATCTCTATCATCATCTATAGAATAATTTCAATTAATAGCATTAACATAAACTTTGATGATAACAAAATATAAAGTAGTAGTGAAAAAATGTAAAAAGTCTTATACTTTGGCATTATCTAAATTTAAATGCTTTAGCAATTCTCTAGACTTATCATCCGGAATGTGTTTTGGATGATTTAACATTCTAAGTTTGTAAGTTTTGTACTTGCAATAGTAATCCTTCATTAATCAGCATTTGTACAACCTCTAATTATCTCTTATTATGGCAAAAACTAATTTCTTGCCTTCGAAAGAAACTATGTATTTTTTTTACATTAAAAAATATGGTTGGCATTAAAATATGAGGATGGATTAACATCTAATGTCAAATAAATTTACAAGTATTAGGAAGAAAAATTATGCCAATATAAAGAGAGAAATAAAAAAAGATAAAGCTCGAGTTACTTATTAGAACATATTCCCATAATGCTTCTTTAAGTAGGCATCTTGCGCCAATTAACGTGATTCAATAGTGCAAGACTCCCATTTTGGGCCAATGTTTCCAAAAATTTATTGAACTCATTCAAAGTCTTATCATCAAGGCTTATTGGTTGGTTTGCTTCATTTAGAAAAATAGGCTTTCTATCTTCAATTGTCTATATATGTACTTCCTTCATTGCAATTGGCCCTCTTTTTCTTTTACTCGAAGATCTTATACCAAAACTAACAAATTTGTAATGCAAGTTATATTGATATTCATAATATTATAACTTGAAATCATAATTATACCGCTTCTTATGTATTTTCATTCATTTCCTCTATTGTTAGTGGAGTTTCAAAGTCTACCGATTATGCATTTCTCTAAATTTGCATTTCGAATTAAGATTTTTTTCATGTACAACTTGCTACTCTTGTTTTTCAACTTGTACCTCTTCTTGAATCTCTTGTTCTTGCTCCACTTGTGGTAGTTGATTCTCACCATTTATTAATTATTATATCCTCAAATACATTGAAATTGATCCAGTATGGACATAATGGTTGTTTCTCCTTCTTCTTAGGAGTTTGTTGCTTTCCTTTCTTCATTACAAAATACTTCTACTATATGTGAAATTCTTACTTTAGTTAAGATAAAGACAAAGCAATAGAGCCTTACCAAGCAATTAAACTCACACAACACAACCACTCATATGAAGGAAGAAATACACGTACGATCTTACTATACTAATTGATTATATTGGGTTTAACTTTCAAATCATGACGTTGAAAAGAAATCATATAAAAGTGAAACAAAAGTGACTCATTTCTTATTTGTATCGTCGTATGTAACTATGAATCCATGTATTTTGAAATGAAGGGAAAGACAAGACAATTTCCAAAGGATATGAACCAAATTGTATTTTACTTTGACAAAAGAAATCTTAATAAAAAATAAAGAAAAGCATGTACATACAAGTCATTGAAATGGCATAACATGTGGGTTAATCAAATTTTGGATAAACTAAGTCCATTAAGCATCTACCACTTGTTTAAGAACATACATAGACATGTGTGTCTTTTTAACCCAACCTTGGACACCTAAGTATGCATGTTATGTAGGGGAAACCTCATATATATATATATATATATATATATATATATAGAGTAAAAAATTAGGAATAACAAATACACAAATTAATAAGGGATAACAAAAATTTATAGTAGATATAGTAGAAAGCATTACAAAACAAGCATAACAAAAGTTGTTTCAAGCAACATTATATAGTTTGATTTTAGTCCAAGAAGAAATCAACATACATATAAACTAAAGCAACTTAATATCCTAATCAGTATCATCCATTCAATCCCAATTAGTATCATCTATATTAGAATCTTCTTCTACTAAAACATTTATTTGTTAAGCTTTTAAAATATGTGGAGGCATATGTATAGTTTCGGTAGATGCATCTTCTCTAGCCCATCTAGTGGGGTCATCATCACATGTAGCATATGTATCATTATTAAAGTCATTATGCTCTCCCTATAAGGCATCTTAAATGTTCGGACAATTCGATTGTTAAAGGCAAAAAAATTTCTAGGAACTTTTTCATAACATAATGAAAGTCTTCCATAATATGATCTTTAACATAAAAAACTTAATACACTTAAGAAGCCATAACAAAAGGATCATTCGACTAACATAACTTACTAAAGTTTACACAACACAAGTAAGCCCATATTCATCTCTCTCAAGTTGAAACTAAACACACTAAATAATACAATACTTGATCACCATACACATCATCAAACATGTGTAAGCTAATGAACAAGAAAAAGAAACTAGATTAAACACTAATGAAATTATCTTACTCGATATACTCCTCAACACATTTGTTTCCATAATTGAACAAGGCATAATGATGTGTTTGTGCCAAAGATTGATAGTTTAAAGTGAATGCTTTACCTTTACTCTTCCTCTTTCTCCTTATGGAGTGGCCTATATTAGAAAAAAATAAGTGATGATTCTAATTGTAACCGTATCATCATTCCTCCAATATCTATTAAATCTTGTCTTCACACTATCATGTATATATCTTGAGCAAAAAAATTAAACATTCCTTAGCCAAATACACTTCTGTTCAGGATCATTCTAGACAACTTCGATTGTGAATGAATGGCTTTAACCTACATAATTTCGCTCGATCGAAAACATCCAACGACAATGCAACGAGCCACCAAGTATAATTTCAGATACTAAATGGATAGGCAAATACATCATATTATATATATATATATATATATATATATATATAAACTAGGAGGAAAATTCATTTTAAGTCGACAAAGTGTCTTGACAATTTCTTATTGTAATCGCTCATCTTGTAGGTTAACTACTTTACTACATATACCTCTAAAGAAATCACCTAATTTAATTAAGGTAATTGCAACATTCTTTGGTAATGTTGTTCTTACAATAACTTGAAACAAATAATGCATGATAAAATGAGCATCATGGCTCTTATATCTTGAATTTTTTTCTCTCTTACTTGTACACATCATGCAATATTTGATTTACACCCTTATGGTAATTTTACTTCCATTAATACTATGCAAAATAAAATTTCTCTTTGGGGTTCATAGAAAAATAAACTTTAGCTAGCCAAATCTTCCTATCCTCATTCAGCTAAAAAGATTGAAGCTCCTTCCTTATACACATCTCTTATAAATCAAAGCGTGCATTTAAATGATCTTTTGCTTTCCTAGAAATATCTAACAATGTCCCTAACACATTATCATATACATTTTTCTCTATATGCATTACATCTAAATTGTAGTGTAATTTATTATGCTCCCAATATGGTAATTAAAAAAAGATGGAGATTTTCCTATATAGATCATCACTTTTCGGAGTCTTCTTGTTCTTTTTTTTTTTTTTTTTTGTGTTTTTCCAAACAATGATCTTTTACTTTTCTAGGAATGTCTAACAAGGTTCCCAACACATTATCAAATACATTTTTCTCTATATGCATTAAATCTATATTATGGTGTAATGTATTATGCTCTCAATATGGTAATTCAAAGAAAAAAGACTTTTTTCTCCATGGATCATCACTCTTTGGAGTTTTTTTTTTTTTTTTTTTTTTTTTTTTTTTTTTTGTGTTTTCCTAAACACATTGTTGAAAATAGATAACTTGTCTAAAATTTTAGCCCCCGATAAAGAAATCGATTCACCTATCAACTCCACATCTCCATTGAAAGACTTTTTATCAAATCGCCATGAATGATGCTCATTTAAAAATCTTCGATGGCCCATATAACATGCCTTACTATTGTATTTTAGATATTGGGAGTAAGTGTTATAATTACATTTAGGGCATGCTAACTTCCTTTTAGTGCTCCATTCAAATAGCATTGCATAGGCTAGAAAATCACTAATTGTTTACAACAAGGTCGTATGTAGATGAAAAGTTTGGTTTATTACGGTGTCATAAGTTTTAACACTAAACTCCCATAAATTCTTTAGTTCTTGAATTAGTGGTTGCATGAAGACGTTAATGTCTTTCCTAAGAGATTTAGGACCTGGAATTATCATAGATAAGAAATAATATTCAGTGCTTTATGCAAATCATGACGATAAGTTATAATTGATTAATACCACTAGCCAAGTGCTATGAGAAATGCTCATAGTTCGGAATGGATTGAATCCATCACTAGCAAGACCCAATCTCACATTTGTCGAGTCTTATGCAGACATTAGGTGAAGATAATCAAAGTCATTCCAAGCTTTTCCATCGGTAAGATGTCTTAGATTTCCATTAATTAGACGCTCTATTGAATGCCATCTCATTGCCATAACTCGTTTCTTCATACATGAACAATATTTAAAGCTTAGGTGTTAAAGGTTTAACGACTTACTCGGCATTTGATAAGTACTAGTTGAATGGTTATTGATATCTTCTCAAAATTTTTCATCCTATTTATACCTAGATGCATCACAAATATTATAAAGAGTAGGATTTTCATGCTCATTCCAAAATAACATGCAATCATTTGGGCATGCATGATTTTTTTCCGTAATTACGACCTAAATCTCACACTCGTTTTTCTTGCTTTGTTGAATGATTCTAGAAGTTTTACTTCTGGAAAAGCCTCTTTCAATAACTCCAAAAGATCACCAAATGCAACATTACTAAGTTCATTGAGGCATTTAAAAAGATATAATCGAATGGTGAAAGAAAGTCTTAAGAAATTTTTACGTCCCAAATACAACTCTTGTTTTTCTTCCTCCACCAACTTATAAAATTTCTCTACCTCTTTAGTTGGGCCTTCTCTAACTCCTTTGGTGTTGGCAACTCCTTCGACAACATTTTTATAAAAATTATGTAACATGCCATCCATGTTATCAATATTTTCTAGTTTTACATCATCAAAGGGAGAATCTTTATTATGCATTCTCGATGATAACCCTTCTCCATGAAAAACCCATTCATTATACCCTTTAAGAAACCCATCTACAATCAAATGATCATTCATAATCATTTTATACTCCCAATAACAGATTGCAAGCATCGTTTGCAAAGGCAAAGAATCTCTTTCCCTTAAGCTACTCCCGAAATGCCTTGTCCAAAAAATCATCAAATCCATTCACATATGTTTCAAGTAATTCTTCGAAAATTCATCCAACTCTTATTTATAACTTGAAGTTTCTAACATAATCCATTATTATTAAAAATTAGATTTTACATAAAAAATAACATTAAGTACCTAAATATAGCAATAATTAGTATATAATCACAACCCAAATTCAATGAAAATCACCTAAACAAATAAAAAGTTATGGGTAGTACTTTACATTATTAAAAACTATCACGTAGCAAATTAAGAAAGTTTTAGTGCTAAACCGAAAGAAATGTGTACTTGAGTGCCAATAGATCAAGCATACATATGCATCGGACC
Organism: Dovyalis caffra; assembly: GCA_963924115.1. NCBI lineage: Eukaryota > Viridiplantae > Streptophyta > Magnoliopsida > Malpighiales > Salicaceae > Dovyalis > Dovyalis caffra. The sequence continues at coordinate 969,697 of CAWUPB010000030.1, forward strand.
GTAAATATGAAAAAGGAAACGGACATATTATGGCATCGAAGACTATAAAAAGCAAAAACAAAACCCCCCAAAAAACATATATACCTTCTAAGATAAAATTTGCTTTTACAACAACAACTAGGGGTTTCTACTTTCCATTTCGGTGACATATGGCTTGCCTTTTACTTGTTTGGCATCACCAAGCCTTGGCCTACTTAATTTATCTATCTATCTTGACAACAACATATATAATTTAATATAATGGTGTAACACCCCCAACCTATGACCTAAAAGATTAAGTGTATTGCCATTGTTAACCTATATTTGAAGTGCAATGAGTGTAAGCTAACAAGGCACTATGGTGTAATCTTAATGTTTAATATGTAAACTATGCTAAAGAAACCTAATATTGGTAAGGTAGGTCCTATATTTTAGCTAAAAAAGCATTATAAATTTTTCGCATTTTATTTCTTTATTTATATTCCGTTGATTTGAATAACCAAATTTGTGACAATCAATTGTCCTAAATTCCTTTCTTATTAATCCATATAAACTTATTTAATTATTATTCATCATTATAATTATTATTCAATTATTTATTTCCTTGCACTATTTATCATTTAGGTTAATTGGTGCGCGTTCTAACCATATTGCCTTATGTCCTAAGAATACTAACATGCAATGGACAATTTAAAATAACTACACTGCAAAAGCTACACTACCATTTTACTATTAGTTCTTTGGTTACATATAAATTACTATTTACATATAAGACCAGTTATATGCTAACTACTACAAAATTGACTTGTTAACCAACTACACCATTTTAGAGATACTTCATTTACTTGTTTATTACTTTTATCATAACATAAAATAGACTATCTAACCTTGACACATACAGGATAATGGTTAATAATAAAAACAAAATGGCATGTAGCAAATCGACCTAGAAGTCGAATCCCCACCCAAGGTATATATGTGTGGTGCACCTTTTGGAAATCATCTCAATAGAGAAATATGCTATCATACTTTAATTATTTACATCACAAGAAATTGAGTGAGCAATAGCCTAGTAAGTTAACTTATGCATGTCATGTATATGTATTTATATGCATATGTCAAACACTCGGTATATGCAAATTAAATTCTTTTTCCGTGTCATAATACATTTCATGATCAGTTTAAAAATTCTTTTTTTTATCTTTGGACATGTCCCATTTAGATACTTTAGGGTTTTCATAATATATGTCTTGCGAACCAAACCGGTCTACGAATGCGTTCCGTCGAATCTCTAAAAGTGCATGTTTACACTTGCTCAACCCTAAAGCATTACCATTACCAAATGAAAAACCCATGAAATCCTTCTTCATAAAAATCCTTAAGTCATGAAAACCACATTCTTTAAAATATTTTCAATTTCTTTTAGAAAACCATGACATAAAAACATGTTTTCATGACTTTAAAACATTTTCATGAAATTAGGCATGCATAAGCATTTCATTGGTAATGCTTAAATAACGAGTGAGGTGCATGCCATGATAAGGTATAAAATTAATAATATAATTGCATTTATAATATTACCTTGCATAAATAATGCCAACCATCACATTCCATACTAATACCAACATACCATTCAAATGACAAAACATCACAATCATCCATATTTCAACCATATACAATGTTCACAATTCAAACATGTTAGACATCATTCAAAAAAATAATTATACACAAATTTATACAAAACAAACCAAAATACCTAATTTTCTAATTAAGGGCCAAATTAGGTTATAATTTAACCTAATCATTTTCCTCAATTCTTTACATCCAATTCACTCCAAATTTTTCCAAATTTAATCCTAATGTCATGAATTAACCTAACTAAGTAACACTTAGTTAATTACTAGTGTTAATTCCAATTTGGGCCTTAGTGAGCCCAAACTCTAACTTCACCATTATAAGTCAATTTTCAGTTTTTACTAAAATCTTTCATTCTTATTCATTTTATTATGCCATCCTAAGATCAAATTAACCAATTTAAAGTTTAAAAGTCAATTAAAGTTAAACCCTAAATGTAACCATTCTAGGCAGAAACTTACCCTAGTTCAAACCCAATTAATTCCTTCTCATTTTCTTCTAAATCTTTAACACTAAGTATTTTAGATGTATATTATCAATAGGAATTGATCTAATTAACATTTAATGTATAATTTCATGTCTAAACCCGAATTAGGCCTTAATGGGTTGAAATTCGACCTAAGTCAAATTAAGTAATTTTCTTCAATTTTTTTCTTTCAAATTTTACCTTTCTACACATCAAATTATACTGATTCAAGTACTAATTAACCAAAGAAATCATGAATTGAATGGATGAAACTCAAACCCTAAAAATCCAAGATTAGGCCAAATGGTACCTTAAGCAATTAAACAGCTTTTCTTCAATTGAAGTGAGGTTTTTTCATTTCTAAACACTAATTTATCCTTAATGAAGTCATAATCAAACACTAGGACATCAATTACATGGAAAAATAAAAAATCCGAAATTAGTCATTTTGGCCGAATTGTACCCCTTGAATAACCCTAAGAATTTTTTAGTTTTAAACCTCAAAATATAATTCAATCTTAGTTGCATGAATTATAAGCTCAATTTCATTCCCTCAAATTTAGTTCATCAAGAACTCTAATCCTAATTTTTGAAATTAAAGCTAAAATTTACAAATTAAAACACATAAACCAAAATTAACATCAATTAAACAACCCTTGTGATGTATGTAGGGTTAACTTACCTAGATAAGCTCTAATTAAACTTCAAAAATTGAGAAAATTGAAAAATTCTTCCTTCCTCTACTTTTCCCTACCTCTATTAGATTCTCGGTATACCCAACAAATCACACACGTGTACTCCAACAAATCACACACGTGTACTCCATCAAAACGAGTGTCAAAGTACATAAGTCCTCCAATGAGATAACCATGATAAGCTCAAGTATAAGGATCAGTTATACCCATCTCTTTTGAGATTCTCATAAACTAAACCAAATAGGTTCTTATGGTGAGTCAAGTCTAGTGATATATTCTCTAACATAAATCATCTAAGTGCTTGCTTTGACATCATCATGCCAATAGGTATGAGATCTCCGATCGCTATCATATAGTATGAGCATAACACTAATAAGTTTAACCACATGTAGTCAACATCCATTCTTGACCATGCTACAACTTGAGATATTAAATGATATCATTTATGTGTATTAGTGTTTATCTCACATCTTTTGATCAATCACTAATACAAATCCATATCATATAGACTTCTATCTAATTCTATACAATGAATAGATACAAATTATAAGAATTAATAGAAAGACTTCTTTTATTATAATCAATATAAATAATAAAATAATAAAATAATATAATAAGTCAAACCCATCTAAAAGGATTGGATCTTGGGCACTTACACAACAGTTGTATGCAATTAAACATGATTGTGTCATTTTTTACTTGTTATATGATTGATGCGAATATGATATTGTGTCAATTATTCATGTGATTTGTTTGCTAAATGCAATATTCATAATATGTCATTTGTATGTTCTATCCGTATTGAATGTGTTATGTGTGACATGTAATAAATCGATCGCGATTAACTCAAAGAGTTAATATTATACTTTTGATTAATTAATCATGATGTGTGTGAATCTAACAAGGTTATCGAGGTTAGCTTTAAAAGCTAATGCCGCATTTATATATGGTTGAATGTGATACCAAACCTTAGCTATAGTCATTAGTGACTCACCAAATCTTTATTTTATGGGTTAGAGTCATTATGCAGCCATAAAATCTTCATTTTTATTATTGCAATCATTAGATACTCATCAAATTTAGTTTTTACGATTTGCACTTGTTAGGAACTCATCAAATCTTTGTGTTTACGGATTATAGTTGTTAGAGGCTTACCAAATCTTATGTTTAGGGTTGTAGTTATTAGAGACTCGTCAAATTTTGTTTCTAGGGCTATAGTCATTAGGGACTCACCAAATTTAGTGTTTATGGATGTAGTTATTAGGGACTCATCAAATCATTATATTTATGGGCTATAGTCATTAAGGACTTGTCGATTTTTTTTCGAGACTACATTCATTAAGGACTCACCATTTTCTGAACCTTCTCTTTCTTTTATCTTAGAGTATAAAAATAGGCCTTTGATCGACCTATATCCCCAATGACTCACCAAATCTTTGTGTGTGTAGACTACAATCGTTAGGAACTCATAAGATTTTGTATTTATGGGATGTAGTCATTAAGGACTCACTAAGTTTTATGGTTTAAGGCTATAATCATTAACGACTTGCTAAGATTTTATGGTTATGACTCGAAACCATTAAGGGCTCGCCATTTCTTAAATATTCCTTTTATTTTATTTGAGATTATGGAAGTAGGTTTTTGATCGACTTATCTTGTTAGTGTAGGTGCTTAAGATCCAATCATGTTTGGATATGTTTGACTTATTGTAATATTATATCATTTATTTTATTATTAATAAAGAATTCTTTCTATTAATTCTTATGTCTTATACTTATTTATTGAGTAGAATTAGATAGAATTCCATATGATATGCATTTACATTTGATTGATCGAAAGATGTGAGACACGCACCGATGCACATAAATGATATCATTAAATATTCTAAGTCATAACATTATCAAGAATTGACATTGAAAATATGGGGATAGACTTGTGAGTGTCATGCTCATGCTATATAATAGCAGTAGGAGATCTCACACCAATTGGGATGACGATGTCAAAGCTAGCACTTAAATGATTTATGTTAGAGAATATATCACTGGACTTAAATGAGAACCCATTTGGTTTAGTCTATAAGAATCTCATATAATATGGGTATAACTAATCCTTGGACTTGAAGTCATCATAGTTATCTCATTAGAGGATTTGTGTACTTTGACACTCGTTTCGATGGATCGGGTAAAGGGTTACACGTGGACGATTTATTGGGTACACTCGGAATCTAATGGAGGTAGGTGGATGATTAAGATAGGATATCTCATTCCTTGTATGCTAAAGAAGTTATCACATTGCACTTTTATAAAATGTTTGCTCTAAAAATCAATAGCCATAGTAAAAGAACACTAATAGAACATAGTTGGTTTACTATAAGAGCTAAGACATTTGAGAATCGAAGAAAACTCATGTGATCATAATCGAACAAGACTAATAACCAAGTTTGAGATCACACTCGTGATAAGTTGACATGAGGATTAAATTATGTAGTAACCATGCTCATGAAAGATAATTATCGATTAATTAATCCTCTTATAGAATTAGGTAGTCATGATGTCTTACTATAGACCAATCTTGATCTATGTACCAAGAGATAAAAGAGTGTCTTTTATTCTTGATATATTGTCAATATATTTACGAGCCTATTGAGTCATATGCATAAGTTTAAACATTCACATAATAAGAAAGAAGCAAAGATACTGGAGAAAGTTTCCAATTTGAAAGTTTTCTATTTTGGAAAAAGTTTTCAAAAATAAAAAGTTTCTAAAATTGAAAGTTTCCTAAAATGGAAAATTTTCTATTTTAGAAATTAGTTTCCTAATTTGAAAGTCGGTTCCAAATTTAGAAATAAATAACCTAAAAGGAAATTAGTTTCCTAATTTAGGTTTAATGGTAATTTGAAAAAAAAATTTTATAGTGGAACTCCTAAAATTATCTAACCTAATTTATTTGGATAGTCCAAATTAATTAGTTGGGCCAAAATAATTTGAGTCAATAGGTTTAATTAAAAGCCCGAAAGATATTTTGATGGGAGGATAAATATTGACATTATTGGATAAAGATGAATGTTTTAAAGATAAGATAAAAAAGCTCACATGTAAAATAATTTCTAGTCCTTAAAGGACTAGGAAGCAACAACCTAGAGTCCTTTAAGAACTCATTGTTGCCATTTTTTTTTATCCTTAGAGGACAAAGAAGCCTCTTCTATAAATAAGTGGGAGAGAGGTGCGGTAAGGAAAGAGTTTTTTAGAGGAGAAAAAAAATGGCATAAAAAAAGGGCTAGGGCACACGACATTGAACAAAAATAAGGAAAAATAGTTTTTTTTTTCCTAAAAACCCTAACACATGCCATCTTCCTTCTCTCCTTTTAGGTTGTCGTAAAATTACCCCGATTAGATTTTTTTAAACATAAACGCAAACAAGTCAAAAAAGATGGAGCTATCACTTTACTAATTTTGAGTGCTTCTTGTGTGATGCTCGGATTGGGTGGATTATAGATAGAGGCTAGACACTTGGACGGCTCATTTCTACAAAAGTTTAAATCCGTACTATAAAAGGTAATTCTTTATTTATCGCTTTAATTCATAAATATATGGTTAGTTGATTCTATGGCATGATCTTAGGACCTTTAGATGAAGAAAATTTTTGTTTTATTTCACACCTTTATAGGATGCATGATTCTTCATATCTCCCCAATTACTCACCAAGATTTTGTGATTATGGGTCATGCACTGTTAGGAGCTCACCATTTTTTGAATTTTTTTTTATTTCAAAATATGAAAATAGGTTTTTGATTGGTCTATGTTCCAAACTAATCAATTGATCCATTATAAATCCACTCAAAGTAGGCTCGTAACATATTTAGACCGGACTTTTAATTCCATATGTATGCAATGGAGCCTAATTCTTGTAGCATGTGGTGGTGGTGATCTCAATCTTCCCCATCCGTAATCAACTCTTACCTAAATTTCTACATAGACTAGTCATTTTTGGGTTTTCTAGTTTTTTCGATGCTAGTTGATGACTCTTTCTCTTAATTCTCTATTCTTTCCAAGAGCATTCTCACCGAGCGACCCTACGATATTGCACCCTTATCCCTTGTGACAATAGGCTGAAAATAAAATAAATCACGCTCTCAATCTCTAAAATATAGGAATCCTTTAAGATATAGGAAGACAACTTAATCCTAACTATCAAAATTAAAAACATGCCTAAACAAGACTTAATTAATAAATTCGAGCTGGTTTAAATAAAAATGTTAAAGCCTACTAATAAACACTAGTTGATCTAATTAACCCGACTTGTAGTTTGGATAAAATTGATAATGTTTAAAGCCTACTCTTTATGGAACAACACGCCAAGAACTTATATGTGCTGGACGTGAACTTAGTTGTACACTTGGTTCAATTTGCATGCACAAGTCCATTAAAAGTCTCCTTTTAACTTATTAGCTTTAGGGCGCCTGATTGGACCTTCTCCATTGTTACTCTCTTAATGACATCTCTCCTTTTTTGTTTTTAGTTAAAGTGTGTTTCATCATCTCTCTTTTTATATATTTAGATCGAGATGATCATTGATGATTTGATAATGTGCTATTCACATATATGTTTGCAAATCTTGTATTCGAAAATCAGCAATTCGAGCATATCCAGCTGTTGAGGCGGAGAAGATAATAAAATTTGTAAGATAGCATTCCCAGATTATGTAGGTTTTGATTGAAGCTATCAAACAATCAAGGAAATCGTCTCACAAGCTTATAGTCCATGTAGATCTTGCGTAATCTTTGCAGATTTAATTTCACCAAGTTAATTATATTTAAATTTGATTTTTATACATCTTCTTATAGTTAGCTTCATCCATTTATTTAATGTTTTAGTATATTTTAATTTTATGTATTATGCGGACTACTTCATGCTTCTACTGCTTAACTTTATTTGAATCTTACTAATGATATTATGATATAATATATAATATTAAAAAAAAAATCATCATCCACGTTTCTTGCAATTCGTGTATGTTTGATTTTTTGGTGATACATATAAAAATATAAGTATTAAGCTCGCGGGTTTGGATTTATGGAGAACATGTGGTGTGTTACAATTTACATCTCTATGAACTGTTCAACAACGTAATGCATACAAACATAAATAGGTATAATAAAAGAAGATTGCGCTCTATTATATAGCGTAAAATTCATGAATCTCCCGATAAAAATAACAAGAAAGTAATGCACACATAAATGCTGTCTAAAACAATATATTATTTTGGATAAAACTAAAGATAATACATTACTCAATTGACGCATAAGTCTAAATTTGAATGTTTCATTGTTTTCAAAGAAATAAAAACTATTTTATACACTCCATGTTAGATGTACGCTACCAATTAAGTAAGGGAATTGAATGCTATCAGAGTTTTGCTTTTCATGTATGTACTGAAGGCTACTTCTTCACTAATTGGTCTGGGACTTGGGACAAAGGGCCTAGTACGTGTAATGTGGTTGGCATGTCTCCTGGGACATGTAAAGCACACCTTAAAAACACAAAATTTACAACTGTTTTCATGTCAATTTGTGGATGCCAAAGGAGTCGTCAATTTTATCATGTCCGTAGCAAAAGGACGTTTACGGGAGCCGGATAGGATTACAAGTCATATTTATCAATCAATATGTACCTAAAACCACGAAAAGGCAGCGAAAAGGTCGGGGAGAGCCATGATAAGATAATGACAAGAAGGCCTTTCTCAATGTCCCCAGAAGAAAATAAATGTGAGCACATATGCAGAATTTGAATTGATTGGAAATGAAATTTATTTGCCGAGTTTTGGGGTATTAAAAAGAACTCAAAGGAGCGTGCTCTTTTTTACTGTTCATTTAAATAGTGTGTGTGAGCTGCATGCGAAGAGACACTGTTTTGGTCAAAACAATGGCTTTCAGGAGAGTGGCCTCTTTGTCAAAATGCCAGCTGGCGACTAGAAATAATTATAATAATAGTAAATAAATTAATTATAATAAAAATCCAAACAAATTTCAAAATGTTACGAAATAATGAATATTTATAACCATTTTTTAATTTAACTACTCTTTATTATTAATGTGATTCAATTCAACATTTAATATTAGAAATTAAAAAGGTGATGCAATTGATTTAATTATTTATATATTTTTTAATAGTTCATTATATACTTTTTAATAATTCATAGTTCTTTTCAATTCTATTTCTAACAATTCTATTTCTAATCTTGAAGTCTATAAATAGACTTAATTGTTTATTAGTTTTAGTAAATGCATTTTGTAGAGATTGAAAGAATTATTTGGAGTTGTTATCTCTTGTATTCATTTTATTTTATAGTGAATTCATTTTCTTATCATCTTTCTCTTCAATTCTACTATTGTTACCATTTCTTTTATAACACGAGCTTTAATCAATTGAGATAATAGACCATAAGGTATGTATTTGTCAAAAAAAACTCAATCATTTGTTTTAAACATTGGATATATATATATATATTTTTTTTTTACACAAGTGCTCTACCAAAATATCTAAATTATCTAAATCAATAAAAGGTATATATCTAATTTATCTTTTACTTTAAATCTAATAATACGTAGAGTATACATTTAAAAAATTTGAATGATTTAATATATTAAATATAATGATTTAATGTATGCTCGTTTGAAAAGCTTAAATTTATTATTATGTTTCCTAATATTATTATTATATCTTACATTATAGAAATTTTATCATATCAAACCTCAAAAAACTTAATTTTATGGTCTTTGACATTTCAAGTAAGAATTATTGATCTTAGGTAATTGATGATGAGAAAACATTCTCTACTTTTCATGAGAAAATAAAATAACGAATTATTGATAAAAAAAAATTATGAATCCCACCCAACTAGGTCAACTCCTTTTTTTGAAATGAATGTGACAACTTATAATAATTTTGGGCATTGATGAAGATGTAGACATAACTATAGTCTTGTTGAAATAGTTATCGTTATAATCACGATGACCATAATCATACATCTCATCACTAGAAGTGGTTAAACTATGAAAAAAATAATAAAAGAATAAAAATGGATTAAGTTAGTATTTTGAAAATAAATGTTATAGATGTTGCCGAAGGGATATTAGTCGCATACTTGTCTTACGTCAAAGTACTTCTTTGAGCTTTATTGAACCTATTTGAAAAAAGAATCAATAAAATATAAAGGCCAATTTTATTATTAAAAAATGAAAGCAATTAAAATTAAAAACTACTTAGTTTTTTCTATTTACAAATAAGATGTTTTATATTTTTTTATAATTTCTATTGCATAATGATAGTTACAAATTTATTTTTATGAAAAATATATTTATTTATTTTATGCTTATTTAATTATTTATTATGTGTTAATATTATTTTTAATAATACTAATCTAATAGAAAGCTCTAGAAGAGTGATTATATTATTACATGAAGAGATAAATTTTGAAGGCTCTAAAAGAGCGAATATATTATTACTTGAAGAGACAACCTTTAAAAACTCTAGAAGAACGCATATATTATTCCTTGAAGTGAGAAAATTTAGAGGCTCCGGAAGAGCAAATATGTTATTATTTGAAAGGATAAATTTTATTATAAATGATACATTATTCTCTCTAAAGTCAGATAAAAATTTGTTGAGTTTCAAAAATATTCATCTAAATAGACATCGTATCAAAACAAAAAATGTAAAAACTATTGAATACTTAAATATTATAGTTATTACATTAGGTAAAAAATATGTATTAGAGAAATTACTCATTTTCTCTTCTAGTCTTTGTTACAAATATTTGAATGATTGAAACAAAAGTTATAATAAACTAGAAGTTTACTAATTCAAATATTTGTATTATGTGGCATGATCAGTTGTGTTATCCTAGGTCTTTTATGATGCAAAAAATTATTAAAAATTCATACGCACATCTATTAAAGAACCGGAAGATTCTTCAATCTAATGAATTTTCATGCTATATATGTTTTCAAACCGATTATTAAGCCATCATCAAGTAAAATTAAGATTGAATTTTCGGTATTTTTAGAATTTATTCAAGGTGATATATGTGAATCATTTAGATATTTTATTATTTTAATAGATGTATCCACAAGATGACCACATGTATACTTTTTATCTACTTGAAACTTGGCATGTTCGAGGTTGCTAGCTCAAATAATTCGATTACGAGTATAATTTCTAGATTATTTCATTAAAGCAATTCGCATTGATAATGTCGATGAATTTATCTCTCAAGAATTAAATGATCATTGATTAGCTATTAGAATAAAAATGGAATAGCTCATTACTATCGTTCATATTCGTAAAGGTTTAGCAGAATCATTTATCAAAAAGCTCTAACCGATAGCTAAACCATTACTTAAGAAAATAAAACTCCATGTTTATGTTTGGAAATATGCAATCTTATAGAAGGTAATACTTATTCACATCGGACTTATAAGTTATCGAAATTCTTCCCCCTTCAATTGGTTTCGGTCATGAAGTAAATATTTCATCTAAAATTTTTTTGTTGTATAGTATATATTCCTAGTGCTTCTCCACAGCGAACTAAAATGAGCTCTTAAAAGAGATTGAGAATAAATGTTGGATTTGAATCCTCTACAATAATCGGATATCTTGAACCATGAGCAAGAGATATTTTTATAGCTTGATTTACTAATTGTCATTTTGATGAAATTGTTTTTCTAATATTAGGGAGAAAGAAGAAGCAAAATAAGGAATTGATAATATTGGAAAAAGAGATTACATATAGCACTTTATCTTTACATCATATTGATCTTCATACAAAATAATTTGAACTAGAAGTTTAGAAGAAAATTTATTTATAAAATTCTATAAATCAACTACTAGATGCATCCTCAAATCCCAAAAAAGTAACTAAAATGCATGTCCCCAATAAGAATGCTCCTATTAGAATCGATGTCCTAAGAAGAAAATTTTATTAATGTTATAGCAAATGAATCCAAAGCATGCACGAAGCACGAAAGACCAATCGAGTTCCAAAGAAAAAATATCTCTAAAAGAAAAAGGTAAATAATCAAGATGAAAATATAAAGGATGCAAATATTCATAAAATAGTCCAAGATATTTTGGATAACGAGGTTTTCATAAAAAGTCTAAATGCTTAAGAAAAATCAAAAGATTTTGATAAATTATGTCAATAAAAGGAGAAAATATGACTAAAAAGAAATACTTATTGATAACATTTTGCACATAATGTTGCAATTAATATCTTGAATGAAAAAAAAAATCCTAAGCCTAAATTTATTAAAGAATATCGAAATAGAGATGATTAGACTAAATGAAAAACCAATCCAGGCATAATTATATTCTCTTACAAATGAGTAGTTTTTGAACACAAAGTACACCTTAAGATATTAAGTTAACGAGATTCAAATGGGTATTTATGTGAAAAGGAATAAGAAAGATGAGATTGTGAGATACAAAACAATATTTATAGTACAAGAGTTTTTGTAAAGACATGACATTGCCTAGACAATTACATTTTGTTATCTCATTAACTTGGTAAAATATATGAAAACTTCATATGTATGCATTTAATGGATGTGATCACTAATTATTTGTTCACTTGAAAATTATATTTATATGAAAATCCTAAAAGGACTTAAGATGCCTAAAGCATGTAATATATATTTTCAGAAAATATATTCAATTAAATTATAAGGATCTCTATAAGGATTATTTCGAGTGCTTGTTTTATTGTTTTAGTTTTTTTAGAAAATTGATTTATACTATACTTTTAATATTTTATTTTTCAATAACTACTCTTTATTACTAATTTGAATGGATATGGTATAAACGCCTTAATGAATATTTGTTAAAATGAGGTTATAAAAATAACCATATTTGTTCGTGTATTTTTGAAGATATGACATGTCATTCCATGTATGCTTGAAGGAGTTATCACATTGCACTTCGTCGAATGTTTGCTTAAGAAATCTATGGTCACAGTAGGAGTACACCAATAGAACATAGTTAGTTTACTCTAAGAGTTAAGATATTTGTGAATCGAAGGAAACTTGTGTGATCATAATCGAACGGACTAATAATCAAGTTCAAGATCACACTCGTGATAAATTGACATGAGAACTGAATTATATGGTAACCATGCTCGTGAAAGGTAATTATGAATTAATTAATCCGTCTAGAGAATTGGATAGTCATGATGTCTTGCTAAGGACCAATCTTGATTTATGTATCAAGCTATAAAATAGGTGTCTTTTATTCTTGATACATTGCCAACATATCTAGAAGTTTATTGAGTCACATGTATAGGTTTAAGAATTCACATAATAAAAGAGAAGTAAAGATGTTGGAAAAAGTTTCAAATTGTGAAAGTTTCCTATTTTGGAAAAGGTTTTCAAAAATGAAAATTTTCCTAAAATGAAAGTTTCTTAAAATGAAAAGTTTTTTATTTTAGAAATCAGTTTCCTAATTTGGAAATCAATTTCAAATTTAGAAGTAAGTTACCTAAAAAAGAAATAAGTTTCCTAGTTTAGGTTTAAGAATAATTTGAAAAATTATTTCCTAATGTCGGCCTCCTAAAAATATCTAATCTAATTTATTTGAATAGTCCAAATTATTAGTAATTAATTAGGCCAAAGGAGTTTGGGCCATAAGTTTAATTTAAAAGCCTATAAGATATTTTGGTGGGAGGATTAACATGAACCTTATTGGATATGGATGAGGTTTAAAAGGATAAGATCAAAAAATCCACATCCATAATAACTCTTAATCCTTGAAGGATTTGGAAGCAACAACCAAGAGTCTTTTTTAGGATATATTGCAACCACTTTCTTATCGTCGAGTACAAGGAAGACACTCCCCCTAAAAATATAAGGGGAGGTGCGGTAAAAGATAAAAAGAGAGCTACGGCATACACGACTAAAGAGAAAAATAAGGAGAAAATAGTTTTCTCCTTCCTAAAAATACACCACACCTTCCCCTCTCTTTTAGGGTTGTTACAAAATATCCTTGAATAGATTTCTAAAGCAAAAATACTAAACAAGTTAGAAAAAGGTGGAGCTAGAACTCTACTACTTTGAGTGCTTCTTGTGTAGGTGTTTGGATCTGCGTGGATTATTTATAGAGATCGAACACTTAGGCGGTTCCTTTTTTGTAAAAGTTAAATCCTACGCTACAAGAGGTAATTCTTAACTTATGTTTTAATTCATGTATGTATGATTAATTGATTCAACAGTTTGATTTTGGAAGCCTTAGATGGAGAAAAGAAATTTGTTTTATTCTCGCACCTCATAGGATGCATGATCCTTCGAAGCATAAAAGGGAATTCATTTATACAAATCCATTCATATGTTTACTTGTTTATTCTAATTTATGAGTTCGATTATTTAGGCCTTTTCTAATCAATTCTAGATGAGGTGATTTAGAGACTAAAAGAAGACTTAGTCTATCACCTAATATATTATTTGGACCATTAGAGTCGACTTAAGAAGATAAAAAATTGGGGTTTAAAGTCCATTGCAAATTAAACATTTCAAACTCCATACAAAAAATACGATATACAATGCAATAAATTTAGACCATTAGGGTCAAGTTCACTTGCTAAACCATATGATAAAATTACAAGTCCAGAATGAAATAATGTTAAAAAAAAAAAAAACATAGGCTTTGAGCTTGTCATCCGAGTTTTTAAAATAATGAGATTTGGCTCTAGGCCCAACACCAAGTTCAAGACTAAATCTACGAGAAAAAAAGTTAACAACGTTGAAAAATAATATAAAAATAACAATAACAATAAGAATAAAAATAAAATATGATAATAATAATAATAGCAATAATAATAAAGAGAATCTCGTCACTAAAACAAAGTTGTCTCAAGTTCTAAACCTTATCCATCTAGACTAACTCAAATAGGCATCACATAAAGTAAACATACAAATACAAGATGTAATAAAATTAAACATGTAAAGCTCATGAATCACATAAAGCAACTCAATAGAAATTAAAATAGCTAATAAGCCTCCACAAGGTCCTTGCCCTATTAATTCATGTTGGTTTATTTTAATTCTCTAGAAAAAATTACTATCTTATTGCTAGCTTCATCATCGATTGATAGTTCCTCAAGATCTTTTTATATTAAAAATAAAAATACTATATAGTATGTCAAACCCGTAACTCTTTTTTATAAAAATAATAACAAGTAAATAAAATTAAAAATAATGAGGTACCAAAACTAAAAAATGACAAAACTCTAACCCAATCAGATTAAATTTTAGAGCACCAAATGTCACAAAGAACTTTGATTTAGATTCCTTTTAAATCTATTAAAAAAAAATACCATGAATAGCAAGTTTTAATTTTTATTTTTAATTTTTAATTTTTAATTTTTTACAATTATACCCTTTTAATCAAGATGTTTTAATCCAAGACTCATCTACATTCTATTTTAATCACATAATTAGCATGAAAAGCATATTAATCAATCCATTAATTATGCAATATAACAAAATTTGGATAAAGATTAAATCAAAAATCAAAGCTACAAAGATATTACAAAAGACACTAAAATAGGTGGGATGTTCATTATTCTTAAACCGTTCATTAAGACTGAGTTCACTGTGGATCAAGAGTCATTTACATTGTACTTAACTTTTCGGTCCCTCTTGGTTGTCCCTCCTTTGGTCCGTCTCGTTGCATCTTTCCGCACCCTTGATTTGTCTCTTCTTTCATTATTTTTTCTTTGTTTATTCCTCTTCTTGCATTGTCTTTCATTTCTTTATCTTATTCTTTCTAGATTTCATTTCACCTCTTAATTTATGCCCTTTTATTGTCTATTTAGTTTCTTCTTTTCCATTTAGTGGTGCTTGTGATCTTACATTTGTGCCTCTCTTTCTTCTTTTCCTTTGACTCATTTTACGTCCCTTTTGGCCAATTTAATCTTAGAGCATTTAATGCTCAACTATCTTGGTTAAAGGGCATTAATTCGTTTGCAATTTCCTTTCCTAGCACTTTCATAAGTAAATTTTCATGTTAAAAGAAAAGGAGCTTTCCAACTTAATCCTAAGCCTCAAAGTAGTATTTTTAGGCTCGAGCTTAATTTAAAAAATATGTTTATTTTTTAAATCGAGTCATAATTATACATGTATTTTTAGGTTTAACTCTATGTTATTTTTATTTTCTTTCACCTAAATAGACTAAATTCCATGTTGAATCATTTTTTTATTTTTATTTTTATAAAAAGACAAATAAATTAAGGTTGAAGTTTCAAAATAACATATATATATATATATATATATTGAAATTCGATCAAGATTTTTTTTTATTTTTTTACCAAACGGTGACGATACCACGACAATTTATTAATAATCTAGTGGAATTAAACAAGGAGGATAAACCAGTATGGCCTAACAATTGGGAGGACAAAGAAGCCTAACCCTTAAAAAAGCTTCAGAGTTGTTCTAAAGTTAATAGAATAAAATGATACATATCATATCTAAGCTTAATACAATCAAATGGAAACAATATAAGAAAGCTCTTACAAAAATGTTCAAAAGATCTAATAGACCTACACAAAATTTCTAATTAAAATTCATGCTGACCTAAAGTTAAAGAATTCTGATCTATCCTCTTGAATTAGTTTCTTGTAACCCATAGGAAGATCCTGCAAATTGAAAATGGTTTTGTGAGATTGATGAAAATATGCCTAGCTTGCTAGCTCGTCTGCCACATCGTTGCTTTCTCTGATCGCATGTTGAAACCTTGTCCCTGGAGTCAGATTACCTATACACTCCATTTACAAATATGTTAACTACCATGGATAATATGTTGAGCTGGAAAGTTCCCCAAGTGTGTCAGCTGAATTTGACTTAATGATGTTTACCTTGAGTTTATAATATTTGCAAATAGAAAGCCTTTCCATGATTGCTAAGATCACTCCCCTGTCATTGGAGCCCGAACCATAAAAGCTCGAAAAGGCCATGACTAGGTTGTCTTGTGCATCGTTGAGAATGCCTCCTCCACTATAAATATTGTTTCTAGATGCACCATCCATATTCAGTTTGGAAGAGCCAATTGGAGGAAGCGTCCATCGGACCTAATTGCCACATCCTATGTTGGAGAACTGTACTAAAATGCCCAAGGCCTATAAGCATACTTTGTCATGGAATGATGAAGCTTTCTTTAGGGTGAACATTTTATTAATGTCGAACAGCCAGTGAAGCACTTTATTCTTGATAACCATAACACTCATGGCCTCATCCTCAAGAAAGGCTTTGTTCTTTGCTAACCACAAGTCCCAAATGATGCAATTAAAAGCAATAATCTGAGAGGTTGATTTTTATGAGGAAAGAGTGCCTTTGGAAAGCCACCTTATCACAAGCTGCTAGAGTGTCATGCTTCCTGTGTTGATATCCAACATATCTCCAAAGTAGTTCCATGTTTGCTTAGTAACAACACTAAAAAGGAAGAGACGCTCCTTGGACTCCTCTTGTGGACTACTATAGCATTGGCATTTAAAAACTATAAGTATCCAATAATCCTTGATATTTGATTCCACTGCTATAGCATTGTTCAAAAATGTATGAACCATAACACTACTTTTTCGTGGAATCCATTTGTTTCATAAACTTTTCAACCATTCAATTTTCTGTCCAAGAGCTCTACTAAATTCATAATAATCTCTACTCCTAAGCTTCCCTGACTTGGAGTCTATGTAACACAGTATGTCTTCCATGTTATTGTCTAGTAGTAGTCTGTCCAATTCGTGTTTGACCTGTTATAGGAGAGAGGCATAGACTTGTGCATTGCTCTTTGTTTGGGCTAAAGTAACTCCTTGATCTGATGTAGGAGGAGGGAGGTCTGCTAGCATCCACCTAACCCCCAAACTCTGATCTGCCTCTTTCTCGTTACCCAAACCAATCTGTCCAGCAAGACTTGTATACGTGGCATGATGGATTTCCATACCAGCAAACCCTTACCTCTGTCCATGCTTGAAAACTAGTTTGGCATTCCATACTTAGCTCTAACAAAAGAGCTTCACATATATGTAGTTGATAAGTAAGCCCATACAAGTTTGCTTTTCATAAATTGCATTACCTCTTTCAAGTCTCTCACTCCTAGTCCACCTTCTTGTATAGGAAGGGACACTTTATGCCAGCTTACCCAATGATATCGACTCTCGCCCCCGCTATTCCAAAAAACATTAGATAGGTACCTTTATAGTCTAGCTAATGTGGTTTTAGGAATTAGGAGAACTCCCATCGTGTAAATGGGAATTGAAAGAGAGGACACTTTGTATTAGTGTTAGCGTACCCCCTGATGAAAAAAGTTTTCCTTCCCATCCATCCAACCTCTCTTTCATTTTAGATTCCAAAAAAGCAAAGTAGTATATGCGACTTCTCCTTTTAAACAACAGCACACCTAAATATTTGATAACATCCAGGGTGACAATAAATCTTGTCCATGTAGAAAGCATACATTTCCTACTTGCTAAAATTTTATTGCTACATAGAAGCGAGCTTTTTCTAAACTTAATCAATCGTCCACTTCTCTTGGCATACTTCTGTAATAGAGTCATCATGTTATTTAGTGCTCTCTTACCCCATTATAAAATACTAACATGTCATTTTTAAAAAATAAGTGTGAGATAATAGGCATACTATGACTAATATAATAGGGAGAGATCAAACCTTTATTTATCCATGCATTTAGTTGGTGACTAAATGCATCTTGAGTAAAGATGAAAAGAGTAAGAGACAATGGGTCTCCTTGCTTCACCCTCTATGGGAGTTAAAAAAACCAAAAGTTTTAGAATTCAAGCACATTAACTACCTAAAATTACTCAAACAACGATATATCAAATTGCACCAATACTCTAAAAACCAATATTTCCTCATGACTGTAAGCAAGAAACTCCATTCCAATCTGTCGTATACCTTAGTCATATCCACATTAAGAATGACATTACCCTCATGGAATTTTCGATCAATGTCGTTAAAAAGTTCTTGTGCCAAAGCAACATTCTCTTGTATGGCTCTGCCTTTCACGAAACTAGATTGCTGTTTGGAAATTAAAAGTGGAAGAACTCTACTCAAACTATTATTTATTACTTGGGATAAGATCTTATTAGTGAAGTTTCATAAACTAATAGGCCTCAAATCTGAAAAAATTTGATGGATTGGAGCATTTTGGGATCAATACTAAATTAGTTACCGTAACCCCATTTGGAATCTCCCCTCCTCAAAAAACTTCCTGCACTGCCGAAGTCACATCCTGACGGATAATTTTCTAACATGTTTTGAAAAAGGAACTTGTAAAACGATCTAGCCCTGGGGCACTTTGGTCATCTAGTTCCTTGATCTCTTCTATAGTTAGGATGCACATAAGATCATTATTTTGAGCATCCGTAATCAAATTAGGAATTTCAACCAAAAAATCATCCTCTATTGTAACCTCCTCACTTGTAAATATTTTCTGAAAGTATATCACTGCCTCGCTTCCTAGTATATTAGTATCTGAACATAAAGAACCATCATCTAATGTGAGGGCTAATGTAGCTTTTGTTGCCCTAGTCAGTATACTTGCATGAAAGAAAGTCGAATTGTGATCTCCTATAGCCAACCATTTGACCCTAGATTTTTCCTAAAGCCATAATTGTTCCTAATCAACCAAAATCGCCAATCTATCTTTATCTACTTTTAACTATTCATAATTCCTTTCACTCCAGCATCCCTGCAGAGCTGTTTCAGAATGTATAACCTCATCTCTGGCATGGTCTAGCTTCTATTGATGTCTCTAAAAAAATTCCAATTCCAAGACTTTAACTCACATTGTAATTTTTTTAGCTTCAGGTGTAAATTCAAAAATGGAACCTGACTTAGTTGATTATTCTAGTTTTTCTGAACAAATGGTAAAAAGTCCTAATGAGTCGCCCACATTCTCTTATAGCTAAACCTTGCGGGCTTTGGGTCTGATGGTTTGATAGACACTAACATAGGATAATGATCTGAATGCAACCTCTCCAGGTGAGTACAGGTCAGCCATGGATGTACAGATAAAAAATTATTATTGACTAGAACCCTATCTAATCTTTTCCATATACGTGCCCTTCCCATTTGATTATTGCACCATGTGAACTTGTTTCCTATATAACCAATATCTTGCACCCTCAAAAGCTAAAGGCTACTATTAAATTCAAATATTGAATTGAGATCAGGCTGAAGACTCAATTTTTTCTAAGACATCTGCTATTGCATTAAAATCTCCTCCTATTATACATGGCTGAGATACATTCAAAGCATGTAAGTTACTCCATAAAGTTCTTCTTTCAACTGCATTACAACTTGTATACACTACTGTAACTAATGTATTATAGTTACTACATGAATTTTGCACTAGAATAGTAATTGACTATGAGCAAATATATCAAACTTCTACTGACAAATCATCTTTCCATAAAATTTGAACATACGAATTAATTGGCTTTCCATGGAGGAAACCCAAAAAATTCAAATAACGAGCCAACTTTGGTAGCTTATCACATCTTACTTAGGCTCTAATAGAATAAAAAGAGATACCTGATTTTTGCAAACAAGTCTTCGTAGATACCTCTTTGTTTCAGGGGCTCCAACACCCCTAATATTCCATATAATATTATTCATATGAAAGGGAGAAAAACGATTCTCCATTGTGATCCCCCACTGATTTAGTCAGCCTTTTACCTTTACTCTGAACCAGCGATCGCAAAATCTTCTTTTTCTACTTATTTGACAATTTGTAGCCTTGAGATTCCAACCTTTTTATTTTCTAGTAATACTTTACCTCAACCCAGCTTTGTTTATCCATGCATGGTTCTGAAATTGCCCGATGCGATAGCTGAGGCTCCAAATGATCTCTGATATTCCCATCATCCGTGTTGTTTTGCTTGATGCCATGAAAGGTGTCGAAAGGATTTTACATGACTGCTCTACATCTGCCATAGTGTGAGTTTCCCTTGTACCCCTCGGAGTTGAGCTTTCTTCCAAAACCATTACTTCACTCACAATCATACTCTGACTTATGCTGCATTCATCTCTTGGGACTCTAGTCCCTATAACATATGTTACTGTTTCCCTGAGTTATAGCTGTAGATGATTAGACTGAAGTTGTACTATTGTAACCTTAGGGCTGGAATACACCCATTATCTTCTCTTCCATTATAGCCTATTTGTTGTTCATTTGGATGAGCAATAAAAATTTTTTCAGTGCTCTTAGGATTCACAGTGTTGGCTCTCTTGTTTTTCATCAAAAAAGCTCTCTCATTCACAACTGCCCCATTATAATTCTGATCTGGTGCAACGCTGTTCCCCGTGTTAGAATGTTGTATGCTATTGTTTGCATTTGGCTTGCCCTGTTGGCATGTAGAAATGGACGTAACTCTTCTATAATCTCCTTAAATCTGGTAAGCCCATGTCTCTAATTGATTTTTTGTTATTTTTCCTTTCCCTTTCGACTGGTCAGTATAAGCTTCTGTCCTGGTGCTTACCATTGTTTCTTTTGAATAGCTTTGTATTTTAGAGGATTTGTTTCTAACAATTTTCCATCTCAACTCCTTATGCATTCCAAATCAGAGGGGGTTTAGAGGCTGATGTCCATTGCTGCCTTATGCCTTGACTAGTAGTAGTAGTTTAATACTATTTTTGTTCTCCTGCTTGATTTCCATGCCATTTTTGATAGCTACTCTTCACATGACCTTGAATGTGGGAAAACTTACAGTATGCAGTATTGGATTCTACTAGAATGGCTTGCCAAAATCCTTTAGATTTGTTCGGACCTACTAAGATCCACACTCTCGATGGAATCGATTTTATGAGGTCAACTTCTATAAAGACTCTTGCGTGCATGGGATGTGGCCATTCTTTGTGCGATTGTTTGGGCAAAGGAAATCACCAACTAGGCTAACAATTTCCTTGAGAAAAACAGATGGAAAGATAGGTAAAGGAAGTTCAAAAAGTTTGATCCATATAGCAGGCCTTGTGGTTTCATGTTTCATAGCAAACCCATCTGTCCACCTAAACAGTCTGAACATGGCATTGTCTATGTGGTGGTGTTCATACGACCATGCTCTAATAAGATCTTCCTTATTAAACATTCTGATTAATGCATAATGGGGTTCCAATAATCCTATCACAGACATCTCCTCCAAGCCCCATTGCTGATGAATATGTGTGTGTATAGCATTGATTGGAGGTCTGGATTTTGAAAACTTTACGACCAAATAGAACTCAAATATTTGTTAAGATAATTGGGGACGTGTTTTAGAAAAAGCTACTGCTGGTAGCCCTTCGTGAATGGATGGGGGTTCTGGTGTGATTTTTAGTAAGGGGAAATCATGCTTGGCTTCTGTTTGGGAGGTGACGACTACATCAAAGTTGGGCTTAGGGGTCCTGATTTGCAACAATGCTGGTACCCCTTCGTTTGAGTCTTTCCTGGTACCACTGGTTGGGGTTAAGATGCGTTATCTGATAGGTTTTTCGATGCTATGTTTGGGGAGGATGGGAGGCTGACTGTTACAGTTTTAGTTTGAATATTTATGGCTAGGTTTGGGTGGGAGGTGTTGGTGCAAGTCTGTTAGGTTGTGGTGAAGAGAGAGAGAGAGGGAAGGCACCCTACTGTCTCCCCTATAGGGGAAACGTGCTAGCCAAGGATTCTACTAGTGTGGCTATGCTTCCATGGCTACCGCAGGGAGAGAGCGTAAGGTTGAAATTCTAGTCAGGATAAGATATAATTGAATTTTTTACTTAAAATTAGAGGCTTGACTCAAATCCATCTTTGGGGAAAAAGAAAAAAAAAATGTTATTTCTCATATACATTATGCATAAAATTTCTTTAAATTTCTATGCGAATATACAATTTTAAGTCAAATTATTGTTAACGATAATGCTAGCTTATTTATCTTCTTTAAAATAAAATGTATAATTCTATGCGATGCTTTGAACTAGTTATTGTTTCTATTTAATTCTTAAGAAATTTTGAAGTGTTAAAAGAGAGATTAAAATCCAAAACCTTTAGAGAGGGAGGGAGAGAGAGAGAGAGAGAGAGAGTATAAGTGTTAGATTGAAGGGCCTTCAAGATGAAATTTAGGACAAGATTTCAATCTATGTATTCAAAAGGAATCAATAAGAGAGTTGTCCCTATTGTAAAGGAAATAAACCAAAACAACTAAAAGAGATGGAAAAAATAAACATTAATTTTTATTGTTCACCCCATATGATATTGTGAACGCATTGTAGATAAGAGATGGTATTTTTGTGATTTTTAAGCTATTTTGGATATTTACAATCAGATTTTATATCATATTTTATTTTGATTTTTAAAAGTTGAAAATGAAATTTTTGGTCTCTTGGGCTGCTACACACTCAAGCATGCAACTTGCATTGGACTTGCAAAAGCCAGATGCGCAAGCCTTCCCCCTTCTTCTTCTTTTCTTTGGTTTTTTCCTTTCCTTTTTTCTACCAATTTATTATCATTATTATTATTATTGAATTGGATGTGAAAATTATGAAAAAAACAATCGTTTTTTTTTCACACAAGCTAACAATCATGAAATATATACGATATATTTTTAGATTAAAATGAATATATATATCGGATTATATTACTCTCATTATTTAAATTTGATATCTTCAATTTGTCGTTTCTTATAAAAATTATCATAAAATTAATTTTATAATTTTTTATTCTTCTTTTTTATGTAATTTTATTTGTTAATAAATATGATTTATTTTTTCTATGTATGGATTTTTGAATAATTTTTTTAGTTATTTTTATTTGCTTATTCTTTATATAATCAACTTTTAAAAATAGAATTCATGTGTTTTATTTACTTATTCTTTATATAATCAAATTTTATTGCAATTAATTTTGTAGATTTTTTTTTATTACACTCTATTAACTTCAATATATTTTTTACAACTTAATTTTTTTAAAAAAATATTTTTTGATTTATGCTATACACTTTGACCCGAGTGAATGTGGTCATGATGTATAAAAAAATACTAGAATCATTGATTTTATTATAACTTAATTATAAATTTATGCACATAACACCAAGCAATTTGCTCTTATTTTTTAATATTTCAAAATTAATTTTTTTAAATAAAATAATTGAAATAATGTTTTAGAAGAATCATCTAATAATGCAAATATAATTTTTTATACTAATATTATTCATTATTTTATAAATAATTAAATATAAATCAAATATACACATTTTAAGAAAAATATTCTTCTCATCAGTATTAAAGGAGAATAAAAAAAATTATTTGTTAATTTGTATACAAGTTTTTTTATTAATTGTTGCTTTATTTCTTCAATGCAATGTTATGAAAAAAATATAAAGACATTTTTTAAAATTTTATATTTAGATTATTATTATTTTTATTTAAGAATAAATGTATAAGAAAGAACAAATTATGTTTTTTAACTACAAAATTAAAAAATCGATACAAAATTTTGTAAAAAAATATAAAATTAGGTGAAATTTTATTTTTTATTTTTTAATTTAATATATTTAGTTAATCGATAATATAATACATGTTATTAAATTACAATAAATATATTTAGTTTGGCCCGCAGACATAGAGCGGGAAGCAAACTAGTAATTACCTAAATTAGAAGTTTGGTGACTAATATAAACAAAAATTCACCATAAACGGAACAACATCAAAGGGCACGTGAGGGTTGTGTGAATTTTGAAATGAGGCACTTTCGGTGGCATTGGAATCATCTTGGCCAGACAATTACAATGGTCCAGCACATGGCCATTGATGGTTAACCGATTGCTAGTGGAGGTGGTTGTTCTCATGGTGTTTTGTTTTTGTTTTTTGGTTGCTAGGGCTTTCTAGGTCTAGGTGTCAGTGTACGTCTGAGTGTAGGTAAGGTAAAATGCATATATAGGAAACCCTAGGTCGAATTAGCAACAATTATCTTATTCTGACTTTAAAAAGCAATTGGGCTGGATAGGTTAAAAAATAGCTAAACAACTCTGATTTATTTTTCATCGGAATTACAAGCAATGTCGAGTACAATCATCAATAAAGATAAAACGATACTTAAACTACTTAAAACTAGAATTTGACAAAATTAGAATGTCTAAACATCCAAATGAATCATAAACAAAGAAATCGAACTATGAGAACTAATATACTCAAAAGTTAGTCATCTTGATTTTTCCAATTGATATGAAGTACAAATTTTGATTACAAACTTGAATTTAGACAAAGACAATGAAAGTCATAAACAATTCATAACATGTTGATGAGGATCATGGTTTTAAAAAATGATCATTATGTAGCATAATGATCATTATATAACGATAACAGGGCACTCCATTACCCTTTTTATATTTAGGCTATATAACATAATATGGCAACAATAAATTGTATTTATATTAAACCAATAGCTATTATATATAATTACAAGAGTGCCTTAAGAGTAAATACAATTAAAAAAAAGTATATACAATTATATAACACTAATAATTTTTAGAAGAATCTACAATCCTATTTTATTGTGAGATAGTTATCGCCTCTTCAAGAATCAAATTCTAAAAAAATCTTTCACCTCTTCGGAAAAAAAATATTTATATTGATAAACAATTTGTTATTTTATATAAATCTCAAGGCGCCAAATTGCCTCTATGTAAGGAAAGAAGGTGCAAATAGGATGTGGAGGCTCACCCGTAATTTTGCAATCAAAATTAAATAGACAGCTACAAGATGTTTCATGGTAAATGATTCATCAGAATAAGGCAATTTTGATATTCATCAGTGCCCAACTCCATCATTGGTTTGAAGAGAAAGAGAGAGGAGTTCAAGAAAGAGAGGTTTTGTTTATTTATTTATTTATTTTTGGTTCTAGTAAGAGAGAGAGTGAGAAGTATAGAAACGAAGCAAAGTACTTGATTTGGGTTTCTTGGGGTTTTTGCACAAAGAATCTATAAGTTTTGGATCCAAGTTTTCCTCACGTGACTCTCATATGTGATTTCTTTTAATTTAGGATAAATTATAATTTGTAAGTTCTTATGGTTTATGTATTATCTTAATTTCATCCAAAAATATTTGTTTTGTTTCAAGTAATCTCTATAAGTTTTAAATTTGTTGCAACATTAATCTCTATTAGGTAGGTTAACATAAGCCTAATAAACATCACGAAAAAGGCACACATGCATTTGTTATAACAAATAGACCAAATTTTGGTTAGATAATATAATTGGGTATTACAAAATCGATCACATGATCACAAGGGATCAGATGAATACAAGAGATTACAAAAACACAAAACTAAACCACCCAGATCTCTGTTTTTTAAAAAAAAAATTAAAAAAAAAAGAAAAAAAGAAAACAACAGCAACAACAGAATTCAACAATAAAGAAGAGATAATATATGGAAACAAGAAATCTAGGGTTATTAACATCAGACCCTATCTTTATAACGACAAATTAGGATATTTAATCATCTATGTTTAAAAATTTTGATGAAAAACAAAGAATCTAAAATTAAGAGGAAAAAACTACACATATGCTATTATTATATAGGCTCAATTATAAAAAATTTATTATTTAACAAATATTTTCATTTTAAAAAAATACTACTATAAAACTAATAATGGATCAACCAATTAATATATAAAATTAAACAAAAAAAACTTCTCTAATCAACATATCTTATCCAATCTAAATTTAAATAACCTTTTACTCTAAAATTCAATTTCATATCGTCATCTTTCAAATAGCCACCATTCTTAATTTTTTTTTTCCTTTTCTTTTCTTTTCTTATGAGAATGGATCATTGCCTTCATAAATGAACATAGTGAAGTTTTCCTTTGTTTTAATTTTCAATCTTCTCTTTGCATCAGGTTATGTTTAAGTAATTTATTTACTTTTTAAAAATACATATTTTTATATAACAATCTTAAATATTTGATCGTCGTTACGTAATTTATTTGCTTTTTCTTTTTTTTGGAGTGGGGCCTATCTGATAATAAAAATGGATCGTTGTTTTTTATTTTTATTTTTTTCTTTTGATGTCTTTACAATAGACTTATATGACAATTTTAAATGTGCAGTTAACATACACGTCAATCTAGAGTTAACAAATCTATTTAAATAAAAAAATTTACAGGTTGGTACACTTTAAATAGTAAAAGATTAAAATTTACACACTCAAATAAATAAAAAATGACAAATTTGTAAGGAAAAAAAATAATAAAGAACTAACAGCAAGACCCTCATGTTGTTACCATGTGAGCAATTAACGACTACCTCCACATAAAGTTAACGAAAATTAACAAAAGCACTTAAAAAAAAAAAAAAACTTAATCTAGTTAAATAACAAAGATTAAATATCACATGCACAATTAGAAAGAACAAAAAAATTGACAAGTTGAGACACCAAAAATATAACCACCATAAATTAAAAGCAACTACATGGACGTACCTTTTACACGTGGTTTAACGGAAACTAACTTTGCAATAAATTTGAAATTTTTGGAAGGTTAATTAAAACTAAACAAAAGTTATTTTAGATGAAATTAAGACAGTACATAAACCTTGCAACAAATTGAAATTTACCCTTTCGAAAATTAGAAAACCACATACCAATATAATGAGTCATTACCATAAATATCTTTAATTCCTTTTTATTTGGAAATTTCATGGCCTATTATTTTCACATTTAAATCTAGTAGAGACAAAAAGATCCAAATTTAATGACCTGATCTGTATGATGTGCTGACTTAGGGTGGCATTGCTGGGAGTGAAAATTTGGCGACATGCACAAGTTTGAAGACTGAAAAGTAAAGCAATATCAAGAGACATTCAAAATCATATCCTGGCCCAACACAAGCACTGGTAAATATACCCAAAAAAACATGTACATAACTTTCAGTTTAATTAATCTAGCTTTCGAGTTCGTAACAGCAACCCCGACAAACCCAAGGTCATATGATCTTTTCTCAAACTATATTCACATATCATAAACAAAAATATTTTTATTGTCTCTTTATTATTTTCAGAACCAAATTGGTCAATCATAAGCCTCAGTCACATAAAATTAACTATAAAAAAATAAAAAATGTTATTGCAATAATAAACTCGAACCAACCTACCTGTTTTATTCCGAATGTGTACCCCTGGGTGGATAAAATTAACAGGGATTTTAATTTTCCATCCTTAACTCATGAATACTCTACTGTTTTGTATCTTCTCTGCCTCGACTACAGTCAAATGGATAATGCCGTTCTCCTTCATCCTTTTTCCTCCTCCTGACAAAGTATCTCGGAGCTGCTTCTCGCTCATCTTTAACAACTTCAAGCCATCACTTGTTTTAGGGAAGAAAGCTTCAGGCCTCAAGCACCAAGCCCGAAATACTCCAAACAAAATCTCCAAATCACAATTAAACCTTTCAACACCAGCATCATGAAACTTCACGTTGCTCATAAGAATGCCATTAAAAAGCAAGCGATCTACCCCCACTGCCAAACTTCTCCAGACACCAACAAAATCTATCTGGTTCATATTTTCTTCTACTACTGCCGTCTTTCCTTGCAAATAATCTAGAGCCCCGACTAAATTTTTGGAGATTGTCCAACTTTCTTCACACTTTTCTTGCCACTGCCTCCTGTTTTTCATATATTCTCGACACCTCGCATCAAATCCCCTCAAAACAACAACTGATATCTTTTCAACCCACTCTTTTCTGAAATCCTCCAACCTTTCTATCTCCTCATGAAAAACGCAACCAACAGGTCCATCAATTTGCCCCTCCAAACCACTATTATCACTAATCCCTATTCTCAGTTGATCACTGTGATCCAATCCCAATTCAAGAAAAAAGGTGTCCTCACACCATTCCCTCAAAACAGATTCAAAGTAGTGAGCAGCATTAACAGAGTTTGCAACCTTGATTAATGCATTGTCATCCGTTAATGCAGTCAGTCCTTCGGCTTCTTGGCACCTAAGTAGCAAACAATTCAAATATTGTTGTATAGTGGGTCCACCAGCCAATTTCAGAAACCTTGACCTCAAAAGGGTGTTAGGCAGTGATCGACATCGATCAACTACCAACAATAGATGCTTAAGGAAGACACTTGAAACTACAGGAGATTTGTAACTTTCAAAACCAGATAAAAGGGCTTCCCCTTCAATTTTTGTTGTCCAATTTCTCTCATCATCAACCTCGGGTTTTAGCTTCTCAAGTGTGTCATTAAGCTCAATTTCTGCCCATATGTCAAGCCAGTCAGGTCGATCACAGAAGACAGATAGAGAAGAAATCTTCTTCAGGTTGCTATCTTCCTGAAGGGAAAGCGAAATTCCAGAATGTGTCACCAGAGACTGAATTCGTAGATCAAAAGCAATCATAAGGTCAACAAGATGAAGCCATGAAATTCTAGCCTTTGATCGAGCACCATTAATGCTTTCTCCATCCAGTTCAGCAACATATGTAGGGAATATCTCTTTTGCCAAGTATGTTACTGAAGAGGCTACCATTGCTGAAATCCATTCTTCTCTGCAACTGTAACCCACTAACCTTGCTTCATCAACCAGTGGTTGCAATAATTCATCCATAGTGTCAACATAATCCCTGGTAATCTTGTAGACAAGAGCAAAAATAAATTCCGGCTTATCAATCCACTTCGAAAAATGTCGTTGGCATGCAATTGATATAGGATTCACAAGTTCTTCGATTGCCCAAAGTGGCTGCTGCAGGGCCAGTTTCCTGTTGTGACCATCAAGTTGCCTTGATTTTCTCCGACTCTGCAGCTCCTGCAAGTGACACAACGAGAGAAAGTTTTCACAGTACTGGTGTTTAAGAAGCCCTTTCATTGTGAAAAGAGGATTAGGGACTTCAGTTGATTTTCCAGCATCAAGGTTTGAGGACGTCAAAGTGGAAAGTGGCGGTGGCCATCCCAGGGATGCAAGAAGTGATCGATGATCTGCAATTGCCTGTGGTCTTAATGTGGCAAGAGCTCGATCTATTCTGTGATCAACTGCTGATACAAGACTCGCCCACTGAGGATGAGCCTTTCTAACTGAAATTAAAACATCTTCTGTATGTCCAAGTCTTTCAATAGCAAGAAGGCGGTTTTCCTGCAAACGTAAAATATAAAAAATTGAAGCAATAAAAAGATATTTGGAAGAGCATTTACATCATAATAAATTAAGGACTGCTCACTTCTACACTTTGTGTGGAGGAATGCTTCCTTAAGTTTTTGTTCATTGCAGAAGATACAGCATCCTCAATATCACCAACCAATGTATCAAGTTTCAATGCCGTCTCTGAAAGGTGCAAGAAAGTTGTTGAGAAAACTGACAGATTTTAACCACATGTTATTCTTTAATTTTCTTTTTTATTTTCGTAAATATTTTCGTAAATGTTAGAAGTCACTAATAAATTTAAACGATTTTCAAACATGTTAGTAGTCAAAGATAAATTTAAGCAAAAGAAGGCACTCTTATAACTAGTTCTACAAAAGATATAAGGAAATGGGGCCAAAAACACTTTGAAATTCATACTTCAGGGACGGTTCTTTATTTTTGCAGTTAAGAGACAACTGATTTCTTCATTTGCAAGCGTCCTTAACTCAGTGTGAATAGGAAGAGGTATATGAGATGGCATAACAATTATATTTGGCAATCTGAAACAGATTTGACTTTATATTTTAAATTTAGGAAAAGGTTCCCGTATATTATATGTGGGTAATTTCTGAAGGCATTACAATTATAGTGCCATCAAGTTACAGACCACCACGTAATTATGATGTTTACAATATATATTAAATGCTTTTATTTATTGTAAAGTAATAACTTATCTTATCAATCATTAACTTAACTGATTACCACGTAACTATGGCAGTGATTAATATTATAGCACAATTACAACTAAAAAATTGTATTGTTACATTTAAAAAGAAAATAAAGATTATTCATTTAGTTATAAGTGTGATGCAGACAACCAAAGACTAAGATTTATGTGTTTTATTTAAGTTTAAGAATTTAAGGGTATTTTAGTAATTTTTCACGTTTGCTGGAAATCTGGAAATTGTTTAGGTCTAGGCTTTATTTCTGTTTAGTATTTTATTTTTTAGTACTAAAGTTATTTTGTTTTCCTATTCTAAAATTGGAATAGTTATAGGTTTTTCCTATTTTAAATAGAATTAGTTCTTCTGAAGGTTTATTCTAAATAGAAATAGTTATGTTGAAGGTTTATGAATTCTTCTCCTAGTAGGATTTGGACTTCTACAACCCTATAAATACAGAGTGTAGTCTTTCAAAATTATGAATGATAGTTTATGAATAAAATTCCAGCAGCTTGCTTTGAATGGTGTGACTCTTAAGAACCCTATGTGTGTTTACTAGAAATCTACCCACTAGTAGAAATCTACCCACATATTTCCTCATATTCCACCAAAGTCCTACTTTAATATAATCCAGTACGATCCTAAACATCCTCCAAAAATCAAATCCAGAACAACCCTTCAGTTGTCCTGCATCAGTTGGTATCAGAGTAGGTCAGACACTTCCCTCTCTTCTTTTCTGAATTTCTTCTCAAACCATTTTATTCTCTGACAATGGCTAGCAATGCTGAACTTTCCTCAAAGTTGAGTCTTTTTCAAAGAATTTTGAGACGTTTCAGAAAGAATTCGAAGAATACAAACAGAAGGTTGCATCAATCAAATCCACATTGGATAAGGTTGAATCAATGGAATCGACCTAGGATGAAATAAAGAATGTACTAAAGAATTTAACAACTAGTGACAAGGGGAAAAATCTTGCTGAAACTGCACCAAGTCAAGCTGTTGATCATCTGAATCCATCCTCTACTTCAGCTACCATGCTGCCACAAGTTGCATCTACAAGTTCTTTAAATTTTTATTGAGCTACCCTCAACCAGCCAGTGCCTAACCAAATACAATCTATAGTAGGCTCATCAATGCAATCTTTAGCACAAAAGGTAGAAACTCATCCTTCTTTTCCTCCTCAAACTCGATATCAAGAAAATTTAACGATAAATGATATAAATAAAGATATTAAGCTTGATGTTAGTTATTTTCATGGAGAGAGTCATCTGGAGGTATTTCTTGATTGGTTACATGGTTTGGAAAGTCTCTTTAGGTGGTATCACTTGGATGATGAGCAAAAAAATTATTTTGTGGAAGCTAAGCTAAAAGGGACAGCTAGAGTTTGGAGAGAAAAATTTCAGCAAAGTCATTATGCTACCCTTAGAACTTGGGAAGATATGACGATTGCTATGACTGCTCATTTTGTAGCACCTAATTACAAGCAACGAGTTCACATGCAATTTATGCAATTGACACAAGGAAGTTTAAGCGTCGATGAGCACACTAACAAATTTTTCAGCTTAGCAACAAGGTCAGAATTTCCATGGAATGAAGATGTCATAATATCTATGTATCAGCAAGGGCTGAATTTACAAATTTCTTTTGATTTAGCTACTTGTAGGCTTTAAACAATGGCTCATGCAGTTCAAGTTGCTGCTCAAATTGAGGAAGAAGCTAAAAAGAAGACTTCTATGAGATTTACAACCACTTCCTATGGTAAGAATGAAAGGCCAGCTATTGAGTTGAGTAAAGAAGGAATGTCAGTCCATTCACAACCTTTCAAACATCCTGATGGTTCAAAACCACCTTCTTCTTATATAATCCCTACCAAAGGTAGAAATAATAAAGGACCTGTTTGTTTTAAATGTAGACAACATGGACACATGAGTTACCAATGTCCTAAGAAGAATATTTGCATGTTGGGATTGCACAAGGAAAGGAAGCTGCAGAACAAGAATCTGATTTGGACGGAAATTCTTTTGATTTTGGGCCTTATGAGGCGGATGACCTTGTCGATGATGAGGATGCAATCACATGATTTCAAAACTCGAGGTCGAGTTTTCTCCAAGCTGGAGAGGATGATGCGGATGAAAAAAGACTAAGATTTATGTGCTTTATTTAAATTTTAGAATGCAAGGGTATTTTAGTAATTTTTCAGGTTTGCTGGAAATCTGGAAAATGTCTAGGTCTAGGCTTTATTTCTTTTTAGTATTTTATTTTCTTAGTCCTGAAGTTATTAGGTTTTTCTATTCTAAACTAGGAATAGATATAGGTTTTTCCATTCTAAATAGGAATAGTTATGTTGGAGATTTAGCAATCCTTGTCCTAGTAGGATTTGGACTTCTACAACTTTATAAATACAGAGTGTAGTACTCTTTCAAAATTATGAATGACAGTTTATGAATAAAATTCCAACCATTTGCTTTTGATTGTGTGACTCAATCCCCCTCTTAAGTGTGACTCTTAAGAACTGTAGGTGTGACTACTAGAAATCTACCCACACATTTCCTCATATTCCAGCAGAAAACTACTTTAATACAACCTTATACGGTCCTAAACAGCCTCCAAAAATCAGATTCAAAACAGCCCCTAAGCTTTCCTACATCAAAAAGTAGATTCACTTACCGCAGCATAAAAATTGTCTTACGTTTTTGTAATTTAGCTAATCACTCCATAATTACAATAATTACAAAAAAATAAGTATAATTTCAATAAAAGAAAGTTCCTTGTTAACTTAAAGAAGAAAAGAAATATTATTTAATTCAAAAAATAAAAAACCATTTTTAAGTGATTACGATCTAATATGTAACTACACTTATTGTACAATTACAAATCAAAAGATACTTTGTTACCTGTAAAAGAAAAATAAATATTACTCACTTCATAACAAGCGATTACGAAATGTTCAATAGATTCACTCAAGGCATCGTAAAAAGTTATCTTTAAGTAATTTAGCTAATTGCCCTATAATGATGATAGCTATAAACAATTAAGTATGTTTCAAAAAAAAAAAAAAAAACTTGAAGACACTATAATTATAATGCCTTGGAATAACCACAGCAAGGCCTATCTATATCTTGTTAACTCGAAGCACAAGTACCATTTATGTTGTGCATTAGATACTACAATTGTTATGCTACTAAAGAAAGATTAAACAAAAAGGTTTTAGAATAAATATTAGTAATAGGGAAAAAGAATGTTGTTTCCCTTCTATGCAAATCCCTCACACTGCAGGAACTTTTTGCACATTTTCCAGGAAAAAAAGAAGAAAAACCATCAACAAATTAAGCAAATAAAGACTGAGGGGAGACAAGCAAATGGTAGAAAACACCATGCATGTAAAGGAAGATGGCACTGGTAAATTCATATGATTGGTAACTCCTGTAGTACTAAACTTCATTACATCCTACACTCAACACCCTACAGAACCTCCACCATGCCAAAAGTGTTAAAAGAAACAAAGAAACAAAAACAATGACAAGGAAAAAAAAGCTACTAACTGATTTTGACATGACCATCAACGTACACAAATGTGAAGAGGATTGGTCAGTTCAGGATAATAGAATCAATTAACCTTAAATTCCAACATAAAATGATGTAGAAAACTGTGAATATCCAATAAAGTCCATTCTCATGTTAGATAAATCAGAGATTTACCACAGAAAACAACCCATCCTCAAATTGTGCAACAAATACATACAAGCCTAGTTAGGGAACCATCAGGAAACAGCAGAACATAAACTCTCCAGTTGGAGAAACATGGCCAAAAAAGTAGTGGTAAAAAAGCCTTCTCTCTATAGGTTGTCAATCACAAGTGTAAATCAATCAAGCAACAAAATTTTGGAATACTTAACAGCAACATTTATTTATTTATTTATTTCAGTAGTAAAACACAAAACTGACCGGCATAGGCCCGAACCATTTCGACTCTAGCCACCTCCTTGGCCAGCGCGGGTAGGTCCTCGCCCAATATCTCCTCTTTCCTTCGTTGTCCATCTAAACATTTCACAATTTTCAACAAATAAAACCATACATTCAGTTCTCCATGATTTTTATAAAGACAAAAAAATAACAAAAGATTGAAACTGAAAGTTAACCTGATGGTGGTAGAGAAGAAGAAGAAGAAGACGGGGGCAAGTGAAGGAACATAGATCGGTCAACTTGGAAGAGGCATCATGGAAAAGGAGAAGAATTCCATCGGAGGAGGAAGCGTAAGAGAGAAAAGTGGAATGGAGTCTGGAATTGAGGTCGATTAGGGTTTGCTCCAATTCGAAACACTGAGACTGAAGCTCGTTGAAAAAGCTTCGTGCTTGGCTGAGATCTTGTTCACTGTTGAGAAATGAAAGAGCTGAGGAGGAGAGAGCCGATACTGGTGGCAGAGTTATTTGGATTGATGCGTCCATTGGATTGGATAGGGAAGAAGGAGTGAGTAAATTTAATGGTTGAGTGAGGGTAGTTTAGGTATATTTCTCCTCCACCGGTTAGTTATTTATTTTATTTTATGTGGAGAACCTTCTCCGGTTACGTTAGTTATGTTTGTTTTCCTTCTGTAACTCTATTTCATTCCATCTATTTACAGTCCGAAACAGAAAATTAGAGGGCAAACTATTATCTGGTCTTTTGTATTTTCGAGAAACTACTAGTTTGATTCCTCTAGTTTTCATAATAATGATTAATCTTTAGACAATATTAGGGAGGTAAAATATATAAAATTATTTTTAAAAATTTTATTTTATTTCGATATTCTCAATTATATTGTACGTTCATCAAAATATATTAAATCAAAATTGAATAAAAATTTATCCAATTCTATCATTTTTAATCAAAATTTTATATCTGATTAAATATTTTTTTATATTTTCATAAACTTTTTGTTAAAAAATATTATTTATTTACCTTTATCCATATTTTTAGATAAAACCTAATTTTATAAATTATTTTTTAAAAATATGTTTTTGTCTTAAAATTTTTAATTAAAAAATTAGAGGAAAAAAATAATGACCAAAGTGATCAAAATGAAACCAAAAAAATGAGATCAAAATTAAATAAAAAAATATTTACAAACTAAAAAATAATATTTAAAAAAAGATACCAAAGTATAATGTTACGAAAGCTTTCATAATAAATATTTAAAAAATATTTAAAATTTACAAATATATTATTGTACAGTGAAATGAAAAATATTTTTAAGTACGGATGAATAGTGCAAATGTATAGTGTTTCAAATATGGAGTAAATAGAAAACTATAGTTTTAGTTTAGTTTTTTTGTAATTTGATGGTGAAGTTAGAATATCATTTTGCAACAAATTGGCACCAGCTCAGCTTTTAAATGATGGAAAATAAACGGAGAGGTTAAATTATAAATGGATATGAAAATGTTGAAATTAATTAAAATTTTTAAGGAAAGGACTACATTATATGTTACTTAAGGATATAGGGACTAACGTATAATTTACTCAATCAATAGTAAGTCTATTTCCTGGTTGTTTATGCCCATATCTTGTGCTAGGGATGGGAATGATAACTGCATCCATTTATCTAAACAGAAACGGGCATGAGAGAAGTTTAATCTTCACGTAATTAGAAGTAGAAACAGGTAAAAATATTAGATTTATTCTGGACTTAATTATAATTTCTATTTTTATTTTTTGTATAAAGTTGTCAATTTTTTAAATTTGAGTCTTTTAACTTTAATTCTAATCTTCAGATAGGTAAAAGTAGAAAAAGGTAAAAATATTTGATTTATTTGAGAGTTAATTATATTTTTGGTGTATATTTTTTTCCCCTATTTAAGTGTTTTAACTTTAATTTTTGTTAGTTAAGTATATCAAATTGTAATTTTTTTTGTATTTTAGTGATTCTGCTAACTTTCATCAACTTTATATTTGTAACTATTAATTTCATATGTGGCACCAAATTGTGAGCTCTATTATCAAACACATGACAACTAGAAAAAAATTATTATGTATTTGGTGTATATATATATATCCTATGTTATTCCAATGTAAATGTTAAGTGTGAATCAATAGATCTTTCATGGTATTAGAACCTTGTTAACTTAATGATTAAGAGTTTGAATCCTACCGCTCATATTTTCTCTTCTAAGTAATTACGCATAAGATAGTGTGAGTCCGTGCATGTTTCAAATTCAAAAGGTTTTCACTTCGTGGGGTGTCTTATGCTACCGATCTATTGCTAAGGGCTAAGATGAATGGTTCTAAACGTATCCCTATGCCTACTTGTCCACACAGCAAGTTGAACAACAATGGAGGAATGGCTTTCACAAATCCTTTTCTCTATAGAAGTATTATAGGTTGGTTGCATTACCTTAGTGTTACTCGGCCGGACTTAGCCTACTCGTGAATAAGGTTGCCTAGTATATGTATGCCCCAATAGAGGACTATTGGGCAACTATCAAAAGGATCATCCAATATCTACAAGCTATAAAAGATCATGGCTTGTTTTTCTAGAAGTTTTATGCCTTTTCCATCAATGCCTATACAGATTTAGATTGGGGTGACGATGTAGATGATTACAAAAGCACATCAAGTGATGCCATCTATCTTGATAACAATCTAATTTCTTGGCGATCTAGGAGGCAACGCACAATTACTCAATCTTCTACCGAAATTGAATACCAAGTTTTAGACACCACCTGTGTCTGAAGTTGAATGGATAAAGTCTTTTATGCGAGAAATTGGTGTGCCATGTACCACACCTTTCAACATTTTATGTGATAATGTCTCGACCACATATCTTACTATCACCCTTATTTTTCATTCACGGTCCAAACATTTAGAAATTAATTTTCACTTTGCAAGGGATAAAGTCCGTAAGGGTTTGCTCCAAGCCCGTTAGTTATCCACTACTAAATAAATTGCGGACATTCGACAAAGTTGTTATCAAGAACACAATTTCAACAATCACACTCCAAGCCGCACATTCTACCAATTCTCGCATAACTTACCGAAAGGTGATAAGGATTGATGTCTAGTCCTATTTTCTTCTATAGTTTAGCTATACTTTAGTTATATCACTACAAAGAGTTAGCTAACTATAAAGACTTGTATATATATCCTATGTAATTCCAGTGTAAATTTTAAGTGTGAATCAATAAATCTTTCAAATATGTCCATTAACTATACATGTGACACCATCATGTAACCTCTATTGTCAAATATGTGACAAGTAGAAACTTCACATTACTAGATTCAAATTAAAAATTCAAAAAAATTATTTAACAAATGCTTGTATTAAAAAAATTACTATTACAAAAATAAATATATATAATTAAAAAATAAATATCTCTAATCAACTCATCTTACCCAATCTATATTCAAGCCCTACTTCACTTCAAATCAAAACCCAATTTCACATCATGATCTTCTAAACTACCACCATTCACTCCAAAACTAGGGGTTAATGTTCAAAATTTTACCTCCTCATCTCTCAAAGAGAACACCAAATCATCTTGCCGGATCTCACAATTTGCAAGTAAACCTAATAACCGTGCACCACCACCAACAATTATCACAAGTCACCCAATAGTAAACCATGCCCAACACTAGGAAAAAAAAAACCATTAATGCCATTAACTTCAAACCTCACTACCACATATTAGAATTGATAACTACTACCAAATTATTTAAAAAAAAAAGGAGAGAGAAATCAAGTCGAATGGATGAACTATAATTGTCGATGTTGGAGGATAACATAAAAGAAAAAGGAAGGGAAAAAGACATGATTGAGCTAGTAGTTTCCAATGAACCACTACTACTCTAGCCACTATCGACTTTCAACCATCACTATGAACAAGTTATATCTATCCTAGAGCTCCTCGTCAACCCATTTATTTGGAGACATAAATTGATAGAACTACATCTTATAAAATCCAATATTTAATTTGATGTTTGGATAATTTTTTAATATGTTAACTTTTTTTTGTGAGGTTTGGTGTTTAGAACTTAGTTTTTCTATTGAGAATGAGAATGGATCCAACCAAGATTTTTTTTTTTAATTCTTTCCTTCTATTTGGTTATTTTTATGTAATTTGTTTGCCTTTTAAAAAATATTTTTATGTAAATCCATGAATATCTAATTTTTGCTATATAATTTTTTTTTTATTGCTATCTAAGAATGAGAATGAATTATTATTTTTTTATTCTTTTTTCTAGTTGCCATATGTCCGACAATAGACCTACTTAATGATGCTACGTTTGTAGTTAATGAATACATAAGCCTAGAGTTAACGGAATGACTCAAACATTAATGATAAAAATTTAAACACTCAAATAGAAAAACTTGACAAGTTTATACATCAAATATGTAATAATTTTTTTCTTAATCGCCACATGTTTAAGAGTGGGGTCCAC
This sequence comes from Dovyalis caffra, assembly GCA_963924115.1. Classification (NCBI taxonomy): domain Eukaryota; kingdom Viridiplantae; phylum Streptophyta; class Magnoliopsida; order Malpighiales; family Salicaceae; genus Dovyalis; species Dovyalis caffra. The sequence continues at coordinate 1,008,745 of CAWUPB010000030.1, forward strand.
AATTTAGTGCCATGTGTGCAATTAAGAATCATATAAGCATAAATTTAAGGAAAAAATAACAGAATCACTCAAATAGAAAAAAATTAATAAAAAATACAATTAACCCATTTATTCGGATACGTAAGTTAGTAGGACATTCTCCGACACGATGGACCTCCATGCACGAATTTATAAATATAAATAATTTATTATACTTATAATTTTTCAATGTATATCTAAAATAACTTGTGTGATTTTTGTTTATTTTCTAAAATTATTTTGATTAACTTTGTTTGATACATGTGAAATATCTTATTTTTCAATGGCCTATATACTTTACTTAATCGAATTTTGTTATAAAAAAATAATAATTTAGTCTCTTCAAAAGTATTTTTCAATTTATTTATTAGATGCTCTCCATTTCCGATATAACAACTCTCGATTGGCTTGCTCAACCAATCAGTATAGTACACATAATAATAAAGATGCATTTTAGTTGAGTTATAATCCCTCACAAAACGTCTATAGTAGACTCATTGGTTTTTTTACCCGTGCTATGCTACGGGTTAGATAAAATATATAAAATTATTTCGGTTTAATAGTATTTGTTATGGCGTTAATCTATAAAAATATATGAAATCAAAGGTGAAAAAAATTATTTATAATTTTTTAATCAAAATTTTGTATTTAACTATTTCTTATTTATATTTTTCATAATTTTTCTTTAAGAAAAATGATTTATCCTTGTTAATCCATGGATTATTAACTAAAAAGAAAATTAAATAAAAATTTTTTAGAAAGCTTTAGTATTTCATAAGATTGTGTCAAAAAACTAAAATAACAATTAATAAAAACTTACATAGAATTGAACAAAAAAATGTTTTTAATTTTTATTTAATATTGATGAGAATATCGATTTTTGAAATATTGTGAATTTAATTTTTATATATGTATTCACAAAAGAATGAATAATATTAAAATGAAAAACTATATTAATTTGAATCATTGAGTGATTAAGCCAAAACATAATTTTAATTATTAAATTAAAATAAATTAATTTTAAAATATTAATAAATAAATAGTAAATGCTTAATGTAATAGTAGTTACACAGTTAATTTCTAAAAAAAATAAATGATTCAAAATATTTTTATACATTATAACTATACTACGTGTGTTCGAGTTTTTAGCATAAAATAAAAAACACCATAAAAAAAAAATTAACTTGCAATGAATATATTGAATAAATTTAAATTTAATAAAATAAAATAAAAATTATTACAAAATTGATTTCTATTAATTTTGATTATATAAAGAAGAAACAAATAAAATACGTGAATTTTTTTCTTCCTTTTTAAATAGTTTTTTATTTCTATGCTATGCATGGCTAGTCTTTGAATGCGAGCCTCATGCGCAGAGCAACAATATCCATTTTGTTTTTTAATTTGAATTTTAACTATTAATTAACTAATTTGAGTTTTTTCCTAAAAAAACAAGAAAAAATTATTTAAAATACATTTTTAATCTAAAAATGAATTTTAGACAAATTATATATATTAATCATGCCACTATAATTTAAAAATTATCTAAATCTATTTCTCAAAAGAAAAAATAATTATGTTCTAAAACTTTATTTCAAAATCCATACATATAGAAAAATAAATCAAAAATTTCAGTAAATATAATTTTAAATTAATTGGATGAGATTTTTTTAAATGAAAAATTAAAATAGTAAATTTTAAATAATAAAAGTAATTAACAAAAATACTGAAATAAAATAGTACCGAATTATAATACAATTAAAGTTTAAAATTAGAAAAAAAGTGCCTAGAAAAATTGAGGACCAAAGTGTTACAAAAATATCATAAATAGTAAAATGAATAGTGATTTGTGAGTATGTGAATAGTGATTTATGAGTATGTGAATAGTGTTATGAATAGTAAACACATATTTTGTTTTAGTGTTTTTTACAAGGACTAAAGTGAGGAAAATTGAGCAAATCAACAAAAAAATCACTTTTTCTGAAAAAATGACGTCGTTTCAACTACGGGCTAAAAAACGATGTTCTTTTTTTATTCACAAGCATATCGCTTTAGATTATTTACTAGCTCGGTCACCCGCACTACGCCGCGAGTTCGATAGAAAAAATATATTTTAAAATTTTATTATTTAATGAATTTTTTCTAATGTTTTTCATAAATTTTCTTCTTAAAAAAAATATAAATCATTCTTCTTTATGAATTGGTTTTAAAATAAAATATTATAATAATTTTAGCTCAAATATTAATGAAGAATTAAAAAAATTTTAAAAACATATTTTTTAAAATATTGTATTTCAAAAAATAAAGTTATAATTAATGGATAGATTTTTATAAAATTTAAAAAAATAAGAAAATTCTTATTTAATGTTAATGAGAAGATTGATTTTTGAAATTATCCGTAGAACACTACGAGCGAGATAGAACAAAATCATTTCAAAATTTTATAATTTTTATTTAATTATTGCTTCCTTTTTTTGTGTTGTTCATAAAATTTCTACTTAAAAAACATTATATATACTTCTTTATTCATGGATTCTCAAATAAAAACTTGTAATAATTTAAATCTAAAATATTAATTAAGAATTCAAAAATAAATACTTTTAAAATATTATTTTTTATAAGAATGTATCAAAAAAATAAGGTTACAATCAATGTATACACTTACATAAAAATTAACGAATGAAAAAAATAAAATTTTATTCTTATTTAATGTTGGTGATAAGATTTTTTTTTAAAAAGTATATGCATTTGATCTTTATATATTTATTTATAAAATAATAATCAATAAAATTAGCATAAAAACTGTATTTGAATAATTGGTTGGTTCCTTTAAAAAATTGTTTTAATTATTTTATTTCAAATAAATTGGTTATATAATGTTAAAAAAATATTCATAGTAAATAATTTGTATTATGTTGGAAGATGTATAGTTATTTTTTAATAAAAATGATGGTTCAATAGTTTTTTTTATATGTCTTAACTATACCTAGTGAATCAAGATAAATTATTTGAAATAATTAACATAGAGAAAAATAAATTATAGTTATCAATAAATAATGTTTTATATAAAAAATATTATTTAGATGAGAATTTTCATTAAAAAAAATGATAAATTCAAAGCATAAAATTTAATTAATAAGAGTAATAGAAGTTAAAGTATATGTTAATTTTAAAATATAATATATATAAGGTGTGTGAAAATGAAAGAAAAATGAAAGTCGATGATTGAACAAAAAAGTATTACAACATGAGGGATGAAAATAGGAAAAAGTGTTAAATTTGCATATTAATGCCCCAAAACATACCAAAAAAAAATCATAGAAAAAAATTACTTAAATTACTATCAAGTAAATAGTAATTTTATACATATGAAGAGCAAGAGAATAGGAATTTTAGGCATATGAGCGAGTTCGGATTCCGCGCTACGCTGCGGATCGAATTAAATATATTTATTTCAGTTTGATAACATATACTATATTATATACTATATTATAGATTAATTAAAATTTATTAAATTATATATAAATGATAAAATTTCATCTAATTTTATAATTGTTAATCAAAATTTTGTATCTCTATATATATTTTTTATGTTTTGAATAAATTTTGAAGTAAAAAAAATATGATTTGTTCTTTCTTATGCATTTATTCTTAAATAAAAACCCATAATAAAAAAATTAATTTAATTTTTTTAAAAAATTGTCTTAATGTTTTTTTTTTCACAATATTGCATTAAAGAAATAAAAACAACAATTAATATAAAAACTTGTAAGAAAATTAACAAATGAAGCTTTTTTATTGATAAGAAGATTATTTTTTTAAATATTTACATTTGATTTATATATATTTATTTACAAAATAATGAGTAATATTAGTATATAAAAGTGTATTTGAATTATTATGCCGTTATTCTAAAATATTATTTCAATTATTTTATTTGAAAAAACTAATTTTAAAATATTAAAAAATAATAGCAAATAGTTGACATTGTGTATAGATGCATAGTTGATTTCTAATAAAATGAATTACTCTAATATTATTATTTTTTATATATCATGACCATAGTCAATGTGTGAGAATGTATAGCATAAATTGAAAAATATTTAAAAGATTACATTATAAAATATCTATTAAAGTTTATAGAGTGCAATAAAAATATAAGATTGATTTTGACAAAATTTGATTATATAAAGAATAAGATAATAAAATACATATATTTTATTTTTAAAACTTGATTATATAAGAATTAAGTAAATAAAAACAGGTATAAAAAGAGCTTATTTGTATCCACATATAGAGAAAATAAGTCATATTTATTAATAAATAAAATTATATAAAAATAAGAATAAAAATTAACTTAATGTGAATTTTTATAATAAATTGAAAAGATTAATTTTAAAAAATAAAAGTACTATATATTTATTCCAAAATCAAAAAACATATCGTATATATTATATAATCGTTAGTTTATGTGAAAAAATAACGATTGATTTTTTAAAATTTTAACACGAAGTTAAATTAAAAAAAGAATATAAATTGATTGAAAAAATCAAAGGAAAAAAAAGCATATGTAGTATATCAGCTAGGAGGTTAAAAGTTTTATTTTAAAATTTTAAAGACCAAAATGAAACAATTTAAAAATTATATATATATATATATATATATATAAAGCTTAGCTATAGTGACTTATGAGGGGATGAACAATGAAAATCACTGTTCAATCACCTCATCTCTTTTAGTTATATAGTAATAATAATACTCTAAACTCAAATAAGTCCGACAAAAAAAAATTGTAGAACGATATTTAAAATACTACATATTTTAACATCCTTGTATTAATACTAGAAATCGAAGAACTGTGAATTGGTGAAGAAACGATCTTTCTAGGTACCCTTTTCTGCCAACAGATTAGACCATTCCATAGGAATTTAAATTACTACCTGATCGTCACCTTTAACCACTCTCCTCTTCAATACTGTAACTAGGGCCAATTTAACTATACCTTGATCATATATCAATGGCAAAATCAGTACTGGTGACAACAGAGTTGCCCACTCGTTTCTTGAGTAAAGAAACATGGAAAATTGGATGAACTTATGATCATCACAGTGAATGGACCAAAACACTTAGAACTGAGCTTGAGATTCTTCATTACTAAAATTTAAGATTGCTTGTAAGGTTTTAACTTCAAATAAACTTGATCATCAGCCTCGTTCTTTAATGCGTCTGCTATCAACTAATTGCTTCTACAAGTTTTAGATTTAACTAGTCGCTTGCCCACGCTATGTTACGAATCTAATAGAAAAAAATCATTTTAAAATTTTAAAATTTTTTATCATAATTTTTAATTTAATTTAATTTTTAATTTTTTTAAAATTTTCTGATTAAAAAAAACATAAATCATTCTTCTTTATGAATTGATTTTAAAATAAAAAATATAATAATTTTAATTAAAATATTAATCAAGAATTAAACAAACTTTAAAAATATAATTTTCATAATATTATATTCCATAAAATAAAGTTATAAAAAAATTAACAAATGAAAAAAAATTCTTATTTAATGCTAATGAGAAGATTAATTTTTGAAATTATCCGTGCAATGCTACGGATAGATAGAAAAAAATCATTTAAAATTTTTATAATTTTTTCATTATTTTTATTTAATTATTACAATTTTTTTTTTGTGTTTTTCATAAATTGTTTGCTTAAAAAATGATTTATTCTTCTTTATTTAATGATTTTTAAATAAAACTTGTAATAATTTAAACCTAAAATATTAATTAAGAATTCAAAAGCAAATACTTTAAAATTATGTGTTTTTTTTTATAAGAATGTATCCAAAAAATAAAGTCACAATTAATGTATAGACTTACATAAAAATTAACCAATGAAAAAAATAAAAATTTATTCTTATTCAATGTTGGTGAGAAGATTATTTTGTTAAAATATATACATTAGGTCTATATATAATTATTTACAAAATAATCAACAAAATTAGCATAAAAAACTATATTTGAATAATTGGTTGGTTCCTTTAAAAAATTATTTTAATTATTTTATTACAATTAAATTTGTTCTATAATGTTAAAAAAAATATTCATAAAAAATAATTTGTATCAAGTTGGAAAATGTATAGTTAATTTTTAATAAAATTAACGATTCAATAGTTTTTTCATATGTCTTGACCATACTTAGTGAACTGAGATAAATTATTTGAAATACACTTTTAACCTTTTAGAATAAAATAATTATACATTTATATATGCATAACTATCATTTAAAAATTCTAAGAATTCATGATAGATATTATACTAATTTATTTTTAAAAAAAGAAAAACATCATGTTTCAAAATTTATTCTAAAATTCAAATATAGAGAAAAATAAATTATATTTATCAGTAAATAAAATCTTATATAAAAAATATTGATTGGATGAGAATTTTCATAAAAAATGATAAATTCAAAAAATAAAATTGAAATAATAAGAGTAATATAAGATGACGTATATATTAATTTTAAAATATTAAAAGATAGTGTGTGTGTGTGTGTGTGTATATATATATATATGTTGCATGAAAATGAAAGAAAAATGAAAGCTAAGGATTGAAAAAAAATATTACAACATGAGGGATGAAAAATAGAAAAAAATTTTAAATTTGCATATTAGTGCCCAAAAACACAAAAAAAAAAAAAAAAAAAAAAAAAAAAAATGACATACAAAAATTACCTAAATTACGATATAGTGGATAGTAATTTTATGCATATGAACAGAGAGTAAATAGGAATTTTAGACATATGAATATTTTGGATTCTTGCGCTATGCTACGGACCAAACTAAATATATTTATTTCAATTTGATAACATATACTATGTTATCGGTTAATTAAAATATATTAAATTAAATATAAAAGATAAAATTTCATCTAATTTTATATTGAAGTATATATATATATATATATATATATATATATATATATATATATATATATGATTTGATCTTTTTTATGCATTTATTTTTAAACAAAACCCATAATAAACAAAGTTTAATATAAAATTCAAAAAATATATATATCTTAATATTTTTTTCATTACATTGCATCGAAGAAATAAAAAAACAATTAATATAAAAACTTATATGAAAATTAGCAAATGAAACTTTTTTACTAATGAAAAAATTATTTTTTAAAATATATACATTTGATTTATATATATTTATTTACAAAATAATGAATTATATTAGTACACAAAATTTCTAAAATATTATTTAAATTATTTTATTTGAAAAATTATTTTAAATATTAAAAAAATAATAGCAAATAGTTGGTATTTTGTGTGTAGATATATAGTTGATTTCAAATAAAATCAATGACTCTAATTTTTTTTTAATACATCATGACCGTACTGAAAATATATAAAATAAATTCAAAATATTTTAAAAAATTAAATTGTAAAATATTTATTGAAGTTAATAAAGTGTAATGAAAACTATAAAATTGATTTTCATAAAATTTGATTATGTAAAAACTAAGAAAATAAAATATGGATAGTATTGTCTATAATGATAGACAAATAAAACATTTTTGGGCTTAAGGAAATTTAGTTCATAATTTATTTAAAACTAACCCATTTTGCCTTTATTTTCTATCTATTGATTTCCTTTTGAGTTTTAACCTTATTACTCTTTTTGTCAAACCCTTGTTAATTTCTTACCTAACCTTTTATCTTTAATTCATTGGTTGTTAATCTAGGTAAATTAGTTAAAACTTAACTATATTATGCCTTTAATTAATTCATTCATTCCCATAATCCATTACTTTAATTTGATTATATTAATTAACAACCTCTAATATAACATTAAACTTGACATTGAAGTCATACATTCATTATTACAAAACAATATTTGCTTAACTAACTATCATACCAAAATTTGCTTAACTCACTATCATATACATTTAACCAAAATCAAGTTAAGCAAAAGTAGGGTTGTCATACTCTTTCACCCTAAGCACACAAAAGGGAAGTCCTTTGCACATCTTAGTGGTGACTCCTCATTCATCTTTCTTCTCTCTTACACCATAAGAAACAAAGGCGAGCAATGCAATGCTTAATAAGTATAATCCATGCAATGTATGTGATGACATGATACAACTTTTATATAAAAAAACATTTTCATGCCTTTAGAAATTTATTTTCCTCTTCGAGCCCACCTTGTCGATTGTGTATATAATCCATCCTCTCGTAAACCATGTAATGTGAAAACATCACAAAGCACTAAGTATCTTCTCATAACCTTAACACGTAAAACATGCCTATTTTCCTCAAGAGAGGGTGATCATTTTTCTCCCATAAAACTCAAGAAAGTGCTAAGCCATTTCCTTTGAAAACCTTTCATTTTTCCTTTTCCTTTCTTCAAAATCATGAATATAAAACCTATTTCATGATTATGATATGCATATGTATTTAAATAAATACAATGCATTAATGTAAATCTTAACATACACACTTTTAAATCCTCAAGAACATGTCACATACATAATAAATCAAATATATGTTCCATATCAATCAAGTATTCATGTAAAACTTAAATGCACCATGAACAAATTATGAACATGGATAACGTTTTTCAACACAGACATGGTTGAATGTGTCCAGCAACATAAATAATCATTTTTCACATAAATGTAATCATTTTCATAACATTTATACCACCAAACCTCAAAATGGATATTTTTCTCACATTAACCTCCTTTTCTTTTGTTTTCCATACTTGGTCGAAATTAGACCAATGGAAGGGCAACTTTCATTTTATTCATTTAGCTCAAATTTTCACCTTTAATCTTTTAGTCTAACATATTCCTCATCATTTAAGCAACAAGTCGGTTCACTCTACTAATTAATCAAAATTTGTTACTTAGATGAAATTAATCACAAAGTGACCAAGTTTTAATTCATTCAATTTAACTTGTTAAACATCTCTAAGACATTCCATCAAACATTATGTAGGCATTAAGCAATACAACCACCAATTTATAAATGCTTAAAGTCATCCATCCACCTTGTTCTTAGAACAAGGACAACTTGAAAACCCAATGAATTTATTCAATCTAATTATTCAAACATCACAATTTTGACATCATTAGTACACATGCATCATCAAATCATTTTAATTCAATCATCACAAGACAATCCTAAAAAATATATTCATTAAAAATCAATCAAATAAATCTTAAATTAACACCAATCATATGATAAAATTATTAATTTCTTATGGTGTAGTGAAGAATTACCCTTAACTCACTTGGAGTTTGGCCATACTTCATCTTTTTTTCCTTAGTTCCTTTCTCCTCCTTTCCTTTAAGAATTTTAGCCAAGATGAAGAATCTTTTCGTATCCTTTCTTGATCTTCTAAGATATTTTAAAGGTTATTTTAGAGTTTTTCTAGACTAAGTAAGATGGTTGGGGTTAGTGGTTAGGTGGTTTCTCCTTACTTAATGTTCCTTTTCTTTTAGGGCTACTTAGATCTTTAGGTTTATAACCCTTCCTTCTTCTTCTTCTTCCATATTTATAGCTAGGTTTCTTCCTTAGGATTAAGCCAAGTGTGTCACACTTGGATTAATCTCAAGTTTAGTCATTAATTGTTCTTTGATATTTTTTTCTTCTTCATCTTCATCTTTTCTTCCTCCTTTTACCCTAGATACTTTTCTCTTATTTCTTCCTCCTTAACCAACTTTCTTGTACTCTTCTTCTTTAAAATTTCCAAAATTCTCTACCTAACAATTGTTCCTTAATTTAATTAATAGGTCCTTCATAAAATTAGCACTTTACATTTTAGTTCCTAAACTTCTAATCCTTGTAATATAGTCCAATAATTTCAATCTGTAACTTTAAAATTTCCATCAATTTGGCCCTCATCCTAGGCTTATCCCAAAGATAATTCTAATCCCTAAAGTTTCTTAATCATTTCAATCAAAGACCTAAACTTTTAATCTTTACAATTATGCCCTTAGGTCTTGCGATTGTGCCCCTATGGCAAAGCATAACCATAACAATTTATGATACCAATCTCTAATTTAATCTTTCCTCATTCCATTGGTATTTTCTTTCAATCATAATTTTCTTTACTTTATTCTTAATTAAGGTTTAAACCTTATTTCACACTTTTAACAAATATACGTTTATTAATTAAATAAAATATCTATACAATACATTACATTGTAGGAGAGTTTTAATCGCGGATATTACATAACTATTATAGTTTTATCCAAAATTAAAGGAGTATGATAATTTTTGAAAGTTATCCAAAATAATTATTGAAAGGTACTAAGTTTGTCTAAAATCGTAATTGGGATTAGTTTCACTTTCTTCAACCTTGATGAAAATTGATATTCAATTAGCCAAAGAGGAAGAAAATTTGCTCATTAAAATATTATAAAATAACTAAAATGTCCTTTTTTTGTGAAATAACCAAGATACCTCTAGAGATAAATCGGAAGAATAAGTGTTGGCGTATTCGGGACACGTGTTTGGAAAATTATAAGACTGCCCCTAAAACCCCAACCACTATTACCAATAGCTATAGTCACCGTCCAATCTCCTTTAGGTTCATCACTAGTTGGGGAAATAGTACTCGGTCCTCTTCTTTCATTTGGTGTGGGTGGTATCTTTCACGATGGCCGGAGGAGAGAAATTAGCAATTTGCTAATGACTACCACTTTCTTCTTTTACAAATGCAATTCCAACATGAATAAGGGATAAGGAGGACACTAATTGACTTAAAAGATCATAGGGAGTGTTTCCCTAGTGGTTTGTGTTCTAGTTTAGCCTTGATTGGTTGATTGGAATGAATCTTATAAACGGGGTCTTGATTTGAGTTTTACTTTGATTTAGTCGATTTTAGTGAAGTTTTGCCTCGATTTCGGGGGAGAATAAGCTTATAAGAGGGTTATGGATGTTTCTTTGGTGGTGGTAGCGAGTTGGTTTGATCGAGTTTTGAAACAAGTTGGGTTATCGACCTTCTCTCTTATTTTTCGACCTCTTCTCACGTTTTTCTCTTCTCCGACTAATTTTAAATGATTGATTTGAGGTTGGGCTACCGATTGGTGATGATTGTCGGAGGTGATATTGGTCGGAGGATGGTGATTTTAAGAAGAAAAATCAACTTTAGTCTTTGATTCTTTTTTCTTTTATAATTTTAGTGTAAATCTTTTTGGGTTTCTTTCAATTATCTCCTTAATTGAGATTATTTAGCCATTTTTTTAAATTTCTTCTAATTACACCATTTCTTATCTTTAATTAAGGTCGTTAAGTTTTAAACCCTTTCAATTATACCTCCCAATCACATTTATTTTGGTCCTAATTTCTTAAATCTTTTTAATTAGACCCCTAAATTATTTTTATTCATTTATTTTTTCAATTCTCTCTCTCTCTCTCTCTCTCTCGTATTTCTCACAAAATTAAGAAATTAGGCGGGGTAAAAACTAGGTGTTAACAATTGTTCCTTCTTTACAATGCTTTCATCATAAAGTCACCGAAAAGTTTTTTTCTTTGGCTTTGTATATAAAGTTTTGTCAACAAAGTCAAAAAGAAAATGAAACACATAAATCACAAACAATAATCAATCAAAAGAGACAATCATCAAATTCAAATGACAACTAATCATTCAATCAAAGAAGTTGAAATAAAAACATATGACTTGAAAAGAAGATAGCTAATGATATGGCTTAAAGGAGATACATGATTGTAGAACTTAAACAAATGCTTGTCAACATGGCTAAAAAGAGATGTATGATTATACAACTTAAAGATATGCATGGCAATATGTTTTTAATTTTTTTAATCTTGATTAATATTTCATTTAAAATTATTACAATTTTTTATTTTAAAATCAATCCATAAAAAAATAAATTAATTTTTTTTTAACTAGAAAATTTATGAGAAAATTTAGAAAAAATTAATTAAATAAAAATTTTAATTATAAAATATTAAAATGATTTTGTTCTATTGAATTCACACGTAGCACAAGCAACCCGCTAGTAAGGAAGTAAACGGATCGTAAAACACAAACAAGTGGTGCTTGATGGCAATGTACCACAAGATAAACTAGTGTCTATGTATCATATTTCATTGAGTTGGAAAAAAAAAATAGAAAGCAGTAAAAAAGCTCTTTGTTATGTATCATATTTTCTTTATATAACTTATTTGACATATTAGATAAAATATTTTTTTTCACAATATTATGCCTCTTTTACTTTTTAACTCATTTTTGTTTAGTAATATTTTCTCTTTTCATAATATGAAAAAAACAAATTATTAATTATTAAAAAATTTTCTTTTAATTTTTATGCAAATTAAAAAAGTATAAAATAATAATTAATTTCTTTGCTTAATTATTTTATATAATTTGATTTGATGGAATAACAAAGAAAAATATGTAATAAAATATCACATATAAAAATATTTTACAAAAAAACTTAGAAATATTATAAATACAAATAAATATTTTACAAACAAAAAACAAAAAGCATGCGAACTTTTGGAACCAAACACAATCGTGTCTAGACTTGTAAGCAAGCCCAAGCAATTCTAGGCTAGGTTGTAACCCAATAAGCATAGGATGGATGACCCGCATCCTTAACCGTGTTCTTCGGTAAGCTCGAAGGTTCTTTATCCACATGTATCCGAATTTTGATAAAAATTATTTTTTTAAAAAAAGAAAATTACTTAAAAACACTCCTCTCAACATCTTAAACAAAAATATACAACCGCATTTTTTAAACAAGAAAGCAACACAAAAATTCAATTTTAAGGTTCTTAGATCTAAAACTTCAATTTCACATATTTTTTAAACCCCGTTGATGAAATAGTATAGACCCATCGGTGTTTAACTTGCTTCTTTCATTTGATAGCATTTGGCCAAAATTTATCTCTCTACTCTCCATTCTCTTCCTATCTCTTTTTAATATTTTTCTTATTTTTATGAACATTTCTTTTATATTTTTTGAGATTCCAAATCCAATAATGAAAATTAATTTATACAAAATTAATGGTTCAAATCTAAAGATAGGGAGTATATATGGAAACTATTAAAATGTTTAAAAGATAATATTGAAAAAAAATTCATTAAAATGCACCTAGGACATGTCCCGTCCCCTTTTCTAGATAGATAGACATTTTATCCTTTTTTTTTTTACTTTCTCAAAATCGAGATCAAAAATTGTTTTTTTCCTAACACAAAACAAATGCAACTTTGAGTTCATCAACCATTCATCTAAAATATCCATTGCTTAAAAAAGAAATGAAATTCTAAAAGCTAAGGGATTGTTTGATATTATTTTGGATTTCAGCTTTTATTTTTAAAAAACTAAATATAAGATATTAAAACTTTTGAAAACTTGATTTTTACACTATCAACCTATCACTTAGAAATCAAGTTGCATTTGAGTTTGAAAAATGGGCGTGGATCATGCCTCAACCAAACTCATGGTGTACGGATCGAAGTGACCTCTATCAGGATAAGGATGGGGTCAAATTCGTGGCACTTAGAGTGTGAGATGCTTCAAGATCTAACCGTAACCGGATATACGAAGGCCGAGGATTGAGCTAAGATTTGATCCCAAACCCTTAGGGTTTTCTTAAGGGATCGTGTTATGGGTGTTAGGGGATTGAGTTGGGATCAATTTCCAAAGATGCATAAGGGTTGTTTCTAGACTAGTCCGGGATGTCTAGGAGTCAAGCTAAGACATGGTCGAGCTTGCCCAAAGGTCTAGCCTAGACCAAGTCTTAGGCCCGTGCTTGAAAGTTCCATTGGGACCGGTTTAGAGTGGTCAAGGATTAGGCTGGAATTAAGTCTTTCAAGGACCAAGTCGAGATCGAGTGGAGGTACTCGTTAGGAATTTGTTAAAAGCTTCACTGGAAGGCTTAAGAAACAAAAGCTTTAATAATGGAAATATAATGATGTGGCATTTATTAACTTATTAGCCGAGGTGGCATCGGTTATAACCACTTGTGCTGAATTCGTAATTAGTTATGTTGGCTAGCAATTAGTTACGAATATAAGGCTTGTAACGGTTAGTGTTTGGGTATTCAATAAACATAATAGTAGGAATTTTTCCTAAGATTTTCTCTCTCTCTCTCTCGTCTTTCTTCTCTTCTCCTTCTCCTAAATCTTCTTCTTTCAATTCATCTTTGTTACGCAAAGTGCTTAATAATTTGGTATCGAGCAACTTTCCGGGAACCATTATGGTGGAAAATAACGGACTCATAGCTTTAGAGGAACTTAATCGAAGGTAAAAAGAGCGAGATGCAAACTATGCATCACCAATTTCAAAAAGGCGTAGAAGAAATTAAAAAGCAAATGAAGGTATGGAAGAAATTAAAAAGCGAGATGCGAGGAACAAAATCAGCGAACTCGCTTCAATTAAAAGCTATTATGAAGACAATCCGGACTCTAATGGAAGAGAAGGAGTTTGAAAAAGAACACCCATCTTCTTCTAGTTTCTCACATGAGGGAAACGTAGTTATGAGGCCCACTCAACCCGGCAACCATGGTGAGTCTTTGTTAACCCCCGAGTTTATGAAAATTGGTTATTGTTCAATACCTAAGGTAGAGTATTAATGGTTTTAGGGGTGAAAATCCTAGGGGTTAGGTTCGTTAATGCAAGAAGTACTTCAAATTGAATTTCATTCCAGTTCAACAAGTGGATAGAAGTTGATTCTATGTACTTAGAAAGGAGGGTTGGAATTTGGTTTGAAGGATTTGTGGTTATGAATGACTTGTGTAATTGGAAAGAGTTTGTAGGGGAAATTTGTAAGCAACTTAGTAGTAAAGAAGATGTGGTAGAAGAGTTTAACAAGCTCTATTAAGAAAAATATGTTGAGAGATATGTAAAGAAGTTTGAAGAACTCAAATCCTTGATGTGTGCAAATAATCCCCATCTCCCCGAATCTCACTCGTGTCTAGTTTCATTAGTGGACTCAAAGAGGATATCAAACCTATGTTAAAAATTCTACAACTTACTACTTTAATATAAGCCTTTGACCAAGCTAGATGGCAAGAAGAATCCGTGAATGCTATGACCTTAAAATCTAAAATTCCCTAAATAACCTTTCCCTCATATAGCAATGCTCGAACACATATATACTCGGCCTATAACACCGAAACCAAACACTAACCAATTCCACAAACCTATCATTACCTTAACTAAATAAGAACACATAAATCACCACAAGCCTATAAATCCTATTCCTTAGAAGTATCAACCGAAACTTTGCATGATTAGAGGAGGAGAATGGGAATCTATTTCGAGTGTGGGGAAAAATATGCTCTAGGTCATCGGTGTGCTAGAAAGGCTTTGAATGTGATGGAGGGATTAGAGAGAGATAATAAGGAATTTGTAGATGAAGAGGAAGGAATTAGAGAGGATGAGGTAATGGTTGAAGAACGAGCATGAAGAGACTGGATTGTCTCTACATGCCTTAGCTGGGAGGTATGCAAATACTAATATAAAGATTAGGGGATGTTATAAGCAAAGGAAAATTATTATCTTAGTGGACGGTGGGAGCACCTATAGTTTTATCAATGTGAAAGTGATGCGAGTAAATGAAGATTGTGATTGAAGAAACAACTACTTTGTCCGTGATAGTAGTTAATGGATGCATAAGTCCAAGCTTCATTAGGTTTATCGGAGACATGAGTTCAGGGCTAACTTGAGGGTACTTGAGTTAGGGAGATGTGACATGGTATTGGGAGTAGATTGGGTACGAATATACTCTCTAATGTTATTTGACTTCATTAATTTGAAGTTGTCATTTAGGAAAGGAGGCATAATGATTGAACCGAAAAGGGTAACGTAAGTGGCTAAATTATAAATGATCATAGTGGGTAAGGTGTATAAGCCTCTAAAGATTGTAGTGTGTGGAGTAGTTGAGCAATTCTTCTCTACCACAGCTTAGGATGAATCTGAAAGAGTGAAAAATAGAGAAATAAGGGCATTATTGATTAAAAATGAGGTTGTATTTGTTGAACCTAAGTCCTTTCTACTAGTAAGAAGATTTGACCACACGATCCCCTTTATTCCAAGAGCTAAACCAGTAAACATTAGGCCATACAAGAGCTCTTATGTGTATAAGGAGGAGATTGAAAGGCTAGTAAAAGAGTTATTGTATAATAGGGTGATCCAGACTTACCTGCAACCCTTTTGCTTCTCAAGTTTTACTAGTTAAGAATAAGGATGAAAGTTCGGAGGTTTTATGTGGATTATCACTAGCTAGAAAACATTATAATAAAAAATAAATTTTCCATACCTTTGATTGATGATTTTTTGGATGAGCTATAAGGTTCTCATTTCTTTTCTAAGATTGACTTACGTTTGAGGTACCACCAAGTTAGAATTAGCGAGACGGACATGTAGAAGACTGCTTTTAGGACTTATTAACGGCATTACGAATTCAAGATAATGCCTTTTGGATTGACTAATGCTCCAACAATATTTCGAGCAAAGATGAATTCAGATCTGGAACCTTACCTAAGGAAATTTATGTTGGTGTTGTTTGATGACATCTTAATATAGAGCCCTACATTAGAGTCTCATGTTCAGCATTTAGCTAGGGTATTAGAGGTTTTGCTAAGAAATTAGCTAGTTGCAAGGAGGTCCAAAATGCATATTCTGTCAAAGTTAAATAAAGTACTTGAGCCATATTATTTCAAGAGTCGGGGTTACAATTGACCCAAAAAAGATCGAGGCTATTAGTAAATGGCCAAATCCAAAGTCATTTAAGGAGTTGAGAGGTTTTTGGGGTTAACCGGCTATTATAAATAATTCATCCGTAATTATGGTTTATTTAGTAAGTCATTAACTAATTTGTTAAGGAAGAACAACTTTCATTGAAACGAATAGGCTCAAAGAGCCTTTGAGGAGTCGAAGACAAGGTTGTGTAATACACACCGGTGTTGGCATTACCAAATTTTCACAAGCCCTTTGTCTTAGAAACCGATGCTTGTGGCAATGGACCGAGAATAGTGCTATCTCAATAGGGTAGACCACTAGCATTCTTTAGCAAGGCCTTGTGCCCTAAACATCAACGAATGTCAATTTATGAGCAAGAGTACTTGGCCATTCTTATGGCAATAGACAAGTGGAGACACTATTTAAAGGAAAACAAGTTCATCATCAAGATTGACCATGAAAAGTCTCAAATACCTCCCGGAACAACAGATTCACACTCTCATTCAAAGGAAAGTGGCTAACCAAATTATTAAGATTGAGGTTTAAGATCCAAGATACTGAAGAGGAAGGAAAACACAATAGCCGATGCTCGTCCCGAAGGGTTCATGACATTGGACTTAAGAGGAGTTTTCAAGGAGAACACCTTTTTTCCATCACCACTTTAGTTCTTACATGGCTTCGGGATATCATAGGGTCATATGCACAAGATGCTAAGGCATAGGAGGTCATCACGGTTAAAGTGGCTTTAAGCTAGTGCTTTTTCTTAATTCTCTTATAATGAGGGCATACTAAGGTACAAGCATAGTGGTCTACATTAGGGCTGAACAAGAGTTGAGGGGACAGTTGGTCCAAACCGCTCATCATTCTCGTCGTTGGAGGACATGTAGGGGTTCAAAATACATATAAGAGACTCAAGCATGTATTCTATTGGCATGCTATGAAAATGATGGTTAAGGAGAGAGTGGTCGAGTGTGGTACTTATATGAGGTCTAAGTCGAAAGAATAGCTGACCTTGGGTCGGTGTAACCATTGCTGGTTCCAAGTAGAAGTATGGAAGGATATCTTTATGGATTTCATAGAGGGTCGCCCAAATCGAAGGTAAAGATATTATTTTAGTTTTATGGACAGATTTACAAATTATAGACATTTCTTTACACATTCTCATCCTTTCATAGCCAAGAATGTAGTTAAGACATTCTTGGAGTAGATTTATAATTACATGGACTACCGACCTCTATTGTTACGGATAGGGATAGGGTTTTCACTAGTGTGTTTTGGAGGGAATTGTTCAAGTCCTTAGTGGTCTAGCTTCGTATGAGCTCAGCTTACCACCCT
Organism: Dovyalis caffra; assembly: GCA_963924115.1. Taxonomy (NCBI): domain Eukaryota; kingdom Viridiplantae; phylum Streptophyta; class Magnoliopsida; order Malpighiales; family Salicaceae; genus Dovyalis; species Dovyalis caffra. The sequence continues at coordinate 1,026,824 of CAWUPB010000030.1, forward strand.
CGGACTAATGGCTAAACTGAAAGGCTAAATTAATGCTTGGAAACTTATTTACGATGAATGTGTATGGATTACCCATGCAGGTGATACAAGTGCTTGCACTTGGCATAATAGTGGTATAATTCTAGCTATCATTTAGCTATTCGAATGTCTCCATTACGAGCTTTGAATGGTTATCCCCTCCCTATATGGAAATCAACTTACATAGAACTTATATCGCGATAGTCGTTAAGGATGTAATATGAAAAATGAGAGCTATGGATCTGTTTTTAAGGACACAATTGGGGAAAGCATAGCATCGGATGAAACAAATAGTCGACATGAGGAGGACTCGAAAGGGTTTTTGAAGTTGGTGATAAAGTCTATCTCAAGCTTTAACCTTATAGACAAGTCGGTGTAGCATTAAGGACAAATTTCAAACTTAATCCTAGCTATTTCGACCATTACTCCATTTTGCAAAAGGTTAGACGAGTTGCTTACAAGCTCGGAATTACCGATCAATGCTCTTGTTCATCCGAGTTTTCCATATCTCATTGTTAAAGAAGAAGGTTGGCAATAATGCTATGGTTCTACGGATCTACCACCTATGGATGGTGAGGGGCGAGTTTCACTTTACTCTCTTGTTATTTTGGATCGAAAGATCATGAAGAGGAATAGCCAAGCCATGGTTATGGGGCTAATCCAGAGTGGTCGGGCATGACAGAGGATGATGCAACTTGGGAGGTGTTAGAGGACTTAGAGCATTAGTTTCTAGACTTTTGTTTTGATCTTCGAGGATAAGGATCTGGTTGAATGGGAGGCATTGTTAGGAATTTGTTAAAAGCTTCACTGGAAGGCTTAAGAAACAATAGCTTTAATAATGGAAATATAATGACATCGCATTTGTTAATTGATTAGCTGAGATGGCAACGGTTATAACCACTTGTGCTGACCTGGCAGTTAGTTATCTTGGTTAGCAATTAGTTATGAATATAAGGCTTGTAACGGCTAGTTTTTGGGCATTCAATAAACATAACAGAACAAATTTTTCCTAAGATTCTCTCTCTCTCTCTCTCTCGCGCTTTCTTCTCTTTTTCCTTCTCCCAAACCTTCTTCTTCTTTCGGTTCATCTTTGTTAAGCAAAGTGCTTAACAGGTACTGAGAGATCAAAACCAAAAACAAGTTTTCAATTTTTAAATCTAAAAATGAGGAAAAAAGAAAAGAAAATTATACCTATCCACTGCTAAACCACAAATCAAGTGACTATCGAATCAATGTATCGAATCCAACCTTCTAAAAGTAAAAAATAGATTGAATCCAAATACGGGAATTTTATAACATGATAAATGATAGTCCCATGGTCTCAACAACAGCAGAGGATGCAAATTCTTAATTACGAGAGAATGGCAGGGAGGAACAAAGAGAAGGGAAAGACAGCAAGTCAACTGTAATAAATCATTAACACCAGCAACCATAAAGTCCTTTTTGGCATTTTGTCCTCTTCATGTTCACTAAACTCCATCCCCACCATGCACATAAGCCAAGTAACCGATGTCATGACTCAAGTACCCATGATGACGTTTCAGAACAGTGAATAACACAACAAAACCCATGATGACGTTTCAGAACAGTGAATAACACAACAAAACTACTTTGTACTTCGGATTTCTTTTTCTTTTTTGGTTTTTTGACCGCGTTAGTTTTGTATTAAAGTCAACGCGAAGGTTTCAAATCTATAACTCTTGTCCTCTGCTTTTGACCAAATGTAGCGTTCGACTCATTCACACGTCAATTCTTTCGTTACTTCAAACTTCAACTCTTCAGTTCTAGATTCCCTATCTTCCAGAATCTTATATCCCTTGGATCATGTTATAATCTATGTATTTGTTAATGCTATGCACATGATACTGTAGAAGTGCTTTTTAATTGAAAAAAACATCAGATTAATGTTTTTTTGAGAATTAGAATGCCTTTTAATGGTATTGACATCTTCATATTTCTAACAATCATTCGGGAAAAAAAAAAAAAACATCAGATTCGTATCATAATCATCCAATTTAATACTTTGAAAAACGCTTTTAAACACGATGCAACCATACTATCAAATCAAATATCAACAAGAAATGTAACAATATGATGATGTAAACTATTGTTCCCATCAAATCCTCAGCTATCACTTCTTACTGCAATCCGTTAAAACAACTTGAATTTCTGTTATCTGATCAGTTGACATTTCTCTAGCGTAGCAACTCGATGAACTATTAAAAGGAAGCAGAGATTTTACCTAATCAGTAGGAGTATTCGGTAATCAATACCTTGATAAATGCTTCGCCTGCAAAATAATCAAGGGAAATTATGGAGCTTAAATCAGGTAGTAGTTTCTTCTCCATTTTTCTTATGTTTATCTTCTAATGAACTTCAAAACCTCTTTAGAGAGGAGGGACACTGGTATGAGTTGCAAACATGACCATAGCTCACCGGCTTCTAACATTTAGAGCAAGGGTCCTTAGGATCCCACAACGTGAGCCAGCTCAGGCATGATCAGAGATGTAACTCTGTGAGCCAAGCCAGCCCAGGCAGGATCAGAGATGGAACTCTGCACCTCCACTGAGGGGGAGAACAACTCGGGTAGACAGAAGCTCAACACCAATACTGCTGAATATTAAAGCAGTCTAGTAATCTAGTTTATGATTTAGAGAAAGAAAATACTTCATAAGATTCAGCAAAAATAGAAGGTAAGGAAACTGACATTTCAGTCACATCATCAATTTAATCAGATAGGCAAGAGTACCACCAGTTAAGTCAATTATAAATGCACTGAACTGGGGAATAAAACAGTGACTATATACGGATGGTGATGCTCAGAAATATGGATGTATGCATCAGTGTATATATTAAAGTTCATTTGGAACTATGTACTAGAGAAATAAACAAGCCAGAACACATGCTCTGGCTCGGAAGACGAAAGGATTTATTCAACATTACCCCTCTCCAGGACATGAGAATCACCATTATCTTGTCCAGTGATGAAAGTTTGAGGAATTGAGTATTATTGACAACATGACACATTACAACAAACTAAAAATGTAATTTTATTCATCTGTGCAAGTTCTAGATTTGCCTACCTTTGAAATGATTTTATGGTAACCAAACATACAAATGACACTCAAGACTATAAAAGGAAGAAAATGAAACAAAGCCAGGAAACAAATTAAAAACAGAAGGCAAAGTTACCAGCACCTCCTAAAACTGTATCTATGAATCTAAATTAAAACCTGAATTTATCCCAAAAAGGAACACGGCGACTACCAGCTGTCTGGATTCCCATCTCTTTCCAAAGCCATGATCCAACGGCGCAGATCGATACGCTACACATTGTTGGTGACAGATAAGTGCACGTCAGCATCCCATCTCATCACAGCGCAATTTGCACTTCCATACATTACACATTGTCGGTGATATAGATGCGCACGTCAGCATCCCATTACAGCACAATTATACACGAAGCTGCCCGAGGGCTTACTTGCAAGCAGGTCCCACTGAGGGGGACCATCACCCGGAGCCCATGAGTTAAGCTCAATCATCCCTCCACCAAGAACAATAAGTCGATCTCCACATGCCCTAAATGCCAGGCCCCAACCATTCATCGAAGCTGCTTGTTCAGGTAACCTCCCAAGTGTAATCCACACATTCTTTTGTTTGTCATATTTCCTCACTTCCTTCTGTGCATAATCAGCTGCATAGAGCTCATTGTTTACCACTGCAACTAAAGGAGGTGCCTCAGCTGCAGCAGGGGTTTCAGTCACCGCAGCCCCTCCATTTCGGGCAGGAAGCATATCAGGTATCTCGTGCCATGTTCTGGTTTTCAAATCATATGCCTCCCCACATGTCAGCATCTTTGAATTGCCTGGCCCAATTCCACCAATAACATAAAACTTGCCATCCATAAATACTCCAGAACACATTTTCCTAGCTTTATTCATGTTTGGAATAGCAACCCACGTGCCAGTTTCCGAATTATAAAGCTCTGCTGAACTCAAAACATTGCCACGTGGATCACAACCACCAGCAAGTATCGCGATTTCCCCCAGACTGGCAGATCCAAACAAACACCTGGGTGTGTTCATCTTCATGCCAGATGTCCATGTGTTTGTTAAAATGCTATATCTATAAATAACATGGGACGTTATTTCCTTTCCAAAAACTAGAAGTTCTGTACCAACGGCCAACGATTCCTTGTCCGAACACTTGAAACATTCATTTGACGTCATTCTTGGCAAATGCAACCATCGACAGCGAATAGGATCATAGGCCTCCCATTCAAGGAGATTGCAAGAGAAATACACCCAATGTTCAACAATTCCTGCTTCCCGCCTCAGCTTATACAGCTGACCACCCCGAACTAGAGATTGGAAGCTTTTATTGAGTGAAGCAATGGCACCATAATCAGACCTCGAACAGCAGAGGAGACAGCTTATTGACAAGTCTCGACCAATTTGGTTGATGAGTGAACTCGAATCTGGTTGATTCTCCACTTGATGGTGGTTATCTGGTTGATTAGTTTGTGCAATTGAAAGAACATACAGACAATCAGCTTGATGGTGATTATCTGGTTGATCTGTATGCACAATGGAATGAACATGCAGAGCCTCCATCTTTTCCTGTCTGTCACCGCCTTCCAGCAGCCTGACTGCCTTTCTTGTGGCAATGTCTTCCCCGCCTTCTAATGGCCGCTTGTTTGGAAGCTCAACAGCACGGCAAGCATTATAAATCCACTTGCTTTCTTGCTCACATGATGCTGGTAATTCCCTTGGGACAGGATAAGATGAAGCTTCCAACATATTGCTGGTGTTAAAAGAATAAAAGAACCAAAAACTTGTCAGCTGCCTCCCTTGTATAAATAAATTGCAAAAAACAATCGATCAGTAAAGGAAAATCATGGCATTGAACACTGTTAGGATAAAGGAAATCAATTAACTATGAAACCTGTTGAAAAATAAGGCATGCAACAAAGAAATGAACAGCCTAGCCAAAATAAAGCAAATAAATAGGATTTGGAAAGAAAAACACAGATCCTTGCAACATTTTGAAATGAACTAAATTATGTGAAACCAAACAAACACAGAATGATGCATACATATATATATATATATATATATATACACTTTCAATCTACAAACACTAAATTCCTTTACATTTTACCAATAAAAAAAATCTAGAAGTTACAGAGATGAATAAGACAGTGAAAGCAGCTACAAATGAAAAATGGCAGGAAACCAATCTGATCTCTCAGCTCAAAACACCACAGTGATTCAAGACGTAATCACACATACCCGACTGGTAATAAAAATTGAAACAGTTAAAAACCAAGAATCTAATTCCTTTACAAAATTTCTCTCTAAAAAAGAAATAAAGATCTACTGACAAGAAAAATCCATGCCAATCTACAACAAAATACTATCCATATAAGAAAAAATTCATAAGAAAAGAAAAGAAAAGAATTAGCCAAGTGGTGCTATCATATATATATATATATATATATATATATCTATGCAAACATTAAAAAGGGAAAAGTAAAGAGACTCACAAAAATTAGACAACAAAGTTTTGAGATTTTTCTGCAATTCTTCTTTCAATGTTATATGAGAATCAAAGCCCAATTGCTATTTTCTTCCGTTAGATTCCCTCTCTTGTTTTTCTGGTTATATTCGCTGACAGCCGAGAGAGTAACCAAATGGGGTTGAATGGTAATGTTTGATTTAATATTGTAGCCTTTTATAGAGTTAAACTAATGTACAGAAAAAAAAAAAAAAATCCTTTATTCTTTTTGGACGCGGCTACACACCGTGACGCAGACGCATGTACTGCGTATATATACATATATATATATACACACACTCAAAATAACAACGTATAATTGGAAACAAAAATATATAGAAAATTTGTTTCTGGTAAAGCATATTATCAAATCAACTTATACATTAGACAATACTATATTGACCAGATAGGATGTGCTTTTAGATGAAAGTGAGCACATAACTACCAGATCCCTTGAAATTAAGCGGATACTAATCAAAATTTGGACACGCCATGAAATTTGCATCTAATATATATATTATTCTTCGGATAGAATTTAGTCCACAATCAATAGTTAGACCGTCACTTGGCTATTACTGTAAAGATAAGGATTTACTCAGACATTTTCTTGTAGTAGTTTTTTTTTTTTTTTGGAGAAAAACTCAAATATTCTAAAGAAAGAATTTGAACTAATTACCTCTTACAACTATAACTAGTTCACTAACACCACGTAGATAGGCAAAAAAAAGGCTCAGGTTTGTTAATTTCATGATTTTTTTCATTCTTCCAAAAAATAAAATAAGAAAAGAAAATTGTGAAAGACAAGGAAACTTTAATTAGAAAAAAAATTTTCTTTTCAATAATAAATGGCTAAAGTGAGAAATTCTGTAGATTTTTTTTATTGCTAACATGCCAATTAATTAATTTTAATAGTAACTAAGTCAGGTTAAATGCTTCAAACCTTCGAACTTTAATTCATTTGAAAATTAGTTTCTGAATTTTAAATTTTGAGTTTGACCTCTCTTCAACTTTATTATTATTATTATTATTATTAGATTTAGTCCATCATTTAGGCTTCGTAAAAAAATAATAGTCATATAAATGACTCACAATGAAAATCGTTTAGTAAAATTTATCTAAAGCCCTTGAAAATATTGGAGATAATTTTGAATTATTTTCTATTTTTATAATTTTTAAAATTTTTAATATTAAAAAATAAAAAATATATACTTTTATACCTCGAAAAATTTGAGAATTTTTTCATAAAACAAATTGGGATTTTTTTTTCTAATCATGGGTGCATGGGTGCAAACCTTCAGTTCAAATGTCAATTGGAAATCATATGATGAAGCAAATCTCAAAAAAGAAATAAAATTTAAAAGAAGTCAAATCTAAAATTAAAAGTCTAAGAACCGATTTTAAATGAATTAAAATTCAATAAAGATTAGGTTTTTAAGTTACTATAATTTTTTTAAGAAATAATAAGTTACCATAATTAACTTACTACTACTATTATTATTAATAATAAAAAATTAGGAGGAGAAGGTTTGGTGTGGAGCCTCCAATATTAAGATAAAGTGAAATGTGTCGGGTGAGTAAAGTCATCGATTGGGATTGCAACCCCATAAAGGTGATCAAAACCATTAATGACCATTTTAGCACGATTTTTCTTAAAATAAAATCCATCGTTACGAACTAAATAATAATAATAATAAAAAACTTTGATTTAGATTGGATAATTAGTGTGTGTCTACGTGGCACGAGTTGGCCTTTTTCTTTCTTTTTTTAAAAATCTTTTCCCCCCTTTTCAATTCTAAAGTTAATAGTTTTAATATCTCAAAACATAGACTAATTTCTATTTCTCACAATACTTAATTATAAATTCAACAATAAGTATGTAAATTATGGATTGCAAAGTGGAATGAAAACTAGAATCTTTAAATACTCGAATCAAAAGTTTTTACAAATGACAAAGACATTGAAAATAGAAAGACTTACGGATGTTGAAACTATCGAACAAATATCAATTGAAACTCCAAACATTGAGAGATGAGATCTATATATATTGTAATTAAAGTAGCAATCAAACCGGAGATGATCGATTAGCCTACTTGATTACAACTTATAAACTATGGTCTATTATGTTTTAGAGTATTGGAATTAAATGATAAAGTCGATAATTTGCATGAGTTGTAATGTATTTGTTGTTGTTGATTGTGTGTCTATTGTGTTTTGCCTCTATTTGATATTTATAACTCTTTCATACTTCTATATTCTTTTTTATTGGCTACATTCCTAAACTCGTACAACTTCCTTCCTTGGGTTGCAATGCTCCATGTTTGTCGTGGGTTGCAATGCCTCACGTTCTTTGATATTCCCACTTATAATCTCGTCCCTTTTATGTTTAGCTCTAGTCAATCAATTCAATTAGCCTCTCTTTACAAATACAACTTGGCTTCCCACATCTTTTATCCATAATTCAATTCCGTTAAGAATCGAATTAGGTATCTTTATCTTTTAAGTGTAAACTCTTTTAGGCCTTTTCCTTGCATGAGCTTATCTCGGAATTTCTCTTGTAGACTCGGCTATAGGCGTATTAATGGCTTCTAAGGGTCATTAATATGAGCTTTATAATTAAAGCCTCAATAGGCCTTTACTAACCCGTTAGGCTAGGTGGCCGTATTCAATTTTGGGTATAACATTTGCCCTTCTTCTTTTTACATGTGAAATCAATTTTCATGTGCAAAAAGAAATAATTAATTTGGTACTCATTTTTCTTCCCCTCCAATTCCCAATGCTATAATGGACATCTAGAACTAGTATGTCTTTTTACTCGTAATGGTTTAATATGTCTCTTCACCGTACAATGGCTCCTTGAATCCATGTCTCTTTAATTATTATGCATAAATATGAAGGAATTTTGATTACCCTAACACTATTGAATCAATTCCTAATTCAAACTCTTTGGTGGTTTTCTTTATGATTCTATGATTTCTAATCTTCTCGTACCCTTTGTGCTTTTGATTGATTTTTGCTTCGTCCTTAAAAAAAAAAAAATCCTTCATTCTTTCAATCATTCGATTCCTATGGCTTCTAGTCTTAAATCTCCTTCCAAATATTGAAAGTCTCTTTCCTTCAATCTATATGGGATTTATATGTAAATAGACTCTTTCTAATCACTTATCTCTAATCAATTCCATTTTTGTTATCCATTCTTATTGGGGTTTGTAATGCTTTTGCTAACTTCTAAGCTAGTGCTCAACCCCATGCTCTAGGACCTTTCTTATTTTGGGTTATGGATCCAAAGATGAAGTTTGAAGAGTGCAATAACTCTTAAGACGTTTGATTCTTGATGAAAGTGGCCATATTTCCATGTTGTCACCCCGATACTACGAAAGAGATAAAGTGAAATAACTTTAAAAGTTATACCAAATGTCATACTAAAACATGGCTAAAACATTAACCCGATATTATTGCCCTTTATTTTGATTTCGTGAGTCATTCCACCATTTAAAAGAAATGGCAAAGTATGAGGAGCTTTAAGGTATTTGACCCGACCATAAACCAAACCCTTTACCCCAATCGCACTCGTTCTCGGGGCCGTCCCGAGTGTCTAGGAATAATTACATCTACATAAAGAGAGGTCCCATAGGCATCACTCTAGAAGGTGTAAGTGTCCTTAAGTGGTTGCTCCTCTACTGTGGGTAGATCTCTAAAATACCATGGCATTGGTTGAATTAGATGTTAAGTACAAGGTTAATTTTCTACATGTGATGATGGATGTTAGATCCTACTCGCCTATGCTCTAGCTTTGTTAGTTTCAAAATATATCAAAGCTATAAAGATATCTTCTATCTACTATGGCTTCGTAAGTATATTGTATGCTATAAAAGTAGCTTTGTAAGTATAAGATACCTTCTTATGGATACCGCTATGCTTCATCATGTGAAGTTTATTATGCTCGCACCTTTGCTTCTTGGATATGCCAATCATAGCATGTTTGAAGCTATTTTTGTTGAACCTTTTCATAAATACTCCTCTTGCCTTTTTATGGTTGGTTCTAGATCCCAAAGTTCAAGTGGTGGACTTCCCTTCAACTTTTTAGAGACAAGATTCTAGGATCCTATAGAGGTTAAAATAGAGACCGTGACTCTAGCGAGTTATAGTTGGAACCGAGGTCGTAACCTATAAAAAAATATGACTCTAGAGCTTACTATTAGTTTTGAGGCTATTGGCGATGAAACCAATGCCATTGTTGCAGCTAACTTGGTTAGCACTTCGCCTCTTTCTTAAAATCAAGACTAAGGATACCAAATCTATTGTTAAGTTTGGTGACTTCTTTTTCTCTGTAATCTTCTTGCTGGATTCTTGTAACTAATATACTAACTCTTTCTTTCATTTTCACTAAGTCTTTAGAAGGGTTTCTTTGTTCTCTTTTTTCATTTGAGTGGTTCTCCTTGACTTTTGTGACTCATCTTTTAGAGTTGGTAGAACTAGAACTATCTAAATGTTTTATGGCCTCTTTTAAGATGGCCTTGACATCTCTTAAAAATCCTCTCTTGAAATGGAAGGAAGAACTTTTGAGTCTAGAATCGAACTTATCTTCTCTCCCTAAAGTTACTCAAGGCTTTGATTTAGCTTTAAGCCTTTAGTCATAATTGAAGGGAGATCTACATTCATTAAAAGAAAAAACATCCTTTTTTTGCACTCATCTAAAAGCCGACAAGGCTTCTATTCAAGCTAAGAAAATGTTGTCCTAGAGGCTACCCAAATTAAAGAGTAGATGGAAACAAGAATGGAAGCTATTCTTTTATCTTCCGGCTTACCTATTTCTATAGTTTGCTTTTTAGATTTTTTAAGAAAAGATTTTGGATTGTATTCCTTGGAACTTTGATAAAGAAAATTTTATTTATTTATATACATGTGTCTTTTTTCTATATATTTTCAATCCAACATTTGAGATTGCAACCGAAGCTCGGTTCTAGAGATCTAGATATTTTTCCTTTAGAACGTTTTTATTAGTTTCCCACATGAAAGGGATGTATCTCTTTAGATATTTTTCATTGATGTCTTTCTTATGATGCTTTTCGGACAAACTTTATGAAAAATAAACATTACCAAAGTATGCCTTACATACTTGAAATGGTCCTTCCTATGTTGGGGACCATTTTCCTAACTATCAATAATTTAACTTAGGGATTAGAATTACCTTCTAAACAAAGTCTCTAGGTTGTAATGTTTTGACTATTGTATATGTTGACTACTTGTTGTTTTTACACTTGCATCTAGGTTAAAGCTTCCATTCCGTATTGTTGAATGCCATTCAACTCTTCCATCATTGCCTCTTTGTATTGAGTTTTTATGAATTGATTCTAGTATGCCATACTTAAGAATCTCACCCGCATTTCACAAAGCAATACTACTTGATGCCCGTAAGTTAATGCATATGGGTGGTGCTAGTTTCCCTCTTAGTGTAGTTCTATATTCCCGTAATGCATTTGTCAAAAATTAATGCCAATATCTTAGGTTATTGTCAATCATCTTCCGTATATTGACTTTGATGATCTTATTGGTAGATTCGGCCTAACTATCGACTCGAGCGTAATAAGGAGTGAAATTAATAAATTTGAACCTTATATCTTGTGTAACTCAATGATTTCTCTTCCATCAAATGTAGTAGCTTGATCCATAGTTATGGATTCGGGAATTCCAAACTATGCAATTATCTCTTCTTTTAGGAATTGAATCAATTCTACTTATGTAACATTCCCTAATGGTGTAGCTTTCACCTATTTGGTAAAATAATCTATAACTACTAAGATATTAGCATGGTTTTTGTTAGAATGAGGGAGTATTTCTCTAATTACATCCATAACTCATCCTTTAAAAAGCCAAGATTTGATTATGGAATGTAACTTTGCAGCGAGTACTCTATGGAGATTTTCATGCTTTTTATAAGGTTTACACCATTTTGCTAATGCTTCATAGTCTTGTTTTATTTTGGTATAATAAAAACCCTTTTTTTTTTTGATCACTTTCATCATTTTAGTGGCCATCATATGTGATCCACGGATCTCCGAATGCACTTTATCCATAAATCTAATAGCTTCATCCATATTGATACATTTTATTATGAGACCAAAATTATCTCTTCAGGATAATTCATCATGAACAAATGTGCATTTCAAAACTTTCAATTTTAGAACCTTTAGAGGATTATTATGAATTTTCTAAATACTGCTTAAGTAGGTTGCCTCAAGCCCTCTTTTTCTATAGTGTTTAATAGATTGACTTGCCATGACTCTTCTCTATCATGGCATGTTGGAAGAGGGTTTTTTAACATACAAGCCATCTCTTTAAGTAACCATGTTGGACACTTATACCTAAAAGCCAATTGGGAAAGATCATTAGTAGCTTTATTATGTAATATTTGAATATTTTGTATTTCAACACCATCAAATTGTTAGAGTAAATAACTTGCTCACTTCCAACATGATTGTAGACTCATACTTTGGCACCCATATCTTTTATTCAAATGGTTTACATCTAGTTATGATTCTTCCATTACTTTCATAATCCCGACTCTCATGTTTAATAGAGTTTCCAATCCTATAGTTAAGGCTCCATATTCGCCTTCTTGTGTGTAAGCATGCCTTGTAATTGTAATGTTATTTTAGTAATTAATCCACTTGGTGATTATAGTAAGACACCTATTCTAGAGTTTTGACCAAGTACATGATCCATCAAAAAATAACTTCCATGGTGTTAGTTTCATTGTTAGAGCATCATTGTTATACTCGTAAGATCTATCGAAGGATGTTCAACCAAAAATTTGGCTATTGATTAACCTTTTACTAATTTTTATAGAATATAAAGCATATCATACTCAATTAATTTTAAACTCTATTTACTAATTCTACTAGAAAAAATGCTTTATTTAACATATACTTGATTACATTTAATTTTTACAATAACTTATACAACATGAGACATTAGATAATACCTTAATTTGGTTGATGCATGGTATAATGACAAACATAACTTTTCTATAGGGTAGTATCTAGTCTCAACATCATTTAGCATTCTACTAAAGTAGAATATGGCTTGCTCTTGCTCTTGACATTGTTTATTGTATTGAGTTAGGAGTCTTCTAATAGAGTTTTCTATTGCTATAATGATAACCTCAATCGTCTTTCTTGCTCTAAAGGTACCATGACATGTGGTTCTATTAAATACTATTTTATTTTGTTGTCTTCCACTCAAAATCTTTTTTGATTTGTGATTTAATAAAGGTGCAAAAAAATTACTTTTTCCTTTAAGGTTAGAGATAAACGTTCTTAGATAGCCAATTGAGCCATAAAAATTCAGAACATAATTCTATTTCTTGGAGGTTTTGCCTCAATTATAGCTATTGCCTTGTCTTTCTTTACTTTTATGCCCTTGTAATGGATTAGGAATCCAAGAAAGTTTCTTACAAAAACCCTCGAAGGCATATTTTGATGGATTGCTTTAGTTTATATTTTTTCATCCTCAAAAAGGCTTTTGCCAAATCCTCCATGTACTTTTATTAGTCTATTGATTTGACCATAATGCCATCATGTAGCTTTTAGATTCCTTCTAGTCGGGTCATGGAAGATGGTGTTCATGGCCTTTTGGTAAGTTGCACTTGTATTTTTTAGTCCAAAAGACATTATCACCCACTCCTATGCACCCATATCTCTTGGACACCCGAATGTTGTTTTGTGAATGTCTTTTTCTATAATAGGTATTTAATTGTAACATATAAAACTATCCATCATAGATAACACATTTTTTTTATAGCATTAACCAAAACATCTTTGATCGACATAAGTTATTCATCTTTAGGGGTTGCTTTATTTAAATCCCTAAAGTTAATACATAACCTAATTTTTCCATTCTTTTTTACCACTAAAACTATATTGGACATCCATTCCACATATTTAGTAGCTTTGATGAAATCGTACTTTAAACATCCTTTATATTTCTTCCTTGACACTAGGTTAGATAGAAGGGGTAATTCTTTTGGATGTTTGATTGATAGGTTTGGCACATGTCTTGATTGGAATCTTTAATTCCACTAGCTTTCTATCCAAACTCGGCATGTCTTCGTAATCCCAAGAAAAACAATCTTTGAAATATTTTAAGAGCTCTACTATTTATTTCTTATTCTATGGCTATATGTTAGCATTTACATAGATGACCTTTTCTTCATCTTTTGCACCTATATTCACCCTCTCTAAAGGGTCAACATTGCCATAAGTCCTTATACTTATAGTACTAGTAGGAATCTTTGCAAGCACTATACTCGATAGGTTATTTTTCTATTATTGTCCAATTTGGGTTGTGTTTCAAGCATCAATTTCCTTTTTGCAAAGTACACCTCTAATCTTTAAATAGTTGGTTAGACTTTTTTCCTTTTAGAGTCACCCTTTTTCTAGGTGCCATTCATTAAGAAACTAGTTGTTGTCCCTTGTGGGCTTCTCTTATACGAGTGCCTTATCCGGGATAGGTCTTATTCTACTAATTCTTCAATTCTCAAAGTAGATTATGGTTGTATAGCACTCATGTGTACTCTATAGGTGTACATTCTCATGTGTAGCATATAGCCTCTAAATAGTTAGTGCTAGTTATGAAGAGTTTGTCATCTATATGCAAGGTTTGGAACTTTTCTCTATTCTAGTATAGCATATGTTAATGTAAGATGGAAGGGATGTAGCTATTAATATGTAGCTAGTCCCTTTCTAGTTGTAGCTAAATATGGTGTTTATCATAAAAAAAGTTATATACATAGTCATTATACCCACATTTAGACTCACTAGTAATATTTCTTTAGCCTTTAACACATTTTCTATAAACCCACTGACTGCTACCTTTGTGGGTATAAGATCTTCTTCTATTTTGTTGATAAGATCCAGTATGTATAATGGAAAGATGTTGACTACAGCTCCATTATCTACTTAAACTCTATTGATTAGCACTCTATTCATATTGGCTTTGATGTTTAATGGTTTGAGTCTGTATAGTAGCGTTCCTTTTAGGCCTTTGTAAAAGGATGTTCATGGTTTCCCATTCCTCAACTTGACCTTTGTCTTCTTAGATATGCTTAATGTCATTAGAATATTTATGTAGAGACACCTAACATTATAATCTTCTAGATCACCATATTTTTATATCATCTCATTGAAGGTTGGAGTATCATTCATCACGTCTTTTTCTAGAGGTGCCGACCTTTTTGATAATAGAAGGAGCTTCGAAGGATGTATGGTGATCATGTTACATCCCATATCCTTTATTTCCCTATAATAATCACCATTTTATAAATCGCTCTCATCTTGCGGAGTTGCTACCATCTCATTATCCATATTGTTTTGATATGAAGACTTAAAAATATTTTTTTTCCATCTTTTTATAAACTGCGGGACTATTATTATCCTTATTATCGGACACGAGTTCCAAATTTGATGACTAAATTATTATTGGATCGATCAATGCTAAAGTTTTGATTCAAATCTTTTTCATGAATATTCTTCTTTATGACCTCTTATTTCGAAAGTCGGCTCTCTTATGCTAGATCCTCCTTATAGTAGTTTATGTAGTCTGCTTTAACCCTTTATCGGGTCCATTTCTTATTCATTTTTTTTTTGTATGACTTGATCTGAATTATGGTCCATCCATGATCTCCATCTTCTTCAATATACGATGGCTTTTAATTAGATAGCTTTACTTTGGAAAAGACTAACTTCTTCTTTATAGTAGCCTTTTGAGTGTGGTGTTAATAAGTTTTACTATCGGGCTTTCTTCATGTCTTTTGAAGTCTATCCCCTAAGTTGTCGGCTTATATGAGAGAATTAGATCACAATCTTTACATAAAGCTCTCTAGAGTGTCTTGAGGTTGTTGAAAAACATCTCTCGCCTTTAGAGCACGCTGAATAATCTCTCCTCTAGGCAAGTTAGATGGAATTAGAAGTTTAGGATTCTTAAAGGTTTTAGTCCTCATTGGCTCATACATGTGTATGAGATTGAGGGCTTACCTTATTTGGAATCAGTTTCCCTTTTGAAGGCATTCCTTTTTACAAATCTCTTAAAAGTTAAGCATGTATTAGTTGTATATGAATCTATTATATATCGGTGGTATATGTGCTTAGTTTCTTAAGATTGATTAATAGGTACAAATGATGGCATGTCGTACTTGCCATAAGTTTATATATTTATTTTCCTTATTAAACCTAATCATAGAATTATAGTTAAGGTAAGTAATGATTGATCCTATAGAGAATTAGTTCAATCAATTTTCTCTATCTTCCGATTGTTTTGAGGTACAAGAAAAAGTAAAAAAGGAGTTTTTGTATCTTGAGAATAGTAAATACAATCAAATTAAAAAAAAAGAGATAATAATAGTAATAAAAACCTTGGTTAAAGATTGGTTTCCACTTTAGGTTCAATTGTTGATCATCAATTCATATATTAATCCATTTTTATTATCAAAATTCATCATAGGATAAAAACATGTATGTTATCCCCAATCTTTCATTAGTGATTTATTAATCAATAGATGCTATCCGATTAATCCCTAACTCGTTAAACAACCTACTAGATGCTATTTAGATTTAATCCAATAATAGCATAAAGTGATAAAAAGATAGATGAAGCTAAACAATTTTCTTAGACACTAGAAGAATTTAATCTAGTTCTATGTTTCCTAAGGGATGAAACAAAAACTTATTTTTAATCATTAATCCCTAGTTACTACCACAAGCAAGTTTAGACAAGCAATTACGGACTTGAATACTTAGCTATCAATAGATTGTAAAGATTAATTAACTAGCATGCACTCTAATTAATTAATCATATAACTATATTCATATAACATAGCAAAGCATAAAATACCTAAAAAAGTAGGATTAGAAATAAAACCTATTAAGATCTCATAACGATTTTACTAAAAGCTTCAACTTTCTTTTCAACCAAGAAATGTTTTAGTGTTGCATTTTTTGTTTACAAAGATGATTTCTATCTTATGCTTGCTAGAAAAGTGAAGAATGAATGAATGTTTAAAGTAAAATCCTAACTTCTCTATTTATAGCTAAAAATTGGGTTTCCTAACACACAAAGCCACCAAACATGTCACACAATTTACTTATTGTGAAACACGGCTTATTCTTTAAGTTTATAAGGTTTGGAGCCTTGAATTGCTAGTGGCATATAGCTTGCTAGAATAAGGCACATGGCTATGCCATATTTGCTCTTCATCCTATGTCCTTTAGCTTTTGCTCACATGTCATTTCTTTCTCCCTTGGAAGACATCTCAATATTGATACACATGGGTGTGTCGCTTCTTACGCCCAAGTAATGTTGAATGCTACTGCCCATGTGTCTTTTTTACGGAACATCTATATGTTTTTCTTATTTATTTCACACGACCAGTAGCTTTTTTCTCTTATAAATCACATGGCCATGTGTCTCCTTTTGTGGCTTTGGCTTCTTATGTGCTTTGGCTTGGGTTTATTCACCTCGATTTGTTATATTTCCTATAAAACCCAAAATATTTATCTTGTTCTTAATTACATTAATATAATACAATAAGTACTAGTAAGTTTAATGTAACAAGACATGAAAGTTATGTAAATTATGCACCAATCGACAAACTTAAGGAACTTGGTCTACACCAAGTAGTTAAAGTAGTCATTGGCTTTCATATTGTCAAATTTCATTATACACATCCTTAGAAGAAACAGAATTATTAGTGAAAAAAATCATATTTATGATAATATGAGCATCAATGGCATTTATATTTAGAAATGGATCTTTATCTATTCCTATTTGATCATTATTATTTGAAAATTTGAGGTTTTTAGCTTTTATTAGACATGTATGACATTCCTAAACACTCGTACAATATCTAGTTACATGTCTTAATATTCCATGTCACTTATAGTATGGCTTTCCATTCTATTCTATTTTATAAGAGTTCCATATTTCTTTTTTTAGTCACAAACCAATCAAATATTTGATTGGGCTAGTTTATATCAAAAGAATAGTGCCTCTCCTCAATAAACTTAAATGATTTGATAGCTTTAGCATTTTTCTTAAAAAGAGCATCGCATACTAACGAGTTCTATGGATGAATTCTTCCATGTCAATCTTCCAGGTGAATGGGTTCTTAATAATAGGTTCTATAGAACACAAACTTTTTATCTTTTTCTTCTTGTAGTAAAATTTAATACCTAGATACTTTCACACCTAATTCATTTAAATCTTTAAACTTTATTCCCTTAAAATTCTTTCTAAGTTTGAATTGCAAACCTTACTAGGCTATACATATAAATTTGTTTTGAGGAATCTTTGCCCAACATTTGGTCTTGGCTTCTATGAGCCCACCTAGGTATTATTTGATAGACTTCCTTAGATATTGTTTATATTTTACCAAGTCTAATAACCCTAGTCTAAGTTCTATTTTGAGAAATGGGTCTAGAAGATGGTTATATATCTATCCAAGAATGGATAGAGGTAAATTGATGTACCATAAAAATGTACTTTTAGTTAAAAAAAAAACGTTTGGAAACAACCTAAGTTTTAAGTAGTCATAATCGGAGGCCTCTCTATATTGTCATATAAACCTAGTTATATGTTTCGAGACAGTGACTATTCCATATCCACAGAACATAATGAAATTAGGGAATTGAAGTTAAGTGGTTATGGATACTCCATGTTTAGGTATTCGGAATATGGACGACTAACCTATGGATTTATTTGATCCTAGTGGTCGAAAGCTTGCTCTATAACCCCTACTATGTATTCTAAGCCTAGTTGTAAGGGTTGTGATGGCCGGTATTCTAGCCTAGGGTTATTGGGTGGCATTCTTCACCTTTTTATATTGTTTGCCCCTAGCTTTTTCATTTGGAGGTCGGTAAAGATGATTCCTCCGTATTTGAGAGCCATGAGATTCTTTAATAAGTGCTCTTTTGAAACTAGTCTCACCTAAGGTGATAAGTTTTAACCAAATTGGCTGAAAAGGTTTTATAATTAAAAAAAAAAGATTCCTTCTTACTTTGTAGCCAAAAAACGTCTTAGAAAGAATCACTCTAGGCTTTTCTAGGTGGAATGGCTTCGAAAGACCCAGGTTGATCCGTAACCTTTGGTAATCTTTCTTCTAGTTGTTTTCTCACTTCTAAAGCCACTTGTTTGGATATCTTATACACTCGTTTCGGACATAACATGATTGAAATTCCTAATAACATCATCGAACCTTTTTAATTTCGGATTTAATGTGTTCACTAACATCTATAAGGGTTTGATCAAAGCCTAAATAAGCTTATTTTTCTATCATCCGGAAGGCATTTAACACATGCCTAATTTTAGAGACTGTGTTGTGTCTCTCTTGGACATTGGACTCTACTAGAGTGTGAGTCATCTTTTTTTATTTAATGTCTAATTCTTTCAAAGCCTCTTTGAACCTTTCTTTCAAAAAGACATTTTATTTCTCGGTTGACATCAAGACAGGTTCATCTTATGGTTTATTAGCATAGTTGAACCTAAATTGCCTTTTTATGCAACGGGTATTACATTAGAGGATGAGTTTCCTCACCTTTGTCCTATACAAATTGAATTTTATTTGATTTTTTTGGTGCCATCTATAATAGCACTCTCTTTGTGGTCATCAAAATTGTTGTGGATTCTTTTGTGCCAATCTTAATTAAGAGGACATTGAAACAAAAGGTTTATATGACGGTTGAAAGATCGTCGGCAAGAAAGTTTACCTTCCTTCCAAACTCTAAATTAGATGGTTGAAATTGTATATATATATATATGAACATAATATCTCTAAGTAAATATAAATAACAACATTATCTCAAAACATAAACTAATTTCTCGCTTCTTAGAATAATTAATTATAAATTCAACGATAAGTATGTAAACTATAAACTAAAAAGTTGAATAAAAATGAGAATCTTTGAATACTAAATCAAAAGTCTTTACAAATAATAATGACACTAGAAATAAAAAGACATATAGACAATAGAAATGTTAAACAAACACTAATTGAAACTCTAAACATCAAAAGACAAGATCTCGCATATGTTGTAATAAAAGTAGCAATTGAACTAGGAACGATCTATCGACCTTTTTCATTATAGCCTAATGTGTTTCAAATGTTTAAACTAAAAGATAAAGCTAATAATTTGCAAGAGTTATATTATATTTGTTATTGTTGATTATGTATCCTTTGTGTTTTTTTTGTAGTTGATATTTATAGTCCTTCTATAGTTCTACATTCTTCTTTACTGGCCATATTTCGAACTACATAACTTCATTGAGTTGCAATACTTTATGTTTGCCATGGGTTGCAATGTTTTACGTTCTTTGATGTTCTCACTCATTCATTACAACATAATCATGTTCCTCTTATTTTGAGTTCCAATCATTTAATCCAACTAGCCTCTTTTTGAAAATTGAACTTTGCTTCCCACGTCTTTTATCCATATTGTAATTTTATTAAGAATTTATTAGGTCTTTTTGTTTTTTAAGCGTAAAACTCTTTTGGGGCTTTTCCTTGCATGGGATTAACTAGATCTCATGTTGTGGACTTAGCTTTAGATATATTAATTGCTTATAGAGGCTATTAATATGAGCTTTAAAACTAAAGTCTCAATGAACCTTCACTAAGCTATTAAGGTCAGTTAGGACCTATTCAATTTTAGGTATAACGTTTATAATTTACTTTTTATAAGTTTATTATTTTCATATATGTACTTTATCTTTATGCTTATTTTTATCACATTATTTTCATGTTTTCTTTACTACTTTCTTTACCATTTTATTTGCCGCTTTCTTTATAGCTTTATTCGGGGTCATTGTTATGCTTTTGTGTTATGCTTTATTTGAACATTACATGATTAATTTGCTAATACATACTTATTTGGAGTTATAATGTCTAGGTTTCTAGAAGAATTCATAATCCACCTTAATGTAATTTCCATCTCATCTCAAATTGAATTCTTAATATTAAAAATATATTTCATATGTTGAGTTTGATTGAAGAATCTCACATAGATTAGGAAATAAAAGTTTGAGGTGCTAATATATAAGATAGGCCCATTACCTAATAGTTTAAACTTTTATGTTAAAATGGTCTCCATCCTTATATATAAGCCCTCCCATGTGCGAGTCCAAGCGACTCTCTAAGTGTAGATCCGCCAATGATTAACAATTTTAGATTCTACATAAATAGTAGTTTTTGATGCTATTCACAACAAATTGGTATTAGAGTAATTTTAGCCTTTTTTGTTGCTTTTAAGAAAACATCGACAAGATTTGTGATAAAAAAATTGATGGAAAAATCAATTTTAGCTCGTAGCATGTTGAAATAAACACTTTACTAGTCTAACAAGGCTTGTAAAAGGCATTTCTAAGAAAAGAAAATTTGTCAATCAAGAAAGACACAATCGAAGGTGCGAAATCGGGAGTTGCTACCATAGTTCCCTTTACATTAGCACTTGACTTCGATTAGGAAAAACTCAACAAAAAAGGTTGTAGTACAAGTATTCTTAATTTGTCAAACAAGTTATTATGTGAAGTCATGAAGGAAGAAACAACGATAAAATTATGGTTGAAGCTCATGGACTTGTATGTGACAAAGTAAAGGTACATATATTGAAGAAAATATCGATGAACCTAACGAGTCAACATAAGGGTTATAGAAGTAGAGGTCGATCTAGATCAAAATATAAGTCAAATTAAAATATTGAGTGCTATTATTGTCACTAAAAAGGCACATGAGGTGTAATTGTCCAAAACTTAAGAAAAAAATGGATAAAAAAGACAAACATACTGAAAATTCCTTTAATGTTGCAGGCATGTGGAGAATAATTCTTTAGATGTAGAAAATGTGCTTCTTATCACCATTGGTGACTTGAGCTCAATAGATAAATGGATTCTTGATATTGGTGCGTCCTATCATGTATGTCACAATAAAGGTTGCTTTCTACATAATCAATTAATGGTGGTATAGTCTTGATAAAAATAATATAGCTTGTAGAATTATTGGAATAGAAACCATCCAAATCAAGATGTATAATGGTATTGCGAGAACTCTTATTGATGTTAGGCATTTTCCAAATGTTAGAAAAAAATAATTTCTTTGGGTACCCTTGATTTTAATGGCTGTAAGTTTTTTTCTAAACATGAAATTTTGAGATTTTGAAAAGGTTCTCTAACAATGATGCAAGGAAAAAGAATGAATGACCTTTATTTGTTTTTTACAAAGTGACATAGTATTTGGCTCGTATTAGTATGTTCATTAATCGAATAAGATTTAGAGTACTTGCTTGTGGCATATGTGCTTTAGGCATTTGAGTGAGAGGCATGCTAACATAAATTAATTGAGGTTTGTTTTACGGTAGAAAAACAAGTAAACTTGACTTTTGTGAGAATGGTGTGTTTGGTAAACGGACACGTGTTAAGCTTTCTACTCGTAGTTCACAAAACCAAGGGTACAATATATTATATCCATTCGGATCTTTAAGATCCTTCACAAGTTCCCTTTCTTAGTGATCCTATTTATTTAATGACTTTTATTGATAATTTCTCACTTAAATTTAGGATTTGTATCTTGAAAAACAAAAATGATGTGCTTATTACTTTTAAGTAATGGAAGGTTGTCATAACCTAATTTTGATCTCCTTATCTTTGGCAAATTTTTCAAAAAAAAAAAAAAAAAAGAAAATTACATATTGTCCATGTTTATATGATTTTCTATAAGTTTTTAGGTAGTCATGTAAATTTTTAAGATTTTATATGTATTGATATTAATATCTTTAATTTGTAATAAAAGAAAAGAAAAAAAGAGGAAAAAAAATGAAACTAGGTGATTAAATGAAAAGGCCAAATGAAAAAAAGAAAAATAGAAAAATATCAAAAGAAAAATAATTACAAAAAAATAGGGCAAAATTATAATTTTATGTATTTAGGTTGTACATTTTATTTCATATAAATTTTTGCAAGGTTCTTTCTAATTTTGGCGGATTTGTGAAATTGTTTTCTTTATTGTTTGGCTTGATTTTCTCTCCTCGTATTCACCTAGACACTTGCCTTTTCTTCATCTATATCTAGACTAATTTCTTTTTTTTTACCAAAAAATAACAATCAATGAATTCCTAAAATTACCATAATTTATACTCAAATACCTTGCCACAAACAAACCGTACATGTATGGAAAAAATCTAGAAATAGTTATAAATCCTTCGAAAAAATCTCCATAAAATCTACTAATTCATAAAGGTACAAATTCTACCATAAACTTTATAAATAGAAAAGAAAATAAGAGCAAAGAAGAAAAAAAGAGCGAGAAAAACTAACGATCGCGTAGTTTATGGAGTCAATTTTAGGTAAGCTTTTCTCATTAATACTCTAATTTTTTTGGTCGTTTTCAATTTTAGTTGTAGAAGGTACACTCTTCTTCTTCTTCTTCTTCTTCTTTTTATGCTTTTAGTTTAGTAATTTCATACTTTTTCCTCCTTGATTTTGGACATGAAAGTCATAGCCATAATGTGAAAATTCTATAATACTTGTTTCTAATCATTCTATTATGTTTTGAAGTTATAGATCAATTTTATACGATTCTATCCTTAGGTTTGTCATACACGACATTTAGGAGACTTCCATAATTTTTATGAAAAAAAGGAAAAAGAATTAAGAAAAGGGTTTGGAGTTGCCACTTAGTATTAAAGGTAACTAGGAACCTAAAAAGGGCACTAGATTCAAAGATTCTTGGGTAAGGAGTTGGTTATACTTTTAAGAAGATAACGATTACCTAATAACATCCTTTTTTAGGAAAAGATACCATATTCTGTTTAATCTTAAAAATATCTCATAAGAATTATATTTATCAAATTATTTGAAAAGTCTATTTCTAAACTTAATCATCATTTAGGTCAAAATTAATTCTTATTTTTTTATTTATGGTATCATATTAAATTGACATAAGGCATCAAGGTAGAGAGTCCCATCAATTTAACATCGGATCTAATTACATGCTAACATAACCTACATGTAGAGGAACAACCTAATTAGCTAATTGTTTTATTTGGACAAGAAAATTTTTTCAAAAATTATTATTATTTTTATTTTTTATGATGGCAAGTATTAAATTGATGTCACACTTTAATATTGGATGTTGTGTTAATTTAGCATCGAATCTAATTATGTCCCGACATGACCGACATGTTGAGAAATGACCTAAGTAATAAATGTGTTTACACTTATTTTTATCTTTCCTAGCTAATTTTCTTTCTTTTATTTTCTTTTTTTGATAATTTTTTTTATTGAGGGTCGAGACTAAGTTTAGTCTCTATTTAAACATGACACTTGTTAGCACGACTTGAATTTTTGTAATTAATCTAATAACAAAAATTGCCCTTACTCTTTCTTTTAGCATTTTTATTATTGGCTAAAATATCTCAAGGCCACCATTCTACCTTAAAAAATAAAAGACTCGTTAGCTCGACATTATGACTCAATAAAAATCCATATGTTAAAATAAAATGTACAATCTAATTAAATAAAATTAAATATTATTCAAAAACATCATAATAAATAAAAAATGACCAAAATAATCATGAACTATTGTTGGAAAATTGAAAAAATGACGTTGACGAAGAAATGATAAAAGATACCACTAGCACTCTGTACTTGTACATATCGGAGAGTATTTATCGAATTACCCCTAAACCTCACTAGCTAGTATCGAATGCTCGGTTATTAGCTAAGCTTTTTCAAGCACATCACTCGGTCGGGGAAGGTGCGGCTAGGCTTCATCATTCTTTTGGTGTCGACAATGTTAGTCACGACAATCGGAGGGAGGGGATTAGTGATCGATCGATTGTTACCTCTTTCTCTTTCTTCTCGATTGCTATTCTAGCAATGATGAGAGATAAGGAGCATGACTATTGACTTAATAGGTAATGATGAGTAGTTATCTAGTGGTTTGGAGGTCCAATTTGGTCTAGATCGACCGATTGGAATGGACCTTATCAAATAGGTTGAAATTTGGATTCTTCATCGATTGATTCCAATGTGGTTTTGTTAGGATTTTATAGGGGTTGACTTTTAAAAGGGTAAGGAAAATGTTTTGTGGTGGTAGTAGTTGGTTTGGCTAGTAATTGTAGATTTGGTCATGTTATCGACCCTTTTTGTTGTTTTCTAGCCTTCTCCTTTATTTTCTACTATGGAAACTAAGCTTGGGAAAGGTCAATCTAAGCTTGGGCTTTAATTTTTTGGTGGGTATTAGGGGTGATATTGGCTAGAGAGAGGTGATTTTGGGGGAGAGATGGATGACTGAGTCTAGCTTGTTCAAAAAAAATTATAGGTTTGGGTTAATTTAAGGGGTTGTTTTGCTTTTTCTAGGTAGCTTCCCCTATTCTCTATGTTTTTTTTTCATAAGGGAGAAAGAGATGTATTTATAGGGGTTTTATGGTTTTAGATTAATTTCTTTTGGTCTCTTATTTTTTCTTGATTCTACCTCAATCCTTTACCTTTTCTTGATTTAATTACACCCTCAATTTGATTTTTATTAGTCCTCACATATTTAGCAATTTGTGCATAAAGTTTTTCTCTTTTTTTCTCTTTTCAATTTCTTTTTTCTTTTATTTATTTAATTAAAATTAGAGGATAGTCCTAAGATATTAAAATCCTAAAAATTTATAAAAATACCTAAAAATCCTTGAAAAATCTAAAAACTATTCAACATGTAATGTTTTTAATTTTGTATAAAAATAAAAAATTACTAGTGGTCATAAATTGATTATGACATACGTTCCCTTTTTATAATGCTTACAATGTGAAGTCGGTCAAAATTTGAAATTTTGATTGGTTTTGCTTAGTGAAAAAAGTTTTGGAGAAAAATTATTCGTGTTATTAGGCGTGACTTGCCCTACTAACGGTCTAGCTTTTCTTGGTGACCAGTCCCTACTAATAGTCTAGTTGTTTTAGATGACCTATCCCTAATAATAATCTTATTGTCATGGGCAACCTACCCCTCTATTGATGATCTCATTATCATGGGCAACCTGCCCTCACTAATGGTCTCATTGTCACGGACAACTTACCTAAATCATGGTTTATTGTTTGGAAAGCCTACCTTAACGATCTTTGTATTATGAGGTGACCTACTTGTAATGATGGTCTATTATTAGATAAATATGTTAGAAATGATAGTCTACTATTACAAAACCTTGCTTAAAATGATGATCTATTGTTAGGTGACCACTGTTTGAAATGATGGTCTATTGTTAGGTGATCTTACCCGAATCATAGTCTATTGTTAGGAGACCTTACTCGAATTAATGATATATTGTTAGATGATCCTACCTGAAATGATGGTATATTATTTGAAAAAAATGATGGTGTATTTTTTAGCTAACCTATCTAAATGATGATTTATTGTTAGGTAACCCTACCTAAATGATGGTTTAGTCTTAAGTGACCTTGCTTGAATAATGGTCTATTTTTAAACAACCTTGTCTAAAATATAGTCTATTGTTAAGCAATCCTACCTAAAATAATAATTTATCACTTGGAAACTTTGCTTAAAATAATGGACCGAGGCAACAATGCCTAAAATGAAAGGATCTCTAGGTAGTCTACCTAAAATGATGGTTCGAGTAGCGATACGTAAAATAAAAGGATCGTTAGAGCGGTTTGCCTAAAATGATGGACTAGTTAGTAATGCCTAAAATGAATGAATTAAATTAGGTAGTAATGCCTAAAATGATGAATTATAGTTAGGTAACCTTGCCTAAAATGATGGATTAGGAAATAATGCCTAAAATGAAAGGATTGCTAGGCGATCTACCTAAAATGATGGACTAGGCGGCTATGCACGAAATGAATGAATTAAATTATTAAAAAGTGCCTTAAATTAAAATTACCATAAGGAAATCTTGCTTAAAATGATGGACTAGGCAATAATGTTTGAAATGAATAAATTGAATTAGCTAGCAATACTTGAAATGATGATGATCACTAGGTAATCCTACCTAAAATGATGATTTGGGGAACATGAGCCCTTATGATCCTATGAATTTTTAATTTTGAACCTTGAATGATGGTTACTGTCTTTTACATTTAAGATGCTTGTTCTTAAAATATATAAATGAAGCTGGCTACAATGATTGGTTTCTTACATTTGAGACATAGATTACCTTTTTATGAAGAAATGCACTAACCCCTCCTCACTATCCTAAATGAGTGAATGTAGACTTTTTATTTTATTTTATATATAGGTGAATTTCTCAATCTTTCATTTATTAGGATCAGTATTGTATAGGGCTTGTGACGTATTTATATAGCAAACTCTATAATTCCTCTACGTTTTTGGCTTTCATTTCACTTGTGATGTAATTTCACAACTTGGCCGATCGTTTCTTACCTTTAAGTCATGGCTTTTCTATTTTTCCGGATGGCTTATAGATCTTTTGGGATTATGCATATTTTTTTTGTTTGTTTGGAATAACTATCCTTATATATGAACTTTCGATTAGTTTAACCGTTTCCAATTATTTTAATTGCTTGACAAACTTTCATTGAATGAGTATCTTATCTTATGATTGCTATTTTTCACCTGGTTTGATTGTTTCAACTTGCTTTGATTAATTCTTAAATACATTTTGTTTAGGCTCTCTATCCCTTTAGGTAGCTTGATGATGTCATGCTTGGATTTTAACGAGCCTAAAAATGTTGTTTGATAGGTTATTGGACTCAAATTGAGTTGTAAGATCATCGACCTTGCTCTTAAATATTTTTAATATTATGAATTTTATTCAGATTGGATCATGATATGCCTCTAGTATTGGTTAAGATCATACATTTTTTTTTCCTGTTGCTCAATCATTGCTTGTATTCGACTTTCATCATTTGATCCTTATATCTCAATTTATAAATTGGTCTTTCAATTTCCATATGCTTTTGGAAAAAATTATTAAATAATTTTTTTTTTTATGGATTAAGTCATGAACTTAAATGATTTTCCTAAAGGCAATTCATATTATTTGAAAAAAATGTAGAGAAGCTCTAATGAAAGTACTTTCATTCAAGAAGATGTTCAAGTTGATTAGTCAAGAGTCAAAATATTATATTCAAATGCTATGATATAATTTCACAAGATGATTATTATCTTAGGCTATACATACAAAATGTATTTGAGGGATGTAAGATTTTTAGAAAAATTAGTTTTTGGTGCTATTAAAGGAATTTGGTCACCGATAAGCCTTGAGCAAAAAGTATTTTGAAAAATTTAGGCTCTAAAAGAAAGTCTCATCTTAGATTATCTTAATTCAATTTATTTATTAACCTCAAGTTATTTGACGAAAACTTATTACTCGATGTCATAAAGGATGACAAGCAATATATCAATTAGTCATGTTTTTTTTTATTGATTTTTTTTTACCATTCTCAACCATTTTCTTTTTTTCAGAGATTAAAATTCACCAACATAGACAAAATTGCATTTGATTAGAAAGATCTTATAGAAGCACATAATATAGGCTAGGGATTAGGCTTATGAAAGAATAGATATATGAAGGCCCAAAAATTATTTGATAGCCTTAAGATGTAGGATAACTTTTGTCCATGGAAATCTATTTAGGAAATGCCACTTGGACTTTTTCACTATAGTTGTTGGTCTAGGCTTTTGTATCATCTTGATGTTCCATAGAATTTTTCTAGACTTCGTGTATTGATTGTGTCATTTTGATTGTTGATCTCATTTTTTTAGCCTCAATTCTCATTTTCTATTTGTTTGGATTTCGACTCCCATCTTGGCTTCTAATTTGCATTAGGGATGTTTTTTTTTTGTATGCCTTTTTATTTTTTGGAGTCAGCAATGGGAGGTCTCATTGATAAGCTTTTAGAATTTTTTTTTAATAGTTTCATCAACCATCTATGCACTTCACATTATTTCTTCAATGTAAGAGGTGATCCTAGTACGGGTTATTGTGAAAGAAATTATCAAGGCTTAAAGTGGCATGATAAGAGATAGAAATATTTAAGATAAATATAAAAAATGGTCTTTCTTCATCTCAAAAATTGATTTAGCTATTCTAATAAATGCTAATATCTTTTGAAAACAATGACTAATTTGAAAAAACCTTAGATTAATCGAAGAGAAGAAATGACAAGTCGATTTGAGATCACGATCCGAAGATGTACTATTCATTATTACACTAATAATTTAATTTTCAATTTTGGGCTTTATGATATTTTCCTAGGTAAATTTTTCATTCAAGAGTTTATTTGGAATAAGAAAAAGAGTTTCTTTTTTATTTCCACCAAAGGAAGAGTTACCTTACGTGTTCTACTCAAATGGTTATTAGGGAAGGAAAAGGTATCTTTAGCTTCGAGTTAGATGAGGGATTGCCTCTAGTGTCTATATGTTATGTTTTGAAATTTGATCAATCTTTTGAATGAATTTGCTAATATCTTTTCTTGATAGAGGAAAGTAAATACCAAATAATAATTTTAAACCAATATCTCTTAATTTTGAATTTGATGATATGAAATTGCAAAAAAAAAAAAAAAAAAATGGAAGCTATTTTTTCATTCAAAGATACAACTTAATCCATGCATATTTTTTTTTTTTGAGTTCAAAATCTAATAAAAATAGAAAGATCTGTATTTACATATCATAAACATGCATTCTCACGAGTTACATGATTTCTTTTTTCAAGCTTATTTAGTATGTCCACCCTCTATGTTGGAAATTTTATGATTTGGGAGTTGGTTCATGTTCACATCATGAGCATGTGGACCACCGTCAAAGCCGATCCACTTGTACTTAATTAAAGCCAACAACATTTTTTTAAAGTAGAACAATTATCGATGTTATGCCTAGTAGCACATGCATGATATTTACATATCTCATCTTACTTATACCATAGAGTATATATGGGTTGCCCTGGTTTAGCTAGAATTGAGGTGATTTGCTCGGTACTTACTAGGCATTCAAATATTTTACCTAATGAGAAGGGTAAGGGTGGTAACTATCTATGGTTCTTTTTATTCCTTTGCTTATTCCAATGGTATGGGTTGTATGTTAAGGAATTTTGGTAAGGCTTAGAAATTTAAGGGAATTGACTTGCTTGGTATATTTGATTAGGAAAATAAAACTAATTTGGCTAATTTAATAGGTACTTGGTAGGTTTAGTTTATAGGATATAATTGCATTTGAATTAGGAAAGTGGCAACTATCATGGTCATTAGGTTAGGTATTTATTGGGTAAATAAAAGGCTTCGGGTGTTGCTAGGATTACCTTAGTTGCTATACCTTCCTTAATTACTTAATTGATTTCTACATTGATACGATTTAGCCTTAACTTGGTGTACCTCACTATTTCCCTTAGTAATACTACTATTTTCTTTCTTGTCATGACCATTGAGAATCTTTCCAACTTTTATCACATGTTCTATCCTCTCGGTAATAATGGTGATGTTAGAAAAGTTAGAGGAAGAGTTCTCAATCAAATACTCAAAGTATGATGTTTTGAAAGTATTAGAGAAAATAGTGGTCGAGTTTTATATTAGGTAGAGGCGAGATGAATCTAGGTTGCCACCTCATGCCACTTTTGAGAATATTCCTTGATGGTTTCTTTCGGACCTTTCACCATACATTGCAAATATGATCATTTTGAAGTAACCTTCATGTTAAACTTATACTATTTCATAAAAACATTTACTAGATTTTTTTTATCTTTTGATCTTGATGTTATCTAATCGAGTTCATCCACTTAGACTTTCGTGGAAGAAATGTATAAGTAGTTTTTCATCATGCATAACCTTAGTCATCTTACTATAATGCACTCACACATGAGTCATGGGATATTGAATGCTTGTGTACTTGGTAAACTCTAACAATGTAAATTTCTTAGAATTACCACATCTAGTACTAGACATATCTCAATTGCTCTTATAGGATCATACATATCGGCTTCTTCTATAGCCCTCGGAAATTCCTCGATAACAAATAACTTGTTAGAGTTGGTTTTTTTTTTTTTTACCCTTTTAAGCTTATGAATTTCTTTAATGGTAAGATCAATAGAGTATATGCCTTGCATCTATGGAGCTTATAAGGCCACGATAGAAAGGAACTATCCTATAAGGAATGGCTCTTCAACAAAAAATATGGTTACTTTTGGGTTGATAAGTGGGGTGGCGGATGGCCTAGTTTGTGTATGGGTGCTAGATAGAGGAATAGAGTGTGGCTTTTTCCGTTGAGTCTAACCTCATTTAAAGTGCCATTTCCACTAGGTAATTACTATAGTGCCCTTCTAAATAGATTGGTGAGATAAAAGATTTCCCCTTTTATAGCACCTAGTTCCCTCCGGTGGGCCTATTCCAATGGTGTCCTTGCTTCATTCTCCATCATGTGTCATCGAAGTTGAGTGTAATGTATTAAAGGAGGGAGTTGAGTTTTAGTGGGTTGGCCCATATTTCAACCTATATGAACTCCATACAAGTATATACAAGAAATATATAAGATAAATGTATGCATGTAAAATGTGAACCGGGTTCGATACCTAACTTGATGTTACGAGTCTCAAATCATGAGCAACATCACTAAAGAACTTGTGTCTTAATGGGTTCAACCCTAATAGATAGAATCTAGCTTTTTTGATAAGATACTCGTCAAAGTTGTCTAGTCTTAAAACTTTTTAGTCTCTAGATTTTCTAGATTACTAGTGGGGTAACCTATTCGCCGACCTTATGCAACAAGAGGTATAAGAAGATCATTCCATAATTTATCATGTGTAAGGTGAGTTTCAATCCAAATTAGAGTCCAAATAAGCCTCGGTAGACTTTCATAATACTCGCCATTTAGGTCTTCCTATCTAAATTCTAAAGGTTTTAGATCGAGTCTAGAGCTTTCGTTTTCTTCCTCTTGTGATTTATGTCCAGTAACATCAAAATCTATGTATCCAATTTAGTTCGGAATATGCATGAAATTAGAAAAAAAAAATTTAAACACATGAAAAAAATTACATAAAATAAAATAAATTAAGTTGTATAAATAAATGATTTAAAATTTAAATTGATGATAGATAAATACTCGAAAAGATAAATGAATTAAAATTAAAATGACATATATCACTAAAAAAGATGAATTAAAAGAAAGACTAAACTTATAGCTTAACTCTAAATCTCCAACGTAGTCGCCATATTGTCGCTACTTATCATTTTGGGGACTTCCAAAATTTAATGGAAAAAGGGAAAAGAGTTAAGGAAAAAGTTTGGACTCCCCACCTAGTATTAAAGATATCTAGAAACTTAAAAAGAGCACTTGGATTTAGAGGTTCTTGGGGAAGGAGTTGTTTATGTCTTTGAGAAGATAACGATCACCAAAAAACATCATTTTTCGAGAAAGATCTCCTATTTTTTTTAATCCTAAAAATATCTCCTAAAAATTATATTTGCTAAATCATTTCCTAAGTCTTTTTCTAAGCTTAATTATCATCTAGGTCAAATTAATTTTTGTTTTTTTATTTGTGATAATGTATTAAATTGATGTTGGGTCTTAAGGTTATGAGTTGCATCAAATTAGCATAAGATCCAATAACATATTGACATAACCAGCACATCGAGGAATGACCTAAGTAGTTAAATTTGTTTTATTTGGATGAGAAGAGTCTTTCAAAAATTAATTATTTTATTTTTATGCTAACATTGTATTAAGTTGATGTTGGGTCGTAACATTAGGAGTCACGTCAATTTAGCATCAAATTCAATTATATCCCGACATGATCGACATGTTGAGGAACGACCTAATTAACGGTATGTGTTTAAACTTATTTGTGTCTATCCTAGCTAATTTTCTTTCATTTATTTAATTTTTTTTATAACTTTTGAGTAAGGGCCGAGATTATGATCAAACCTAATTTAAAATAAGAGACTTGTTAGTTTGATTTAAATTTTCCTAATTAATCAAATAAGGAAAACCACCCTTACTCCTTTTTTTTTTTTTAACAATTTTATTATTGGATAAAATATCTTGAGACCACCATCCATCCTTAGTAAATAGAAGACTTGTTGGCCTAACATTACAACCGAATAAAAAGCCATTTGTTAACATAAAATGTATAACCTAAATACATAAAATTAAATATTATAAAAAAAAACATAATAATTAAGAAAAGTAAGAAAAACAAAACGGTCACTAAAAACGACTAAAATACTCTTGGGATGCTTGCAAGAAATTGGAAAAAAGCCCACTAGCACGTGAAATGACTAAAATACCCTTGATGTGTGTACAATACGTGCTAGAATGTATTTATCGAATTACCCTTGAAACTATTTAGCTATTGTAGAATTCTTTGATCACTATTTGAGCTCCTTCTAGTGCATTACTAGTCGGGAAAGGTGTGGTTAGGCTTTCTCGTTTGTTTGGTGTGGATAGTGTTTGTCACAACGAGTTGGAGGGAAGAGATCAATGGTCGGTCAATGGTCTGCCTTTTTCTCCTTCACCTAAGATTGTGATTCCAACCATGCTGAGAGATGGAGAGGATGACTATTAATACATAAGATAACGAGAGTAGTTCTCAAGTGGTTTGAAGGTCTAATTTGGTCCGGATTGATAGATTGCAATGTGCCTTATCAAAGCGGTCGAGATTTAGATTTTTCATCAATTTGTTGTATTCTGGTGAGGTTTTATTGAAAATTTAAGGGGGGTGAACTTGAAGAGGGTAAGGAACATTTTTTTGGTTGTGGTAGCAATTGGTTTGGTTGAAAATTAAAGATTTGGTTGTATTGTAATTCGGGTCGGGTTATTGGCCATCTCTTTTGCTTTTGACCTCCTCCTTTATTTTTTGTCATGGAAAATCCTTTATTTTTTTATTTAATTAAATTCATAATTATATAATTAATTACTCATTTAATTATTATTTTTCTATGACACTCATTTTTTAAGGTTCAAATAAACATGATTCTTGAATTAAGTCTCTCGAATTTAACGAGTTAGTTATTTAATCAAATTATTTTTTTAACAATCATGTTTGTTATGTAAAAAAGGCTCTAATTAACTATAAATAGAGAAATACTACATAGGGCAAATACATTATTCTTTCTTTTTCAATCCTCCTCTCAAAATTTTTTTCTTTCTAAAACTCTATAACCTTAAGAGAAATTCTCTAAAAAGAATTTCAAAAGTGCTGCTAGTAATTCCTTGGGTGAAAAAAATGAATCCTAAAGTTGAATTTTCAAAATTTTTACAACATTATAGTAAGGGTACTAATCACCTTAAGGACAAAATAGGAAGATTTCTACATGCAATTAAGTACTATGATCTTCTATTCCTATCTTTAATTCTATAATTTTTATTTTTTTTCAACAATCTTAAAGTGATTATTGTGAAAGATGGAAGTAAGGGTAGAAACTTCGTTTCAAGTGGTGGATCAAAATGTGGTGCAATCGGGTTGCTTTGATGGAATGAATTTCATTTGATGGAAGGAAAAATTGATATTCTTGCTTACTATAAGTAAGGTTGCTTATGTGTTAGACCTAAATTTGGTGGATCTTTTAGAACCGAAGGATGAAGATCTTGAACAACTCCGAGGTTGAACAAAAGAAACATATCGATGATAAATTACTGTACATGGGTCACATTCTTAATACATTATCATATTGATTATACAATTTCTTCACCAATGTTTAGTTATATGATCTCTTCACCAATGTTTAGTCCCTAAAATAAATCTAGAAAGTGCTGGAGTTCAAATACAATGCTAGAAAATAAGGGGTAGATAAGTTTCTTATTATGAAAATTTTGAATTTAATATGGTTAATAATTTATATGTTGTGGATCTAGTGCATGACTTGTCCGCTATGATATCATAGCTAAAAGATTTTAAAGTTTATATTTCTGAATCATTTCAAGTAAGGGCTATAGTTGAAAAATTACCTCCTAGTTGGAATGATTATAGAAAGAAGATGCTTCATTCCATTAAAGATCTTACTTTGAAATAGTTTGAAAAATATCTCGGGATCGAGGACGATACTCGGAGCTTGCAAAAAAGGAATGTTGAATCTATTTCCAAAGTGAATTATGTGGATGAAAAGAAGCCAAATTTAGGAGAAAAAAATATTATGAAGAGAGTAGTTCTAAAGGAAAGAAAAAGAAAATGATAGGAATTTCGCAACTCTAATGCAACAAAAACCAAGTCCAATAAGTCTTGTTATCAATATGGGAAGAAAGGCAATTTCAATTGTGATTGTCTATACAAGAAGAAGCAAAAAATGGAGAATTCCAATTCTACAAACATGGTTAAGAATGAAAATGCAATTGTTACAATGATTTTTGACTTGCACATTGGCTTGATCACATAATTTAACATGGCTACTACAATGAAGACTTTTGATTAGTGGTATGAGTCTAGTACTACCATCCATGTGTATAATGACAATACTTAATTCAAGACCTTAAAGTAGGTAATTAATGGATATGAATTGATACAAAGGTTATTAGTTAAGGCACTTATTGAAATATCATTTTCTTCTTAAAAGAAGTTATTGCTAGTTAGTGTTTTATTTGTTCCTAAGATTAAGAAGAATCTTGCAACCATAAATTTATTATGTAAGAAAGGGATTAAGATTGTTTTGAAGGCTGAAAAAGTTGTATTCTCTAAGAATGGTGCCTTTGTCGGTAAAAGGTACTCTTGTGATGGCATTTTTAAACTCACTATTATTAATAAAAGGAAAGATTTAGCTTATTTTGTTAGGTATTCTTCTTTTTATTTATGGCATGGTAGATTAGCACATTTTAATTTCAATTATATTAAATATATATCAAATCATGGTTTAATCTCTTACAATGATACTAGCAATAAAAATGGAAAATTTGTATATAAGCAAAAAACACTAAAAATCTTTTTCCTTGAATTAAAAGATCTTCTAAATTATTAGAACTTATTCATTTTGATATACGTGAATTAAATAGAATATTAACTAGAGGAGAAAATAAGTATTTTATTACTTTGATTGATGATCATTCTAGATATACTTATATGTATTTAACAAAAAATAAAGATCAAGCCTTTGGCATGTTTACGTGCTTATAAATATGAATTTGGAAATGAAAAAAAAGATGATTAAAGTCTTAAGAAGTGATAGCGGTGGTGAATACTTGTCTACTAATTTTCTTCTTTCTATGAGACTAATGGAATTATGCATCAAATGAGGGCACCATATACCTTACAACAAAATGGCTCTCACATTATCTTTCGATTTTACCATTGGATGGGATGGTAATTTCCCTTTAAATTGAGCTTTTAAATGACTCATAGTAGTTACCATTTGACTATCTAATTTTCTAAGCTTTGGATGCTTAATCTTGTCTCTTGTTAAAACTACTTGGTGCTTTGATCAAGAGATTGAACTATCTCTTTTAAGGATTGGCTTAAACTTTAAGGTTTATTTATTGATATGGTTTAGGTTGATAACAATACGGCCTTTGTTGATAGAAATTCTACTCTTCTTGTTTATTGACTCTATATCTTAAGTTTGGATGGCCTCTTCAACTAGGATTGTATGTGTTGGAGTTTATTACCTTGAATGACCTCTAAAATTACCAACTATATTCAATTACTTAGTGGGTCTTTCTTAGAATGTTAGGCATGTATCCGTGGCATGACCTTTTGCGAACAAATCCCATAAGTCTGTAATAGCTTGTAAATTCCCAGTAGCCATCTATCTCACAAATGAAGTGAAATCTAACAATTGTTGCTTAAGGTTAGATACATTAGCCTTATTGAATCTTTTTGATGTATGATCTAATCTTGTACTAAATTGTTGAGAATTTACTACCATGTTAGAAATCAAAGCCCTTGTAGCATCCGGGGTCTTGCCAACCAAAGCTCCTACACTAGTAGTATCAAGCATATTTATTTTCATAGGTAATAAGCCCTCATAAAACTACATAATGAGAAGTTGATCAAAAATTTGATGATGTGGAAAATTTGCACATAATTTCTTGAAGTGCTTCTTAGTACTCATATAGAGTTTCCCCATGGAACTCGCCAAATACCACATTTTTTTTTTATGCTACTAGCTTATGATGTAAGGAAATATTTCAATAAGAAGACTGTTTCATCATATTCCAAGAATTAATAAAGCATGTAAGAAGATCATACAACTAATCTTTTGCATCCACATCTAATGAGAATGGGAATATACATAACTTGATTTGTTCTTTTGACATGTCTTAGGGTCTCATGGTTAAGCGAGACCACATAAAATTTCTTTAGATGTTTATAAGGGTCTTCTCTTTCAAGACCATGAAATTTGGGCAATAAGTGTATCGGTTTCAACTTCGATTCAAAAACAACATCCAAATTTAGGAACTCGATATACAAAGACTGTTGATTTAGATCTAGAGTAGCCAACTCCTTCAAAGTCCTATTTGCGAGTCATCACTTTATTTTTAAAATCACTAGAGGATCGAAACTTAAAAGCTATGTTTATGTCCGGTGATGCAATAGTTAATCTTTTAGAAGTTTGAGTCCTTTTTACCAAAGTTTATCTAGCTTCTCTCCTCAATTTTTGAAAAGTTTTCTTCATTTGGGATAAAAAATCAAGTCACTAGTATGACCAGATTTGGTCATACACTACCACGATGGAGTAAATAAGAAACAATCAAAATGCTAACAAAAAAATTAATTATAATGTAATTTCAGTACATCGATGCTAAAATTTGGTTGCATGTCATATTGCCATAAAATTATATATTTATTTTTCCTTATTAGACCTAATTATAGAACTGTAGCTATGGTAAGTAAGGGTTGATCCCATAGAGAATCGATTCAATCAATTTAGTTGTTATCTAATTGTCTCAAAGTAAAGTAAAAAAAGGGGTTTGTTGGTTCAAAGTAATAAAGAGAACAAAAAATTAAGCAAAAGATAAAAAAATGTTAAAGGCCTTAATCAAAATATAGTATCCATTGTTGGTTCAATCATTGATCATTGATTCAAGTATTAAGCCATTTCTTTCATGAATATTCATCTTAGAATAACAACGAGCTATGTTATCCCCAATCTTTCCTTAGTTATTCATTAATTAAAACTAGCTATTTAATTAATCTCTAACTATTGAACAACCTCGAATGAGCTATCTAGATTTAATTCAATAATAGCATTAAGCCTTAGAAAGATAGATGAAGCTAAACAATTTACACACGAGCTAGGAGAATTTAATCTAGTTCTATGTTATTCAAGGAATTAAATGAAAGCTTATCTATAATCATTAATCCCTAGTTACTACCAAATGTAAGATTATACAAGCTATTACGAACTTGAATTTTTAACTAGCGACATATTAAATAGATCAATCCATTAGTATCCACCCCTATCAATCAATCAACACAATTATATTTAATGATAATGAAAAAAACATAAAATACCTAAAAAGAATTAGATTAGAAGTAAAACCCGTTTAGAACTCATAACAATTTAACTGAAGCTTTAACTTTTCGTTCAACCAAGCAAGAATATTTAGAGTTGTATATTTTTGGTAACAAAGGTTGGGTTTTTATTTATGGCTGCATGAATGAAATGAATCCCCCTTAAAGTAAAAACCTACTTTTCTATTTATACTCTTACAATCCATGCAAAAGTAGGATTCTAACAAATAGAGCTACCTCACTCGGACACGTGTTATGACATATGGTTTGTTTGTTGTAGGCACCCGGCTTTATCCTTAGACATACATAGTTTAGACCTTTAAATAGATGGTGGCACATAGGTTGCTTGAATGAGTCACAAGACTATGTCACCTTTTTCACTCCATCCCATATCTTTTGGCTTTTACCCATATGATTTTTCTTTTTTCTTCGAATGACAACAATGTGGTGACACACACATGCGTGTCATTTCCTCTTCACAAGCCATTCTTTTGTCTACTACCCATATGTCTTCTTATGGTCAAAAAACACATAGCTTTCCTCTTGATTCCACATAGCCGGGGACTTTTCCTCTTCTAAGACACATGGTTATGTGTACGTTTCATTCACGATTGGCTTTGGCTTGGTTTTATTCACTTGATTGCCATTTTTCCTATAAAACTCAAAATTTTTATCTTGTTATTAATTAGCCTAATATGATACATAAAGTACTACTAAGTTTAATAAAAAAAGGAATAAAACTTATATAAATTATGCACCGACCATACATCCACCTAAATGTATTTGGGTACCGGCAATGGTGATTACAATCCGGTGTTCTAAACTTAGACTTGGCCATTTGACAAATCGACACCTCTTCATTTGTTTCTCTACATCGTGTGCTATGTTAGGCCAATAAAAATTTTCAAACATAAGATCTAGAATCTAGTCCCATCCATAATGTCAAACAAGTCCACCATTATGACTCTCATAATGAACAATCTAGAATGCACAAACGATTTCGATAAAATAAATATTCATTATCAATATGGAATTGTTTTAAAAGGGATATACCACGAGTCTTTCTAAATTTGATCGAAATACTTATCTTTGGGATACAAGTCCTTTAACACTTCAAATCCAATAATCTTGACTTTTAAGGTAGAAAGCAAGTTGACTTGTAAGGTAGAAAGCAAGGCATACCTCCTACTAAGTGCATTTGCCATTGTGTTCGAAGCTCCTAACTTGTGTTTCAACAAATAAAAGAATAATGAATTCCCTCTAGGCTATGTAACACCCTTTCAACTTAGCTTAGCTTTAAAGATGTTTCAAGGCTTCATGATATAAGAATAATACAAATTATTTATTAAGAAGGTGGTGCCTCTAATGGTCTAACACTTGTATAATGACATAGAACTCTTTATTACATGTAGAGTACTTCCACCTAACATCATTTAACTTTTCATTACAATAAGCAACTACCCACCCCTCTTGACTTAAGATAGCCATAATCCTCATATTCAAAGTATCATAATTTACTTTAAATACTTTGTTAAAGTCAAGAAAAGCTAGTATTGATGCCTCGATCACTTTTTCTTAAGAGCTTCAAACCCTCTTTAGGCTTTAGTCATCGACTCGAACTTTCCTTTCTTTAACGACTTAGTGATAGGGGTAGTAATAGCGCTAAACCCATGAATAAATCATCGATAGAGTGAGGTAAGACCTTGAAAGCTTCTTACCTCGGTCATATTCTTCGATATCAAATAATTAAGGATGGCCTTAATCTTGCTCTAGTCCTTTTCTATCCCATCCTTTAAGACAACGAACCCTAAGAAGACAACCTTATCGGTGTAGAAGTGACACTTCTTAAGATTCACATAGTTATTGATCCATCAACACTTCCATCATTTGCTATAAGTGCTTAAGATGCTCCTCAATCCCATAGTTATAGATTAGGATGTCATCAAAATACATAAAAATGAACTTATCATTAAATGGTCCGAACACTTGATTCATCAACCTTATGAAGTTACTAAGGGCATTGGATAACCTCGATGGTATAACAATCCATTCATATAATCCATCACATTTCTTAGAGGTAGTTTTTCATTCATCTCCCATCGTTAATTGAATCGATGGTAACCGCTCCTCAAGTCAACCTTTATAAAGATTTTGAAACCATGTGACTATTTGATTAAGTCATCAAGCCTCGATATGGGGAATCGATACTTGATTATGATCTTGTTGACTACTTGACTATCTATGAACATTCGCTATGTTCCATCTTTTTTAGTACTAAAAAGGCCGGAATTGTATATGAACTTATAATCTCCTTTATAAGTTCTATGTCCACTAAATTTACCACTTGCCTTTGCAATTCCTTATACTCTCTTACGTCAAATGATATGCGAGGCCAATGTAGAATAATTAATCCTAGAATAAAATCAATAGCGTGTTGTATGTCACACATAGGAGGTAACCTTTTGGGTATCTCTTTGGGTACCAAATCGATAAGCTATGTAAGTAATGGTTTAACACCATCGGGAATGACATTCCACTCCTTGTTCTCCTCCATGAAAACAAGCACACAAGCTTGATCCGATTGCTCCATTAATTTCATGAACATGGATTTAGTGATGACCTTTTCTTGTTTGCTAACACAAGTTACCATAACTTCCTTCTTTATGGGTAGTGTCAAAACTTTACTCCATTGAAGAAGATATAGGTGTTTCGAAGCCATTATGCATAACTCAATGATCATATTGCCAAGGCCTCCCTAATAATAAGTGGCAAGCATCCATCCATACCATATCACACCAAATCTTATCAATATAAGTTTTGCAATAGAGAAAGGAACAAAAATTCTCTTAGATACACGGATTTCATTCTCCTTTTGTAACCAAGTCAATAAATAAAGGCTAGGATGTTACACCACTATAAACTTTAACTTCTCTACCATTTAGGATGCCACCAAATTCTCACGACTACCTTCATCGATAATCAACTCGCATACATTGATATATTTTATCTCACCTAATTCTCTTCGACGACCATATCGACACTCAATATTCTTATGACAACCATCTCTTCAATTGGCTGATTATGCACGGAAATCAACCTCATCTTTGATGCTAAATTGATGTTGGATTGAGAGACACCAAGCCTTATAGATAAATCAATAATAAATAAAAATCAACAAAGCCACTAGAATAAAATATCTAAGGTGTAAAAGAGCCTTAAATAGCTCCGATCTAACATCAAATAATCACAATCATAACCAATTCTCAATTAATAAGAACCTCGACCACAAACACATACAAACCTAATTTCACCAAATCATAAAATCTTCAAACCTACATTTAGAATATATGTGATCACTAAGAAAAACAACTTAAATTTCATTGATTTTTTTTGTACAACCTAGGTTTTACCTAGACGTATATGCACACCAAATTTGAATTCAATCCAAGTGTCCTAGCCTCTAGTCTTTTACGAGTAAAAATTTTGGACGAGAATAAGTTCCGGATAATACAATGATCTCAACATCTTCAAAGCACCGAGAAAATATTTTATTTAATTTTTATAATATTTAGAAAAACCCTTGTATAAGTGTTGTCAAAATTTTAGATCAATCTAAAATTCCTAGCTTTGATTATCAATGTGAAGGCTGAAAGTATTTAGTTTGAAATTTCAATTAGACCCTCAATTAATCGACTAATAAGAAAATAAGATAAAGAAAGTGTCAATGGCTCACCCCTAACTAGAAATTCACTACCTAATTTTATTTAGAGAGAACTTATGGGATATCCTTGTCAAGAGTCCACTTGGATATAATTTTGATCTATGCACACCTTATTTGATCACTCTAAAGATATGTTCACAACATCCTAGCTAGTCCAAGCAAAAGAAAATGAAAAGCTACAAAGAATAACTCTTAAGTTTTATTCAAAATATCATAAAATTCTTCTTGGAAATTATGACAAAAGTGTGCTTAAATACTCACATACAAAATCCCTAAAGAGTAAAATTGGCTAGGTGAAAATTTCCTCTTTGGCCGAATGGACTCGTCCTATCTAAGTTGGACTTATGTGATCCATATTCAATTAGGACTTTATTCATTCAATCTAATTAAATCTAGATCCAGATGTTACATAGACTCAAAATTAAATAAGGAATCCCTAACAAATAAGGATCCATAACATAAAAAATATTATCTATCCACCTAGGCCACATTTAGCTTTATCCTTTTCCAATAAAGAATTTCATAACTTTAGAGAGTAATTATTTTCAACCCAAGTCTTTACATATAAAATTATCCCAACTAATTAAAAAATAATCCAAATAAATAAAAGATAGTCTTAATAAGAAAAGATAACAAAAATAAAATGAGAGAGGGCTAAAATTTTGACCACTTTAGTGTGCCAAACTTTTAGCCTAGTAGAGAGTGGATGGTCATACATCGGATAGGTTCTTACCTTAGAGAGTGTTATTGAAAAGGCTATAGGTTAGTGATTTTACATGAGTACGGCTTTGATTCCCACCTTTGATGCATCCGACTTTACCATAAATGGGAGAGAAAAATCTTTGAGGGCTAAAATTGGCGCTTGAATCATGACATCCTTGAGCTATTAGAAGATGTTACCTACTTCTTAGTTCTAAAAAAAGCATTTTTCTTTAAAAAATTTGTCAAAGGTCATGCAATTGCTTCATACCTAGCTATAAAACTCTTATAATAGCTAGTTAACCCCAAAAATCCTTTTAGCTCTATGATAATTTATGATGTGGGCTAGCTAACCATTACTTCAATTTTATTCGAATCA
This sequence comes from Dovyalis caffra, assembly GCA_963924115.1. NCBI lineage: Eukaryota > Viridiplantae > Streptophyta > Magnoliopsida > Malpighiales > Salicaceae > Dovyalis > Dovyalis caffra. Next base: position 1,069,629 of record CAWUPB010000030.1, read on the forward strand.
GCCATGACTCTACAGTGGTTAATAATATGCCTAAATACTAAATCTACTTTTGAGTCTGGTTGACACTTTTCTTTCTTAACAAGTTGGTTAGACCTCGAGATAGAGAAGATAGTGTGTATATGATGTAAATGCTCTATTTCACTCTTTTTATATATTAAAATGTCATAAAAAAGAAAAAAATATATTTCCTTAAACATTGCTGGAAATCATCATTCGTAAGATGTTGAAAATTAGAGGGAGCATTGGATACTCTAAAAGGCATTACTAGGAATTCATAGTGACCATGATGGATATGAAAAGTGAAGGATCATGCATGTTATTAAGGTGCGGAATAAAACAAAAATTTCTTCCATCTAAAGGGCCTAAGGTTATGCCATTGAATCAACTAACCATATATTCATGAATTAAAGCGATTAAAAGAGAATTTATCTCTTGTAGCATAGATCTAAATTCTTTAGTAAAGAAAGGAGTTGTCCAATCATCTAACTTCTATTGATTATCCACGTAGTCAAAGCGACCACGAGAGAAGCACTCAAAATTGATAGAGTGCTAGCTCCACCTTTCTTGGTTTGTTGAGTGTTTCCTATCAAAATCTAATTCAGATAATTTTACAACAACCCAAGAGAGAGGGTGAGAATGTGACATGCTAGGGTTAGAGAGAAAATAAATTTCTCCTTCTTTTTACTTTTGGGTCGAATGCATTAATTTTCTTTCTTGCTATTTTCGAATTTTCTCTCTCATAAAAAGTCTTCTAAAAACTTTGGCTTTTACCACATCTTCCCTCCTATTTATAGGGGGAAGTTTTCTTATCCTCCAAGGACAAGGAGAGGGGGCAACAACTAATCCTTATTGGACTCCTGGTTGTTGCTTCCTAATCCTCCAAGGATTATGAGTTATTTAACATGTGAGGTTTTAATCTTTATCTATAAAACATTCATCCTTATCCAATAAATTTCATGTTTATCCTCCCACCAAATTACCTTTTAGGTTTTTAATTAAACCTACTAACCCAAAACCATTTTGGCCCAATTAATTAATTTGGATGATCTAAATAAATAAACTTAGATAATTTTAGGTGGCCCACATTATGAAATAATTTCTCAAAAATACCCTTTAACATAAATTAGGAAAATAATTTCCATTTTAGGTTATTTACTTCTAAATTTGGAACTAACTTCCAAATTAGGAAACTGATTTCTAAAATAGGAAACTTTTTATTTTTGGAAACTTCCTATTTTAGGAAACTTTCCATTTTCAAAAACTTTCCATTTTCAAAACCTTTTCTAAAATAGGAAACTTTCAAAATTGAAAAATTTTTCTAACATCTTTGCTTCTCTTTAATCATATAAATACTTAAACTTATGTGTGTGACTCCACGAGGCGTCTAGATATATTGATAATGTATCGAGAACATAAGAAACCTTTTTTATCTCTTAATACGTAAATCAAGATTGGTTTGTAGTAAGGCATTATGACTATTCAATTCACTAGGAGGATTAGTTAATCCATTATTACCTTTCATGAGCATTATTATGATATAATTCAGTCCTCATGTTAACTTATTACGAGTGTGATCTCGAACTTGGTTATAAGTGTTGTTTGATTATGATCACATAAATTTTTTTCGATTCCTAAATGTCTTAGCTCTTAGAGTAAACCAACTATGCTTTATTGGTGTACTTCTACTCGGCTATAGATTTTTTGAGTAGACATTCATCGAAGTGCAATGTGATAACTCATTTAGCATATAAGGAATGACATGTCCTATCTTAGTCATCCACCTACCTCCATTAGATTCCTAGTGCACCCAACGAGCCGTCCACATGCAACCCTTTATTGGGTCCATCAAAATGAGTGTCAAAGTATACAAATCCTTAAATGAGATAACCATGATGACTTTAAGTCTAAAGACTAATTGTACCTATCTCGTATAAGATTCCCATAGACTAAACCAAATGAGTTTTCATGACAAGTCAAGTCTAGTGAAATATTCTCTAACATTAATTACCTAAGCATTTGCTTTGGCATCATTATGTCAATAGGTGTGAGATCTCCTATTGCTATCATATAACATGAGCATAACACTTATAAGTCTATCTCGCAAATAGTCAATGTCTATTCTTGATAATGCTATGACTTGGGACATTTAATGATACCATTTATATGTATTAGTGTTTTTTTCACATCTTTTCATTGATCACTATTGTAAATGCATATCATATGAACGTCTATCTAATTCTATTCAATAAATAAACATAAAAGAATTAATAGAAATATTTTTTTATTAATAAAATGAAACAATACAATAACTCAAACCTATCCAAATATAGTTAGATCTTGGACAACCACACTAACACATATTAGGAAATAATTTTTAAATTACCTTTAAACTTAAATTAGGAAACTGACTTCTAAATTTGGAACTAGCTTTCAAATTAGGAAACTAATTTCTAAAATAGAAAACTTTTCATTTTGGAAAACTTTTTGCAAAATAATTTTTTTTTCAAAATATTTGTTTCTCTTTTATTATGTGAATATTTAAACTTATGCATATGACTTAATAGGCCTCTAGATATATTAGCGTTGTATCACGAATAAAAGGCACCTTTTTTATCTCTTGATACGTAAATCAAGATTGACCTTTAGCTATCATGACTATCTAATTCTCTTAAATAATTAATTAATCTATAATTACTTTTCACAAGTATGGTTACAATACAATTCGAGTCCTCACATCAATTTATCATAGTGTGATCTTGAATTTGGTTTAAAGTCTATTCAATTATGATCACATAAGTTATCTTTGATTTTTAAATGTCTTAGCTCTGCATAAACCAACCATACTCTATTAATATACTCTTATTGTGGCCATAAATTCCTTGAGCGGACATTCATCAAAGTATAATATGATAACTCCTTTAGCATATAAGGAATGAAATGTCCTATCTTAGTCATCCACCTATTTCCATTAGATTCCTAACACATCCAATGAATTACCTACATACGAGCTCTTGATCGAGCCCATCAAAATGAGTTTCAAAATATATAAATCCTCTAATGAGATAATCATAATAATTTAAAGTCAAAGGACTAGTTGTATCCATCTCGTATAAGATTCCTATATGCTAAACTAAATAGGTTCCGATGATGAGTCACATCCGAGTGATATGTTCCCTAACATTAATCACCTAAGTGCTTATTTTGGCATCATCATACCAATAGGTGTGAGATCTTCTACTTTTATCTTATATCATGAGCATAACACTCATAAGGCTTACCGCATATAGTCAATGCACATTCTTGATAATGCTACGAGTTGAGAAATTTAATGATATAATTTAAAAATATCAATGTTTATCTCACATCAATTAATCAATCATTAATGCAATACATATCATATAGACTTCTATCTAATTTTATCAACTTATAAATGATAAGAATGAATAGAAAGATATTTTTATTAATATATAAAACTCGCAACATTACAATAAGTCAAACCATCCAAATAAGGTTAGATATTGGGCACCTACAATAATAAAGATAAGGTGAGGTTATAGAGGCTATATAGACTAAATGAGCATGGTCAAATATTCAAGGAATAATTTTTTAGGCTAAATTTATGTGGATGAAATATGGGGACCCTCAAAGTTTATTGTTAGTTCGAGTTAACTACTCATTCCTCATATATTTGGCGAGCTCTAGTCAAACATGTTGATGCTTTATGGAATTGTAGCACCTAGATTATGTAGAGGTGAAGTTTCTTTTTAGACTATAAATTGTTATTGAACTATACTTTAATTGTAACTACCTTTGCATAAAGATCTAATTGTTAAGAAGGTGTTTGAGTCTATTGAGTAATTTTTTTTTAGCATTTGTTCCTATAACCTTACAGCACCATGTTAAAAAATTTTAACCAAAAGAAAATGAGAATGATAAATTTGTTTGTACTCTCACTCTTTTAAAGTGATTTAAAGCAAAAACCTATTGGCAACATAAAAGGCATAAGGGTTTATGAGTTAATTGGCATTACATGGTTTGGTGTCAATGGATTCGAGTTAAATGAGAGATTTCTTTTGGAAATTGATTAATCATGACATACCTACTTATTCAAGATTGTAAGATATAGGGGTCCCTATAGTATCTATATGCCATTGTTGTCATCACCTATATTTGAAATGGATTGACCATCTTTTCCTCCACTCCGAGGTAGCAAAGCTCGTTTGGTTTTTTTTTTTTGGTCACGTATTTTAAAAGAAAAGCTCGTATATGTCTATTTCACGTCTCTTAATGCTTGGATGTGTTTAACTAGAATTAAAAACAAGTATGTTTCAGGTTGCCACTTGTTTATTTATTTTGTGACAAATTTGGAAATGTCAATGTAAATCAAAATATGATAATTTCTTTATGTTAGCTTCGGAGGTGATATCTCAAGTTAGATTTGAGCTACTATATATGTGGTCCAAAAAGTTTATCATACATTGTAGGTGTCAATAGACTTTGTGTGCTTAACTTACTAGTTATTACTACTTGTTATCACCTAATTTTTTACCCTTTTATTTTACACACACACACAAACACATATAAAATAGAAATGTGAAAATTAAATATGCTTTGTTTAATTTGTTTGATTGCATAATTTTTCATTATTGGGTTAGGATTTTCTAAAAATCCCATAATTTTTAAGAGCTTAGAAAAATTACAAAAAAATAAAAGAAAAACAAAAAAGAAAAAAAGGGAAAAGTAAATGAGAGAGTAAAATAAGTAGGAAATTGAGAATTTTTGGCCCAAATTGATTAAATGTGGAAAATTAGACCAAAAAAATCGAATTAGAAATTCAATAAAAATGCTTACCAATTAAAAATACAAAGAAAGAAAGAGGGAAGAGATAAGGTTCAAATGTAGGAAAATGAGAAAGATATGGGGCTAATATAGAAATACATAAAACCTTAACTAACCCATACTATAATAACATCTCTACTTCTCTCTTTAGTGTAGTTGCCAAAAATATTACGAGGGCGATTCGATGGGATCTAGCGAATGATGGGATGTCTAGGAAAGGATATAGAATTAAGAAAATAACTTTCCACCTAGCGTTGGGGAAGCTAGGAAATCCTAAAATGATCTATATAAAAATTTGGTTAGGGGGTTGGCTCCATGTGAGGAAGATCGACATCCACCACATCCTACTTGAGGTAGGTTGTATTATATGTAAGTGAAAAACAAAATGCGTTCTTACTATGGAGTTAGTCCTAAATTTGAAAGTAAATAACCTAAAATGAAAATTAAGTTCTTAATTTAGTTGACGGGGTTTTTTGAAAATTATTTCCTAATGTGGGTCACCTAAAATTATCTAAGTTTATTTATTTGGATAGTCCAAATTAATTAATTGGGCTAAAATAGTTTTGGGCCAATAGATTTAATTAAAAGCCCGAAGATATTTTGATAGGATGATAAACATAAACCTTATTGAATAAGGAAGAATGTTTTAAAGATAAAGATCAAAAGAACACATACAAAATAACTCCTAATCCTTGGAGAATGATGATAACAATCATAAGTCCTATTTAGGATAAGTTACCTCCCATCCTTGACCTAGGAGGACAAGGAAACTCTCCCTCCTATAAATAAGAGGAGAGAGATGCGAGTAACTAAGAAAATTAGAAGAAGAGAGCATTCGATCAAGAGAGAAAATTCTCTAGAGGTACACGACATAAAGAAAATAAAAAAGAGAAAATAGTTTTCTCCTAAAACCCTAATACATGCCACTTTTCTTCTTCTTTTAAGGTTGTTGCAAAATTGCTGAGATTAGATTTTTATAGAAAACACTACATATATCTTAAAAAGTGGAGCTAGCACTCCATCAATTTTGAGTGCTTCTTTGTGGATGCTTGGTCCGCATGGATCATCAATAAATGATGAACACTTGGACGAGTTCTTTTACGCTAAAAAATTTAGATATGCACTACGGGAGGTAATTCTTATATTTAATACTTTAATTCATACATGTATAGTTAGTAGATTTAATGGCTTAATCTTGGGCCCTTTAAATGGAGGAAATTATTTTTTATTCTACATCTTCCTAGGATGTATGATCCTTCAAGCGTTATGGTTAGGCATGCCTACTTATCGATGCTTAGCCTTGGTTTGGCATGCCTTCTAGTCAATTACTAGCATTGGCTTGGTGCGTGTATTGGCTAATGCTAAGAATTGGCTTTACGCACACACTAGGCATAACCCCACTAGCCGACACCACACATTGGCCTCACGTGCACATTGGCCAATGCCTAGTATTGGCCTCCGGTGCACACTAGCCAATGCCATGCATTGGCCTTGTGTAGCCTCTAGCCAACACCCAATATTGGCCGGGCATGCTAAGCGCTAGCCTCACCCATACACTAAGCATCAACCTCACGTACACACTAGCCAATGCCTAGTGTTGGCTTCATGCGGTAGTGGCCAACATAGTATTGGCCTAGTGAGCATATTGGCTAATTCTAGCATTGGCCTTACGTATGTTTGGCCTAGCATTAGCTTAGCACATGTCTAGGCTAATGCCCATCGATAGCTTCATACGCACCTTCTTACATAATAAAAAAAATTAGCTTTTTTTTTCAATGTTATAAAATAACAAAAATAATAGATCTATAATGCATTAATGATAATTATCACAATTAATCAAAATTAATAACAATAAAATTAAAGATTCAATAGAGCCTCTAATATCAATTGAAGGATAATGAATCATATGTAGGTGCAAAATAAATAAAAATTTTTATTCTCCTCCATCTAAAGTCCAAAGATCAACTATTGAATCAACTAATTATATTAGCAAAGATGGATCAATTGTTACCTCTTAAAGCGTAGTATCAAGTTTACAAATTAAAGCATCCAAGCGTTTAGTCTTTACTAATAATCGATGTAACTTAAACATCAATACAAGAAGTGGTAGAACATCAAAAGTCCTAGCTCCAATTCTTTCAACTATGTAGTTTTCTTCATAAGAAATCTTTCTATCGAGAGGATGGCGTACATTACCAAAAAAAATGAATTAGTGATGAAATTTAGCGATGGATTATAAAATGTTATTTTTTGCAATGAATTAGTGATAGACTATCGAGGGATACTTAGCGATGGCTAAAAATCTGTCATTGAATAAGGCGAGGAAAAAAATTGCCAAAATCGGTGATGAATTAGCGACAAAAAATTGGTCGCTAAATGAGAAAATTAGCAATAGAATTTTTTCCATCACTCAAATTCTCATAATTTGGTAAAGTTACCGATGGATTTTATATTCGTCGCTAATTTTGTAACATTTTTAGGTGAATTAGTGACGGATGGCCGATCCGTTGCTAATTAGTGGTGGACGGGCCATCCGTCACTACTTTTGGGGAGAATTCATCCCAAAAGTAGCGATGGACTTCGTTGTCCGTCGCTAGGTGGGGGAAATTTTCTCCCAAAATAGCGATAGACTCCATCGGTCGCTAATTAGCGAAGAACGACTAGTCCATTGCTAAATAGCAACGGACGATGTCCATAGCTATTTTTGGGGGAAATTTCCCCCAAAATAGCGACGAAATAGTGATGAATTCGGGTCCATCGCTATTTTGCCTTTATATATCCCTCCTCTTTCTTCTTCTCCATTTGTTTGCCTCACCTCCACCACACCTCCCTTTCCGTTGCAGTCCAAAAAATGCCCACCCACGTCGCCCCACGCCACTAAATCTTTTTCAAAACCATTTAACAAAGTGAGGGGTATCTTTCTCCCCGAAAATCGGATCGGATCCGTGTTCTCTATCCTTGATCTATCGAGTAAAACTTTCTCTTTCTAACTTTTATATATTTTTTTAGTTAGATAAACGTTATAAATTTTTAGTTAAATTTTGTTATTTTTTAGTTTATTAATTATTTGAATGTTGTTAATTATGTTGTTATGTTAATTTGTATGTAGTATTTTAAATTTCACTACAACAAAAAGATAGATTTGTGACGATCAAAAATCTATTGCTAATTTTAAAATTTGTAACGAGTTTTAAGCAATTTAGTGACTCGTCCAAAAAAGGTTATTAAAATTCCTATTTACGACCATTTTTTCCTACATGCGATCGTTTTTGTGATGGTTTTTATGAAAAAAACCATTGCAAGTTTCGTGATGGTCCCAAAACCATCACCGAAACCGTTGCTAAGACGACATAACCTCACAAAAAAAAGGATGATTAGCAACGCTTTTTTAATAAAAAACCATTGCAAAAAAAAAAAAAATTCGTTCTATCCACGATCCCGGGATCGTCGCTAAATCGTTTCTTAAAAAAAAAAAGATTAGCAACGAGCTTTGTAATAAAAAACCATTGTAAAAGAAAATTCAATTTAGCGACGGTCCATACCATTTCTAGAATGAGAACAATTGGGAAAAAAAATTATGATTAGCAATGGTTTTTTAATAAAAATCCATTGCAAAAAAATTTAGTTTAGCGATGGTCTATAGACCGTCGCTAAACCATTTCTAAAATCAAAAGAATTGTAACAAACTTTTTTTGATTAGCAACGGTTTTTTAATAAAAAATTATTTCAAAATAACTAGGTTATTTAATAAAAAATTGTTGCAAAATAACTAGGTTAGCGATGGTCATGAACCGTCGCTAAACCCTTTCTAAAAAAATAATAATAAATAAAAAAATATTAAAACCAATTTTTGCAATGGTTTTTCCAAAAATAACCATTGCAAAAAATTATATTAGTGACGATCTTAAGACTCGTCGATAATTCATCAATAAAATCAAATCGTTGGTGGGAAACGACTAATTTTTGAAATTTTTATTTTAAAAACACTATACCTTTTAAAATCTGCCTTCTCCCTTAAGAATTGGCGGTTTTAATTCTTTCTCCACCTCCTCTCTTCTTCTCGTCCGACAGAGACATCGGATCCGCCTCCTCTGCCATTTTCTCTGTCCAATCTTCTCCTCACTTTGCTCCTACCATTTCTCCCCTCCAAAAATACCCCTTTCTTCCCTCTTATCCTCCTCCTTTCTTTCTCTTCATCTCTGCACCGGTCGTTTTTCGGCCAAACATCTCCGACGAAGGCTTCCACCGGCGCAACCCTCTCTCCTTCTTCTCTTGGTGAAAGGTCCACCCCAATCTAACCCCTCATTATTTTTTAATTTTTTCAGTTATTTAGTTAATTAATATAATTTAAATAAAAAATAAAAATTAAATTTAGTTTAATTACTTATAATCGTTTATTGCATGTGTTATTTTTTTTATTAATTGATGATTTAATTAATATTATTGTAATGTGTTAACTTAGATAGTTTATTTGTTTAAAAAAATGTAATGGTATTAGTTAGTGTTAATTGTGTTAGTTAATTTAAATGTTTAATTGTTGATTTAATATTAATTGTTAATTGTTTTGTTAATGTAATTGTTAATTATTGATTTATTTAATATTATTGTTAATTGTTAATTTTATTGTTATTGTTATTTTTAATTGTTGATTGAACTAATTTGATTGTTAATTGTGAATTTAGTTAGTTTAATTGTTAATTGTTTTAGTTAGAAAATTTAATTGTTATTATTTTATGTTGTTAATTTAATTATTATTGTTATTAGTGTTATTGGTAATTGCTAATTTAGTTAAATTATTGTGATTGAGTGATTAAAAGATGAATAAGTGATTAAGGTTATTTAGTGGTTCATTAAGTTAAGGTGTTAATTAATTAATTACAAAATTAATCATTAAATTAAATATTAATTAAATTGTAATATATTTTTATTTAGTAAAATTTAAATTTATTAGTAATTAAGCTTATTTAGTTGTTCATTAAGTTGAATAGTTAAGTAATTGCAATATTAATTAAGAAGAAAAAAATTAAGTTTTTTCGAAATTATATTCAACGAGATAAAAAATTACGTTATTAGAAATATTTTAAATGCTTAGTAATTTAAAAAATAAGTTGTATTAAAATAATTAATATGTACTTGTTGAATATATATTTACTACGTTATTAAAAAAATTAATAAGTGATTAAGGTTATTTAGTGGTTCATTAAGTTAAGGTGTTAATTAAGTAATTACAAATATAATTAGTAAATAAATATTAATTAAATTGTAATATAAATTTATTTAGTAAATTTATATTTTATTAGTAATTAAGCTTATTTAGTTGTTCATTAAGTTAAATAGTTAAGTAATTACAATACTAATTAAGAAGAAAAAATTTAAGTTTTTTCGAAATTATATTCAATAGATAAAAAATTAAGTTATTACAAATATTTTAAATGCTTAGTAATTAAAAAAAATAAGTTGTATTAAAAAAAGTAATATATAGTTGTTTAATTTAGATTTAGTACGTAATTAAAAAAATTAATAAGTAATTAAGGTTATTTAGTGGTTCATTAAGTTAAGGTATTAATTAAGTAATTAAAAATTTAATTAATTGAATTAAATATTATTTGAATTGTAATATATATTTATTTAGTAAATTTAAAATTTATTAGTAATTAAGCTTAATTAGTTGTTCATTAACTTAAATAGTTAAGTAATTACAATATTAGTTATTTTTGAAAAAAATTAGGTTTTTTTGAAATTATATTAAGTACATAAAAAATTAAGTTATTAGAAATAGTTTAAATGTTTACTCATTAAAAAAATAACTAGTATCTAAAAAATATATATATATATATATATATATATATATATATATATATATATATATATATATATATATATATATATATATATATATATATATATTAATAATTTTTTTAAAGTAATTAAAAAATTAATTAATAATTTAAAAATTATATTTTTTAAATTGAATTCGGATTTGATCTTAGATTGACTTTAGATTAACCGATGGACTATTAAATGAGCGTTTTGTAGAGGGATTAATGAGTTTATTAATTTTGCGGTTAATCATCCAGAGTGTATGGATGAAAATAAGATACGATTTCCATACAATAAAAAAATATCAAAATCGTAGTTACGAAAACCCTAATATCGTTAAGTATCATTTGCTTGAGATATGAGTTTGTGTCCGGGTAATGACTTAGTCATTAATGACAATTCGTTTAATTATGTTGAATAAGAACAAATATTTGATTATCGTCAAGTCAATCGATACCACACAATGGTGATGGATTGAACTGGTCTATCATTTAATCCGTCTAATACGGACGAAGACCCAAACCCTGCTCGCATAAGCGTTTTATGATTTATTAGATATGTTGAATTGAGAAATATGGTCTCGGTCAAAAAAACCATTCATAGTTATCAAGAATGTCTCTTTTTTGCATCTCAAGTCCGAGCATCATTTCTCGGAGAGGTGTTACAATGACTTATGTCAACTTATGAAAGAGTTGATGCTCCCGATAACTGCATGCCGGAAGACTTATATAGTACAAAAAAATTAATGAAAATGATGGGTTTAGCCATTGAAAAGATCCACTGTTGCATCAATGGTTGCATGATTTATTGGGGTGAAGATAGCAAGAGAATCACTTGTAAAATATGTGATCATCCTCGATATCAAAATCCTAGGCGAGGGTCGAGTAGAGAAACATATGTCCTTTATAAAAAGATGTATTATTTTTTGATAACTCCACGATTACAAAGGATGTATGCATCAAATGCCATCACTAATGACATGGTGTGGCATGCGCAACATGTCCGTGAGCCAAACGTCATACGTCATTGTTCGGACTCCTTCGCATGGCGGCATTTTGACCAAACACATCCTTATTTTGCATTAGAAATTAGGAATGTTAAATTAGGTGTTTGCACCGATGGGTTTCAATCGTTTGGTAAATCTAGACAACAATATTCTTTGTGGCATGTGATTGTAACGCCTTACAATTTGCTACCATGAAAATGTATGAAGGAAGAATATATGTTCTTAATTATAATCATCCCGAGTCCTAAAAACCCTAAAGTCAATCTGGACTTATACTTACAACCCTTAATTAAAGAGCTAGTTGAATTATGGAAAGTAGGTGCTCTTACTTATGATGTGTCCCGCAAAGATAATTTTTAGATAAGATTTGTCGTCATGTGGACAATAAGTGATTTTCCTATATATTCAATGTTATCGAGTTAGTGTACTCGGGTAAGACAAGCATGCCCATATTGTATGAAAAATTCGATGCTTTCGACCTCTAAAACGATAGAAAAACTTCATGTTTGATTGCCATCAAAAGTTTCTCCCACTATGCCATTCATTCGGGTAAAATAGGAATGCGTTCAAACAAAATTCAATTGTTATAGACATTGCTCCTCCGATCAAGTCCGGAATTGAAATTTTACAAGAATTAAACCATTAGGGGTTGTTGAAAGTAACTTAAGAGGGATCCAATGAGTATAACAATAATGTATCTAAATATTGTGGTTGGAAAAAATATAGTATATTCCGGGATCTACCTTATTAGAGTTCTAATCTAATTCGGCATAATTTGGATGTGATGCACATTGAAAAAAATATCTTCGACAATGTGTTTAATATAATTATGAATGTGTAACAAAAGAAAATGTAAATTCTAGAGAAGAATTAAAGCTATATTGTTGACGACCCGAATTAGAAATAGATGAAAACTCTAGAGAATACCCAAAAGCTTGTTACACTCGGATAAATAACAAAAAATACAATTACTAGAATGGATTAAACAACTCAAGTTTCTAGATGGATATGCCTCTAACTTGGCAAGGTGTGTTGATATGAATAAGCTCAAATTACATGGCATGAAAAGTTATGATTGTCATGTATTTATGCAAAGGCTAATACCTATCGTATTTCGTGACATGTTACTAACAAATATATGGCAATCACTAACTAAGTTTAGCTTATTCATTAAGGAATTGATATCTACTATGATCAAGGTTGAAGATATGACCCGTTTTAAGAAAGATATACCAATAATCCTGTGTAAATTTGAGCATATTTTCCCATATAGTTTTTTTGAATCCATAGAGCATCTTCTCGTACACTTGGCGTATGAAGCAAAAATAGTAAGACTCGTACAATATCAATGGATGTATCCATTTGAAAGGTAAATATTTTTCAATTTTTTGACATCCGTTATTAAGTAACTCTTTAAAATATTTGTTAGGTATAATGCATTCATAATCTTATGGTACCTTCAAAAATTAAAAAACAATGTTAAGAACAAAGCTAGAGTTGAAGGTTCAATATGCAATGCATATTTAGTTGAGAAAGCTTTAATGTTATAATCATATTACTTTGAGCCTCATGTACACACTAGGCATCAAAAAATGCCTAGAAACTTTGAGTGTTATCGAGAACCAAGTAACGATATTGAAGGGATGCTTGCAATATTCAAACCTAAAGCTAGACCACTTGATCGAGCAAGATCACATGTCCCGATAGATAAAGAAAACAATGCATCGTATACCTACATTTTGTTGAATTGTGATGAGGTGACACCTTACACGGAGTAAGTGTTATAACTATCAAATATTACTATACATTTATTCATTAAGTATCATTCATTTTTAAAATACATAATAAGAATATTTTTCTTCCTCGGATATTTTATCACCCAACTCGTATGAAAGTGATCCGACATATCAAAAAACAAGGTTGATGCTCGGCTTGAAACTGAATTTGCATCATGGTTCCATCGATATGTGAGTATTAGAAAGTAAAAATTATTATTAATTATTCATAAAATGATTTTATCAAATTTTATACTAATATTAACTTATAATTAATTGACCCGATCTTTACGAGCAAGTCAAGCACAACCTAATACTCTAACGGATCATTTCATTAAAGATCCGGCAAAAGGACCATTGTAAATAGCTAAGTCATATATGAGGTACATTGTGAATAGGTATAAGTCTCACATTGATGTTCGTGGTTCGAAGAGAGCATCAATGTGTAATGGAGTGTGTGTAAAAGAATTTAGCTATGGTGTGATGGAAAATGACTACTACGGTAGGTTGATTGACATACTCGAACTTGAGTATCCTGCCTTATCAATACAAAAAACTGTTTTGTTCAAATATGATTGGTATGATACTACACCCGGCATTGATACAAAAGTTCATGATCATTATGGACTAGTCAAGGTCCATAGTCGTAGGTCTTCAAATAGATCCAATCCCTTCATACTAGCATCACAAGCGCATCATATGTATTATAAACATATCCTACGTGTAGACACATAAGATGCGATTGGTTGGCGATATGTAAGGTTAAACCAAGGCCGACGGTGGATGTGCCGGAATTGTCCGTTACCATCGACCAAACAAATATCAAACCCTTTCAAGAAAAAAAATGGAAAGCCAACACAATGTCATCCACGTTGATGATGATCAAGATCGGTCATTGATTGATCCTACTTGGAGCGTTGTTAGATTTGGAAGGGGGTGAAATTAATCTTTAAAATGAAGATGAGTTTGAAACCGATGTTGAGGAAGACTTAGATGTAGAATGTGACAATGATGATCATGATACTGATTAGCGATAATATGATAGATCTTATTAGATTATGTTATATTTTTTTATATTCAATTGATAAATTATGAACATGGATTTTATGTAAGCTGCAGTATGAAATTAAGGATTTAGGCAACCTTGTCCTCCTAGATTGTTAGGCTAGGTCTGGTTTTGTCCCCCTATGTAATTTTTCACATTATTTCAATATATCTCCGAGGTACCATCCCCGTTCCGTGAAAAAACAAAATTAGGTTTATGGTTTTGTTGGCCTACATAGTTAACTTGTACTTTTTAAAGATAAGATTTAAATATATGTTTGTGTGTTAATATTGTTTAAATATATTTCAAATTATTCATATTAATTTAAATGTTATATGTTAGTACACATTATATAATTAATATTTTATTTCAATACTAATGAATGTAATAATGTGTAGGTCATAATGAATCGAGGTAGGGGTCGTGGTTCGAATGTCGAGTCGGACGGTGATCGTGCATGTGAACACCATTCTTATTCCGTTCATGGTCGGATAGGTCCCCCCATGGACATGCCTCCGTATCACTCTTCCGGTGTCCCCTCGACATACTCGTTCGATGCCCGACATGTCTCATCCTCAACCATTTCCTTATTATGGACCTTCACGTCCTCCCTCATCTTTTTCTTCATCGTCATCGGTGCCTTCGTCATTACATCAAGACAATCATTTCATTCTTGAACATGTTTCGTCGTATAACGTTGCACGTTAATCGACTTTGAAACCTATCACATATATGATCGACTCGCGAGTTAGGGTCATTGTCGTTGGTCGCAATGAGTACGGTTTATTCTTAATTTTATGACATATATATATATATATATATATATATATATATATATATATATATATATTTGTTACTTGTTATTATGTACTCATTTATTTATTAATTTAATTATTGTCTATTTTTTATAGGTTGTATCCCTCCGATTTTTGCTCTTGCACGATCATTAAGACATTCTAGGAGTATGTTCATATTTCCGGATGGATGTAAAGAAAATGAGTCCAGAGACAAAAGACTTTTACCGAAAAGAGTTTAAGGTACTAAATTTTTAAATTAATTGACTACATTATTTAATATTTAATTAAATAGCACAAAATAATATGCAAATAAATTTAGTAATGATTATTATTATTTTTCTTGTAGAAATCATTTAAGTGGGATGATGATTTGAACGAGAGCATAGTTAAGAAAGCATGGAAAAGTCTCACACGGAAGCGATATTTCAACTTTCTTTGTCATCTAAGGAAAAAACCGAAGCTAGCATTTATCTCACAGGAAATATGGGATGCATGGACTATGGAATGGGCAAAACCCGAGGCCATTGCCCGATCCGAGATGGCAACACGAAACCGTAGGAGCGAGGCCGGTGGCATCGGAGTTGGTCCTTCTAGACATACAGGGGGATCGATCGGCCATAGAGAGCACGGCATACGCATGGTAAATATATATATATAGATAATTTGTTTAAAAAATGATATCCAAAATAGTTAATTAAGTATATTTAATACATTTATGTATATTTATGGTTTTAGCGTGATGTGTTAGGTGGTGAACTCGATCCTCATGCGGTTTTCTTGAAGAATCATCGGAGAAAGGTTGATGATCGGTTTGTCTTCGTCGATCAACGATAAAGGCTTATCAATGTAAGTTATTAGTTTATAACATTATTTCATATTTATTAATTTGTAACGTTATTTGACATACATATTTAATATGACGTGTTTAACAATTATGTAGAAGACCGTAAAAAGATTAATAAATGAGGAAGAGGTTGCTAACCGACGGTCGGGAGGGGCTGAATCGAACGGAGCCAACATTAATGAGATTTTTAAGAGGGCGCGTCGGTGGAGGAGATAGTAAGAGGAAGAGGATGTACGGACTCGGGTCACACGTATCTCATTATTACTCTAATGTTAATACGACCTCAAGCTCGCTACTTCTTGATTTAATGTCGAAGGCACAACTTAAGGAAGTACAAGATCAAACATCCGTAATTATGATAGATATCCATAACCTATAAGGTACCGTCAACACGTTAGAGGATTGTGTCACATCATTGTTGGACACAACAAATGAGTTGAGGAGTATAATCGACAACGAATATACGATGATGTCATAGATACAATAGATGTTCATGTAGCATTTTCACCATGGTGGTAGTTTATTTGTCGTTCCCGAGACCGTCGACGACTCCACCCGACCTCCAAACCACTCCACCCGACCTTCGGACAACTCCACCCAACCTCCGAGTGATCTTGGCCATTTCTCTTAGCTTTCATGTTTTCTTGTAATAACCGCAACCTTTGTACTATTTTCATTAATTTAATAATTGAATAATATTTAGGGACGTTTTAATATAATTTATAATAATACATTTGAAAATTTAAAATATTTGTTTAAGATATTTTGGTAGATTTTTATTTAAAAATTGTTAATTTTAGCTAATTTTATTTGGTAAAAAAAATTATAATTAAACAATTAGGGATGGATTTAGACCGTCGTTACTAAAACCTAATTTGAAACAAGTCACGTGACTATCGTAAAGTGCGTTGCTATTTAGCGACGGACTTACTAAGGGTTTATTAGATCGTTGCAAATGTTATAAGGATTTACTACCATATTTAACAACGAATTTTTTTTTTTTTTTTTTTGTAACGGTTTTGTTCGTCACTAAAGTTGCAACGGGGCAAAAACCGTCGCAAAAATTTAATAACGAGCAATTTAGCGACTGGTCAAAACGTCGCTAAATCATCTTTTCAATAGTTTTTTCACATTTAAACCGTTGCTAATTAAATTTATTGTTATAGTGTTTGATAGTTGTTATTTTATTTTTATAACTCGTTAGATTAATTTTGTTAAGTTTTATTTTGTTTTATGTTAATTGTTAGGTTAATTTGTATGTTAACGTAAAGCTTAAAAATTTAAATTTTGTTAATTTTGAGTTGTTAGATTAAAATTTAATTAGATAAACATTTTATTTGTTTTTAGTGTTAGGTTAATTTGATTAGTTGTTTGTTTAAACTTAATTTTGAAATTATATAATTTTTGACGTAGGTACTCATTTCGAATGTAAATTTTATAAGTAATTTTATTAATTTAATTATTAAAATTGAAGTAAGATAACATGCATAATGATTTGATCATTTCGAAAAACAATTGAATAAAAATGTAATTAAAAAATTAAAATAAACGTTAAAATTTTATAAATATTTTAATAATTAATACAATTAAATAAATATTTTAGTTGAATATTTTCATCAATTATTTAGATGATAATGTAATTTAACATTTTTAGTTTCAAAAAGTATAAAATTTCATGTATTTTAAGTGAAAATGATAATGTAATTACCTTAAATTACCTTAAAAGTGTTAAAATTTTATAAATATTTTATTAATTAATAGAATTAAATAAATATTTTAGTTGAATATTTTCATAAATTATTTTGATGATAATGTAATTTAACATTTTTAGGTTCAAAAAGTATAAAATTTAATGTATTTTAAGTGAAAATAATAATGTAATTACCTTAAATTACCTTTAAAATGTTAAAATTTTATAAATATTTTATTAATTAATAGAATTAAATAAATATTTTAGTTGAATAGTTTCATAAATTATTTAGATGGCAATGTAATTTAACGTTTTTAGGTTCAAATAGTATAAAATTTAATGTATTTGAAGTGAAAATGATAATGTAATTACCTTAAATTACCTAGGGTAGTTTAAATTAGGTTAAATGTCTCGGTTTAGGTTAGGTTAATGTTATTATATATTGGACCTAAGGTAGAAAAGATAAAAAATAATTACATAAAAAATAATTGAAGATTAACAAACTAAGTATTTATCAAAAAAATGTAATCATTCTTGAAATAATTATTTAAATCGAAAGTCAAATTCTTAAACAAAATTCATAACTAATTAGACATAATTATATAACTAATATATGTGCTTAATATTTGTTTAAAATAATTTGAAATGATGATAAGTAATTGTCCGTAATGGTTGTGTTATTTTTGGAGTAATTAATAAAATGAGACTCGATCGATAATGGATGAATTTTAGATCGATAAACGGATTGTTAAATGATGACTTTGTCGGAGGTGCAAAATATTTTTAGTTTTTGCTATTGAGCATCCCGAATGTATGGACGGAACCAAAATTAGGTGTCCTTGTAATTTCAATAAGTGTCGAAACCAAAATTATGAAGAGATTAACACGATCAAATATCATTTGTGTCTGTAAAGGTATTGTGTCGGGATATTATAATTGGGTGCATCATGGTGAATTTAAAGCCTATATCACATCCGAAAATTCTATGAGTTAGCATGTTTTAGGTAATTATTATACATGTGAAGGTAGTTCTAGTGAATCTCAAAACCTATATCAAATTATGGTAATGAATGTAGTTGGTCCATCCTTTGATCCGTCCAAGCATGGAGGAGGTTCTTGATCCTAGCACCCAACACTTTTATGATATGTTGAATGCATCACGTAGACAGATTTGGCGTAGTTGTGATGAACATTTGCAATTATCAACGGTTACTCGAATGCTTAATCGAAAAGTTGATTATCATTTTCCAAAAAAGTGTTTCGACCGGTTATATGAGGCGATGAAGGAGTTGATGTCGATTGATAACTATATGACGGATAACTTTTATGAAACAAAGAAGTTGGTTAAAGGAATGGGTTTATTGGTAGAAAAAATTCATTGTTGTTAGAACGGGTGTATGATTTATTAGAAGAAAGATAATGAATTAGATAAATGTAGATTTTTTCAACATCCTCGATATCAAATTTCTCGTCAAGGACTAGGAAGAGGAAAGCTTGTTTCAAATAAGAAAATGTACTACTTTCATATAATCTTGCGTCTGCAGCGATTATATGCATCGAATGCGACAACCGAGGACATGATGTGGCATGCTGAACATGGGCGAGATGATGTAGGAGTAATGCGTCATCCTTCGATTCTATTGTATGGCAAAGTTTCGGTCGATTAATCTTCCTTTTGCGAGCTGAAATAAGGAACATCCGATTAGGAGTGTGCACCGATGGGTTACAACCATTTCGTCAATCTAGTGCATAATATTCCTCATTGTCAGTCATTATGAATCCATACAATTTACCACCATGGATGTATATGAAGGAGGAATATATGTTCCTAACGAGTGATTGTTTCGAGTCCAACAAATCCAAAACATAAGTTGGACATTTACTTGTAGCCTTTCATATCCGAGATTATTCAGTTATAGGAGGTAGGTGTGGTGACCTACGATGTGTACCGTAAGTAGAATTTTTTATTTAGAGTTATAGTTATATGGAATATCGGTGACTTTCTTGTATATTCAATGCTATCCGATTGTAGTATTGTAGGAAAACAAGCTTGTCCTTACCGTATAGAAAATTCGGATGCTTTCTCCCTTCCAAATGGAAGGAAGACCTCTCGGTTTGACAACCATCAAAAGTTTCTTCCTCATAATCATCCCTATAGAAGAAAGAAGAAAGCATTCATTGCCAACAAAGTTGTTAAATCTAGTCTTTCTTCAATCCAATCTGGAACAGAGATATTATATCTAGTTGAGTAGGAGGGGTTATTGAATGTGATAGAAGATGGTGTAGATGATCATAATAATAGAATCTCTTAGATGTCCGGATGGAGGAAGTGGAGTATTTTTTGGGATTTTCCTTATTGGAGTACAAATCTCATTCGACATAATTTAGATGTCATGTATATTGAGAAAAATGTGTTTGATAATGTTTTAACACAATCATAAATGTGCTAGAAAAAACTAAAGACAATGTCAACTCTAAGGAAGACTTGAAACTCTTTTGTAAAAGGCCGAATTAGCAAAAGATGATGCATTTGGAAAGTATCCTAAAGCTGTATTTACTCTATCAAAACAAAAAAAAGAAGATTGCTTGAATGAATAAAACAAATCGAGTTCCCCGATCCACGTAGCTCAAATATTCATAAAGAAGCACTTAAAATTGATGAGGTGCTAGCTCCACCTTGTCCGATTAAGTATTTCCTTTAGAAATCAATCCCGAACAACTTTGTGGCAACTTTAAAGGAGAGGGTATGAGAATTTCTTGCTAGGGTTTTAGGAGAAAACTATTTTCTCCTTTTTTTCTCTCTTGGTCGTGTGCCCCTTTTTATTTCAAGGTCGGCGAATTTTTTCCTATTTTTTCCTTTTGATCAAAATTCTCTATTATTATCTCTCTCTTTTTGACTCCTCTCTCCTCCTATTTATAAGGGGAGAGTTTTTTTGTCCTCCAAGGACAAGGAAAGTGGCAGCCTTGAGTCTATAAAGGACTCTAAGTTGTTGCTTCCTTATCCTCCAAGGATAAGGAGTTAGTTTATATGTGGACTACTTGATGTTTATCTTTAAAACATTCATCCTCATCCAATAAGGTTGATGTTTATCCTTCCATCAAAATTATCTTAAGGCTTTTAATTAAACTTAATGGCCCAAAACTATTTTAGCCTAATTAATTTATTTGGAATATCCAAATAAATATTCTTAGATTACTTTAGCGGGGTCCACATTAGGAAATAATTTTCCAAAATACCCTTTAACCTAAATTAGGAAACT
This sequence comes from Dovyalis caffra, assembly GCA_963924115.1. Classification (NCBI taxonomy): domain Eukaryota; kingdom Viridiplantae; phylum Streptophyta; class Magnoliopsida; order Malpighiales; family Salicaceae; genus Dovyalis; species Dovyalis caffra. The sequence goes on from CAWUPB010000030.1 coordinate 1,090,705, forward strand.
CCTTTCCTTTTAGGTTCTTTATTTTCAAATTTGAAACCAACTTCCAAATTAGGAAACCAATTTCCAAAATGGGAAACTTTCATAATTGAATTTTTTTTTCAATATCTTTGCTTCTCATTTGCAATGTGAATACTTGAACTTATGCGTGTGACTCAATAGGCTCCTAGATATGTTGGCAATGTATCAAGAATAAAAGACTCCTCTTTCATCTCTTAATACATAAATCAAGATTGGTCTCTAGTAAGGCATCATGACTACATAATTCTCTAGGAGGATTAGTTAATCCATTATTACATTTCATGAGCATGGTTACCATACAATTCAAGTCCTCATGTCAACTTATCATAGTGTGATCTCAAACTTGGTTATTAGTCTTATTTGATTATGATCATATAAGTTTTCTTTGATTCTCAAATGTCTTAGCTCTTAAAGTAAACCAACCATGCTCTATTGGTGTACTCCTACCGTGGTCATAGATTTCTTGAGCGTACATTTATCGAAGTGCAGTGTGATAACTCGTTAACATACAAGGAATGACATGTCCTATCTTAGCCATACACGTATTTCCATTAGATTCCTAGTACACCTAACGAATCGCTCATGAGCAACCTATTAATGGATCCATCGAAACAAGTGTCAAAGTGCATAAGTCCTCCAATGAGATAACCATGATGACTTCAACTCTAAGGACCATTTATACCCATCTCGTATGAAATTCTCATAGACTAAAACCAAATGGGTTCTCATGACGAGTCAAGTCCAGGTGATATGTTCTCTAACATAAATCACCTAAGTGCTTGCTTTGGCATCACCATGCTAATAGATGTGAGATCTCCTACTGCTATTATATAGCATGAGCATAACACTCACAAGTCTATCCACATATTATCAATGTCTATTCTTAACGATGCTATGACTTAGGACATTTATGATATCATTTATATACATTGGTGTTTGTCTCACATCTTTCGATCAATCACTATTGTAAATGTATATCATAAGGACTTTTATGTAATTCTACTGAATTTATCAACATGTAAACATAAGAATTAATCGAATGACTTCGTTATTATTATTAAAATAAATGATGCAATAATATATTAACATAAGCCCATCCAAACATGGTTGGATCTTGGGCACCAACACTAACACGATGGATATATGTCCAATCTAGCTAGATGTGTTGATATGGAGCATGACAAACTTTATAGGATGAAAAGTTATGACTCGTCCCGTCTTCATACAGATGATTACTTCTAATTGTATTTTTGGAGTTTTTTCGGAAAATGTTTCGCAATCACTTACGAGTTGAGTTTGTTTTTTCAGCAATTGACTTCTATAGTTATAAAGCAAGGGGATATGATGCGACTTAATGATGAGGTACCCATCATTTTGTGCAAACTAGAACGTATATTTCTACCTAACTTTTTTGACTTCATAGAACATCTTCCGATCCATCACCATATGAGGCATCTATTGCGGTGAGTCGTATAATATCAATGGAGGTATCCATTTGAAAGGTATTGACATTCAATTTAAAAGTAAAATAAAATAAATTTCTTACTTTTGAATGTTAAAATTATTCATATTTCCAGTATTTACAAAAGCTTAAAAATAATGTTAATAATAAAGCTAAAGTGGAAGGATCAATATGCAATGCATATTTGGTCAAAGAAGCCTCTCTATTTTATTTGCCAAGGCATTGAAAAGTGCCCCGTAACTTTAAATTCAATGGCAAAGAAGAAAAACACATTGAAGGGATGTTATCGGTATTCAAACAACTAGGTCAATCAATTGGTTGATACAAAATAAGAAAATTGACACAACTAGAACATAAAGCAACCCACCAATATATATTATTGAATTACGAAGAAGTCAAACCTTACATTGAGTGAGTTTAACCTATTTATTATGTTTAATAATTAATATTAGGAAGATAGTAGAAAATAACTCACATTTCTTATCAATTCTTTTATATTTAGTGGATTTCTTACCAAAATGCAACGGAATAATCCGTTCATGTCCGAGAATAAAGTCGATGCTCTAATTGAAAATGAGTTTTCCTCTTAGTTTAATCAATATATAAGTATTAGAATTTTATATATTTAGTTTGTTGATAGCATTAATAGAAAGATAACTAAACTTAAAGGTGAATTTATGTTTAATTTATAGACACAAAATGCACAAGTAATTTACATGAGACACCAGTTCTTGAAAGATCTCACACAATGTCCATTGCTAACTATCGGATCATACAATGACTTGTTTTGTTAATGGTTATAGGTTTCACACACTTGAGGGATCTTAAAAAACAAGATCTTTCAGTAGTGGTGTATGCATTAAAGGAAGCAATTATAGCTCAATCGAGAGTGACTATCATAAGATGTTGATAGAAATTCTTGAAATAGAGTATCTTGCATTACCAATCAAGAAAACAATATTGTTCAAATGCGATTGTATCGATCCCACACCACAAGGAACAAGGGTTTATCCACACTACAAACTTATGGATGTTAATTGTAAAAGAACCTTGAACAATTAAAAACCATTTGTCCTAGCATCACAGATCGACTCAAGTCTATAATATGGAGTACCCTAGCTTAAGATGCGACAATCGAGATTGGTAGGCTATGCGTAAGATCAAAGATAGGTCCGTATTTGACTTTTTTGAATCATCGATTACCGTAGAACAAAATGTTGAACCATTTCAGCGAGACGATCCGAAATTCGACATGAATTGATAGACGAAGTTGAGGGCGTTACTTTGTTGAATGATCCAAATGGATCATTTGTAGATACGAAGTAGGTGTGGTTGACGAAGAAAATGATTATGATAATGTTTTGGATGATGAAGATGATAACTTAAACAATTATTACGATAGTTCAAATTAAATTTCTATTTCATTTGTTGTATTAATAAGAAATTATGTATTTTTTTCTCTTTATTAATTTATTAATTTTGGTTTTTCTACCTTCACTAAATGTTTGTTTTATATTTTGATTGTTTTATATACATAACAAATGACGTATTTTAATTTATTTACCCATGAATGGACTCTAACAATATATTTATTGTATTTAGCTTTTTTATTTAATGTTAGGTCATACAACGAATGACTTATGGTAATCATGGTTTGTGTCATCCCCCGCAGTCACTATTGGATCACGTTTCGATAATCATGGATAAACATCATGGTCGGAGGGTAGTCCATTAGGATCCCCTACTATTATCCGTCATGCGTCTCTAATGATAGGACTTTTTCATGGATCCAACAACTTCCATGGTCATGGAGCTAGCACATCCGCATCGACAAGTATTCCTATATCGATAGTTGAGGTTCCACCATTGACCTCGCAAGAGTGGCCCTTCCGCACACATGTCCGACACTCCAGAGAGTTCTCACGGCTCATTCAAATAGACAACGTATTTTTTCGTTGATTACGGAATGCATGTATTTGTTTTTTTAAATATGCAATTTCAATAATTATCATATTTAAAATATTTCTTTCATCATTTTTTTGTTTGTTTGATAGATTAACTACGGATAATAGAGATTATTCTATGAAGATCTATTAGATTTTTAAGGAATGGATATACAAGAAAGGATCGTCATGGAAGAATGTTCTCGACGTCACGAAAGACTTATACTTTAGTGAATTTAAGGTAATGTATTTACAATTTTCTTTATAATTAAAATAAAAATTTTCTCATCAAATAAATTATATAATTTTTTTTCGCTTGCGTAGAAATTTTTTGAATGGGATGTGGACATTGATGCGGTTGTTTGAGGGGCATGGGAGCATGTCGCTAGGAAACACTATGCTAACTTTGTATACAAGATAAGTTTGATGGATAAGCCACCTCCATATATGAGTCACGAGGCATGGGATGCGTGACAAGTTGATTTTAAGAAACCCGATCACGTGGCTTATTCGGAGCAAGCATCACCGAATTGATTGTCGAGACCGGTGGTCTTGCTTTGGGTCCTTCCAAACATACGGAGGGCTCAATATCTTCACGAGAGCATGCACTTCGCTTGGTAAATTATAGTCTTTATTACTATTTACTTATTTCAGAACATTTCAATTTAGGACTTGTCATATTCTCTATAATGGATTTTTTTAGGTAGTAGAATTGGGACGTTAGCCAATGAGTTTTGAGTTGTTCCGGAGGAATCACAAGAAACGTGATGGTTCATTCATCGATATGCGCTCCCGGTAGACAAAGGTTAGTACTTTTCAATTTCAAATATTAAATATGAAAATTTATTCTTAAATTTATTTTAATTCCGCAATGATTATATTATTATTTTGATTACGTAGGATCGTGTGGAGCAGACTCATCAATGAGGAAGTTGAGGCTCGGAGGGAGGCAAGAATCTTGGAGCTAGAAGTAGACTAGAATGCCATATATCTATAGGTTGTCGAGGAGAAGAAGAAAAGATTTTATGGTATAGGCACACAGTCAATCCATTATATGTCTCGGTTAGGTGGCGACAGCTCCTCCTCAATGACGTCATAATATATGATCGATTCGGCTAGCGAAAAGCTTTGGATGGATTACGAGGTTACGAAGGAAAAGCTTAAAAGCTTAAAATCATACTATTTGTAACATGAAGTCTCAATACAATTCGATGGCATCCTTATTGATGCAATTGGCACAAACATTCGAGTTGTCTATAGATTCGTCGATCATTCAGCAATCTATTGGTCCTTTGACTCGACCTCTAGTTTAGCCTTCAATCGATCCCTCCATACAGGTATGAGGATGAGGATATGGATTAAACGATCGGGACGAGTGATATAATTTTTAGTCACTTTGTTTGTTTTGTTGTTTCTTCTTATGAAACATATTCTAGAAAGATTTTGTTAATATTATTTTATTTTTCATACATACATAATTACTTATGATTGTTTATTATTAAATATTAATTATTAAATTTAATAGTAATAATTTAATTTTGAAAAATGTCAACAAAAATGAAGGAATGGAAGAAAAATCATTTTCGAAATTAGCGACCGATTAGTGACAATTTTGTTTTTTGAAATAAAGATGGAATAACGATGGATATTAGCGATGAAATAGAAATGAATTTATTTTAAAAATTAATGACGGACTAGCGATGAATTTATTTTCAAAATTAGCCATGAAATAACGATGGATTTATTTTCAAAATTAGTAATGGAATAGCAATAGATTTATTTTAAAAATTAGCGACGGATTAGCTATGAAAAAAAAAACAATCCTACGATAAAATTAGCAATGAATTTTTTTTTTTAACGATGGATTTTTTGTTGCTAAATTTAGCGATGGATTGAGTATTCTATTGTAAAAAATTAACAATCAACAAAATGATGAAGAAATATGGTTTGTCGCTATTCCATTGCTATTCGTAAATAGTGACAAAATAGGAACATTTAGCGACAAAATATTCTATCGTGAAACTCTTTTTTTTTGTAGTGGTAATTCCTTTAAATCGAGGTTGGCATAATTTCTTTCTATAAAGAAGTTATGCCTCTCTCTCTTTATGGAAATTTATACCACCTTTATCTATCAAAGAGTTAAGTTGTTTGATGCACCTTTCATCTTTATAAACCCTAAATTAGGTTTAATGAACTTTTTCCCGAAGTTCTAAAAAATGTTTCTCCACTTAAAATACCCCTTCCGAGCTTTCACTTAAGCCTATTGACCAAACTCTTTTGGTCCAATGACTCAATAATTAATTAAACCATCTAAATAAACTAGGTCGGGTATTTTAGGAAGGCCAATATTGTGAATCTATTTCCTAAGTTACCCTTGTAGTTTATGAAACCTAAATTAGGAACCGATTTCCAAATTAGGTAATTGATTTCTAAAATAAAAAGTGATTTCCAAATTAGGTAACTTATTTCTTTTTAGGAAAATAATTTTCAAATTGGGAAATTGATTTCTATTTTAGGAAACTAATTTCTAAATTAGGAAACATTTTTTCAAAATCATTGCTTCTCTTTATCCATGTCAATGTTAACTTATATCCGTGATTCAATAGACTTCTAAATATGTTAGTAGTGTATCGAGAAACAAAAGATATTTCTTTTATCTCTTGATACATAAATCAAGATTGATCTCTAGTAAGACACCATGATTACCCAATTATCTAGAAGGATTACTTAATCCATAATAACCTCTTAAGAGAATGGTTTCCATATAATGCAATCATCATGTCAATTTATCACAGGTGTGATCTAAAACTTGGTTTTTTATTTGTTGAATTATGATAACACAATTTTTCTTTGATCTTTAAGTGTCTTAGATATTAAGTAAACTAATCATGCTCTATTGGTATACTTTCACTATGGTCATAAATCATTGAGAAAATATTCATCGAAGTATAATGTGATAATTCCTTTAGCATATAAGGTATAACATGTCCTATCTTAGTTGTCCACCTATCTCCATTAAATTTCGATGTATTTAATGAATCGCCCATGTGTAACTTTTTGCTAAGCTTTTGAAATATCAAAGTATACAATTCCTCTAAAGAGATAACCGTGATAACTTCACGTCAAATGACTACTTGTATCCATTTTGTATGAGATTCCCATACACTATACCAAATGGGTTCTTATGGCGAGTCATATCTAGTGATATATTCTCTAACATTATTCAACTATATACTTGCTTTGGCATCATTATGCTAGTAGGTGTGAGATCTACTTTTTCTATCTTATAGCAAGAGCATAGCACTCACAAGTCTTATCATATATTTTCAATGTCCATTCTTGACAATGCTATGATTTGGGATATTTAATGATATCATTTAGTTACATTGGCGTTTATCTCACATCTATTGACCAATTACCAAGTTAATGAATATCATATGGACTTCTATATAATTCTATCAAGTTATAAATAACATGATTTAATAGAAAGAATTTTTTGTTAATATAAAATGCAATAATACAATATTTCAAAACATCTAAATAGGTTGGTTATTGAACACCGATACTAAAAAGTTGCCCATTTTTTTACAATTGGTGATGAAAACGTTTCCATCACTACTTAGTCACCATTTAGCAAGAAAAATTAAGTTTCTATTTCTATTCCTTTGTCAAATGAGTGGCTCTTTAATTTTTAATGGCTACCCATTTTTTTATATTTAGTGATGGATTTGGTATGTTAGCGATAGATAATCCATCGCTAAATCAAAACATTATAAATAACGACAAAATAGAAAATCGTCATAGATTTTTATAGTAATTTCATTACGAACTCATCTCTAAACAAATCCAAGATGATTTTGGCACCATAAACGAGTGATGGAATATTATCTATTGATGATAATTTGTTGCCAAACCATCTCTACACCATCACTAAATTAAACAAACACTATTCGGTCTCTATTTAGTTGCTATTTAGCAATGGTTTTTAGTCCATCGATAAAATGTATCACTATTTTTTGATTTTCTTGTACTAATGTCAAAGAACCATTTCAATTCAAAAGTTCAATATGTTAGATGAGATCTCATGAATAATTTTATAGTATTTTTAACATACTTTAAATGAAAGATTTTTATGTTTAAAACTTGCACAAGTCCATCATTATCTTCTTATTAATTTTTAATTTATTAAAAAAATAGGAGGTATGAGATTCAAACTCATGATTATTTGATCATCAAAATTTTAATATCATATCAAAAAATTATTTCAACTCAAAATTTTAAATAAGTTAAATCTATTTAGTCAAGCTCCATGTATAATTTTATAGTATTCTCTAACAAGTCAAAAACTCGATTTGCACATATTACCTTTATAAAGCCAAATTACCCATCATAGTGTTTTGCTAAACACCGATCCACATACCTATTAACTTGAATAGACATGTGTAAATCCACCTAAGAGAAATAAAAAGATTAAATGTTAGCATAACAATGAACAAAGAAAATGAATGTAAGAAAAGGACTAGGTGTTACCATGGACAAATCCTATGTGATTACATGTATAAATAGGGAAAATTGATCTCTAACAAATCAAGGTATGAACTAATTAATACATCTAATTTTTATCATATAAATTTATCACATGACGATCGAAGGGTTTCTCCTTGCAACATTCGGGGTAGCACACTCCTTTTGGTCTTATAAGGTAGGTTTTCTTGCACTCAAATGTAATGTAGGTGCCCAAGATCTAAATTTTTTTGGATGGTTTGTCGTATTTTAACATTGCATTTCTATATTAATAAAATAATTCTTTTTATTATTTATAATTTGATAGAATTAGATAAAAGTCTATATGATATGCATTACATTAATAATTGATCGATAGATATGAGACAAACATCAATGCATTTAAACAAAATCATTAAATGTCTTAAGTTATAACATTGTGATGAATGGACGTTGACTATATGTGGTAAGACTTGTAAGTATTATATTTATGCTATAAGATAGTAATAGCGAGATCTTACACTTATTAGCATGGTGATGCCAAAGCTAGTGTTTAGTCTATGAGAGCCCATTTGGTTTAGTCTATGGGAATATCATACAAGATACGTATAACTAGTCCTTTGATATGAAGTCATCATGACTATCTCATTAGAGGGTTTATATACTTTGACATTAATTTTGATAGGCTCAATCAAGAGCAACATATGGGTAATTCGTTGGTACAATAGGAATCTAATAAAAATAGGTAGATGATTGAGATAGGATATGTCATTCCTTATATGCTAAATGAGTTATTACACCACACTTCGATGACTATCCAGTTAAAGAATCTATATCCATAGTCGAGTAGACCAATAAAGTATAGTTAGGTTACTTTAGAGTTAAGACATTTAGCAATCAAAGAAAACTTATGTGATCATAATCAAACAAACAATGAACCAAGTTTCGGATCACACCTGTGATAAGTTGACATGAGGATTGAATTTTATGGTAACTATGCTTGTCAAAAGTAATTGTAGATTAGTTAATACTCTTAGAGAATTAGGTAGTCATGATGCCTTACTGAAAACCAATCTTGATTTATGTATCGAGAGATAAAAGAGGTGTCTTTTATTCTTGATACATTGCCAATATATCTAGGAGCTTATGAGTCATATGCATGTATTTAAAAATTAACATAATAAAAGATAAGCAAAGATTTTGGAAAAGGTTTCTTATTTTGAAAGTTTTTAGCGTTGAAAAAGGTTTCCTAAAATGGAGTTTCCTATTTTTGAAAAATTTTCTTGTTTTGGAAAAGTTTTTCTAAGATGAAAAATTTTCTATTTTAGAAATCATTTTTAAAATTTGAAAGTGAGTTACCTAAAAAGAATATTAGTTTCATAATTTAGGTCTAAGGGTAATTTAGAAAAGTGCTTCCTAATGTGGGCCTTCTAAAAATGTCTCATCCAATTTATTTGGATCTTCCAAATTAATTGGTAATTAATTGGGTCAAAAAAGTTTGAGCTAATAAGTTTAATATAAAAGCCTCCAAGATAGAGAGATAAACTTGAGATCTATTGGATAAGGCTTAGGATTTATATAGATAAGGTTAAATATGTTAGTGTAAGTGCCAAAGATCCAATCATGTTTAGATAGGTTTGAGTTATTATATCATTACATTATTTATTTTATCAATAACAAAAAAAGTCTTTGTATTAATTCTTATTTGTTTATATTTATTCATTGAATAGAATTAGATAGAAGCACATATGATATACATTTGTATTAGTGATTGATCAAAACATGTGAGACAAACATTAATATATATAAATGATATCATTAAATATCCTAAGTCGTAACATTGTCAAGAATGGAAATTGACTACATATAGTTAGATTTGTGAGTGCTATACTCATGCTATATAATAGCAAGTAGAAAATCTCACACCTATTGGCATGATGATATCAAAGCAAGCATTTTAGGTGATTTATATTAGAGAACATATCACTAGACTTGACTCACTTTGAGAACCTATTTTGTTTAGTCTATGAGAATCTCATACAAGATTGGTATAACTCATCCTTAGACATGAAGTCATTATGGTTATATCATTAAAGGATTTATGTATTTTGACACTCATTTTGATGGACGAGTAAAGGGTTATACGTGGGCGATTTGTTGGGTGTAGTAGGAATCTAATGGAGATAGGTGGATGACTAAGATAGGAAATGTCATTCCTTTTATGCTAAAGCAGTTATCATATTGTACTTTAATAAATATCTCGCTCAAGAAAATCTATGGCTGTAATAGGAGTAAACCAATAGAGCATAGTAGGTTTACTCTAAGAGCTAAGACATTTGGAAAATCGAAAAAAACTTATGTGATTGTAATCGAATAGACTAATAACTAAGTTCAAGATCACAATATGATAAGTTAACATGAGGACTAAATTTTATGGTAACCATACTCATAAAAGTTAATTACGAATTAATTAATCCTCTTAGAGACTTAGGTAGTCATGATGCCTTGCTAGAGGCCAATCTTAATTTATGTATCAAGAGATAAAAGATATATCTTTTATTCTTAATACATGACCAATATATCTAGAAGCCTATTGAGTCATACACTTAAGTTTAAGCGATCACATAATAAAAGAGAAGCAAAGATATTGGAAAAAGTATCCAATATGAAAGTTTCCTATTTTGGAAAAAAGGTTTTCGAAATGAAAATTTTCCTAAAATGGAAACTCTTTTAAAGTGAAAAGTTTCCTAAAATGGAAGTTTTCTAAATTAAAAAGTTTCCTATTTTAGAAATTTGGAAGTTAGTTCCAAATTTGGAAGTAAATAACCTAAAAAGAAAATTAGTTTCCTAACCTAGGTTGAAGGGTAATTTAGGAACTTACATCATAATGTGGACCTCATAAAAATATCCGACCTAATTTATTTGGAAAGTCCAAATTAATTAGTAATTAATTTGACCAAAGAAATTTAGGCCACTAGGTTTAATTAAAAGCCTATAAGATAGTTTGGTGAGAGTATAGACATGAACCTTATTAGATAATGATAAATATTTTAAAAGATAAGATTAAAAAGCCCACATACATAATAAACTTCTAATCATTGGAGGATTATAAAGCAATAACCTAGAGTCCTTTAAAGACTCATTGTCACCCCTCATTGTCTTTAGAGAACTACGAAGCCTCTCCCTTATAAATATGAGAGAGAGGTGTGGCAAAGATAAGCAATTAAAGAGAGACACAAGTGCAAAGTAAAAAGAAAATTAGGCTACATGCCTTGTTAGGAAAAAGAAGAAAATATTTTTCTCCCTTTCCCGAAAAACCATGCCACCTCTCCCTCTCTCTCTTAGGGTTGTCGCAAGAATCCCCGAATTGATTTCTCAAGTAAAAACAATAAACAAGTCGGAAAATAATGAAACTAGTACTTTACTAATTTTGAGTGCTTCTTGTATGGATGCTTGGATCGTATGAATTATTGATAGAAGCTAGATGCTTAGATAGCTTTGTTTTTGCTAAGGTTAAAATTTGTTCTACAAGAGGTAATCCTTTATGCTTTAATTCATGCATATATGGTTAGTTGATTCAATGATATGATCTTGGGCCCTTTAAATGGAGTAAATTTTTGTTTTATTCGACACTTTCATTGGATGCATGATCCTTCAGTTGGTATCAAATCCTTCATTGAATCTTTGATTTTGTGTTTTGTTAATTATTGATAGAAGTTGGATGCTTAAATAGCTTTGTTTTTGCTAAGGTTAAAATTTGTTCTACAAGAGGTAATCCTTTATGCTTTAATTCATGCATATATGGTTAGTTGATTCAATGGCATGATCTTGGGCCCTTTACATGGAGTAAATTTTTGTTTTATTCCATACTTTCATTAGATGCATGATCCTTCAGTTGGTATCAAAGCCTTCATTGAATCTTTGATTGTGTGTTTTATTGTTAATTATGATTAACTATATGAATTGACAATTTCGATTATAAATCTTATCTTTTTTATATTTTATATATAATTTAAACAAAAATTTGAGCTTAAATAAAGTGGGGGCATGTGAGGTCAATATTGCACGTTGAAGCTCACACGCACAAGAAGAAGGCTAGCTAGTCGCGTGTCGGGTGGGCAACAAGCTAGGCTAGTCACGCACCGTGCATGATAGGCCGTGCATGCCTAACACACTTCAATCTTCCTAATAGGCTAGTATCATGCAAAGCTCACCATAGGTAAGGCACTGCCGGCCGGTAGTTATGTGTTAGGTGCACGATAGGCTAAAGCCCCCTAGGTAGTCACCGTCGGGTGTCGGATAGGCCTAGAATGCCTTGCGCATGCAAGGCCTTCTAACCAATGCCGATCATGCACGACATGCCAAGCTTACTTGTTAGGTCAAGTCGGTGCTGAATGCATGACATGGCAAGCGTGCATTAGGCCGAGCCCAGCCATGACATGCTTAATGCAACTTAGGTGCATGCTAGGTCCATGCATGGTTAAGGCCTATAGCATGCTAAATGCAAATGGGTGACAAGCACGTACCGGTGCCAAGCCACTAGCCATAGCTGGCCAAGAGCATGCGTACCGGGCCACGAGCTAGGCTAGGCACGTGCGAGCATGCCAAGCCTTAGGCCAACGCCGACATGCTAGGCTAAAGGCTAGTTGATGGGCCCAAAGTAGGCCCAAGGCTAAAAAAATCTTAAAATTAAAATTTAGAAAAATTTTGATAATTTTATAAATGAAGAAAGTATAGATTTATAATTGTGATTTAAACTAAATGAGTTTTATTAATATACCTTTTATCAATATGATTAAAAATGGGTGAATTATATGGATGAGTCGACCTAATTTATAAGAATGAATGTTTGTAATTTTTTTTTTGGATAAATGGGGTCTGCATGTCCTACTTTCTCTATTATTCTATTGTATTTCTCTTTTCATCTTACTCCCCTCGAATGTAACTCAAGTTATCTTATTCAAATAAATATAAAAGTAGAAGATAGAAATTAGAATAGATGCAATGAGAAGAAGCCAATAAATGAAAACAATCCGAAAGAATTTGTAATAATTTTTCACCTAGGTATTTGACTCACTAGTATCTTTATGGCTCAAGGGGAATAGTATTAGAGATCCATTACCATTCATTAGGCTTTAGGTCATGCATAAGTTGTATGCTTTTAATTTTTACAATGTTTAATATGTAGGATAGGATTAATGAGATTATTGATTAGTATGCATGCTAAGATGAGACCTACCATATTAAATCCTTCAAAATAAATATCGAGTTGATTGTCTTCCAACGTTATAAAGAGGGAACTCGTCTTGGTTATTGTGTGCTTGTTGAGATAGCTCAAGGTCACTTATTTCTTGAGGGAAATAAATCATAGGCCATGTGACATCTCTAAATGTTAGGTCTAACTTGAAATGAGATGTTTGGTTTCTCGAGATAATCGAAGTTCTAATAAACATGTAGGCAAAGATTGGTATTCACATAAGATGTGACATAATAAGGAGTTATCATGCCAATGATATTAGGAATTGCATTGGATGCAATTGGTAAAAGTTATCTATCTAATCCTTCATTTATGACTTGCTGAGATAACTTAAGGTTAATGCATGTTAGAGGAAGGGATCCTAACCCACTAAGGAAGAGGAATAAAAAAATTTTCTCGAGTCCATATTGAAGGTTATAGAACTTGAAAAAAATAGTATGAGTGAACGAGAGATTTTACCTTTTTAATTTATTCTTTGTTTTATTTTATACAATTTAATTAATCAAACCACATCTTTTTCTATCTTATTAAGGTTGTTACGAGTATGATTGGCAATACGTCGATGAGATTGATGATTAAAGTAGGGTAATGCCTTAAATGGCACAAACTTCCTTTATTGAAAAATGAATAAGAGGAAAGTCCTTTAACAAGGCAAAATGCTATATGCAATAAACTATAAGGAGTATCATGAATGGGTGCAAAAGAAGAGTTCTAATAGTACCTTAAGTATTTATGTTATTAAAGTGAACTTTTCTCGCATCTTGTCCCACATCATGGATATTTGATGCTGAATGTGGTGCACACATTTGCATGAATTTAAAAAGACTAAAAAAAGCAAGAAAACTCGCTTCAGGTTAGGTTGACCTATGCATGAGCTAATGGTTCAAGAGTTGTACCATTAGTGGTAGGCAACTATGAGTTAGCACTACCTTTTGGACTTGTGCTTATACTTAAAATTGTTATTATATTCCTAGTATAACTAGGAATATCACTTCCATTTCTTGTTTAGACCAAAATGGCTTTTATTTTTTATTTTTTAAGAACCAAGGTTACTCATTTTATAAAGATGATTTTTTTATAGAAAAATATTGATATAAATAATGGTTTATATGTTTTGAAAATAGACACACCAAGTATATAACATAAATGTGAAAAGATTCAAAACACATTATCTAAATAAAAATTACTTATGGCATTGTCGACTAGGCCATATAAATGAGAATTACATATCCAAACTTCATAAAAATAGATATCTAGAATTATTTGATTAGGAATCTTATGATGTATGCAAATCTTGTCTACTTGGAAAAATGGCAAAGTCCTTTTTTAGTGAAAAAGGTGAAAAAGTTATTGATTTGTTAGGCCTTATACATAATGATGTATGTGGGCTCATGTGCACCTAAGCAAGAGAAGGATATGATTATTTCATAACCTTTATCGATGATCGATTGCATTTTGGTTATGTGTATTTGATGAGATATAAATCTGAAGCATTTAAAAAGTTTAAAGAATTTAGGTTTGAAGTTGAGAAACAAGCAGGCAAAGGTATTAAGGTACTTCGATCATATCAAGGTGGAGAATACTTAAGCATTGACTTTTTAGATCATCTAAAAGAGAATGAGATTCTCTCATAATGGACCCCACTTAAAGCATGACAAATGAATGATGTGTCTAAAAGGAAGAATATGACACTCGTTAGACATGATTCAATCCATGAAGAGTCAAACTAATATCCCTATTTCATTTTAGGGATACACACTCCTTATCGCAATATTTATTTTGAACAAGGTTCTAATAAAGTCTCGTTGATCAAACTCCTATGGAAAGAAAAGAAAGCAAATTTATCTTTTCTTAAGATTTGGGGTTATAAAGCGAGTTGCCAAACGTTTGGATGAAGACAAGTTAGAGCCCAAATCAACAAAGTGCACATTTATGAGATATCTAAAAGAAACAAATGGATATTATTTTTACCAACCATAAGAACAAAAGATGTTCGTGGCTAGGCATGTTATTTTCCTTGAGAAATAATTTATAGATGCTATGACTACTCGGAAGGAAAGTTGAACTTAATGAGATTTGAGAAAACTCATAAGTTAACACTCCACAAGAAGAACCTTAAGTAGAGAAGCTATAAAGCATTGTAACTATCCCATAAATCTATAAATAAGAACTTCATAGGTGTAAGAGTGTTCATTAAGAGCCGTAAAGATATAGCTTTCTAGTCTCTACACATGGAGATGTGTATATTATACAAGATCATGAACCTAATGAAGAGGCAATGTTAGACACCGACTCCAAAAATGACATGAGGCCATATGATCCAAAATGGAATCTATGTACGCTAACTAAGTATGGACTTTGGTTGATCAACTAGAAGTCGTTAAACCTTTTGGGTGTAAGTGGGTCTTTAAGAGAAAGGTTGATAAGGATGGACATGTACATGCATACAAAGCTAGATTGGTGACAAAAGGATATCATTAAAAACAAAATGTTGATTATGATAAAACTTTTTCACTAGTAGCAATGGTTAATTTCATTCAGATTATGCTTGTGATTACTATATATCATGATTATGAGACATGGTAGATGGATGTCAAAACCACTTTCCTTAATGAAAAATTGAATTAGGATGTGTACATGACACAACCCGATATTTTTGTCACCATAGGACACGTAAATGAGATTTGTAAATTACAAAGATCACTTTATGGACATAAGCAAGCATCAAGGAGTTGGAATCAATATTTTAATGAAATGATCAAAGAGTTTGATTTTTCATAAAATAAAAATAAACCTTGTGTATACAAAAAGGTTAATGGGAGCTTAATTTTTTTCATTGTGCTATATATAGATGATAAACTACTTATTAGCAATAACATAATTATGTTACAATCTATAAAATATTGGTTATCTAAAAATTTCTTCAAGAAAGACATGGGAGAGGTAGCTTACATTCTAGGAATTAAGATTTATAGAGATAGATCACAAATAATGTTAAAGCTTTCCCAAAGCACGTTCATTCACAAAATAATAAAGAGATTTAGTATGGAAGAATCTATAAGAGGACTTATTCCAATTTCACATGGCATAAAAATCTCTAAGGTTGAGTGTCTAAACATGCAAAACAAAAAGGAAAGGATGAGTAGCATTCCTTACGCATCAGCCATAGGGTCTATTATATATGAAATATTGTGTATCCAATTTGATGTCTCATATACTTTGAGCATATGTAGTAGATATCAAGCTGATTTGGATGAAAAACACTAGATTGTTGTTAAGACCATTCTTAAGTACTTGATAAGAACTAAGGATGCTTTCGTTGTCTATGGAGGAGATGAACTAGTGGTGAAAGGATTCATAGATGCTAGCTTTTAAACTAACCATGATGAATTTAAGGCATAGTTAGGATTCATTTTCTAATTCAATGGTAGAGCTTTTAGCTAGAAATGTTCCAAGCAAGAAATAGTTACCAATTCAACAATCAAGGCCGACTACATTGTAGCCATATAAGTAGCTAATAAAGCTATATGGATTTGTAAATATTTACCTGGATTACAAGTGGCTCCAAGTAGTTTTGATTCTATAGTATTGTACTACAATAATAATGAAGCTATAATAGAAGCTATGTAACCAAGGTCTCATCAATGATTCAAGCATATACTCGTAATACTATCATCTAACTAGAGAGATTATTAGTCATGATGACATAAGGATAGAAAAGGTCTACATTGATGACAATATAGTTAAACCCTTGACTAAGCCTTTGCTATAACTCGAAACATAAGACCCTTACTTGATTATTGAGATTAAGGGATATAGTTGGTTAGCTCTAGTGCAAACAGGAGATTATTAGTGTAGGTGCCCAAGATCCAACCATGTTTGGATAGGTTTGATTTATGTTATCATTGCATTATTTATTTTATTAATAACAAAAAATTTCTATTAATTCTTATTTGTTTATATTTATTTATTCAATAGAATTAGATAAAAGTTCATAAGATATACATTTGCATTAATGATTGATCAAAAGATGTGAGATAAATATTAATGCACATAAATGATATCATTTAACATTTCAAGTCATAGCGTTGTCAAGAATAAACATTGATTATATGCAGTTAGAGTTATGAGTGTTATGCTCATGCTATATGATATCAGTAGGAGATCTCGGACTTATTAGCATGATCATTCCAAAGTAAGCACTTAGGTGATTTATATTGGAGAACATAGCACTAGACTTGACTTGCCATGAGAAGCCATTTGGTTTAGTTTATGGGAATCTCATATAAGATGGGTACAACTAGTCTATACACTTGAAGTCTTTATGGTTATCTCATTGGAGGATTTATATACTTTGACACTTATTTCGATGAACCCACTAAATGGTTACACGTGGGAGATTTGTTAGGTGCACTAGGAATCTAATGGAGGTAGGTGGATGACTAAGATATGACATGTCATTCCTTGTATAATAAAGGAGTTATCACATTACACTTCAATAAATGTCTACTTAAGAAATCTATGACCATAGTAGGAGTACACCAATAAAGCATAGTTGGTTTAGTCCGAGAGCTAAGACATTTAGGAAATTAAAGACATCTTGTGTGATTGCAATCGAACAAACTAAGTAACCATGTTCTAGATCACACTATCATAGGTTAACATGAGGATGAAATTGTATAATAACCATGCTTGAAAAAAGTAATTACGGATTAATTAATCCTCTTAATGAATTGAGCAATTATGATGCCTTACTAGAGGCCTTTCTTGATTTACATATCCGAGAGATAAAAGAGGTGTCTTTTATTCTTGATACATTACCAACATATCTTGGAGCCTATTGAGTCACATGTTTAAGTTTAAGCATCATATAATAAAAGAGAAGCAATGATGTTGAAAAACAATTTTCAATATAAAAGTTTCTTATTTTGGAAAAGGTTTCCAAAAATGGAAATTTTTCTGAAATCGAAGTTTTTCTATTTTAGAAATCAATTTTCTAATTTGGACATCAGTTTCAAATTTGAAAGTAAATAACCTTAAAAGAAAATTACTTTCCTAATTTAGTTTAAGGGTAATTTGAGAAATTGCTGCCTAATGCGGGCCTTATAAAAAATTTTGATCTAATTTATTTGGATAGTCTAAATTAATTAGTAACTAATTGGGCTAAAGAAGTTTAGGCCAATAGGTTTAATTAAAAGCCTGCTAAATATTTTGATGGGAGGATAAACATAAACTTTATTGGGTAAGGATAAGTGTTTTAAAAGATAAGATCAAAAACCCCATATGCCTAAGAACTCCTAATCCTTAAAGGATTAGAAAGTAACAACTTAAAGTCCTTTAAAGACTCATTGCTTGCCCCTTCCTTGTCCTTAGTGGATAAGAAAGCCTTTCACCTATAAATATGGGAGAGATGTGCAACAAACGTAAGTAATTTGAGAAAGAGACAATATATAAAGTAAAAAGAAAATTGAGCTACATAGCTTGTTAGGAAAATGGAGAAAATATTTTTCTCCCTTCCTAAAGAACCACACCACCTTTACCCTCTCTCTCTTAGGGTTGTCACAAAAATTCATGAATTGACTTTTAAAGGAAAAACACTAAACAAGTTAGAAAAGGTGGAGCTAGCACTCTACTAATTTTGAGTGCTTCTTGTGTGGGTGCTTGGACTATTGGATTATTGACAGAGGCTAGATGTTTGGGCAACTCCTTTTCTATTAAGGTTAAAATTTACACTATAAGAGGAAATCCTTTATTTTTGCTTTAATTCATGTGTATATGGTTATTTGATTCAACAATATGATCTTGGGCCTTTTAGATGGAGGAAATTTTTATTTTATTTTGCCCCTCAATAGGATGCATGATGTTTTAAAATAAAGCCCTCATAAACATCACCTCCTTAGCTTACAAGGAGATGTTATCGCAATTTCCCCTATAAATAAATGATTGAGAGAGGTGGCAAGTAAGCGACCAAAAGGGGACTCACGAAAAAAGGAAAATAAAAGAGAAAAGAGTTTTGTCTCACCAAACCTACCACCTCTTTCTCTATTTTTAAGGTTGACTCAAATTACCATATAACATTTTTTGAGAAAAATAAACTACATAGAAAGGTTGGAGCTAGGACTATAGAATTTATGTTGCTTCTTATGTGATTGTTTGAGCTTTATGGATAATCAATAGAATTTATGTGATTGTTTGAGCTTTATGGATAATCAATAGAGGCTAGACACTTGGACGGTTCCCTTTTCGCTTGAATTGTTTCTATGTTACAAGAGGTAATCATTCACCTATATTTATATTCATGTTTATGTGTGAATAGTTGATTTAATAACATGATCCCTGGATCGATAATTATTTTTTATTTATTTCACACCTTCATAGATTGCATGATCCTTTATCGAAGCTCTCCGATTTTACTAGTATGGGTTTGTCAACTTATGCTTCGTGCACTTAACCAAGCACAACTTTTGGCATGAACACTCAGTGTTTGTCTAATGATCACTATAACACCTAGTACCTATTAAAAGCATTACTTAATAAATTGAAGGATATTAAAGGGATATGAAAAATGTTTTTGGGGCATGGAATAATCCACAATGGGTTGAAACAATATTCGCAGTACTTAAAATAGACTTTCCATACTCAATGAATATTTTGTTGGTTTTACGATGCATGAAAAGTGACCTTTTGTATGAAATAATTATTTTAGGCATGTTGTATGTGCATGCAAAATATTTTGTTTGCATAGAATCATTGCTAGAGAGGTGTTAGATTATTCGATACCATTGGACGAATTTTCCGATAGTCGGTGAATATTTTATTTGAGTTTTAATGTGCATGAATAGTATTTTGAGGGAAATTAATTATTTAAGAGCTTTAAAGGTATGAGGAATTTTTTTATGAACATAGAAAAATCATTAAGGATGTGTAGGAATATTTCATGAATTTAAATGAATTTTTTTATATATAAGAAATATATTTTTTTTAGAGAAAAACATGTATTTTTACATAAAATAATTAATTTAGAGGCCTAAATAAGGGTATAAAAATTATATGATTGACGATTAAATTCTTCAAGGAAGTTTTTCAATTTATCATGAAAAGAAATTAGACTTTAGAAAGGTATGGGATAAAATTATAGAATTAGGGACCTAATTGCATGAAATTAAGGACCTAATTGCATGAAATTAGGGATCTAATTGCGTAAAATTAAGAGTTTAAAATTTTAAATTAAATTAGCCATGAACTTTAGGAGTTGAAAAGTTGTTAAAAAATCTTTAAAGGAAGGACCTAGTTTAATCAATTGAAAAATTCAGGACATGTGGAGGAGTAATTAAAGAAAAGCTTGGCAAGTTTAGGGACCAAAGTTAAGCAATTTTTGGAGAAATTTCCACCTCTTTAGCCAACTTCAAGCAGCATAATTGGGGGTTAATTAATAAACTTTGAGTAAGTTAAAAAGGAGGGGCATAATTGGGGGTTAATTAATAAATGTTGAGTAAGTTAAAAAGGAGGGGTTAGAATTATGCAAGATGGAGGGCCAAAATTAAAAGAAGGTTAATGGCCAAGATTGATCCAATTGAAAGGCTAGTGTTTAAAGATGGATTAAGGGCTAGGATCACACAAAATTGAAGCAAACTAGGGTAGAGATGAGGTCAAAGGTCCATCAAAATTTTCCTATAAATATGGGTGCAAGAAAATAAGAAAAATGCTAGAAAAATAGCAAAATATGATGAAAACTCTTGCACATTTTTTTTAGGAATTTTTGCCCAAGCATTTACCTAATCACCTCTAAACATTCTAAACCAACTAATTAAGCAAGGAAATCAAGCTAGAAGATGAAAACTTATTAAAAGGAAAAATTTTGAATTTGCATCGAATTGTGTGGAGAAGAGGGAGAAAGGAATTCTTCAAATAATCCAACCTTTCAAGGACAATTGAGAGCTTATTTGAGTAAGATAATCCCATCTACACCACAAGGAATGTTTAAATGATGAAAATTTATATTTTGGATGCTTTAAGTTATGATTATTAGCCTTAATTTTGAAAATTAGGGGTAGGGTTCTTGATGAGAAAAAAATAGAAAAAATGAAATTAAGTTAGAAATTCATGAAATTATGGTTAAAACATGTTAATTAAGCTAGAAATTGAGGTTTGAAAATAAAAAACATTTAGGGTTAGGAAGAGGCAAATTTTAACCAAAAATAAGAAATTAGGGGTTTTTAATCCTTTAGTTTAATTGATATTCTATGGATGGATGATGTGTTAATTTGGTGTGAATTGATGTTTGAGAATGAAAATTTGCATTAAAATTGAAGAAATTTTATTGAATTGCTTAGCGAAGCATTCAAGCCCAAATTCCTAATTTTTAGGATTTTGATTGCTTCACTTAATTCATGAATTATTGGTCAATTATGACTTGAATAATTATGATTTGATGAGTGAAAGTGAAAAATTTCTTAAAAATTTAAGAATTTCACCTAATCTAGTTTAGGCTCAAATTCAACCTATTAAGACTCGATTAGGGTTTATGCTTGTATTTAACCTATGAATGTCATATTTATTAATTATTTATGTTAATGTGTAATTCAATGACTTAGTATGAGAAACTGGTGATGAAATGATAAAAAAATAATGAAGTTAAGCCGAGGTTGGAAATTTTAGATTTTATGGTTTGGTTTGTGTAACTTAATTGGAATTGGGTTCTTTTGATGCTAATTTATGTAAGTGATGTGTTTGTAGTGTATAGAAGTTGTGATTTAATGATTATGAGAGTGTATTGCCTTGTAATGTGAAATGGAGAATCATTTGGATTGGTTGAAATGATGGATTGTTTAGAATGATTTTATTAAAGTAATTTTATGGTGCATTTTATATTGTTAAATTATGTGTTCTCATGGCATAAATACATCTCCTTGATGGCATGCATTCAATGAAATAATAATAGTTATGCATTTTGAATAAAATGCATATGCATGCTCAATGTTATGAAAATGATTTAAAGTCATGAAAAAATGTGTTTTTATGTCATGATTTTTCAATAGCAATTGAAAATATTTTATTCAATGTGATTTTCATGACGTTGAGGATTTTTATGAAAAGGAATTTATAGGTTTTCCATACTTTTATGGTAAATGGTTTGGGACCAAACAAGTGTAGACGTGCACTTTTAGAGGCTCGTAGGATGCCTCCGTAGATGGGTCTCGGTTCGTCAAACATATTATGAAAACCCTAAAGTACCTATGATAGGATATATTCAAACTGATTATGATAAGAATTTTAAAACATGAAAAAGGATTTGAACAGATCGAGTCGTCGCTTACTTATTTTCTTATGGTGTAGTGAATACGGATAATGATGATGATGCTCACCTTTGAAATAACTATCGAATGGATCATCTAATGTGTTTATATTGGATGTGGTTAGAAGATGGATTTTGTTCACACCTTGGTTGTTTTAGTACTTAGTATACTAGTTTACTTTTTAGTTATGACTTCATTTTTCTACATGATAGTTAAAGCTATGAAATAGTGAATGGCTAGTTAGGAAGAAATGAATGTAGATAGATAATAAGTCATTTTTTTTAGTATTTGGCATTGAATCGATTTTTGCATGTTAAGGGTAGTTTGCATGTAAAAAAATATCGATAGTAAAATAGTAACATAATCGTAGTTAGTATAGTTTTCTTTAAGTTATTTATTTTCACGGTAGTATCAAGAGTAATAAGAAAATGAAACTAGACATAATAACTAAAATAAATGATAATTAATGAAAAAGAAAGGCAATTAATTACCAAGTAATGGATCATAACTAAATGAATTTATATAAGTTAACGAGAAAAAGAATTTGAGTAAACCAAGTGTCACGGATACAATTACTCCGAGTCCAAATAATTTAAATAAGATAATAAAATATGAAAAGTTTATAGTTCTTTTTAAACTAAATTGTAGGACTTAATCGTCATTTATTAGGCTTTCACAGCGTATTCTATACCTAGGAGTATCACAAATAGTTTATAGTACCTTGTTAGCCTACATTCATTAGACTAAGAATGTAGGTTAATGGTGGTAATATTCTTAACCTATTTGGATCTAGGCTAGGGGTGTTACAAATGTGATATCGGAGTTAGGTTTTACCAAGCACATCCAACATACATGGATGGTGACTTTTGATAATCAATAAGTATGTTTGATGAATAATTATTATGATTGCTCGGTATGCATGTAATGAATGTGAATGGCATGATATTGTATTGTGATTTAATGTTATATGTATGGAATATTATAAGTTAATATGACATGAATGACTTAGTTTATATTGTTTATGCTCATAAATTAAAAGAGGGGAAAAACCATGCTACTAAAATGGGTTATTGATAATAACACTAGTAATAATGCGAGGATCGAGTTGCATGTTAGTAGACCGAGAGGGAGAGTTAATGGAGCTACTTAAAAGGCAGCAAGACATGATGGAGTTATGATAGGAAAAATAAGAGCAACTACGGAGGGTACTAGAAACAACTCAACGTGGTATAGCTTAAGCACGACCACCATAGAGGGTTGAGATTGTAAAGCGTTTTTAAAGGTTCAATATAAAGGAATTTAGATGTGGTCCAAATCTTAATGTTGTAAAAGAGTGGATTGAATCCATGGAAGTCATTTTTGAGCACCTACGTTTGAGTGACATGGATCATGTAGCATATGCAACTTTTATGTTAGTTATTGATGCACAAAATTGGTGGGAGACTATGAAAGCATCTCTCGATGAAATAGGGCTTGCATGGATCAATTATAGGAATTGTTCAATGAGAAGTATTTTTCAAATATCACAAGATCCTATAAAATTCAAGATTTTCTCCAACCGAGGTAAGTGGACATGTTGGTTATAGAGTATGTTCATAAGTTCGAACATGGCTACTGCTATGCTCGCTTTTATTATCCAAAGCGAAGAAAGAAAGAAAGAAAGAACCTTTCCTTTATGGACTAAGGGTGAAAATAAGGAGTTTTGTTTGAATGTTAGCTGACACTTATAAGGATATGATGAGAAAAGCACTCGGAGTTAAAGTGTTTCAAAAAGAGTGTATTCACATTCCACCTTCTAGTATAAGAAAATGGGGAACTGCTCCGAATAGGTTCGGAGGTCGGTCCGTTAGGAAGAGACCATTTACTCTAAACTCGGAGGTGGGATAATAAGAAAGGAAAAATGCTTATAAGGACATAAAGGATAGGGGATAAAGGTAACTAGAATTGTCCAAAATATGGCCACCCACACACAAATGATTGTTTGATTAGTATGAATCGTGTTACTTCTATCGAGAGGCGTAACATTTAGCTAATAACTATCCAAAAAGGAGGCCGATCGAAAGATGATGCATTCCTAAACATGTATATACATTGATGTAGAAGGAGGCAAATAAGGAGGACTCTAATGTTATGTGTAATGATGTCTTGATCCTTAGTCTTACTACATATACATTGATAGATTCAAGTGTTACACCTTTGTTTATTGTACGATCATTATTTAGATAATTAGGCATGATACCGAAGTATTAGATGTGACATAGAAAGTGGCACTCTCGTTGTGAGAGTCACTAGAGTCTAATGCTATAGTTATGAAGTGTGAGATGAAATTTGAAAGTTATACTTTGCATGTCGATCTCATTGTCATTAGCCAAGAATTTAATATTATTCTTGGTATGGATTTCCTATCTAAGATCGGGGTGTCAATTGACTATTTGGCTTAAAAGGTGGTATTTCACCCATTGAATGAGTAACGTTTGAAGTTGTAAGTTGAACGTGGGTGAGACTTATAACCTTAATTTTAGCAACGACAGACTTGAAAATTGATAAAAGGTGGATGTATAGGGTACCTAGTGAATATGGTTAATACTAAGAAGGTGGGGAGCCCAAAACTAGAGGATACTAAAGTAGTTAAAGAATTCTTAAATTTTTTTTATGAGACTATATCGGGATTATCTCTAAAAAGAGAATTTGATTTTGAAATTGAATTGGAACCAAAATAGTATCGATATCTAAAGCACCATACGGGATGACTCTAGCAAAGTTACGGGAGTTTAAAAGATAAATACTAGAGCTCGTTGGATAAAGGCTATATATTCAGCCTAGTTATCCATCGTGGAGAGCCCCGAGTGTTATTTGTAAAAAAAAGGATGGATCACTACTACTATGCATAAATTATAGAGATTTGAATCGAGTGACGAGTTAAAAACAAGTATCTATTCCCGCAGATAGATGACTTGTTTGATTAGTTAAGAGGGAGTTTAGTGTTCTCTAAAATTGATCTTTAATTAGGATATCACCAATTGAGGATTAAGAAAGAAGATATGAAGAAAGAGACTTTTAGGATTCAATACGAGCATTGCAAGTATCCAGTGATGTTGTTCGGGTTAACTAATGCCCTAACCATATTCATGAATTTAATGAATCGGGTATTTTATGAATACTTGGATAAGTTTATCATTGTATTTATTGATGATATCATGATATAATCTAAAAATCATGAAGAGCATAGAAGGCATCTAAGAAAAGCACCACGGACGTTATGAAAGAACAAATTATACTCTAAGCTTAAAAAGTGTGTATTTTGGCTTGAACAAATGGCATTCCTTGAGCATTTAGTATCCAAGGATGAGATTATGGTGAATCCTAACAAAGTACATGCAATATAAGAATGGAGGCGATCAAATAATGTTTTCAAGGTAAGAAGTTTCCTTGGAATGGGGGCTAATTTTGAAAACTTATAGTGGGATTTTCAAAAATAGTCACACCACTCACTCAATTAACAAGGAAGAATGCAAAGTTTCCAAGAGCTAAAGTTCGGACTCACCACGACCTCGATATTAGCTCTCCTAAAGGGCAACAAAGATTTCATAGTCTATACAAATGCCTCTTAAATTGGATTAGGGGCAGTCTTGATGCAAGATGGGAAAGTGATCGCTTATGCATCTTGACAACTAAAGGACCATGAAAAGAATTATCCCTCTCATGATCTTGAATTGGATGTTGTTATCTTTTCTTTGAAAATCTAGAGGCACTATTTGTACTATGTTTGATATAATATCTACATCGACCACAAGAGCTTCAAGTATATTTTTACTTAAAAGGAATTGAATATGAGATATAGAAGGTGGCTCAAAGTACTCGAGGACTACGACATTATTTTCTATTACCATCCTGGTAAGGAAAATGTTGTGGCTAATACTTTGAGCAGGAAATTAATAGCAACCTTACAAGTGTTGATTGCATGAGATATGGAGAAGCTTCGGTTAGAAGTTGTACCCAATCAAAGCGAGAGGAAAATGTTTTATGTACGATGACGATGCGATCAAATACTAAGTAGCACGTAAAGGCAACCATAAGATTTGAAATTTCTTAAGATTCAACAAAAGGTAGCAGAAGAATAGACATCGGATTTTACCCTAGATGATGAGGATATTTAACGTTATCGAGGTAGATTATGTGTTCTTGATATAATGGAGCTTCGAGAAGAAATTTTGAAGGAAGCTCTCATCACACCCTATACCATACACCCTAGTGGTATAAAAATGTACCAAGACATCAAGAAAACCAAGCTGGTGGAAGGGGATGAAATGAGATATTGTAGACTATGTGACAAAGTGTTTGACATGTCGGCAAGTTAAGGTCGACACCAAAAACCTTTAGGATTTTTAAAACCATTAGATATTCCTAAATGGAAGTGAGAACACATATTAGGCTACGTTTATTTGGTAGAAAACAAGTTCTAGGAATTTATTTTTCTCATTTTTCGAGTGTTTGTTTAGCGTTTAGGAAACAATTCAACAAAAAATGATTTTCAATCAATGAAAAATGATAGAATATTTTTTAAAAAATGTTTTTCCAGTAGAAAAAGTGGAAAACATTTTCTTTCTCACGAGTTGTCTTGCTCTCGTGTTACTTACCTCTCTCTCTCTATATATTTTAACAATCTTTTCTCTATCTTCTTTTCATTTAAAATATATAAAATTAATTTTTAATTATTCCTCATCAATTATCATTTGATTTATAAATATATTAAATATTCTTAAAAACTATTTTTACACTTTAAAATTATTTTTTATGATAAATATTTTAATAATTTATCTCTATTTTGTTTACTATTATCTTAAACACCATCTCAACTATACTTAAATGATTAGAAATAATTATTTCATAAATGTAATTTTTTGTAAAACAAAATTAAAAATAATTAATTTTAATAAATATATTATTTTTTAACACTATTTATTTGCAACTAAATCAATAATTTATCATTTTTATCAGTTGTAAAATTTTGTTGATAATGCTAGTAATTGTAATGAATAATTGGATACAAATTACTCTAACATTAATCGTTTGAAACCAAATGAATAATTATCTACAAATGATTACTAATAATTTATAAAAATATTTTTTAAACTAAATTATCGAGTTCAAATTTTATTTTTAAAAAATTTTTTTAATTGAATTATTAAGATAACAATGTTATGATTACTTAGAATTTGTTTTTAATCAAGTGTGAATACCGACTTGATTTTGTCTCAAGTAATCTTAATGAATTGATTTGATGGTTAAAAAAAGTAGATTTTATCTTTTGAACTAAAATTTTGGAGTTAGTATTTATGAAAATTTATTAACTTTTTCTAAATGTATGTTATATTGTGAAATTGTGAATATGACTTTTTGAAGTTTTCTCAAATTTATTAATGTAACAATTACATACTATTTTTATATTTTAATTTTTTATATCAAACAAATACTGAAATATATTTTCTAGTAGTTTTTTCATATAATTACTAAATAGCGAGAAAATATTTTTTTGTAAAATAATTTTCTGAAAATAGCTTCTTTAAGAATTGATTTTCCTATGAAAGTATTTTTATGTCAAACAAACAAAGCCTTAATGGGCTTTATACTAGGATTGTCAAGGTTAAAATGTAGAGCTAATGGCTTATGGGTTATAGTGGATCGATTAACTAAATCAGCTCACTTCTTAGTAATCACGTCGACATACTTCATACAACGAGTACACAATGTTATATTTAAATTGTGAGATTGCATGGTATTCCCATCTTGATCATGTCGGACCAAGAACTTTGGTTCACATCATGATTTTGGAAGAGCCTACACGAAGTGATGGGAACTAAATTTAGCTTTAAGCATCGTTTTTCACCCATAAATCGATGGACGGACGGAGTGGGTGAACCGGATATTAGAAGACATGCTATGGACATATGTGCTGGACTAGTCTACAAGTTGAGAGAAGTACTTGTCACTAGCTGAATTTGATTACGGTAATAGCTACCAAGCCAATATCGACATGGCACCATATGAAGCTTTATATGGAAAAGGATGTCGATCATCGATACACCGGGATGATGTAGGGAAAAAAAGCTAGTAGGATAAGAATTGATCCAACAAACAGTTGATGTTGTACGGTAAGTTAAAGAGAGAATGAAAATAGCTCAAAGGCAACATAAGAGTTATACGGACGTAAGAAGGAAAGAATTAGAATTTGAAGTTGTCAATATTTTAAAAAATGGCTTCTATGAAAGGTATCATGAGGTTTGGGAGAAAAGGAAAACTAATTTCACAATATATTAGACCATATGAAATCTTAGAGAAGATCGATGACAAAGCCTACGGAGTTAGCACTTGCCATCATCTTTCTCTTTGATTCATGATGTATTCCATGTGTCCCTACTTCAAAAGTACGTTGAAGATCCAAACCATATACCAAGCAACGAGCCACTAAATTTATAGCTCGATATGAGTTATAAAGAAGGGCTAGTACAAGTATTAGAGTGAGAAGTTAAAAAGTTATGAAATAAAGAGGTCCCATTCGTGAAAATATTATGGAAAGACCATAATATTAAAGAAGCTACTTGGTAAAGAGAAGCATAAATATGAGCACGATACCCCTAGCTATTTACTTAGAAATTTTGAGATGAAATTTTTTTTAGGGGAGGGTGTAACACACGATACCCGTTAAAAGCGTTACTTAATAAATTTAAGGATATTAAAGGCATGTGAAAAATATTTTGAGGGAATGAAATAATCCATAAAGGGTTGAAATAATATTTAGAGCATTTAAAATAGTCTTCCTATGCTCAATGAATATTTTGTTAATTTTTTATGCATGAAAAGTGACCTTTTGTGTGAAATAATTATTTTATGCTAGTTTTGTATGCAAGAAAAATGTTTTGTTTTCATAGAATATTTTCTAGAGGGGTGTTATATTAATTAATGTTATTGGATGATTTTTTTTATAGTTAGTGAATATTTTATTTGAGTTTTACGATGTATGAATAGTGTCTTAAGGTAAATTAATTATTTAAGTGCTTTAAATGTGTGAGAAATTTTTTTTATGAATTTAGAAAACTCATTGAGGATGTCTAAGAATATTTCATGAATTTAGATAAATTTTTATATGTATAGGAAATTTTTTTAGAGGAAAATTTGTATTTTCACACAAAATAATTAATTTAGAGGACTAAATAAGGATATAAAAATTATATGATTGATGATTAAATTCTTTTTAAAAGTGTATGAATTTATTATGAAAAGAAATTGGATTTTGGAAAGGTATGGAATAAAATTATAGAATTAGGGACCTAATTCCATGAAATTAGAGATCTAATTCCATAAAATTAAAAGTTTGAAATTTCAAATTAAATTAGCTATGAACTTTAAGAGTTAAAATTTTTTTTAAGAAATCTTTAAAGGATAGACCTAGTGTAATCAATTGAAAAATTGAGGGACATATGGAGGAGTAATTAAAGGAAAGGTTAGCAAGTTTAGCGATCAAAATTAAGCAATTTTTAGAGAAATTTCTATCCCTTTAGTCGACTTCTAGTAGCATGATTGGAGATTAATTAATGAACTTTGGCTAAGTTAAAAAGGAGGGGTTAGAATTAGGCAAGATATAAGGCCAAAATTAAAAGAAAGGTTAATGGCTAAGATTTATCTAATTGAAAGGCTAGGGTTTAAAAATGGCTTTAGGGCTAGGATCACACCAAATTGCGGAAAACCATGGGTAGAGACGAGGTCAAACGTCCACCAAAATTTGCCTATAAATATGGGTGCTAGAAAATAAGAAAAATAGCAAAATACAAAGGGAAATCTAGCAAATTTTCCTTAAATTTCCACCTAAAATTTTATCAAATCACCTTTAAACACTCTAAACCAACTAATTAAGCGAGAAAATCAAGCTATAAGATCAAAACTTATCAAACTAAAAATTTTAAGTTTAAGCCGAATTGTGTGGAGAAGAGGGAGGAAGGAGTTCTTCAAATAATCCAACCTTTCAAGGACAATTAGGAGTTTATTTGAGTAAGTTAATCTCACCTACACCACAAGAAATATTTAATCGATGCCAATTGATGTTTTGGATGCTTTAATTTGTGATTATTAGCCTTAATTTTGACAATTAGGGTTAGGGTTCTAGATAAGGAAAATTAGAGAAAAAAAAATTAAATTAGAAATTTTGACAATTAGGGTTAGGGTTTTAGATAAGGAAAATTAGAGAAAAAATAAATTAAATTAGGTTTAGGGTTCTAGCTTAATTTGAATATTAGAGGTTTTTGATCCTTTGGTTTATTGATATTGTATGGCTTGATTGTGGGTTAATTAGGTGTGAATTGATGGTTGATAGTGAAAATTTCCATTAAAATTGAAGAAATTTCATTGAATTGCTTAGGGAAGCATTCGACCCAAATTCTTAATTTTTAGGGTTTTAATTCCTTCACTTAATTCATGAATTATTGGTCGGTTAGGACTCGAATAATTATAATTTGATGAGTGAAAGTGAAAGATTCCATGAAAATTTAAGAGTTTCACCTAATCTAGATTAGTCCGAAGTTCGACTCCATTAAGGTCCAATTAGGGTTTATGCATGTATTTAACCTATGAATGTCATAATTATTAATTATTGATGTTAATGTGTAATTGGATGACTTAGTATGAGAAATTGGTGATGAAGTGAAAAGAAAATAATGAAGTTAGGGCAAGGGTAAAATTCAACCAAGGTTGGAAATTTTTAGAGTTTATGGTTTGGTTTGTGTAACTTAATTGGAATTGGGTTCTTTTGATGCTAATTTATGTAAGTTACGTGTTTGTGATGTATAGAAGTTGTGACTTAATGATTATGAGAGTGTATTACCTTGTAATGTGAAATGATGAATTGTTTAGATTAGTTGAAATGATGGATTGCTTGGAATGATTTTATTAAAGTAATGTTTGTTGTGCATTTTATGTTGTTAAATTATGTTTCATCATGACATAAATGCATCTCCCTCATAACATGCATTTCATGAAACAATAATAGTTATGCATTTTCAATAAAATGTATATGCATGCCCAATATTATGAAAATGATTTAAAGTTATGAAAATTTTGTTTTTATGTCAAAAATTTTCAGTATCAATTGAAAATATTTTATGGAATGTGATTTTTATGACTTTAAGGATTTTTACGAAAAGGACTTTATGGTTTTTTTATACTTTTAAGGTAAATGGTTCGAGTTGGGTAAGTGCGGATGTGCACTTTTACGGAGCTCGATAGGGCTTCGTACACAAACGGATCTAGTTCATCAAATATATTATGAAACCTTAAAGTACCTATGATGGGACATGTCTAAAATTAGAAAAAAAATTTCAAACCGATTATGATAAGGATTTTATAAGATGAAAAAGGATTTGATACGAGCATGTAAATGATTTTCACATGTATTTTCACTTACATACATAACATGCATAGATTAATTTACCGAGTCGTCACTCACCTATTTTCTTATGGTGTAGCTAATACGAGTAAAGATTGTGGTGTTCAATTTTGAACCGACTACCTAAGAGATCTTGTAACGAGTGTATATTAGATGTGGTTGGAAGATGGATCTTGTTCACACCTTGGTTGTTTTAGTACTTGTTATATTGGTTTACTTTTTAGTAATGACTTCATTTTTCTACATGACGAGTTAAAGTTGTAAAAGAGTGAATGGCTAGTTAGGAAGAAGTGAATGTAGATAGATACTAAGCTATTTTTGTAGTATTTGAAATTGAATCTTGTTTTTCTATGTTAAAGGTAGTTTGTATGTAAACAAAATATCGATAGTAAAACGAGTAGCATAATCATAGTTAGTGTAGTTTCTTTAAGCTATTCTTTACATGTTAGTATCAATAGCAAAATAAGAAAATGAAACTAGACGAGACAATAACTAAAATAAATGGTAATTAACGAAAAGAAAGGCAATTAATTATTGAGTAATGGATCATAACTAAATTAATTTATATAAGTTAACGAAAAAAGAATTTGAGTAAATCGAGTGTAACAAATCTAATTCTTTTAGTCTAAATAATTTAAACAAAATAATCAAATGTGAAAATTTTATAGTACATTTTGAACTAAAACGTAGAACCCGATCGTCATTTATAAGGCTTCCACATCATATTCTATGCCTAGAAGTATCATGAATAAGTCACAATACCTTGTTAGCTTGTATTCACTAAACCAAAAAAAGGTCTGTATGGGCAAAATGTTTGGGGCGGTCAAGAAAACCGCCCCAAAATTTAATACTTTTTAACGTGCCTATGTTATAACAAAAGAAAATGTGGGGCGGTTGATAAAACAACCGCACCTCACTTTTTAAGCCAAGGCGCTCGCTCTTTTTTTTTTTCTTTTCATCTTTCTATTTTAGGTTCTTAAAAGAAGCAACCATTATTCTTCCTCTTTACCTTCTTCTTTTGAAAAAACTACCCATTATTGTTTCTAATTTCCCGTACACCAAAAACGAACCTAGATCCACCCACCCCCATAAATCTACCGTCATTGCTCTCCTTACCCATTCTCACCCTCCTCAACCCATATCTCTTCCCGGTAATGTTTCTTTCAATTTGGCATGTAGGGTTTCCAATTCATTGTCGTTTTTATCAATTAATTAATTAAACCTATAAATAACGACAAGTCTTTATTGGGCTTTTACTCCTTTTGATCTACTGTGTGTTGGTGTGATTTTAGATTTATGGGTTTTGGTTATTTTAGACGAGGGTAAAATTATGTTCGGTTTGGGACACTCTAATTTTTTTAAGCTTTGCTTTTCAAAGTTCTTTCCTTTTCTTTATTGGTTTCTCGGCTACCTAACAAAGCGAGTAGATTGGTACCGTGAAATGACTCGATTTTGGGAATTTCCCTTCGTTATTTGATTTCAATGTTAACTAAAGTTGGAACCTTTAGATCTCGCTTTTAATTTAACTTTTTGAAAAACATTAGGTTTAAGCTATTTTATGCGATGTGCGTATTTTTTATTTGATGTTTCGTTTCTAATGTGGACTAATAGAAGAAGAATAAAGATTGCAACGGAGAGCGAAGCGAAGCAGAGAGATCCGAATTTGGGAGAGAAAAGAGAAATTAATTTTTGTAATTTTTTTATCATAACCCCCAAGGAAAATCCCAATACATATTTATAGTCTAGTTATGATAAAGAAAATACTAACGAGAAAAACAACGAAATGCAAAATAGAAAGAGAAAAATGGTTGCTTATAGCTGCTCTCCAATATCCTCGTTGTGGTTTATTGGTTATAACGGACTCCTCTAACAAACTCCTCATGCCTAGCTAAAATAGCCTTGTTAAAATGCTCCGTATGACTCAAGCCTTAAAATGCATCGTATCAATACCCTCTCGCTTTCAATTTCCTTATCCTCAAGGAATGTTAGAAAGCGAGTTTGAATTTCATCAATCCATTCCCAAGTTGTTTTTGCATGAGACAAATCTTTTCGGTGAATGAGCCACCGAGTTGTCTGCAACATTTCTCCTCTTCACGAATCGTCGATCAATGATAGCATTTGGTTGTGGGGGCAAAGTTTGGAATGAAGGGAGCACTAGAGTAAATTGAATAGATGTACGGAAGGGTCCGAGTTGGGATACATGAAAGACATCATGGATTTGAGCATCCGACGAGTAAGTGCAACCTATAAGCAATCGCACCAATTTTATCCACCACCTTGAAAGGCCCATAAAATCCGGGTTGTAGCTTCGCATTACCCCGATGAACTGTCTATCGTCTATAAGGCCGCAACTTCGGTAACACTTGATCCCCAATTTGGAACACCCATTCGGACCTCTTCTTGTTAGCCAACTCGTTACATACGATGCTCGAGCAACCTATAACCTTGTTTTAAGAAGCCGATTAATGTTTTCCCTTTCTTAAAAAGTGTTATCAACATACTGCATTCTTGGAATCCCTAGCATAGTAAGGTAAAAGTAAAATGGGCGAATATCCATACGAGCCTCAAATGGTGTCATCTTGATAGAACTATGATAGGAAGTGTTATACTAGAATTCGACTAATAGAAGCCACTTGACCCATCGGTGTGGCATATCCCCAATCATACATCAAAGATAACTCTCAATGCAATGATTAACGACCTCCGTTTGGCCATTTGTCCGAGGGTGGTAAACAAATGAAAGTTGAAGAGTGACCCCTTGAAGAGTGAACGACTTTTGCCAAAAATTACTAACAAAAATAAGATCTCCGTCGAAGTAATAGTCCGAGGGAGATCATATAACTTGTAGACCGAGTCCAAAAAAGTTGCACCTCATTTTTAGCAATATAAGGATGGAAAAAAGCCATGAAGTGCCCATATTTGGTAAGACAATCTACCACTACCATAATAGCAGTCTTCCCATGAGACTTGGGAAGGTTATCGATAAAATCCATTATGATATCCGTGAATACTTCCTCGGGTATGGGCAGAGGTTGTAGCGACCACAGGTAGGCTACATTCTCGGGTTTGTAATGCTCGGTAAGTGTTACAATTCCGAATAAATTCACAAACATATCTTCTAAGTCCCTTCCAATAGACTAAGGAAATCAACTTATGTGTAGTAGCATGAACTCCGAGTGTCCACCTAGAGATAAGGAATGAAAGAAGTTCAATAACTACCGTGTGAGTGGTGGATTAGTCCCTATCACTAGCTTGCCCTTTCGTCTTAACTTGTTCTTCGCCAAGAATATTTAAGAAATTGTTAGCTATCCTAAAGTTTGGCTTTAATAATTCCCCGCAATACTTCATCATTCTCCCATGTTTTTCCGATTTTCTCTAAGAAATGTGAAGGGATAGTAGTCGATATTAGAGCGTGACACTCTAACGGTGATCTCCTAGATAAAGCATCGGCAGCAATGTTACTCTTCCCTTGCTTGAACTGAATTTCATAGTCAAATTGCATAAGTTTGGTAGCCCACGTCCGTCGAGAAGGTGTAGTAACTCGTTGCTCTAATAGGTGCTTCGGACTTTGGTTGTTTGTTTTAATAACAAAGTGACGATCGGTGATGTATGCCTCCCATTTCTTGATTGCAAACAATATCGCCTTCATCTCCTTTTCATTGATGGAAAGCAATTAATGTTTTAGAGTTAATGCTTTATCGATGAAAGCAATAGGGTGCCCCTTTTGCATAAGAACAACTCCAATACCATCCCCCGAAGCATTGATTTCAATCACAAATGTCTCTTGAAAGTCGGGTAAGGCAAGGACGGAAGTGGTGGTCATAGCTCGTTGGAGTTTCTCAAAGGATTCTTGAGCTGCTGAATTCGAAGAGAATGCATTTTTTTTAGCAAGTCTATAAGTGGATGGGCTATCTTTCCATATGTAACAAACCTCCGTAGTATCCGTGAGTCCTAAGAAACCTCTCAACTGTTTGATGGTTTTTGGAAGTGATCAATCTTGAATGGCTATAATTTTTTCGAGGTCCGTCATAACCCCTTCATTGGTGATAATATGTCCCGGATATTCAATGCATGAGCACCCAAAGTAGCACTTCTTCATCTTGGAAAAAAGCTAGTGATCTTGAAGGGTTTTGAGAACTTTAGCGAAATGAAGAAGATGATCTTCTTTAGTCTTGCTATAGACAAGAATGTCATCAAAAAACACAAGGACAAACTTTCATAAAAATGATCGAAAAACACTATTCATCAAGTGTTGAAATGTAGAAGGCGCATTAGTGAGATCGAAAGGCATAATAAAGAACTCATAATGGCCCTCATGAGTTCCGAAAGCGATCTTATGAACATCTCTTGGATCCATTCTAATTTGCCAATAACTTGACCGTAGGTCTATCTTGGAAAACACCGTTGAACCTCCCAACTCCTTCAATAATTCTTCGATGACCGAAATGTGAAATTTGCTCTTAATGGTGGCATGATTCGGAGCTCGATAATCCACACAAATACGCCATGACCCATCTTTCTTTTTAACCAAAACTACGGGGCTTGCAAACGAGGCTTTTGCTATGTTGTATGATACCAGCCTCCAACATCTCCTTGGTCATTTTCTCAATTTCATCCTTCGAAGATTAGCATATCTATATGGTCTTATGTTTATGGGATTGGTTCCCTCTTTGAGCTCAATTCTATGGTCATGATCATGGTGTGGAGGTAGGGTAATAGTCTCATCAAAAACTTTAGAGTATTGTTTGAGTAGGTTTTGTAGTTAGGGCCATGATTGTTCTGGTTGGGAGTTGCTTTCAATTATAGCATAAAGTGCTCGGTGTAATTAGAAAGTGTTGGGTAGCTATTTCGAAGGGTGAGTGAGTATTTTTTCTAACCTATGGTTACTCATAAGCTTGACGAGATCCCTCTTGTCTTCCCTCTAAACAACAAGGTTATCTGGTCTATACAAAAAACCATTCGAGCTCGATAAAATTCCACAAGATGTCTCCCAATGAAGAGAGCCATTGCACTCCTAAAATCGGATCATAACGATCCAAGAGTAGTAAGAAAACCTCTACCGAAAACACCCGACTCTGCATCTTCCATTTAAACTCGGGGATCATGGCATCACACCTAATGGAATGACCATTTACAACCGTCACAATCATCTGCCTCAACTTGTTGCACTTCACACTTTAATTTATGGGCAACAACAATACTAATAAAATTATGAGTACTACCCGAATCCATCAAAATGTGCAAGCGATTCTTGCTATAGTAACCTTTCTAACCTCATTGTTCTCTCCCTTTTTTTCCCACACAAAGCATGAAGGGACATTTGGAAGTTGTCACCCATAGGGCGGTCTTAAAAAACCTCCTCTTCAACTTCTTCCCCATTTGTATCAACTATTTGTATCAACTTGAAATTGTAACCTAAAAACTTGTCGTTTCTTACATTTGTGCCTCGGTGTGAACCTTTCATCGCACCAAAAACATAAGCCCTTAGCTCTTCTTTCATTAAGGTTTCTGCTGGTCAAGGACTTAAGGTTGTTCTATGAGGCAATGTAAGGTCTAGCTTGGTCCGTGTGTCTTGGTATATTTGGTGTATGCAAGATACCAATGTTTTGAGAGAATGTGATTGTTTGTTTACTAGCCTTCTCGAGTAAAGTTAGTGTTGGTGGGAATGGTTTTGAGAATTTGGAAAATAAGGAAATGGATATTGGATTGGAGGGATTTTGAATAGCACTGTATGGTGAGCTCTTGTAACCGAGATAAGGAATAGGCTTTAGCTAATGAAGCTGGTTTGAACATTCTTATAGGCATTTGGAGGGCAATAACAAGAACAAAAATGAAGAAACTCACGACTTGAGCTTCCCGGATCTTAGCTCGGGGATAAATCACATCAAACTCATGAATATAGTCTTGTAAGGTACCTGTTTGTCTCGGGTTTCTCACGTTAGCTAAAGGGTCATCATGTACTGGAGCCCTAAAATGAGGTCCCATGCTCGTATATATAATTCCCGGTCCTCATACGTAGCTAATCCATGAAGCTTGACATACCCTTGGTGCCATTGTAGGGCCTTTCCACTTAGTTGAGAGGCGGCCACTTTCACCTTCATGTGAGGTGGAATATCTTTTACTTCAAAATGACATTCAGCTTTCATAACCCATCCTCGAAAATCTTCACCGTCAAATTTCGAGAACTCAAGTTTGTGGGATGAGCCATAAGAGAAATGAGTGTTTCTTTTGTCTCCAACATCTCTTTGATCGGATTGTCGAGGTTCCTTCGGTATTCTTGGAAGATAACATTTCTCTATATTGAACACCGAGTCCTCCAATCAAGGATTTGAGTTCATCTATGGATTTGTTGAGTCCGTTCTCTTGGCATTGTTCAACTTCCTCCACCGGAGAAGTGAGCTCTCGCCGGAGCTCTTGAAGACGGGTTCCTTCCGCCATTGTCCAAGGAGCGAGTGCTCGATACCAAATGATGCGGACTAATAGAAGAAGAATAAAGATTGCAATAGAGAGCGGAGCGAGTAGAGAGATCCGAAGTTGGGAGAGAAAAGAGAAAGTAATTTCGTAATTTTTTTATCATAACCCCCAAGAAAAATCCCAATACATATTTATAGTCTATCTATGATAAAAGAAAATACTAACGAAACACAACAAATGCAAAATAGAAAGAGAAAAATGATTGCTGCAACTGCTTTCCAATATCCTTGCTTGTGGTTTATTGGTTATAACGGACTCCTCTAACAAACTCCTCCAGCTTGGCTAAAATAGCCTTGTTAAAACGCTTCGTATGACTTAAGCCCCAAAATGCACCGTATCAGTTTCTTGTTTGGATTTTCAATCAATTAAATCAAATTATAAATCTGGTAACTTTACAAAAACTGGAGATACAAATAACAAGTTGTTCAATGTGGG
This sequence comes from Dovyalis caffra, assembly GCA_963924115.1. NCBI lineage: Eukaryota > Viridiplantae > Streptophyta > Magnoliopsida > Malpighiales > Salicaceae > Dovyalis > Dovyalis caffra. The sequence goes on from CAWUPB010000030.1 coordinate 1,129,529, forward strand.
TCTACTCATTGTGGCCACTCTCCTAATGGCCAAGCTTATCTTTGCACTTATAATGCCGAGATCTCAAAAGCGCTTGCCTCCTATTATGAAGGGATAGCCTTTGGTTGGAGGGCTCATGCGGTTCCTTAAAGGACCCATTGTGATGCTTCGCGAAGAGCACCAAAAACTTGGCAGTGTGTTTACAATGAATTTAGTTAATAGGAAGATTACTTTCTTGATTGGCCCTGAGGTGTCTACGCACTTCTTCAATGCTTTAGAAGTAGATTTGAGCCAGCAGGAGGTGTATCAGTTCAATGTGCCTACTTTTGGTCATGGTGTTGTGTTTGATGTAGATTACTCTATAAGGCAAGAGCAGTTTCGGTTCTTTATAGCGTCTTTAAGAGTGAACAAACTCAAGGGATACGTGGATCAGATGGTGGTATCAGTCAGCTGTTTCTACTGTTTATTACCGTTTACTTTCTATGTTATCAATTCTTGTGTGTCTGAGTTTCATTGACAATCCATTTCTTTGACGTTCGCTATTTAAGTACGAGTAGTTATTTTGGGTTTCAAATTTATGTCTGATTGATGGCCATGCTTCCAGCTATCATCCTAGAGAATGATCATCCATTACTGGTTTTGTTCATTACAGTGTGCATAATATTACATTGGATCATTACCCTCATCTAATTTCCAGAATAATCACACCAACACACAGTAAATCAAATTAACGTTCAGCAACAAAAACCCATAATATTACATTGGATCGTTACCCTTGTCTGATTGATGGTATGTTCAGCAATCAACAGCAAGTGTTTTTAAAGGAAAGGAAGAAGTGTTCCCAACTGTGATGCCTTTTTATTAAATTAGTGTTCTATTTGTTATTTTCAGGGGTCCTGGTGTGGCTGTGCTAATCCTATCATGAATCATCACACTATACACCCTATGGAAAATGGTTGAGATGCATGAAATGGTGCCAGGAAAGTGATTTGATAGATATCATGAACTTGGTCAACTTGCTTTTGGTGAAAAGCTTGGCCTCTACATTGTCGTACTGCAGCAACTTATCTCTGGTGTCTCTTTGGCAGCTGCTGTCATGTCCTAGAGGTAATCTACACTTTTAGACCTTCACATAAGATTTCCACCGTTTTTTTTTCTTTCTTTATATATATATATATATATATATATATATAAACATTCTAGGTCTTATGAAAACACATTGGCATCAGCAAATTTATGAACTTCATTTGCACTAAAATTGATTTACATTTTCATTGTAGTTATTCTACGATAGCTATGTTGACTGCTATTTGACAATCCAGATGTACAATATGATATAAAGCTCATAGAAAGGCAGGAGCAGTTATTTGATTTCTTCAGTGCATTGGGTGATGTGGCTTTTGCTTATGCTGGGCACAACGTGGTGTTGGAGATTTAAGCAACAATTCCATCTACACCTAAGAAGCCGAAACGTTACCACAATGTCCAGTTCGAATCAGTGCATGGAAACTTGCAAAATTAGATTCTAGTGAGGCTATTAAAGCAGCTGCAAAGGCTAGAGCATCATCATCATCTGTGCTACGTTCCTTAGGTTCTCCATACAGCCCTTATGATGCTGATTATTTATCCAGTAGCAATGTTAGTGTGAGTTGCTTTTTATGAACATTAACTACTTATTTTAAGATATATTAGGAACTTTTTATTTACCCGTTTTGAACAAGTACTCAATATTTAAGTTTAATAATTTATTTGCATTTAGCAATATGTAATTTTTTTGTTTTGAGTTAATTATTAAATTTGGAGGTTAAATAAAACCAATTGAAACATTAGAGGTGGTAACACAACTATATCTCAATGAACTCTAAAGTTAGAGGTGTTTTTACCCATCCTCAATGATTTCTTATTAAAATATAAAAATTCTTGAGAACTTAGAGGTGGTTATCAATTGCTATATATATGTTGTATTAAAAATAAAGTAGGATATAATTGATATTTTCTAATCGCCTAAAAAAAATTATTTAGAGGTGGTTAGAACCGCCTCTAAATAACTGCCCCAAAATTCTTCGATTGTTGGAAAAACCACTCCTACGATGTAGAGACAGCGACATTGCGGATAGCTTTGAGGCAGTTGAAAAAACCGCCACTAGACTTTGTAAAGGCAATTATAAACGTCTCTACAAGCCAAAAAAACTGCATGCAATACCCAATTTTGGTATAATGATTCATTGCATTTCGAATGTAAATTAATGATGGAAATATTATCAACCAATTAGGTCCTTGGTTGGAGTGTTACAATCACACAACAAATATTTATATATAATGATGGTGGCGTCCGGTGGGTTTAAATTTTGACCTAACATGTAAGAGCATACTGTTCAGAAACTATTGCGGTTGTTATATTGTTTTGTGGAAAAAGGAAATCAAGTGGTTTAGGAATTGTTGGTTATAGTGTTTGTTTGCTAGGATATATTTCCCAACACTAACTAAAAAAACCAACATGTCGGGATTCACTATTAGGACTAATGCACTATGATTATAATCATATTTATATTTCACAAGCCATGATGATCCCGCCCGTCTTCCAAATGTAATTTCCCAGGTCAACACTATTGCAAAACCATTCTACGAACTTTGGTCCCTGGTCATAAAATGCCCTATCTTTTTGGGAATGAGTAGTTTATATATTTGTTGATCATTATCCTTGTCGCATTATAAAACTTAATTAGCAACTGGCCATGGACAACAAAGTCAAATGTCATGGTTGCTTATCTCCTTGCAGCTTTTTTGTGCTTGTTTTTGCGTACATTAGCCAGCACCACCCATACTCTCGCCCAACAAAGTAAAAAGAAGAAGAAGAAGAAGAATGCATATAAGCTATGCCCATACTTGTTCCAGCAAAATATGTAGAGGCTACTTCCTCTATTTTCTTTACGTATATATATTATATACTTCAGTGGGAGGCAATTGTAAACAAGGCTCTGTACCCAGTTCTTGGGTCTTCGGAGCAGTATCTATATATATATATATATATATACACACGGGTGTGTGTGCGCGTTTGTGTGCATGTGTGTGATGGGCTTGGCTAGTAGACAATATGAAAAAATAACCTTCATATTACAGTATGAAAATTAAATTTCATCAGTTCTCTAAGTACTGTATTGCTGTTTAAAAATATTGTTTGCTTTTGTTACCTACTCTAGATCTAACCTTAATTCATTAAAAGTCAAAATATGTAAGGATTCCAAGAAGCTTGCTCCTTCTCCCTTTATTTATTTATTTTTTGGAAAGAGGGGATTAACAATTAGGTCTATATATATATATATATATATATATATATATATATACATGGTCTTTAACATGGAAGCATTAATTAGTAGATCCAGTCGAGCAAAGAACGTGCCATACGGTGTTTTAGTAAAACTAAGGAAATGATTTGTTATAATCAAAAGTGTCATGTATGCTTTGGTGCCGAAATTGATCAGTTCATTTGGCAGCAAATATAATAGTAGCCTTTACCAATATATATAGAGCAAGTTTTATTACTATTATTATTATTATCATTATATTCCTTGACATAGCTTTGCGAAAGGATTTTCTAATCTCTAAAAAAGGACTACTACAGATTAATTCTAGTGCTAAAATCCAGAAATCAAAAGTTGAAGAAGAACAAAGGAAGAGAGATTTTTTTTTTTTTTTTAAAAAAAAACATGATCATTCTACTGCAAAAGGCAACAAATGATAGTCCTTAATTAGCCCTATTGCATCAGTAAGTTCCTAATTATTGCAGCTTGGGCAGTGTCAGTTGTTTCCAACAGCTCGGACAGCCGCTCGCTAAGATCATCAACCTCTCTATGCAAGCTTTTAATATAGTTGCATGTCTCCTGCAAGACCTTGGCAGCTGAAACCTACAAAGAATTTTTTTAAGAAAAAATCCAATTTAAGTTAAAAGCTAGGAAATTAAGCACAAACATATACAAAAGGTCTCAACAGTAGTTTGAAAGTAGAGTGAACAACATAACATGTAGAATTTAAAATGTTTATTAGAAGCAAGTCGAACAAAAGCAAACCTTACCGTTGAACATTTGCCAGTATATCTACTGACACCAACAAATATATATATATATATATATATATATATATATATATATATATAAAACTCCACAACCAAATCTCCACTTATAACCCTTATGTTTCTTGAAGGAAAATGATGAGTATATAGGATGGTATAGCGTGGAAAATGATGAGTATATATGATGGGTAGTCGCTGATAGTTTTTCGTTCTTAAACCATGAACATCGCTTCTTTCTTTTTTCTTGGTTTAATTGTAGTTTGAGAACAACCATTGCCAATGAATAGAGATAAAAAATCACCTTAAAGCTCCTACAATTTGTAAGAATTTAGCTGTAAATATAGTACATAGCTAATTATAAAATAAAGTGATAAGTAGAAAAGTATTTATTTATTTATTTATTTTTACTCTACCTTGTCAGAACGCCTATTGCGAATCTCAGGAAGAAGTTGTTGCAACTTCGTAACAAGATCAAGGATCTGATCATCACTGATTCTTGAACTACCTGATTGCCTTGATCGTGACCTTCGGCTAGACATCTTATTGAAATTGATATTCACTTATAAACAAGCTCTAGCTAGGTAGCAGCTCAAATTAAGATACAAAGGATAAATTTATATATGTATAATTAGAGAAGCAATAGTAGTTTATATATAATCAAGCTTGTGATGAGGGAACAAAGTAAAAAGTATATGTATATATAGCTAGCTGGGTACCAAGAAAGAAAGTAACTTAAAAAGAAGGAATTAGGACTTGTGAGAAATTATTCATAGAGAAAGAGTAGTCAAGAGTGAAGAGATAGACTACAAGTTATGGAAAAAAGTGAAGTGGAAAGAGAAAAACGAAGAAAGATAGAGAGAACACAGATAAGATCACAAGTAGTGGTGTTGGAGGTGGTGGAGAAAACAAATTAGTGCATGGGAGAAAGCAGTGGGCTAAGCTTGCATTTAAATAGGGTTTTTGAAGAAAGAGAGAGAGAGAGTTGTGTGTGTGTGTGTGTGAAAGTGAAAGAATCAAGTTTCTAGAGATACGCCATACTGTCTTCCTTTGTGTGTGTTCCCAGGTCGGAGTTTGATCTCAACTCGAATCTCGCCCTCTCTCTTGCTTCGGAGCTAGCCAGCGAGTGTGTGTCAGTCCCACCACGCTATACCATCTTATTTTATTATCCTCCCAATAATTATTATTCTTAATTCTGTTTTAATTTCACCAAACCTACCAGGATTTATTTTCATCTAATGTACCGCTATATATAGTCCTATATTTGTTTGTTATTTTAATCAATAATTAATAATTAATGGTAAATGATATATATATATATATATATATATATATATATATATATATTAAGCAGCCTTAATTAGTTTAGTGGTGATATATCGAATTAGCTTTTTTAGTAAAATAAAATTCTAATTTTTGTAACGTTAAGTCTTTTTGATTATGTATGTAATGAGAACAAACTACTTCTCGATATATATATATATATATATGAGAAGTTAAAGGAAGTTTTAATAAAAATTTAAAATATTTAAAAAAACTATTCTTCATTTAAATATCTCATTGACATAATTTTCTTTTATTATCAATTTTTATTTTTATTTATCAATGGTAGAACCATGCAGAGTAATTTAAGATGATTGATATTTATTTAAAACAAAAAGCATAATCATTTCACGCTTATAAAACTAATTAATTTAGCCACAAAAGGTTAAGTTGGACTTAAAACTTGTTTGATCGGATAAAAAGAATTAAAAATTAAGTTATTTTATAGTGCACGCACCATAGACCTTCAAGAACGGGGAAAAAAAAAAAAATCAATTTGACTTGATTTTATAGCAAGGCAGGTCATGAAGTCCCAGATTTGTGATTCAAGCTAAGTAGTCTAGATTATTTTAATTTCTTTTTTTTTAGGAAATTCTTTCCTTTTACTAATTATGATTATATGGTTATTTCATAATGAATTACATGATTACTATTCTAGAAGATTTGAGGAAGTTTATGAAGGAACCTGCCATCATTCATATTTGAATTATAAAGAACTGAAAGAAAGTATTTGTTTTTGTTTGTTTGTTTTTTTTTTCCACAAACCAGTTTGAATATGAATGTCTTATTTGAATATTAGCAAATGTCATGAATAAAATTATAGAATAAAAAAATTCACTAATCACAAATCAATTAGTAACATAAAGTCGATAAAATTTTTATTATCTCTCATTTTGTAGAGTCCATATTTTCCTATTACTTCTGATGTAATTTTGTGGTCTTATATTAAAGAGAAAACGAAACTTTGATTCTTAAAAATAAATGTTAGATCATACAATTACTACTACAGGTACTCTTTTGGTGGACAATTAGTTTCTTTTAATTGGAAAATGTCGATAAATATTTTGTATTTGTGAAAAAGTTTTGATTAATATTTTTTCTTTTTATTGAGAAGTTTATTTGGTTTTGAGTTATACAATAGAAAGTATTTTTTTCATAATAATCAAATTAATTCGAATTATTAAGAATTAAATTTATTTTAATAAAGAAAATTATCAGATATACAACAACCATATATATTGTACATCTTTGTGTTTTGATATATCTTTTAAAATCAGTTAATAAGCCAATTTGGGGCTCAACAGCAGTCGAATAGTAATTTCTACTGTTTGAGAAACTGCCAAATTAATGAGGGGATCAGGAGGACTTCAAAGTTGACTGGTCAAAAGCGCAAAGCTAGTGAAGCTAGCACACCATGTTCTGCCCAAACCACAAGGACACCGCCACACGTGGTGTCTTGGAGGTTCAAGCGTTACACCGACCCGGTTCCGCGGTAGAGATATATTTGTTTTTTTAATTGTAACTATAATATTCTATACATTTATCTTTGCTACTTTAATATTTTATTGTATTTAAAGTTTGTGGTAGTATATGGTTCACACAAAAAGGGTATCTAGAGCGATCATAGGCGGTTAAAGCGAAAACCCAATCTCAATTAAATTTTCCATCTCGATCTTAAAACTGCTACAATTTTATACAACAGTAGTATGTATAGCTCACATACCTAAGAAAACTTTTTATAGGTTTAGCATTTTGGATATTTTTTATCCAATTTTTATATAGTTCAAAACTTATTTTTTCTAGACATGATTAAGAAACATTTCTTAACAAATAACATTGGTTATTTTAAGAATAAATTCTCAAGAATGATGATCATAAGGATCAAATCCTAAATTTGATTTATAAATCGATGCTTACTTACCAATAGGCCACCACCTTGTGGTTACATACATTGTTGCTTCTTCATTGTTCATGGAGGAAAAGAAAGCCTCTCTCCTATATATATGGGAGAGAGGTATGGCATACATATAAGATTAAGAGAGAGACGAGAGAGATGACTATAAAAGAAAAAATAAGACACATAGCATTGAGTAAAAATAAAGAAAAAAATAGTTTTCTTTACAAAATCCTAGCACATGCCACTTTCACTTTCTCTCTTAGGATTATTGCAAAATTACCTTAATTTGATTTCTAAAGAAAAACACTAAATAAAGATAGAAAAGGTAGAGCTAACACTTTACTAATTTTAAGTACTTCTTGTGTGGTACTTGGATTGCATTGATTATCGGTAGAAGCCGTATGCTTGGATGACTCATTTTTTTGTTAAATAATTTAATTTTGCGCTACAAGAGGTAATTCTTTATTTATTCCTTAATTTATAAATATATGATTAGTTGATTCAATAGCATGATCTTAGACCCTTTAAATAGAGAATTTTTATTATTATTATTATTATTTTGCACTTCCATACGATGCATGATCCTTCATAATCACATTAATACATGGCATACTACCGAAAAAGATTTCATTTAACTTTCAATTATAAATCTATCTTTTGATCATTTTATAAAATTATCAAAATTTCTCTAAATTTCAATTTTAAAACTTTTTAGGTTTTGTGCTCACTTTGGGCCCATGGACTTTTAGGCCTCGAAGGCCCACAGGCTTCCATGCCTAAGCCTCTACCTTGGTTTACTTCCGTGTGCTTGGCCTTGCGCCGGCCTTAGGCTTGGTGCACTCGAGCGTGCTTGCCTACCCATGGCCTATGGCCTACCACGTGCGCTTTTAGCACATACGTGGGTTTGCCACTATCGCTTAATGCACGTGCATGCCTAGCACACCTGCAGCCTTGCCTATTTGTGTGCTCAGCATGCCCCCGACATTCACTAGGCACATCGTGGCCTTACCTTAGGCTTTGTGTGCACCTAACACATGATTGTCATGTCGCACACCCGACCCACGGCTCGACCTACCTAGCAAGCTTGGCACATCATGCGCCTTACGTGTGATTGGCTTCTATCGAAGGCCTTGAGTGCGGGAGGCACTTTAGGCCTATCGTGTGCCTAGCGCGTGACTACTTGGTAGGGCTTTGGCCTATCGGCGAGTAGCACGGTACGGCTGGCCGGGAGGCTTGGCTTGTCACATGCCTAGTGCGTGATCGGCCTATCGCACGCCTAACACCTATGTCCCTACCAAAAGGCACACGATTGGGTCGCTCGAAAGGCTAGCATGTGTTAGGCATGCATGGCCTATCATGCCCGGCATGTGACCAGCCAGACTTTCTTGCTCGTGTGCGCAAGCGCCAACACCCAAATTTCAATATTAAACATATATAAAATATTAAAAAATAAGATTTATAATCTAAAATTGCTAATTCATGTAGTTAAATAATAATTAACAAAACATGTAATCAAAGATTCAACGGAGGCTCGATACCAATTGAATGATCATGTATCCTATGGGGGTGCGGAATAAAACAAAAAAAATTTTCCGTCTAAAGTTTCCAAGATTATGTCGTTGAATCAACTAAACATATATATAATATGAATTAAAGCATAAATAAAGTATTATCTCTTATTGTGTAGAATCAAACCTTTGTAGAAGAGTAGTCATCCAAGCATTCGGCCTCTATTGATAATTCACACGAGTTCAAGCACCAACAAAAGAAGCATTCAAAATTAGTTAAGTGCTAGCTTCATCTTTTTTTACTTGTTTTGTGTTTTTCTTTCTAGAAATCTATTTAGGGTAATTTATGCGACAACCCTAAGAGAAGAAGAGAGGTTGCATAATTTTTAGGGAGAGAAAACTATTTTATCTCTAGGCTATATGTTGTTATGTAGCCCTAATTATTATTTTTTGTTATGTGTTTTCTCTCTTCTATTTTACTTTACTGCATTTTCTCCTTCTATTTATATAAAGAAGTGCATTCCTTGTCCTTTAAGGACAAAAAGGGAGTGGCAATGAGTCCCTAAAGGACTCTTGGTTGTTGCATCCTAATCCTCTAAGGATTATGAGTTATTATGCATGTGGGTTTTTTGATATTATCCTTTTAAACATTCAACCTTATCCAATAAGGTTCATGTTTATCTTTCCACCAAAATACCTTACAGGATTTTTAATTAAATCTATTGGCTCAATTAATTACTAATTAATTTGAATAATTAATTACTAATTAATTTATGAATAATTAATTATTAATTAATTTGGACTATCTAAATAAATTAGGTCATGTATTTTTAGAACACTCACATTAGAAAATAATTTTTCAAATTACCCATAAACCTAAATTAGGAAACTAATTTTTATTTTTAAGTAATTTACTCCCAAGTTTAGAATTGACTTCTAAATTAGAAAATTGATTTCTATAATAGGAAACTTTCCATTTTAAAAAACTTTTCATTTTTCAAAAGCCTTTTTTGCTAAAATAGGAAGCTTTCAAAATTGAAATTTTTTTCAACATCTTTGTTTCTCTTTTATTATATGAATACTTTGACTTATACGTGTGACTCAACGAGCTCTTAGGTATGTTGACAATGTATCAAGAATAAAAGATATCTTTTTTATCTCTTGATACCTAAATCAAAATTGACCTTTAGAAGGGCATCATCACTATATTAGTATAGGTGCCCGAGATCCAACCATGTTTGGATGGGTTTGAGTTATTATATTATTACATCATTTATTTTTAATAATAATAAAGAAGACTTTCTATTAATTCTTATGTTTAATGTTTATTAATTCAATAGAATTAGATAGAAATCCTTATAATATGCATTTGCAATAGTGATTGATCGAAAGATGTGAGATAAACATTAATGTATGTAAATGATATCATTAAACATCCCAAGTCATAGCATTATCAACAATGAATATTGACTATATGCGAGATAGACTTATGAGTGAGATGCTTATACTATATAATAATAGTAGGAGATCTCATACCTATTAGCATGATGATGCTAAAACAAACACTTAGGTATTTATGTTAGAAAACATATCACTAAACTTGACTCACAATGAGAACCCGTTTGGTTTATTCTATGGGAATCTCATACAAGATGGGTATAATATTTTCTTAGACTTAAAGTCATCATGGTTATCTCATTAGAACATTTATACACTTTGACACTCGTTTCGATGGACCTAGTAAAGGGTTCCATGTGGGTGATTCATTGGGAACACTAGTAATCTAATGGAGGTAGGTGTGTGAATAAGATATGACATGTCATTCCTTATATGATAAATGAGTTATCATATTACACGTCAATGAGTGTTCGTTTGAGAAATCTATCGCCACGATAGGAGTACATCAATAAAGTATAGTTGGTTTACTCTAAGAGCTAAGACAGTTAGGAATCGAAGAAAACTTATGTGATCATAATCGAACAGGACTTATAACCAAGTTAAAGATCATATAGTGATAAGTTGACATGAGATTTGAATTGTATGGCAACCATGTTCGTGAAAGGTATTAATGGATTAATTAATCATTCTAGAGAATTGGGTAGTCATGATGCCTTGCTAGATGCCAATATTGAATTATGTATCAACAGATAAAAAAGTAGTCTTTTATTTTTGAAACATTACCAACATATCTAGAAGCCTATTGAGTCAAACGCATAAGTTTAAGTATTCACATGATTAAAGAGAAGCAAAGTCATTGGAAAAAATGTTCAATTTTGAAAGTTTTTAATTTTGGAAAAGGTTTCCAAAATGGAAAGTTTCCTTAAATGAAAGTTTCCTAAAATGAAAAGTTTCCTATTTTAGAAATCAGTTTCCTAATTTGGAAGTTGATTCCAACTTTTGAAGTAAATAGCCTAAAATGGAAATGCGTTTCCTAATTTAGGTTAAATGATATTTTGGAAAATTATTTCCTAATGTGGGTCGTCAAACATTATCTAAGATTATTTATTTGGATAGTTCAAATAAATTAATTGGGGCCATAACGGTTTTGGCCCAATAGGTTTAATTAAAATCATTAAGATATTTTGATGGGAGGATAAACATCAATCTTATTAAATAATGATGAAGGTTTTAAGGATAAAGATCCAAAAACGCATATATAAAATAACTCATAATCCTTCAAGCAATAACCTAGAGTCTTTAAGGGACTCATTGTCACCCCTCGTTATCTTTAGATGACAAGGAAGTCTCTCCGATAAATATATGAGAAAGAGAGATATGGCACACATAAGAAAAAAGAGAGAGAATTTGGCTAACAAAGAAAAGGAGTTAGGGCACACGACCAAGAAAAAAAGAGGAAAAAAATAGTTTTTTTCCCAAAAACCCCTAGCATGCCACTTTCTCTCCCTCTCTTTAAGATTGTCGTAAAATTGCTCGGATTAGATTTCTAAAAGAAATACTATATAAATTCAAAAAGGTGGAGCTAGAACTCTATCAATTTTGAGCCCTTCTTTGTGGGTGCTTGGACTGCATGGATCATCAATAGAGGTTAGACACTTAGACAATTTTTCTATAAAAGAATTTAGATCTACACTAAAAGAAGTAATTCTCTATTCATTACTTTAATTCATGCATATATATTTAGTTAATTCAATGACATGTTATTGGGCCCTTTAGATGACGAAATTTTTTTGTTTATTCCGCATCTTTATAGGATGCATGATCCTTCAATTATTATCAAAGTCTCAATTGAATCTTTGATTATATGATATGTTAATTATGATTAACTATATGAATTAACTATGCTTGATTATAAATCTAGTGTTTTTGGTATTTTATATTAATTTAAAACTAAAATTTAGGTTAAAAAGAGTGGGTGCATGAGGTTAATGTTGGATGGTGGCATTCACATAAAAAAAAAACCTAGGCTCTTCATGCACTAAGTGCATGACAACCCATGGCTGGTTGCGCACTAGGCATGCAAGTAGGCCAAGAGACCACACACAAGGACATAGGCTACGTGTGATAGGCGACCCGAACGTCAAGAACTACAAGCTAGGTTCGTGTGCAAGGCGCTTCTTGCCGTGCCGAACACTATTGCTAGGCATGTGCACGTGAGGTGTGTAGGCCGTGCATAAGCATGCAAGGCCATCGGCCGTGCACTTATGCACCAAGTCGTTAGTCATGGGCAGGCGTGCACAAATGCACCAAGCCGAGGGCTTAGGAATCGAAGCCCGTGGGCCTTTGAGGCCCAAAATCCTATAGGCCTAAAGTAGGCCTAAGACTCGAAAAGTTTTAAAACCGAAATGTAGAGAAATTTTAATAAATTTATAAAATGACCAAAAAAATAGATTTATAATTATTTTATAAATGAAATGTGTTTCGTTAGAATGCCATGTATCACCGTGATTGAAGCATAGGTGAATGGTATGGATGAGTGGATATAGTTTTATGAAATGAATGTTTGTAATTTTTTGATAAATAGAACTTGTGCGTCCTATCTTCTCTTATACTCTATTATATTTCTCTTCTCATTATAGTCTCCTCGAATGTAACTCGAGGTTTCTTATTCAAATAAATGTAAAAGTAAAAGATAGGAATTAGAATAGGTGTAAGGAAAAGATGCCAAGAAATGAAGATATTTTTAAAGAATTTGTAATAATTTTTCACCTAAGAATTTGATCGGCTAGTCTCCTTGTGGCTTGAGGGGGTTAGTATTAAAGATCCATTATAATTCACTAGTCCTTTGTGTCATACATGAGATGCATGTATATTATGTGATTAATATTAGTATGCATGTTAGGAATAATATGATTATTGATTAACATGTATGCTAGAATGAGACCAACCAAATTGAATCCTTTAAATAAAATATTAAGTTAATTGTTTTCTAACGTTATAAGGAGGAAACTCTCTTGGTTATTGTTGGCTTGTTAAGATAACTTAAGGTCATTTTTTTCTTTGAGGAAAACAAATCATGGGCCATGCTATTTCTTCGAACATTGGGTCTAACTTAAATAAGTTGTTGCGTTTATTGAGATAGCTCAAGGTCCAATAAACTTATAGGTAAGGATTGGTATTCACTTAAGATGTGATATGACAAAGAGTTGTCATGCTAATGAAATTAGAAATTCATTAGATGTAATTGGTAAGGAGTTACCTATATAACCCTTCATGTATGGCTTGATGAGATCACTTAAGGTTAATGTATATTAGAGGATAGGATCCTAACCTACTAAGAAAAGGAATCGAAAAGTTTTCTCGAGTTCTATATTAAAGGTTATAAAACTTGAAAAAAATAGCGGGAGCGAACATAGATTTTACTTCTTTGATCCATGCTTTTGTTTTATTTTATGCAATTTAATTAACCAAATTGTATGCTTTTCTATCTTGTCAAGGTTGTTGTATAGTATGATCGGTAATATATCGATGAGATCGATAATTAATTGAAGTAATGCCTTAAACAAGGAAAACTTCCTTGAGTGTAAAATGAATGAGCGAGAATGTCCTCCAACATGAGAAAATGCTCTATGCAATAGATGATAAGGAGTGCCATGAAGGGATGCAAAAGAAGAGTTCGATAACACATCAAGTATTCATGTTATTGAAATAAACTTTCCTACTTCTAGTCCTACATCATGCATATTCGATACTCGGATATGGTGCACATATTTACACAAATTTAAATGGGCTAAAAGAGGCTAGAAAGACTGCTTTTGATGAGGTTGACTTATGCATGGGTAGTGGTTTAAGAGTTGTACCATTAGTGGTAGGCACCTATGAGTTGGCACTACCATCAAGACTTATTCTTGTACTTAGAAACTGTTATTATATTCCAAGTATAACTAGGAATATCATTTTCATTTCTTGTTTGGACCAAGATGGTTTTTCGTTTCTTATTTAAGAATAAAAGTTATTTCTTTTATAAAGATGATATTTTATATGGAAATGCTAATGTAAATAATGATTTATATATTCGAAGCTAGACATACCTATCTATAACATAAATGTGAAATGACTCAAAACTAATGACCTAAACAAAACCTATATGTGGCATTGTCGACTTGGCTATATAAACGAAAAATTGCATATCTAAACTACATAAAAATAGATATTTAGAATCATTTGATTATGAATCTTATGATGTTTGTGAATCTTGTTTGTTAGTCGGAATGACAAAATATCCTTTTAGTGGAAGAGGCGAGAAAGTCGTCGATTTATTAGGCCTCATACACAATGATGTATGTGGGCCCATGTCTACATAAGCTAAAGGAGGATATAATTATTTCATAACCTTTATTGATGATAGATGACGTTTCAGTTATGTGTATCTCATATGATACAAATCGAAGTGTTTAAAAAATTCAAAGAGTTTAGGTTTGAAGTTGAGAAACAAACGAGATAAAAATATTAAGGCAATTCGATCGAGTCGAGGTAGAGAATACTTAGGCATTGAATTTTTAGATCATTTCAAAGAGAATGAGATTCTCTCATAATGGACTCCATCTAAAATAACACAAATGAATGGTGTGTTTAAAAGGAGGAATAGAACACTATTATAAATGGTTCGATCCATAATGAGTCAAACTAATATCCTAATTTCATTTTGGGGATATGCGCTCCTTATCGTAATATTTATTTTGAACAGGGTTCCAATAAAGTTTATTAATCAGATTTCATATAAGATATAGAAATGAAGAAAATTTTTTTTATCTTTCTTTAAGATTTGGGGCTATGAAGCATATGTCAAACATTTAGACAGAGATAAGCTTGAGCCTAAATGAGTAGAATGTAAATTTATGGGATATCCAAAAAAAAACAAATGGATATTACTATTACCAATCATAAGAGCAAAAATGTTCATAGCTAGCCATGTTGTGTTTCTTAAGAAGGAATTTATAGATGGTAGAAATAGTGAGAGGAAGGTTGAACTCGATGAGATTTGAGAAGACTTATAAATTGACACTCTACTAAAAGAACCCCAAGGAGAAAAGTTACAAAGCATTGTAACCATCACACAAACCAATATATAAGAACTTCATAGGTCTAAAAGGATTCATCAAGAGCTAAAAAGATATAAACTTCTAGTCTTAACACATAAAGATGTGTATGTCATACGAGACGATGAACCTAATACCTACAAAGAAGCAATGTTAGACATTGACTCCAAAAAATGGCATAAGGCCATGATATCGAAAATGGAATCCATGTGCACTAACTAAGTATGGACTTTGGTTGATCCCTCTAAAGGTGCTAAAATTATTGGTTGTAAGTGGATCTTTAAAAGATAGAATGACATAGATCGATATGTAAATACATGCAAAGTCGATCGCAAAAGGGTATCGTTAGAATAAGTGTTGATTATGATGAAAGTTTTTCACTAGTAGTAATGGTTAAATTCATTCGGATTATACTTGTAATTCCCGCATACCACGATTATGAGATATTATAGATGGATGTCAAAACTCGCTTTTCTTAGTGGAAAATTAAATGAGGATGTATACATGACACAACTTGATGGTTTTGTCACCAAAGGACATGCAAATACAATTTGTAAATTCCAATGGTCTCGTTTATGGACGTAAGCAAGCATTTAGGAGTTTAAATCAATGTTTTGATGATCAAAGAGTTTGATTTTTTATAAAACAAAGAAAAACATTGTATATACAAAAAGGTTAGTGGGAGCTCAATTGTTTTTATTGTGCTATATATAGATGATATACTACTTATTGGTAATAATACCACCATGTTGAAATCTATAAAAAATTGGTTATCTAAGAATTTCTCTAAGAGAGACATATGAAAGGCGACTTACATATTAGGAATCAAGATCTATAGAGATAGATCACGAAGAATGTTAGTTCTCTCTTAAAACACGTACATTGATAAAATAATAAAGAGGTTTAGTATGAAAGAATTCAAGAAAGAACTTATTACAATGTCACATGACATAAAACTTTCCAAGGCCGAGTGTCCTAACACACAAAATGAAAGAGAAAGGATGAGTCACATTCCTTATATGTCAACTATAGGATTTATCATGAATGTCATGTTATGTACATAGTTTGATATCTTATATGCTTTGAGTATATGTAGTAGATATCAAACTAGTCCAGGTGAAAAACACTAGATTGTTGTGAAGAGTATTCTAAAGTACTTGTAAAGAACTAATGATGCTTTCTTAGTTTATGAAGAAGATGAATAAGTAGTGAAAGGGTTCACGGATGCTAGTTTTCAATCCGATCATGAAAACTTTAAGTCATAGTTAGCATTCATTTTTCAATTGAATGGTTGATTTATTAGTTGAAAAAGTTCAAAGCAAAAAGTAATTATGGACTCAACAACCGAGGCTCGAATATATTGTAGCCACGTAAGCACTAAGAAGACTGCTTGGATTCATAAATTTTTATATGGATTACAAGTGGTTCCTAACATTGTTGATCCAATAGTACTATACTGCAATAATAATAAAGATATAGGAAAAGCTAAGTAACCAAGGTCTCATCAACGGTCCAAACATGTATTGCAATGCTACCATTTGATTAGAAAGGTTATCATTATGGCGATATAAGGATAGAAAAGGTTCATACCGACGATAACATAATTAACCTCTTAACTAAGCCTTTGTCATAGCCAAAACATGAGACCCTCACTTGATCATTGAACTTAAGGGACATGGCTAGTTGACTCTAGTGCAAGTGGGAGATTGTTAGTGTAAGTGCCCAAGATCTAACCATGTTTAGATGAGTTTGAGTTATTTTATTATTGCATTATTTATTTTAATAATAATTAAAAAGTCTTTCTATTAATTATTATATTTTATGTTTATTAATTCAGTAGAGTTAGATAAAAGTTCTTATAATATGCATTTGTAATAGTGATTGATCGAAAGCTATGAAACAAATACTAATGCATATAAATGATATCATTAGATATCCCAAGTCATATCATTGTCAAGAATTTATATTGAGTATATGTGGATAGACTTATAAGTGTTATGCTCATGTTATGCTCGTGTTATATGATAGTAGTAGGAGATCTCGATCATATTGTCATAGTGATGCCAAAGTAAGCACTTAGGTATTTATGTTAGAGAACATATCACTAGACTTAACTCGTCATGAGAACTTATTTGGTTTAGTCTATGAGAATCTCATACGAGATGAGTACAATTTGTCCTTAAACTTAAAGTCATCATGGTTATCTCATTAGAGGATTTATGCACTTTGACACTCGTTTTAATGGACCCGAGTAAACGGTTGCTTGTAGGTGATTCGTTGGGTGCACTAGGAATCTAATAGAAGTAGGTGTATGACTAAGATAGGACATGTCATTTCTTGTATACTAAAGGAGTCATCACATTGAACTTTGATGAATGTCTATTCGATAAATATGTGGCCACGAGTAAGAGTATACTAATAAAATATAGTTAGTTTACTCTAAGAGCTAATACATTTGGGAATTAAAGAAAAATTATGTGATCATAATCGAACAAGACTTATAACTAAGTTTGAGATCACACAGTGATAAGTTGACATGAGGACTAAATTGTATTGTAACCATGCTAGTGAAAGATAATATTAGATTAATTAAGCCTTTTAGAGAATTTGATAGTCATGATGTCTTACTAGAGGCCAATCTTGATTTATGTATCGAGAGATAAAAGATGAGTCTTTTGTTCTTGATACATTTTTAACATATCTAGGAGCCTATTAAGTCATATATTTAAGTTTAAGTATCCACATGATTAAAGAGAAGCAAAGCCATTGGAAAATTGAAAAAGGTTTCCAAAATGGAAAGTTTCCTTAAATAAAAGTTTTCTTAAATAGAAGTTTCCTAAAATGAAAAGTTTTCTATTTTAGAAATCAGTTTCCTAATTTGGAAGTTTGTTCCAAATTGGGAAGTAAATAACCTACAATGGAAATAAGTTTCCCAATTTAGGTTAAAGAATATTTTAGGAAATTACTTCCTAATGTGGGCTGCATAAAATTATCTAAGATTATTTATTTAGATAATCCAAATAAATTAATTGGGCTAAAATGGTTTTGGTTTAATAGGTTTAATTAAAAGCCCTAAGATATTTTGATGGTAGGATAAATATCAACCTTATTGGATAAGGATGAATGTTTTAAAGATAAAGATCAAAAAGCTCATATGTAAAATAACTCATATTCCTTGGAGGATTAAGAAATAACAACCTAGAGTCTTTAAGAGACTCATTGCCGCCCCTCCTTGTCCTTGAAGGATAAGAAAGTCTCTCCTATAAATAAATGCAAGAGAGAGGTGCGGCACACATAAGAAAAAAAGAGAGAGAGAATTTGGCCAACAAAGTAAAGAATTTAGGGCACACAACCAAGAAAAGAAAAAAAGAAAAAATATTTTTCTCCAAAAGACCCATTTTCATGCCATTTTCTCTCTATCTCCTTAAGGTTGTCACAAAATTGCTTAAATTTGATTTCTACAGGAAACACTACAGAAATTAAAAAAGTAGGGCTTGCACTCTATCAATTTTAAGTGTTTCTTTATGGGTGTTTGTACTACGTGGATCATCAATAGAGGTCGGATGCTTGGATGGCTTTTCTGCTAAAAAATTTAGATCTATGCTATAAGAGGTAATTCTCTATTCATTGTTTTAATTCATGTATATATAGTTAGTTGATTCATTGGCAAGATCTTAGGCCCTTTAGATGAAGAAAATTTTTTGTTTATTTTGCACCTCTATAGGTTGCATGATATTTCGTACTACCCAATTCTCTAGGAGGACTAATTAATCCAAAATTATCTTTCACAAGCATAGTTACCATACAATTCAATCCTTAACTCATTTTATCACAATGTGATCTCGAACTTGGTTATTCGATCTGTTCAATTACGATCACATAAGTTTTCTTTGATCCTTAAATGTCTTAGCTCTTGAAAAAAATAAATTAGACTTTATTAGTGTACTCCTTCTATGACCATAGATTTTTTGAGTATACATTCATTGAAGTGAAATGTGATAACTCCTTTTAGCATATAAGGAATAACATGTCCTATCTTAGTCATCCACCTACCTCTATTAGATTCTTAGTGCACCCAATAAATCGTTCACATGCAAGCTTTTATTGGGTCTATCAAAATGAGTGTCAAAGTACTTAAATACTCTAATAAGATAGCTAGGCTTTGTTTGATCTTATCCTCGTAAACCATAAGCTTTATCTAATAGTGCTCAAGTTTATTCATCCATCAAAATATCTTGTAGCATTTTAAATTAAACCTATTGGCTTAATTAATTATCAATTAGTTTGGATCATCTAAATAAATTGGGTTAGATAGTTTTAGAAGGCCGTTATTAGGAAGCAATTTCCCAAATTACCCTTAAACCTAAAATAGGAAACTAATTTCATTTTTAGGTAGATATCTTCCAAATTTGGAATTGACTTCTAAATTAGAAAAATCATTTCTAACTTAGGAAACTTTTCATTTCAGGAATTTTTTTTTCAAAACAAGACACTTTTTCCAAAATAGGAAACTTTTTATTTTAGGGAACTTTTTTTAAAATTGAAACTTTCCAAATAGAAAACCTTTTTCAAAAATATTTACTTTTCTTTTATCATTTAAACGTCTAAACTTATGCATGTGACTCAATAGGCTCCTAGGTATGTTGGCAATGCATCAATAATTAAAGTCAACTTTTTACCTCTCGATAAATAAATCAAGATTGACCTCTAGCAATATATCTTTACTATTTAATTCTCTAAGAAGATTAATTAAACTGCAATTATCTTTCACGAGTATGGTTATCATGCAATTTAGTCCTCATGTTAATTTATCACTGTGTGATCTCGAACTTGGTTTATTATCTATTCAATTATGATCATATACATTTTCTTCGATTCTCAAATGTCTTATCTCTAAAGTTAATCAACTATGCTCTATTGGTATACTCCTATTATGGTAA
Organism: Dovyalis caffra; assembly: GCA_963924115.1. NCBI lineage: Eukaryota > Viridiplantae > Streptophyta > Magnoliopsida > Malpighiales > Salicaceae > Dovyalis > Dovyalis caffra. The sequence goes on from CAWUPB010000030.1 coordinate 1,149,739, forward strand.
TAAATTCCTTGAGCTGACATTCATTGAAGTGTAATTTTATAACTCCTTTAGCATATAAGGAATGGCATATCATATCTCAATCATCCATCTATCTTCATTAGATTTATAATGCACCTAACAAATTAGCCATATACGGCTCTTGATCGAGCCTATCGAAATGAGTGTCAAATTACATAAATCCTCTAATGAGATAACCATGATAACTTTAAGTCCAAAGACTAGTTATGCCCATCTTGTATAAGATTCTCATAGATTAAAGCAAATGGATTCTCATGGTGAGTGACATTCAATGATATATTTTCTAACATTAATCACCTAAGTGCTTATTTTGGCATCACCATGCCAATAGATAAAGGATTATCCCTTGTAGCACGATTTTGGCCTTTGCAAAAAATAGATGTCCAAGTGTCCGGACTCTATTGATAATCCACGTAGCTTAAATAACCATGAAGGAAGCCATTAAATTCATAAAGTGCTAGCTCCAATCCTTTTGTATAGTTTATTTTTCTCTAAAAATCAAATTAAGGTTTTATACGACAACTCGGGGTTTTTTAAGAAGGGATGCGATTACTCTGGATTTTGGGAAGAGAAACTCTTTCTCTCTATTATCTTTCTTTCTATTGTGTATCACTCTCTCTCATACCCTCTTTGCCATCTCCCTTATATATATATATATATATATATATATATATATATATATATAGGGGCGGCTTCCTTGTCCTCCTAGGATTATGAGTTGCGAGTGTAGTGGGCTTTTTGATCTTATCTATGTAAACCCTAATCCTTATCCAATAAGGTTCATTTTTATCCTTCTATCAAAATATCTTATAGGTTTTCAAATCAAACCTATTAGTCCAAACTCTTTTATTCTAATTAATTACTAATTAATTTGTATTATTCAAATAAATTAGATTAGATATTTTTTAGGAACCCCATATTAGGAAATAATTTCTCAAATTATCCTTAAACCTAAATTAAGAAACTAATTTCCTTTTTAGCTACCTTAGTTCAAATTTGGAATTTACTTCTAAATTAGGAAACTAATTTCTAAAATAGAAAACTTTTCATTGTAGGAAACTTTAATTTTAGAAAGCTTTCTATTTTAGAAAATATTTTCCAAAATAGGAAACTTTCAAAATTGAAATTTTTTTAAAAAATCTTTACTTCTCTTTTATTATGTGAATGCTTAAACTTATGCTTGTGACTCAATGGGCTCTTAGATAAGTTGATAATGTATCAAGAATAAAAAGATATCTCTTTTATCTCTTGATACATAAATCAAGATTGGCCTCTAGCAAGGCATCATGACTAGCCAATTCTCTAGAAGGATTAATTAATCTATAATTACCTTTTACAAACATGGTTACCATATAATTTAATCCTCGTGTTAATTTATCACAAGTGTGATCTCAAACTTGGTTACCTATCTCCATTAGATTCCTAGTGCACCCAACGAATTGCTCACATGCAACCTTTTACTAGGTCCATCAAAACTAGTTTCAAAGTACATAAATCCTTTAAAGAGATAAACGTGATGACTTCAAGTCAAAGGATCAGTTGTACCCATCTCATATGAGATTCCCATAGACTAAACTAAATGGGTTCTCATTACGAGTCAAGCCTAGTGACATGTTCTCTAACTTTAAGCACCTAAGTGCTTGCTTTGACCTCACCATGTTAATAGGTTGAGATCTCCTACTACTATCTTATAGCATGAGCATAGCACTCACAAGTCTTATCACGCATAGTCAATGTCCATCCTTGATGATCTTAAAACTTGGGATATTTAATATCATTTAAGTATATTAATGTTTGTCTCATATCTTTCAATCAATCATTAATTCAATGCATATCATATGGACTTCTATCTAATTCTATTTATAAACATAAATAATAATAATTAATAGAAAGATTTTTTTTGCTAATAAAATAAAGAATGAAATGTTACAATAAGTCAAACCCATCCAAATAGGGTTTGATCTAACGCACCTATACTAACAATCTATCACTTGCACAAGACCCAACTAGGCATATCCCTTATGCACGAAGATTGAATAAGGGTCTCATGTTTTAATTGTGACAAAAGCTTAGTTAATAGGTCAACTATGTTATGAATAGTGTAGATTTTTTCTATTTTTATATCGCTATGACTAATAATCTCTCTAAGTAGGTGTTAGCAATGTACATGCTTAGACTTTTAATGAGATCTTGGTTCCCTAGCTTGTGATATGGCTTCATTATTGTCTTAGTATAATAGTATTAGATCAATAATACTAGGAACATCTATAGTCTATCATCAAGCCATGTAACATTGGAATAAAATTTTTCTTTGATTTTTCCATACTAAACCTTTTAGTATCATGTCAATGTATCTGCCTTAAGAGACCCCTCATATTCTAATTGATCTATCTTTATAGAACTTAACTCTAAGAATGTAGGTCGCCCTCCAATGTCATATATGGAAAAATTCTTAAATACCTAATCTTTTCTAGATTGCAACATGATAATGTTATAATCGAGAAGTAGTTTATTTATTTTTCATATCGAATAACCATGACTAGTAAGCTCCTACTAACCTTTTGTATACACAAGATTCATCTTCATTTTTGTGAAAAATCAAACTCTTTGATCGTTCCATTAAAACATCGACTCTAAATCCTAAAGGCACGCTCAAATCCATAAATGGACTTTTATATTTTATAAATCTTATTTACATGGTCTTTAGAATCATCGAGGTGTGTCATCTACACATCCTTGTTATTGGCCATTTCTAAGAATCAATGCCTAGCATTGTCATTTCATAAGTGTTAGCTTCGTCATCCTTTTTATGGTACACATCACCATGTGTCAAGATAAAAAGAACATATCTTTTGTCTTTTGATTAACTCATTTTAGACTTATGAAGCTCTTGTGTATTTGTTTGTGGGATAGTTATAATATTTTTTAACCTATCTACTTAAGGTTCCATTAGTAGAGTGTATTTATGAGTCTACTCGAATCTCATTGAGTTCAAATTTCCTCTCACTATTTCTGGCATCTATTAAATTCCTTTCCGGGAATATAGCATGTCTAGTCATAAAAAACACTTTATTCTATTCATTTCCTTTTAGATATATCATAACTTTGCACTTCATTGATTTAGGCTTTAGCTTGTCTTCGTTCGGATGTTAGACATATGCTTTATATCCCTAAATCTCAAGAACAGATAAATTCACTTTCTTTCCTTTCCATATCTTATATGAGGTTTGATTAATAGACTTAATTAAAATCATGTTCAAGGTAAAAAGTTATAGTAAGGAGTGCTTATCCCAAAATGAAATAGGGAAATTAATTCGACTCATCATAGATCGGATCATGTCTAACATATGGTGTCCATTGATAGAGAATCTCATTCTCTTCAAGGTGATCTAAAATTTATTGCTTAAGTATTCATCACCTTGATCTAATCAAAATGTGTTAATACTTTTACTAGTTTGTTACTTGACTCTAAGTCTCTTTAAACTTTTTAAATGCTTTAGACTTGTGCCTTATTTATATAACCAAAACATGATCTACTATTAGTAAACTTTTTCTAACCCATGGTGTCCATTGAATATGGACCAAAATACATCTCTATGTGTAAGGCCTAACTAATTAGTAGCAATTTCTCTATTTCTATAAACAGGACATTCATGTCTCTTTCCTAAGTAAACAAGATTTATTAGATATCATCATATGATTCTAGGTATCCATTTATAAGTAGATTGGATATTAGATTCTTATTTATATGGCTAAGTTAACAATGCTACAAATATATTTTATTTAGATCATTTGAGTCTTTTATGTCATATATATATATATGGGAGTCACATTATATTCAAAATATATAAAGCATTTTCATATAAAACTTCATCTTTAAAAGGAACAACCATTATTCTTAAATAAAATGAAAAACTTGTTCCAAATAAGAAATAGAAATAATATCCTTAGTCTATACTAGAAATGTCAATAATAATCATTGAGTCTTGGTACAAGCGTACATGTTAGTGCTAGCTTATAAATACCTATAACTAAAGTTCAAACTCTTGATCCATTATAGTTATGTTGGTCATGCTCTGCTGAGGCTATCTTTCTTCCTTTTCTAAGCTCCCGCACATTTCAAAAATATAAGGACCACATATAGTATCACATACCTATAAGGTGAGATTAAAAATAAAAAATCAACTTTAATAACATAAATACTTGAGGTGATTGTATAACTCTTTTTCTTTACCTCGTTTAGGTACTTCTTGCAGCTTGCACTTCCAATGCCTTTTCTTGTTGCAATGAAAGCAGATCGTATCTTTTGGGCTATCTTGAGCCTCAAGCTTTTTCATCCCTCTAGTAGGTGTAGTAGAAGACTTCTTTTTCTTTTGTTTCTTAGACTTTTTCTTGCCCTTCATAACTCATTTTTCCTTATTAACAACAAGTATAGAACTCTTTTTTTTTTTTTTGTTAATTTCAAGTTGAGCTTCCCTTAGCATAGACAATAACTCTCCGAGAGTCTTTTTCCTATGCATCATGTTAAAATTCATGATGAACTATCTAAAGTTATTAGGCAATGATTATAATACTTGGTCAATGAATAATTTAACATCCATTCCAACTTCAAGCTTGATCAGCCTATCAATGTAGCCTATCATCTTAGTAACATGCTTTTCAACATTAAATCCTTTATCCATTATAGCTCTAAAGAGCTTTCGTGCTATTTTATAGTACTCATGCCTAATATTCTCCTTAAACAAGCTCTTAAGCTTTGCTATGATATCAAAGACATTTGTCTTTGTGTTGGTGTCTATGCTCTAATGTCATAGTAGCCAATATGATACTTTGAGAGATGATCGCATCATCCCTATGTTTGACCCATACTACATAAGCTTTAGCTTGATTTTGAGGAGGCTCAATCGGGAGAGGCTTCTCTATCATATAGAGAATTTTCTTATCTTGAAAGACTATCCTTAGATTCATTTCATAGTCAAGGAAGTTTATGCCATTGACGACATTAATTTTATCAATGATCAATCTATCGATCGAGTTGCTAGTCATACTATGCATTCCGACCGAATAAAAAAATGTATGATTTGGTTAGTTAAGGTACATAAATAAAATAAAGCATAAATTAAAAAAGTAAATCTATGTTCACTCATACTATTTTCTTCAAGTTCTATAACCTTCAACATAGGACTCGAGAAAACTTTTCGATTCATTTTACTAAGTAGGTTTAGGATCCCATCTTCCAACATACATTAAACTTAAGTTATCTCAACAAGCCATACATGATGGATTAGGTAGATAACTCCTTACCAATTGCATCTAATGTAATTTTCAATCTCGTTGGCATGACAACTCGTTGTCATCTCAAATCTTATGTAAATATCAATCTTTGCCAATAAAGTTATTGCACCTTGAGTTATATCAACAAACCCAATAACTCATTTCAAGTTGGACCTAAATGTTCGAGGTCATTGTATGGCTCATGATTTGATGTCCTTGAGGAATAAGTGATCTTGAGTTATCTCATCGTAAAAAATGGGCAATTAGTGAGAGATAATATTTCAACTCTAATTGGAGACAAATTAAGATAGATTATTGATGAAATAGAAAAAAAGAAATTTTTGTGAGTAAAATAGCGATGGAATAGCGAGGGAAATTCGGAGACGGAATGAAAACTATCACTAAATAACATTATAAAAAAAGTGCCACAATCAACGATGGAATAGGGATGGATTTCCATCGTTGATTTAGCAACGACCAAAAATTCAATCGTTATTTGTCGGTAAATTACAAAGGATGAGTTTTGTTGCTAAATAAAAACTATTGGGGTATACGAGAGGTCGAAATTGAAATTAAAACTAGTGATGGAATAGGATTCCATTGCTAATTTGAATTTTAAATAATGACTAATTACCAAATCAATCACTAATTGGACAATTTTTCCAAAACTTTGACGGAATTTGACACTTGTTTGGAATTTAAATTAGCAACGGACACTTATTGTCGTCACTAATTAGCGATGGATTAGTGACAAAAATGCTTCCATCGCTAAAAAAGCCCTATAACTAGGCAGTTTCTCTTCTTCTTCTTCATTCGGACTTTCCCTCTCCTCTAAAAACCCCAACCGTCACCCCCAAATAGCCTCCCCAATTACAAGTGTACACTAAAAGGTTTCAACCATTTGTTCAATCTAACGCATAATATTCTTCGTGGTCAGTCGTTATGACTCCATACAATTTGCCACCATAGATATGCATGAAGGAATATATGTTCTTAACATTGATTTTTTTAGGTCCAAGTAAATATGAAACAAAAGTTGAACATTTACTTACAACCTTTCATATCCAAGCTTATTCGAGTTATGAGAAGTGAGTGTGTTGACCTACGATGTATATCGTAAGTATAATTTTTTATTAAAAGCTACGGTTATATGGACTATTAGTGACTTTCCCGCATATTTGATGTTGTCCGGTTAGAGTACTCGTAGAGACACAAGCTTGTCCTTAGTGTATGAAAATTTAGATGCTTTCTCCTTTCCTAATGGAAGGAAGACCTCATGGTTTGACAATCACCAAAAGTTTTTTTTTTCTCGTATCATCCATATAGAAGAAACAAGAAAGCATTCACCGTAAACAAAGTTGTTAAGTCTAGCCCTCCTCCAATTCAATTTAGAGTAGAGATGTTACATCCGGTGAAACAAGTAGCGGTTATTGAATGTAATAAAGTTGGCATAGATGATTATAATAGTAGAATCTCTTAGATGTGTATATAGATGAAACAGAATATTTTTTTGCAATTTACCATGTTGGAAAAAATGTGTTTGATAAGGTTTTAACATAATCATGAATATGTCGAGTAAGACTAAAAACAATGCCAACTCCAGGGAAGACCTAAAACTTTTGCAAAAAGCTAAAATTAGCAAAGGATGATACATTTAGAAAGTATCCTAAAGCTACCTTTATTGTATCTAAGCAACAAAAAATAAATTGCTAGAATGGATCAAACAACTTAGGCTTCTAGATTGATATATGTCCAATCTAGCTAGATGTATTGATATGCGAGCATGAAAAACTTTATAGGATGAAAAGTCATGACTGTCATGTCTTTATGCGGATGTTACTTCTAATTGCATTTTGAGGGGTTTTGCTAGGAAATGTATGGCAATCAATTAGAGAGTTGAGTTTGTTTTTTAAGCAATTGGCTTTTATAGTGATAAGGGAAGAAGATATGCTACGACTTATTGATAAGATACCCCTTATTTTGTGCAAAGTAGAACGTATATTCTCACTCGGCTTTTTTGAATTTATGGAACATCTTCCAATCCATTTGCCATAATCTATACTTGTGCAATATCGATGGATGTATCCAATTAAAAGGTATTGATATTAAATTTAAATGTTAAATTAAATAAATTTTCAACTATCAAAAATTAAAATAATTTATATTACAACTATCTACGAAGCTAAAAAATAATGTTAAGAATAAAGCTAAAGTGGAAGGGTTAATATGCAATACATATTTGGTTGAAGAAGCCTTTTTTTTTTCTTGTTGCTCATATTATTTCAAGTCTCATATGCATACTAGGCATTGAAAAATGCCACATACTATTAAGTGTGATGGAGAATAAAGCGACCACATTGAAAGGTGTTATACTGTATTCAAACAACAAGGTCGACCAATTAGTCGACACACAATACAAAAATTGACACAATTAAAAAAAAAACATCTTATATATTGTTGAACTATGAAGAAGTAAAATCATACCTTAAGTGAGTTTGTCAAAATTTAAATTCTATATCATACATATTTGTTACATATAATAATATTACTAATCATAGTCGACATTGACTCACATTTGTTGTTAATTCTCTTTAGCAAATTTCTTGTTGAAATGCGACCGAACAATCGCTTCATGTCCGAGAATAAGACCGATGTTCTAATTGAAAATGAGTTTGTCTCTTGGTTTAATCAATATGTGAGTATTATCATTTTATTCGTATATAGTATATTCATAGCATTAATTAAAAGGTAACTAAACTTGGTGGGGGTTTTTATGTTTAATTTACATATATAAAATGCACAAGTAATTTCCATGAAAGACCAATTTTTGAAAGATTTTGCATAAGGCCCATTACTAACTCGTTAGATCATACACCAATTATTTTGTTAATGGCTATAAGTTATACACACTTAAGGAGTCTTTAGAAATAGGGTCTTTCAATAGTTGTGTCTGCATTAAATGAAGCAATTCTAGTATTGTTGAAAGTGACTATTATGGGATACCGATGAAAATTCTTAAAGTAAAATATCATGTATTATCAATCAAGAGAATAATATTGTTCAAATATGATTGGTTCGATCCTACACCTCAAAGAACAAGGGTTCTTCTATAGTATAAACTTATGGATGTTAACTATAAATGAAACTTAAAAAATTATAAATCATTTGTCCTAACATCATAATCGGCTCACGTGTATTATGTTAAGTACCTTAGCTTGAGTAATGAGAACTAAGATTGGTGGGTTGTGTGTAAGATCAAAGCTAGGTTTATGTTTGACTTGCCCGATTCATCATCTGCAGTCTAATAAAATGTTGAGCCATTTCAATAAGATAATCCAAAAATCCAACACGAATTGATAGAGGAAGTCAATTACGTTACTTTGTTGAATGATCCAAATTGATCATTTGCACATATAGAAATAGGTGTGGTTGATAAAGACGATAATAAGTGTGAAAATATGTCGAATGATAGAGGTGATAATTTCAATAGTATTATGATAGTTCTAATCAAATATCTATCTTATTTATTGTATTAGTAACAAATGATGTAATTTTTATTTCTTTATTAATTTGTTACATGCAATAAATAATATTGATTTTCATAAATCATCCAAATGATCACTATGTATTTTGATTGTTTTGTATTATAGTAAATGATATATTTTTTATTTTCTTATTAATTTATGCTAATAATATATATTTTATATTTATTTATTTTCTTAACCTTAGATTATACAGCAATGACTTATGGTTTGTGCCACCCCTCATAGTCAATATGAGTTCACATTTTAGTAATCGTGAACAAGCATCATTGATCGATAGTAGTCCACTAGGATCTGCTACTAGTATCAATCATGGATCTCCAACTACAAGCCTTTTACGTGGCTCTCGTAGCTCCCACATCTATAAAGCCAACATATCTACGGTAGCCATTCAAAATGCCCTTCTCGCACCAAGAATAGATGTTCCCGTATTAGCACCGGAGGTTTCAGCACTAAACTCGATATCGGCCCATCCACTAGCATATCCGGCCTTCCGGATAGTTCCTAGAGATCCTTGAGTCAATGACATATATCTATCGCTCAAGGACAATATGTAATATATTTTTTTACTTTAATATATCATTTTAATAACTTTTATGTTTTTTAATATCTTTTTTTTGTTTTTATTTTGATGTTTGATAGTTTCACTCTTCCTAGTAGAGATTATTCCATAAGGATAACTATGATTTTTAAGGAGCGGTTGGACGTTAGTGGATCGACTCGAAAATCTATTTTCGGCACTAAACAATTCGACTTCACTGAATTTAGGGTAACACTATCAATTTTCTTTATAATTAAAATAAAAAATTATTAAATAAAGTTTTTCATAGTAATTTTTTTTTTGTTCATGCGAAATATTTTTGCTAGGGGTCCTTCCAAGCATAAAAGGAGCTCCATAACTTGGAAACGAAGGGTACGTCCGTCACTTGATAAATTGCAAACTTTTTATTATTAATTATATGCTTCAAAAAATTTCAATTTTCATCTCATATTATTTTTAATGCATTTTTTTAGGATGCAAGATTGGATCGTGAGACAACAAGCTTTGATTTGTTTCAAACAACTCATAAGTAACGAGATGGTTCTTTCATTGGTCTTCGCTACTAGCAAACAATAGTAAATGTTTTTCAATTTAAAATTTTATATAAGGAAAGATAATCTAAAATTTATTTTAATACTATAATGATGATATCATTATTTTGGTTACGTAGGAGCATATGGAATAGCTTAATCATGAGCCAGTTGTAATGCGATAGACAAAAGGAATCTTAAAGCCAAAAGTTGACAAAAAGACCGGATATCTTAAGGCTATTGGGGAGAAAAGAAGAGGCTATATGGTATAGGGACATAAGTGGTGCATTACTTATCCTAGTCGAGTGGCGGTAGCTCCTAGTCCGCATCATCCCATTACACTATCAATCCCGCTAATGATGAGCTTTGGAGGGACTATGAGATGATATAGGAATTGATGAAAGGCATACAAATAAACAAGATGAGCTTTAAAACCAAGTCACATAGCAACAAAGCACTATACATAAGCTTAACTCTTAGTACGAAGACGATGGCCTCCTTAGTGGTGAGGTCGGCATAGACAATCGGATTGCCTATAGCATCTATCGACCGATCAAGAATCCACCGTTCCTCTTACACGACCTCCCACCTAACCTCTCATCGAGCACCCTAGCTAGTATCGGGAGGAATATAGGAGATTAGATGAGCAAGATGAGTGATAACACCTTTTTGTCGCTTTCTTTCTTTATCTAACGTACTACTCGAATGTTATAATCTATATTAATTTACATTTAATTTTATACATTATTACTTGTAAATTTCAATTATTACATACAATATTAATAATTTAAAAACAACCAAACAAAAAAATATTAAAAAAATTATATATTTTTGAAAAAAAAATAGGGATGAAATAACAATCGATAGTAAAAAAAAATCGTTGCCTATAGTGAACTCATTCTAAAAAAAAGTTCTATTATCCTGGCTCTGATTTTATTACTAATTTGAAACCAATAGATGTTTATTTGATAGTATATTTAGCATTTTATATCATCTAAGTCAAAATGAATAAAATGGCGAACTCATTCAAAATTTTTCAACATTAATCAACTTTAAAAAACATGTCATGCAAATGATAGGGGTAGTCCTTCTCTTTTTGACACCAAAAATACTCCTATCCTACATGTAACAAATCCTTACTAGATAGTCTTTCCTAAGATAATACATCAATACCAAAAAAGCAAAAAAAAAAAACATAAATTATTTGATGTCAAAAATGTTAATGAGTGGTATGTATTCGGGTCATGATACTATCTAATCCATCACTTCTTCTATATAAGTCAATCATAGTTTTCAAATGAAACTATAACTTACCAAACTTGAACAAGATTAGATTTGAGATGAAGAAAGGTCATTTTTGATATACTTTTCTATAAAAAAAAAAACAAAAAAAAAAAAACAAAAAACAAACAAACTTATCCCTTATTGCTAAACTTTGACGCTAAAGGATTTCTTTTGACAATAACCTAAACTAGGCAAGATCATCCATTTCTCATCTATCTTTAATTGTTGTTACTTTAAAATTTTCAAATAGATAGCCTAATCCTAAGAAGTCATAACAAAGGAAAATGATTTTTCTAAAAGTTCAAAAAAAATTATCTTAAAGACAAGTTCACAAAATCAAACACAAACATCAAAAAAAGATAAACAATATAAGCAACAACAATGAAAGATAGATGAGAAATGGATGATCACTACCAATGCTTCGAAACATGCTATGATTAGACTGGTCACAAATTTGTGTTAGCACTAGAAGACCAAGCATTTCAACTTCTCTCCTATCCACAACAATAAAGAGATAATCTGCATTATGGCCAAATATTCATTAGTTCGATCATTTGACTTTGCTTTTTTTGTTCTTGACTCATCTAATGCAGTGTAATTCACGATCTTTCATCTCTCAAAAAATGCTTATTTTCCCATGTATAATCAATCCTAAAAAAAAAAAAATCTTTTCTTTGGTCTCACACACGATCATACAATTGATGTCATTCGTGAAATATGATAATATAGTGAATTGGCATAAGATAACTTGATAATGATCTTACTTCAACTTGTTTTACAAGCGGTCCGCCTTCATAAAATCTATTATAAGCTTCCTCATAATAAATTATGGATAGTAGACAAGAGGCTACCTTAACCATTTTTAAGGCCAAAATCTTGATACGTGCTTGGTAAAAGTTCAAATATAGGAGCGAGTACCTAAAGGAGGGGCAAAAAAATACTAATCACTTATTCATTCAAAGGAGTAGACAACACTCAAATGTCACACACGAGTAGTCCAAACGAGCAATCTCAAAATGAATACAAAAATAAGAGGCATAATCATAAATGCAAACAAACAAGCTCAATAAAAGTAGTTGGCCAAGAACTTTGAACCTATTTGAACTAGACAACACATAAATGATGGGAAAAAATGAGGAAAACCTATATCTTGGTAGTGATGACCTATGCTTCTTTGAAAACTCCATATCGGTGTAAGTCAAAATGGCCAGTCATATCTTATAAAAACCATGTTCCGTTATGATATTCAAAATTGAAATGGCCACTCACGTCCTTCTAAATTGACATAACCAGTCATTTCTTTCAAAAAAAAATAAAAAATTCAATGTGGTAAATCACATTCTATCAAAATTGACGTGGCTAGTCGGATTTTGTCAAGATCAATATAGCCGATCATGTCTTATCAAGATCAACATGGCTAGTCATGTCTTGTCAAAATCGATACAACTAGTCATGTTTTCCAAATCGGCAAGGCCGGACATATTCATCTTATCAAAATTAGTATGGTCAGTCACATCCTTTCAAAGTTTACGTGGTCATTTGTGCCCTTCTAATAAACATGATCACCGACATTCCTTTTGAATTGACATGGTTAATAATATCCCTTTAAGTTGGCATGGTAAGTCATATCCCTTTAAATCAACATGGTTAGTCACGTTTCTTTTAAATTGACATGGTCAATCATGCCTCTTTACGTCGGCATGGTCGGTCTTGCCCCTTCAAATAAATATGGTCAGTCATGTTCCTTTTAAATAAACATGGTCATTCATGTCCCTTCAAGTCGACATGGTAAATTGCACCCATTCAAATTAACATGGTCGGTTTCATTGCTTTCAAATTGACATGATCGATCATGTTCCTTCAATTTGACATGGTAAGTCAAGCCTTTTCAAATAAACATGGTCATTCACATTCTTTTCAATTTGACATGGTCGGTCATCTCCTTTCAAATAAATAAGGCCGAGTCACATACCTTTTAAATTGACATGGTCAATCATGTCTTACGGAATTGACACCGATCGATCACGTCCTTTCAAATCAACATGGTCGATCATGTGCCTTTTAATTTGATATGTCTAGTCATGTCTTATCTAATTGACATGGTAAATCATGCCCTTCCAAATCAACATGATCAGTCATATGCTTTTTAATTTGACATGGTCAATCATGTCCTATAAAATCGACATGGTCACTCGCATCCCCTTAAATAAATATGGTTAGTCATGTTCTTTTTAATTTGAAATGGTTAGTCATGTCCTATCAAATCGACATGATTAGTCATATCTTTTCAAATAAATTTGGTCAATCAAGTACTTTTTAAATTGACATTGTCGATCATGTCTCATAAAATTGAAGTGACAATACGTCTTTTCAAATTAATATGATCAATCGTGTTTTTGTTTGACATGGTGAGTCATGTCCTACAAAATCAATATGGTTAGTTATGTTCTTTCAAATCAACATGGTTAGTCATGTGCCTTTTAATTTGACATGGTCGATCATGTTCTAGAAAATCAACATGGTCGATTACATTCCTATAAATAGACATGGTTAGTCATGTTCTTTTTAATTTGACATGGTTAGTCATATTCTTTTTAATTTGACATGGTCAATCATATCCTATTCAATCAACGAAGTCGGTTATGCATTTCAAATAAACATGATCAATCAAGTTCTTTTTAAATTGACATGGTCAATCATGCCCTATATAATTAACATGGTCGGTTGCTTCCTTCCAAATCAACGTGTTTAGCCACGTTCCTTTAAAATTGACATGATTAGTCATGTCTTACGGAATCAATGTGATCAATCACATCCCTTCAAATCAACGTGGTCAATCGTATTTCTTTTAATTTGACATGCTTAGTCATGTCTCGTTGAATTAATATCGTTAGTCATGTCCCATTGAATCGATATGATTAGGCATGTCCTTTTAAATAAATATGGTTACTCATATTTTTTTCTTAAATTAACATGGTCAATCATGTCCAACCAAGCACACATAGTCTATTAGGTCCTTTTAAATTTACTTGGTCAATCATGTCCCTAAAAAAGATACAAAAAAAAAAAAAAAATTGACATGGTCATTCATATCCTTCTAAATAAAATCAACATGGTCAATCATGTCTTCACAAAAAATCAACATAGTTAGTCATTTCCAAGAATTTTCTTTTGTTTCTTTACAAGCTTACTATGGAAATCCAAATAAAAATATTTTTGAATGACATTACAACGTAAGCATTTTAAACGAGAGGAAATTATTAACATCCAATTTTTGCATTTATTAGTTTTAATTCTATTTCTATCATATTGCAAAAAATATCAAAAAAAGATAAGAAAAACAAAAATTCCAAAAAAGGGAGAAAAGAAAAAGAAAAGGAAAAAAAATCAATTGGAATAATTAGCTTAGATTAGTTTTGGGAGGGGGCTAATTTAAAAAAAAAGTTTGGAAATAAAACAAATTGAGGGCCCAATTAAAATAATTTAAAAACTTCTATCTCTTATTTAAATTAAAGAGGGGTATAATTAGAATAAATTATTAAAAAAACTCCTAATTAATTGAGACTTAAGGGCCTCATCGAAACAAAAAATCAAAATTGAACTTAAATTGATGTATCATGGAAAACTAGCGACCAAATTGGAGTTTTGCAATCTAGAAAAAATACCTATAAAAACCCTCCCTTGTATTTTTTTTGGTATAAGTTTCTATTCACCGTCACCTTAACATACCCAACCTCCTCTCTCTCTCTCTCTCTCTCTCTCTCTCCCTACCGTAACTCTCTTTCACCCGACACCATTATCTTCCTTGAAAACTCCCACTCACTCGAAGTTCCTCCCTCTCTAATGCTCCTCTCGTAGCCTCATAAGCCTAACAATTATGTAGGGGGATGTAATCAAGCCCCTAATCTAGACTCTTCTATGCTTCGTAGTGGTTATTAGAATTTTTTAATTATTTTAATTACGTCTCTAAGGTTTTATAATTATACCCTTAAGTTAACATAACCATAATAATTAATATTATAAACTTACTAATTCAAGCATTTAATAATTTATTTACTTTTCATAATATTCATGTGTACAAAATTATTTTATGTGCAAGCATAAGCATTAATGCACACATTAAATAAATATTCATATATTTATAAATTAATTAATTATTCATACATGTATATACATTTAAGGAGGTTTTTAGGTCAAGGATATTACACCTAATGGTGACGAGTGATGAGCATATTGCTAGAAAACATGTTGGAAGAAGGACTAAATAATTGACTAAAATATGTGGTAGATAAAATATATGAATATATTTCACTTAATTATTTTTACACATACTAATCACTCACTATTATGAACAATAGGTCCTCACACTTCTACTCACCTTCTTAATAACTTTTTAACCCTCAGTTTTTCACACCCACAAATTTATAGTGAAAGGACAATATTTAAACTAAAAAGATGATTCTAGCGGATCAAAGGATAAGCACATCATAAATGCACCCGGAAGAGCTAAGAAGAGTCTTAGACCCGGATAATTCTAAAATATTTACAATGTTAGATGTTTTAAGAAAAATCTAGAGAAGATTTTTTTAGATTTGGTCTTTTGGATTTGGATTTGGACTTGGATTATAGACTTGGACATAGGCATTGAAGTTGAGCAAAATCAAGTTTAATTTCTAACATCTCTTTTAAACTTGATTTGGTGACTTCTAGCAAGATTTACAATTTGCAGAACATATCCTTCTTTAATGGTTTAGTGAGAATGTCAGTTGTTTGGTCTAGGGATTTCACAAATTTCAATTGGACCTTTTTTATTATGAAACTTTCTCTAATAAAAAGATAATGAGTACCTTTGTGCTTACTCTTTTCATAAAAGACAGGATTCTTTGTTAAGGTAAGTACTTACTTGTTGTTGATATAGATCTCAATTACCTTATCCAATTGCATATTTAGCTCTTTTATCAAACTCCTTAGCCATAATACATGACAAACACATTGAGTGGTAGCAATATATTTGGCTTTATAAGTGGAGTGACGAGTTAGTTGCTTTTTTGAACTCTAAGTGAATGTTGAGTTTTCCATAAAGAATAGAAATCCACTTATACTCTTTCAATCATCCAAGTCTCTAGTCAAACCACTATCACTATATCTAAAAAGTTTAAAGTTGTTTATGTGAGTTTAGAAGATCTCATAGCTCGATGTGCCTTTGATATACAATGGATCTTCTTTATAGTCTTCGAGTGAGTTATTATAAAGCCTTCATTAAATGACTTATAAGTTCAACACTAAAGAGTATATCTAGTCTCGTACATGTCATGTATCTTAAATTTCCAAAAGTCTCTTAAAAATATTAGCCTTTTCCCTTTCATTGTTCTTTGATAACTTTGTTCTATACTCTACGAAGTTTCTATTAGCTTGTAGTTCTTTATTTTGAACTTCTTAAGGATCTTTTTGACCTAACCTTATTGAGAGATGAAAATTCCTTATTCTATTTATTTTACTTCAATCCCGATATAATAAGACATTAGCCCAATGTTAGTCATTTCAATCTCTCTTTTCATGGCTATTTTAAAGTCTTTAAATAAGCTTGTATTGATGTTGGTGAAGATCAAGTCATCCATATATAGACCCACAATCAAGACATCTCCATTCAAATGTTTGATGTAGACAACATACTTATGAGAGCACTTAAGAAAATTATTTTCTTAGAAATATTTATCTACATGGCTTTATCAGGCTTTTGGTGCTTGTTTCAAAAATAAAGAGCCTTCTTCAATCTTAAAACCTTTTTCCAATTTCCTTTATCCATATAGCTTAATGGTTGCTCAATATAAACTTCCTCCTCAATATAGCCATTTAAGAATGCTAACTTGATGTTCATTTGATAGATTTTCCATTTATTTCATACTACTAAGCAAATAATAAGTCTTATAGTTTCTAGGTAAGTAGTAGGAGAAAATACCTCATCATAATCGATGCCGACTCTTTGTTTGCATCCTTTTGCCACCAATCTTTTCTTGTATCTCTCCACTTTACCTTTGGTATTTCTCTTTATCTTGTACACCTATTTTATACCAATTGCCTTGTGTCTTTTAGGAACTCGTTGTTAGCTCTATTTGTCATTTTTCATGATTGCCTTGATTTCTTTATTCATAGGTTCTCCATCTCTTATTTTACACCACTTCTTGAAAGTTGATATGCTCACAATTCACAAAAAAGACAAAAGATTAAGCTAATCATTTAGATTCTCAATTACCTCATAAATTTCTTCCAAGCTTCTATAGCATGGGGTCTTCTCATTTTCACTCATGCATAAACTTGATCTCAAATTTGAGGAGGATGAAGTGCTTTTAACTTGGTGATTGAATAGGAGATGAAGGCGGAGTGGCAATCTCTTCGGGTGCTTGTCTTGATTTCCTCTTATTTGCAAAGACAAGGATGAAGTCATAATTTTCATCTTCTTTGACACTCTAATTTCATGAGGCTTCTTCATTGAACATAACATCTTTGCTTATAATGATCTTGTTGTTAGTTGGATTGTAAAGCTTCTATCCATGGCCAATAAATATTATCTTTTAACTTTTTTCATCTAGTTTAGTGCAAACTTCATCTAGTATGTATGCATAGACAACATTGCTAAAAACCCGTAAGTGCTCGACATTTGGCTCTCCCAATCCTAGCTTCTAAAGGTGTCTTATTAGGTAGACTCTTAGAGGCACACCTATTGGACAGTGTCTATTGAACAATCAATTACTTAAGCTCAAAATTCTTTAAGCATTCTTGCTCTTCAACATGCTTCGATCCATGTTAAGCATTGCTACCCAATGTCGGACGAGACTCTCAAAAAACAAAATCTAGGATTTAAGATTTATTTTATTTATAGAATTTTTTACACATTTGGAGTTGCCATCTAGTATTGAAAGAACTATGAACCTAAAATGGGCATGAGTTTAGAGATTTTAGGGTAAAGAGTTGGTTACGCTTTTGAAAAGATATTTAATCACCCAAAAGCGCCTTCTTCTAAGAAAGGTACCACATCTAGTTTAGTCCTAAATTTATCTCCAAAAATACTTTATTTTTTCTAAATTATTTTTCAATTTTGAAACTCTAATTTTCCAAGTCCTTTATTTCAAGGCAAATTAATTTTTTTCTTTTCGAGTGTGGAATTATATTGAAATGATCATCGAATCCTTCATTAGGAGACACGTCGGTTTAAACATCGGATCCACTTTATTCTTAACACAACCAATATCTTGGAGAACATTCTATTTATTAAAAATGATTTTTTAAGTTAACAATAGTCCTATCGGATAGGAGACTTTGTTAAACGTTTTATGATTTTTATTTTTTTCAATTTTTCTTTTTCTTTTTTATATTTTTTTGGTTTTTTTTCTTTCTTATTTTTTTGGTGGAAAAACATCATTAGTCCCTAAAGAATTAGGAGACTTAACAATCCCCCACCCATTACTTACTAAGCCTAATCACTAAATAAATAAATTAAAATCTATAAGTAAATTAAAGAAAATTCAAATACTGAAGTTTAAATTAATAACGAGACATGCATAAAATGAATTCAAGATAAAAATTAAATCAATTAAAATATTTACATAAAATTTAAACATAGATTCTAACTTAAATATAAGCTAACAAACATGCATAAAATAACTTCAAGATTAAAATTACATTAATTAAAATAATTAAAGGCATAATTCAATCTCTAAATTAAATGAAATAACATGCATAAAAGTAAATTTAAAATTTAAAACTAAGACACACATTTTTCAATTTTTTATTTTTGCTTTTTCTTTGGGTTCAGTCTGGAATGGACAATCTAGCCTTAAATTTTTCGTTTTTATTTTTTATTTTTTGGACTAGGCTAGAATTTTAGTCCAACCCACTTCCACATGGGTTAGGCTAAGCCCAACCCACACCACATTAAAAAAAAAAAAAAAACAAACCCAAGAACAAAACCCAACCCCCATGTTAGAAAACTTTAGATCACAAACCCTTTTTTTCAATTTTCTTCTCTTCTTCTCTCTTTCTTGTTTCTCTCTTTTCCCTTTTCTTTCTTCTTCTTCCTTTCTCTCTACCCAACTGTCATGGATAAACTAGATTGGCTCATCCCTCCTTCTCCCCTTTCTTTTATTTGCTTTTTTACTTTTCTTCATTTCTTCCTTCTTTCTTCCTTTTTTTCTTCTAGCTAAAGCTGCCATGGACGAACTAGTGATGGTTCATCCATGGTCGTTGAATTCTTTCCCTTTTCTTCTTAGCTTCCTTTTCTCTTTCCTAAACCTCTTAATTTCCCTCTAAATCAAAAAAGCCCCAAATTGATTTTTAAAAATTTCTAATTTTCTAGTCGAACCCTAGGTTTTGATTTTCTTTAATTTCATTTTAATTAGACCTAATTGACTTGACTCCTCTTGAAATCAAGCTAATTCAAACTGTTTAAAACTTAATTTTTGAAAAAACCTCAATTTATTTATTTATTTATTTTTTTTTTGAAAATTTTAGGAACCCTAAGTTTTCAATCTAATTCGATTGAGTTCAATTCTGGATTTAGAACCCTAAATTGAAACCCAATTAAACTCGATTAACCCTATTTTTATACCACAAGCATCAATTTTTAATCAAATAATAAAACCCCTAAATTTGAACATTAACGAGTACAATTCAAAAATTAAGATGAATTGATTTACCTGAGTGAAATTGATTTGAAAAAAATGATGAGATGTAGTTGCTTTAATAGGTAAATTCTCTCGTCTTTTCTTTTCTTTTTTTTTTTTTTTTTTTTTTTTTTGCATACTATCGGTTGCTCTTTCCTTTTCGTACTATTTTTTTATTTTCTCCTAGACTAACCCTCTCAAGCCTTTTTTTGTGTTATGACATATATATATATATATATATATGCATGAATGTTTGGTTCCCCTTCTTATGTTGAGTGGGATTTTTCTTATAGGTATGGTAGGTAAAGGGTGATGGGACTATGGTTGTGGGTCAGTGCGGGATAGTTGTACTGGAGGTGCCTTGCAGTAAGGGTAGCTATAGAGGGAGGTTGCCGAGTGGAGATTATGGGGTGTAAGGGAGGCTGAGATTGTTAACTTGAGGGAGAGAAATTGCTAGATTTTATAGCGAGTAGGGTGGTCGTATGTGGGTAAAAATTACGGGACAAGTTGGGACTGTGTAGGGTGAGGTTATGGGCTATGACGGTAGAGGTAGGGTGTTGCGGGTGTGTAGTATAACTTATAGTAGGATAGAGGTTGCAAGTTGAGCATCATGAAGGCTATTGGGTAGGTTCTTGGGTGTACGTGTAGCAGGGGTGGAAGGGCTTGTCCCGAAGGTGATGCAAACACGTGTAAAGATAAGGGTTGCTAGAATTGTTTAGTCGATTTAGGAGGAAATTATTGGAAAACTCCATCTTTTTTTTCTTTTCTTTTCTTTTTTATTTTGTATTTTATTTTTTATTTTTATTCCTTTTGTAATTTTATATTGAATTCTAAGTAAATGAAAGAAAATACTTTTTTGAATTTTTTTGTTATGATTTTATATAAAGCAAGCATGAACCTAAATAATAAAAAGAAAAATTAAAGAACCCAAAAGAAAAGAAAAATTGGTAAAATTTTTAGGTATGATAGTTGCTCTCTCTTTGCAATGCTTACGATGCAAACACTAACCGAAATTTGAGTTTCGATTTGTAAATGGTGATTACCTTAGAAAAGTAAACATGCGATACTTGAAAAATTAATTATGCGATACAAAGCCAACTTGAAGGGCAAACTACCCCGAAAATTAAATATGTAGCATAAAAAAATTAAACATAAAGTACACGACCAACTTAAAAGGCGATCTATCTTGAAAAGTAAATATGTAGTACATAAAAATTAAATATGTAGTACACGACCAACTTGGAGGGTGATCTATCCTAGAAATTAAATAACTAGAATATTAAAAATTAAACATGCGAGTATACGACCAACTTGGAGGGGGGCTTGACCTAAAAATTAAATGTGCAAAACAATAAAAAATTAACTATGCAATGGTCTATTATTAGGCGACCCTACTTAAGAATATGATCTATTTTTTAGCAATGCTAATCGAGATGATGGTCTATTTTTAGACGATCTATTTTTAGGTGACCTCGCTTGAGTTTTTGGTTTATTTTTAGGTGACCTTGCTCGAAATGATGGTCTACCTTTAGGCAATCCTATTTAAGTTGATGGTTTATTTTTAGGCAATCTTACTTGAAATGATGGTCTATTTTTAGGCGATCTTACCCGAAATGATGGTTTATTTTTAAGTGACCCCGCCTTGGTTGATGGTCTATTTTTAGGTGGCCATGTCCGAAACGATGGCCTATTTTAGGAGACCCTTCTTGAAATAATGGTCTATTTTTAGGCAATCCCGCTCGTATTGATAGTTTATTTTTAGGCAACCCTACCCGAAATGATGGTTTATTTTTAGACGACCTTGCTCGAGTTGATGATCTAGTTTTTGGTGACCTTGTTTGAAATGATGGTCTATTTCTAAGCAAACCTACCCGAGTTGATGGTCTATTTTTTAGTGACCCTATCCGAAATGATGATCTATTTTTAAGTGACTCTACTTGAGTTGGTGGTCTATTTTTAGGTGACCTTGCTTGAAATAATGGTATGTGGCAAAACTTGAGCTTTTTTTTTTTTTTTTAATTTGAATGATGGTTCCATCTTTTCATTTGACATGATGTTCTTGAAACATATCAATAAGGTTTATAGTAATGGTTTGTCTCTTACTTGGGAGAAACATAAGCTACCCCGCCTTGTCGATACTGAATTCCTTCTTTGTCTCCTCATTCCGGACCTACGTACTGGATCTTATCTTGTAATATTATCCAAATTTTCTTACCCCTTCACCTTGATCACTTGAGTTTTTTCACGTCTTCCAACTAACTATGGTAGATTGGATTTTTTAACCCTATAAACATGAGAAGTGCCCACGCCCAATCGCTTTGATTGTTTATCACACTTTGACCGAGTCATTATCCTTCCTTAGGAGTACTCTTTGCCCCTTGGCTTTGAAGGCTTTGGCTACATTGATTTATGCTTAAAAGCTTAATGTTTGGGCCTTCGTTCCTCCAATTGACATGATGATGCCATCATTTAACTAGTTTCTTGAACTTGATTAAAGTTGTTGAGTCTTTTATCTTACGATCAAGTGTTCTCAATTCAAATTGCATCACCGGATGCCCACAAGTGTTGGTTGGGATCAAACATTTGTCATTCTCTTGGGATAATCACTCGCTTATGTTCGGATGTACTGTCTTCTAATGATTGCATCATAATTTGCAAATTAGTCTTGAAATTTTTATCATGTTTTAAGAAGAGATCATTAAATAGACATTTGATTTTCATGGATCAAGTCTGTATATTTGAATGACTCTCTTAAAACATTTAGATTATTTGAATGAAATATAGAGATGTTCTAATGAAAGTACTTTTATTCATGAAGATATTCAAGTTGATTGATTAAAAATCAAAATATGACATTCAAATGTTATGATGTAATTTCCTCTAAAAGGTTGAGCCAAGTAAGCGTAAAGGTGTTTAGGTTACATAAAGTTTGTATAAATGTTGGCATGTGATGTGCCTAAAAGTAATTGGTTCATGATAAGAAATTGTTGTATTTAAGAAATCTTCTTCTTTATTTTTATTTTTATTTTTTTTCATGTTCCCATTTTCTTTTAGGATCATTAATGAGATTCTTTCGATAGAAATTTTTGAAAGTTTCATCAACCATTCATGGACTATACATTTTGCCCCTAGTCCGGGTTATCATAAAAGAAATCACCATGGCTCAAAGTGGGATGCTAATGGATAAACATTATGTGAGATATATGAAAGATGGCATTTCTTCATCTCAAAGAGTGATTTGCCTATGCCATTAGACACTAATCTCTTTTAAACATCGATGATTAATTTGGAGAACCATAAGAAGAAGAAATGATGAATGTTCTTTGAGATCATGACTTGAAGATATATTGTTTATCATTTTTTAAGGCACCAATCATTGAGTCTTTCTTTTGGGCTTAATGATGCCTTTTTATGCAAAACTTTTCCTTCAAGGTTTCGAGTTTGGGAAAGGGAATTTTTTTTTGGTTTTTGTTTTTGTTTATTTATTTATTGTTTTTTGGTTTTTTCTAACAAAATAGAGGATTATCCCATTACTTTCTATTCGGAAAGGTTATTTAGAAAAGGAGGATGTATCTTTGGTTTCCATGGTAAAGGATTGTCTTTAACATCTATCCATCATGCTTTGAAATTTGATCGAGCTCTAGAATATGTGATGTCAAATAATACATTCAAATAAATATTTTTTTTTATTTTGGATCAAATAATATGATGTGGCAAGAGAAAGTAAAAATATTCTTTTATTTAAAGATATGACTTAACTCATGCATAACCAAAACATTTAGAGAATGATATTTAGAATTTGAAAAACTAAAAGATGACATCTACAAATCATGAGCATGCATCCTCATCATATCTTTCAAGCTCACTCAATCTTTCCATTCCATGCTTTAGCAACTCGTATAGTTTGGCGAGTTGATCCAAGCTCACATCACGAGTATTTGGACCACTATTAAGATTGTTCCACCCTTTCTTAATCAAAGCCAAACGATTCTTTTTAAAAGTTAGACAATTATCGATATTGTGTCAAGTAGCACAAGAATGATATTACAACTTTCATCTTGTTGGTACCATACAAGATAAGAGGGGTGCTTTGGTTTGGTAGGAGTTAGGCTGATTAAGTCGGTACTCACTAAATATTCAAACATTTCACCTAATGAGAAAAGTACGAGTAGTAGTTGCTCCCGATTCTTTTTATACTCTTAGTTATACAAATAGTAAAGTTTATGTCGAATATATGAATGGCTTTTGGTGTTATTGAGATTTCCATGATTGTCATGTTTTACTTGATTAATCCCTCAACTAATGGATCAATAGGATTCGAGTGTCAACCTCGAGTATCGCCCTTTATCCTTTTAGTGCCATCGTTCCTCTTCTTTAAAGAACCATCCATAATCTTTCCTACTTTGAACACTTGTTCTACTTTCTTAGCTATGATAGTAATGTAATTAAAATTAGAGGAAGAGCATTCGATCGGATACTTAAAATACGATGTCTTAAAAGTATTTAAGAAAATAGTAATCAACTCCTGTTCGGGTAGTGGCGAATAAATTCGTGTCGCCACTTCACACCATCTTTGGACATACTCCTTGATGGTTTCTTTTGGGTCTTTTTCCATGCCTTGTAAATCAGATTAGTTTGGGGCTACCTCTATGTTGAACTTGTAAATCCTTTTACTTTTTGATCTTATCCCTTTCTATCATCATATACCAGCTCAAAGCGAGATCCTCCTAAGCTTTCATGGAAGAAGTGTATCGGTAACTTCTTGTTATGCACTATTTTAGCTATCTTACTCGTATTAAACCCTTAAATGGATCATAAGATACTAGGTTCTAGTGTATTTAGCAAAATCCAACACCTTCAATGTCTTTGAGATTACCATATCGGGTACCAAGCACATTTATGAGGTCCTCACTAGATCATAAATATCTCCCCTTCTATTGCTCTTATACATTCATTAAGAGCCATTAGTTTATCCATACTTAGACCTTTGACTAGCTTATACTCATAAGCCTTTTCTCCTACATAATCCATCACCGGCATAGATGGTATTTATGGGACTCATGGGTCTATTGGATATGTATTAATAGGATATGAAGTCTCCGTATAGAAAGTCATTTGATTGGTTACCGGTACGGTAGATTGCCTATGCTCGATGGGGTGATGGAATAGTATATGGCACTTCAGAGTTAACGATACCTACTCAAATAGGGCTTTTAGTTGAGCCATGTCCTCTCCCAATGAGTCAAAATCTTGTTGATGAATTTGGTCTTGCCTCGCTCTTTCTTCATTCTCCATTTGTTGGGCCTTAAATCTAGTATTGTGGACATAGGAGGGATTGAGCTTTGGGGAAGTGAACTATGTTTCAAAATCCTAGAAAACTCAAGGAACATATGCATAAAGAATATACCATATATATATGAATGATTTGAAATGGGTTAGATACCTTTCTTTGTTTGACATCTTGTAAGAGTTGAGGGTTAGAGCAAATACATTTAGAAATGATTCAAGTCTTAATTAGGCTAATACTTGCGGATAAGATCTAGCTTCTTTATGGTTTTAGCAAAGCTCATCTAGTTCTAAAGTCTTTTCAAGTTTCGAACTATCTAAATTACTAGTTGGTAATTCAGCCTCTAACCTTACGCATCGGGAGGCGGGGAAGGTTATTCCATCATTTTTTATGCTTAAAGTAAGTTTCAATCCAAACAAGAGTTCGGAAGAGCATCAATAAGCGTTCATCGTACGTGCCTGCGAATCTCTCTATCTAAATCATAATAGGATTTAGCTCGGGTCTAGAGCTTTTGTAAGTTTTTTCGTGATGTGTGCAAAAGATCAAAACGGATATCTAACCCGAGTTCACAAAATAAATATGTACATGAATGAAAGAAAATAAATTATATAAACTTAAAGATTTAAAATGTGTACAAGAAATAAATGACTCAAAATTAAATGACAAAAATAAATTACTTGGAAAATAATTAAAAATAAATAAATATAGAAGATAAACTTAACACACTAAACCTATGGCCTAACTCTAAATCCCTAGTGAAGTCACTATTCTGTTGCTACTCGACATCGGATGGGACTCTCGAAAAACAAAATCTAGGATTTAAGATTTATTTTATTTATAGAATTATTTACAAGTTTGGAGTCATCACCTAGTATTGAAGGAATTAAGAACATAAAATGAGCACTAGTTTAAAGATTTTTGGGTAAGGAGTTGGTTAAGCTTGTGGAAAGATATTTAATCATCCAAAAATGCCATTTTTTAAGAAAGGTACCATGTTTAGTTTAGTCCAAATACAATTTTGAAACTCCAATTTTCCAAGTCCTTTATTTCAAGCTAAATTAATCTCTTTTATTTTTAAGCGTAACATCATATTAAAATGATCGTTGGACTCCTTCATTAGGAGATGTGTCGATTCAAACATCGGATCCATTTTAGTCTTGACACAACTAGTGTGTCGAAGAACATTCTATTTATTAAAAATGATTTTTTTTAGTTAACAATAGTCCCTATCGGATATGAAACTTTGTTAAATGTTTTATGATTTTTATTTTTTTATTTTTTCTCTTTCTATTTATTTATTTATTTTTATTTTTTGTGGAAAACGAGATATCGGTTCTTCAAGAATTAAGAGACTTGATAATCCCGCACCTATAACTTATTGAGTCAAATTACTAAACAAATAAATTAAAATCTACACTAATTAAGTAAATTAACAAAAATTCAAATACTAAAGTTTAAATTGAAAACAAACATGCATAAAATGAATTCAAGATAAAAATTAAATTAATTAAAATATTTACAAAAAATTTAAACATAGGTTCTAACTTAAATACAAGCAAACAAACATGCATAAAATAAATTCAAAATTAAAATTAAAATTATGTTAACTAAAAAATTAAAGACAATTCAATATCTAAATAAAATGAAATAACATGCATAAAAATAAATTTAAAATTTAAAACTAAGGCACACATTTTTCTTTTTTCTTTTTCTTTTTTCGAGTTTGGGCTAGAATGGACAACTCAAGCCAAATTTGTTTTTTAAAAAAATATTTTTTAGACTAGGTTGGAATTTCAATCTAGCCTATTTACACATGGATTGGGCTAAGCCCAACCCACACCATTAAAAAAAAAAAAAAAACCTAATTCGCATTTCGGAAAAATGTAGATCAAAAACCCTTTTTTCAATTTTCCTCTCTTCCTCTCTTTTTCCTATTTCTTTCTTTTCCCTTTTCTTTCTTCTTCTTCTCTTCCCTTCTCTCTACTCAACTACCATGGATGAACCAGATTGGTTCACCCCTCTTTCTCCTCTTTCGTTTCTTTTTTTTTCTTCTTTTTTCCTTTCTTCCTTCTTTTTTCCTTTTCTTTCTCCCGGCCGAAACTATCATGGATGAACCAGTGATGGTTCGTCTATGGCCACTTAATGCTTTCCCTTTTCTTCTTTCCTTCTTTCCTCCTTCCTAAACCTCTTAATTTCCTTATAGATCGAAAAAGCCCCAAATTTATTTTCAAAAATTCGTAATTTTTTGGCCAAACCGTAGGATTTGATTTTCTTTAATTTCCTTTTAATTATACCTAATTGACTTGACTCCTCTTGAAATCAAGCTAATTCAAACCCTTTAGGACTTGATTTTTGAAATCCACCCCCCACTTTAATTTTTTTGAAAGATTTTAAGAACCCTAAGTTTTCATTCCAATTCGATTGAGTTCGGTTCTAGGTTTAAAACCCTAAATTAAAACCCAATTGAACTCGACTAGCCCTAACTTTAAATTCCAAGCATCAATTTCTAATCAAACAATAAGACCCCCAAATTTGAATATTGACGAGTACAATTCGTAAAGAGAAATTGATTTACCTAGGTGAAATTGATTTCAAAAGAATGATGAGATGTAGTTGCTCCAAAAGGTAAATTCTCTTTCTCTTTTCTTTTCTTTTTTTGGATTTGCTCTTCTTTTTTTTTTTTGGCTTATTATCAATTTCTCTTTTCTTTTCTTTTTTTCTAATTTTTTTCTTTTCTCTCCAACTAACCCTCTTAAGCCCCTTTTTTGAGTTGTGACTTATGTGTATGCTTGTTTTCCCTCCTTGTGTTGAATGGGATTTTTCTTAGAGGTATGATGGGTAAAGGTGATGAGACTCGTGGTTGTGAGCTATGCGGGGTGGTCGTGTTGTAGGTCTTGTAAGAGTTGCGGTAGTAGGGGTGACTATAAGGGGAGGTCGCTAGTGAAGATTATAGGCTATAAGGAAGGCTGGGATTGTTGTGTTAATGGAGAGGAACTACTAGATTTTGTAGTAGTATGGTGGCTATAGGTGGAAAAAAATTATAGGACAAGTTAAAATTATGCGAGGTGAGCTTGTGGGCTATGATAGTAAGGAGAGGCTACCGAAGGTGTGCAATGCAACTAGCAACAAGATAAAGGCTACAAGTTGAACATGGTGAGGGCTAGTGGGTAGGTTGTAGGGTTGCACCTGCGAGTAGGGGTGGAAAGGCTTGTCTAGGAGGTAATGCAAGAACTTACAAGGATAAGGGTTGTTGGAGTTGTCTAGTGGGTTTGGCAAGCAACTACTAGAAAAATTGTATAAGAGATAAAAGG
Source organism: Dovyalis caffra (assembly GCA_963924115.1). NCBI lineage: Eukaryota > Viridiplantae > Streptophyta > Magnoliopsida > Malpighiales > Salicaceae > Dovyalis > Dovyalis caffra. The sequence continues at coordinate 1,178,186 of CAWUPB010000030.1, forward strand.
GAATTGTCCCTCCATCTTTTTTTCTCTTTTTTTCCCTTTGTATTTTGTATTTTTGTTGTATTTTTATTCCTTTTGTAATTTTATATTGAATTCTAAATAAATGAAAGAAAGTTTTTTTTTTTTTTTTTTTGTACAAACTTGAACCTAAGTAATAAAAAGAAAAACTAAAGAAACTAAAATAAAAGAAAAATTGGTAAGATTTTTAGGTATGACATTAAGAATTATTTGATTCTTCTTTTCTATCACATCATTTTTCTATGGTGATCTAAGCATCATAGAGGATAGTGATTCCATTATCTTCACAAAATTTATTGAACTCCTTTAATGTAAATTCTCTACCTTTATCAAATCTCAAAATCTTGATTTCTTCACTAGTCTTTTTTTCTATAAGAGCCTTGAAATTTTTAAAGATGCTAAATTCTTTAGACTTCTCCTTTAAAAAATATGCCAATGTCTTATAGTTGTAGCCATCAATCAATATGATGAAATATTTATTTTTTCCATAATAACTTAGACAAGTCGGACCATAAAGATTTGTGTGGACAAGCTTTAATGGCTTTTTCGCTCTTGATGTGGCTTCCTTTAGAAAGCTTTTTCTAAAGTGTTTTTCAAGGAGATATCCTTCTCATAGTAAATTAGGATTGTTAATGTAAGGCAATCCTTTTACCATATGGTTTTGTGAGGGAGAATTTAAATTATCAAAATTTATATGCCAAAACCTCTAATGTCAAAGCCAAGAACTATCTTTTGTGCATACCATAAGGCATTTTGCAACACCATTTTAAATATTCAATAGGATTAATCTATTCTTTGTCATTGGCCCTTTGGTTATTAAATTTTTGCTCTCATCATTTATCATGTAATATTTAATTTTTAAGTTCAATTTCATAATTCATTTCGAGAGGTTGTCCGAGGCTTAAGATATTATTTTCATATTGGGCACATAGTAGACATAAAAAATAAATTTATTTCTTCAATCTTTTTAGAGAATAATTATCTCACTTTTTTTTTTTTTTTACTAAAGTGTTTCAACCATTGCAAAACGTCACGACACCTATGATGCTCTCATTAAGTTGCATGAACATGACCCTATCATCACTCATGTGAATGCTTGCCTCGATATCACGACACCATGAGTTATCTTTTATATTTTCTCCTTCATGCTATGCAATTACAAATGTAATCTCTTCTTCATCATTACTTGTCACAAATTTAGCTTTCTCATTCACATTACTAGTCTTACTCTAACAATTAGAAGAATAATGTCCACACCTTTGACATTTATAGCATTGAACTTCGGAGGTCTCGGTCATTCTCTTTGATGGGTTACCACTATGATGTGCTTGAATTTTGGAAGAAAAGAGTAAAGAATTTTCTCAATGATACGAGTATCATTTAAGTCTTCTCCATACATTTTTAGTTGGTTGGAAACACCTAATACTCTAGAGATATAAAATGAGATTGTTTTAGACTGATTCATACTTAGGATTACAATTCACCTCTTAAATTTTAAAGGCAAATATGCTTTACCATGTCAACCTTTTGTTAAGATTTTTGAAGAATATTTTATGCTTTCTTGGAAGTGGTTACATAAGAGACCTTTTGGAACATACACTACAAGAAAATCAAAAAATAACGATGGACTATATTTTATCGCTAAGTAACAATCGAATAGCATCTATTTGATTTAGCAATAGAATAGAGATGGTTTTGGGATGGTTTATCAATGATGGATGACATTCCATCGTTATTTTTGGTGCTAAAATCTTCCTAGATGTTTTAGAGATGGGTTAATAATGAAATTGCTATAGAAATTACTAATGGTTTACTTTTTTATTGTTATTTTTTATGATATGCTTGTAGCGATGGAATCTTCTTCGCTAAAGTACTAAACTATCACTAAAGCTAAGGAAAAAAATGACCTTTTGAAATAAAAAAGTCATTTATTTGATGATGGAATAGCGATAGAAACTTAATTTTCATTGCTAAATAGTGATTAATAAGGGGCATAATCATTTTCGTTGTTGTTGTAAACAAAATAAGTGGTTTTATAGAATTAAATAGCCACCCATTTTATGAAAATTAGCAACGGACACTTATGTCCATCACTAAATATAGATAGACCGGCGATAAGATCACGTCCGTTGTTGGTCCGAATCCCTAATTAAGCCTCTCTTTCTCTTCTTCTTACCTCATTTTCTTCTTCTTCCTTCCCCTCTCCAACCGCTAGCACTTCCCCAATCCAAAACAACTAGAAAACTACACTCCTTCACTCCCCATCAATCCACACCCACTCCAAAATCTTTTCTTCCTAAAAACACATGTTTTTCCTTCCTTCCTCTCCTTCTCTTCAAGTTCAAATTAGGCAAGTTCTCTCTCTCTCTCTTGTTCCTTAAAAATTGGTTATTTTTACAATTGTTAGGTTAATTTTAAATTTAATTGGTTCATTTATAATTTTATATATTTTTAATTATTACTTTGTCGACAAATTAGTTAACTTGTTATTTTTTGTTAATTGTTAGGTTAATTTGTTAATTAATTGTTAGTTTGATTTAGGTATAATTAATTAATTAGGTTAATTTTTTTAAATGGGTGATTTGATTTAGGTTAAATTAATTAATAAGGTTAAATTTGATTATTTGTTAATTTATTAATTAATTTGTTAAATTGTTAGTTTTTGTTAATTATTAGGTTAATTTGTTAAAGAATTGTTAGTTTGATTTAGATTTAATTAATTAATTAGGTTAATTTTGATTAACTAGTTAATTTGATTTAGATTTAACTAATTAATTTTGTTAAATTTGATTAATTTTTAATTTGTTGATTAATTTTTTAAATTGTTACTTTTTGTTACTTGTTATGTTAATTTGTTAATTTTGATTAATTTTGTATAGTTTTAATTGGTAAGTTGTTGATTACATTGTTAATTATTATTATGTTTTGTTAATTTTTATTTTAATTTGTTAATTAATTATTAGGTTGATTTAGGTTTAATTAATTAATTGAGTTAATTTTGATTAATTGGTTGATTTTAATTCTATTTGTACTTGAAATTGTTAATTAATTGTTAGTTAAATTTAATTTGGTTTGAATATGGGTTAATTTGATTTAGGTTTAAATTAAATTAGGTTTGAATTAGAATCAATTAGGCTAATTTGGTTTATATTTAATTAATTAATCGGGTTAAATTTGACTAATTGATTGATTTTAGATTTTATTAATGTTGAAAATTGTTAATTAATTATTTGTTAAATTTAATTAGGTTTGAATTATGTCTAAATTAATTAGGTTTGCATTTGAATTAATTAGGCTAATTTGATTTAGTTTTAATTAATTAATTATGTTACATTTGATTAATTGGTGAATTTTTAATTTTATTTGCATTGGATATTTTTAATTAATTACTAGTTAAATTTAATCGAGTTTCAATTTGAGTTAATTTGATTTTGATGTATTTAATTACGGAAGTGTGCTAAGATACGTCATAGTGTATCGAACTCGAGGAGCCGAAGAACCCTAAGAATTGAGGAGAAATACTATTAGTTCAATTCCCTGCCATGGAACCGAGAGGATAAGTTTGAGATTTAATTTCCATTGAGTATCCAATGAAATTGCCGGTCTTGGTTTGCACATTTTGGATGTGTTGAATTTTATATAAGTAGTGTTTTCATTAATAAGGGAATATTCAATTTACAGGAAGGCTATGCTAAATTTTTGTTTATTTTTATGAAAATAATTTATAATATATTTTCACTAGAATTTTTATTCATTTGTTGTATTTGTTAAGCTATTTCATGTGTTATTCTAAAATTGTTAATTGGGAAAATGTGGCGGTGCCCATGGTCGTGGCTCTAATATTGGTAGTGTTCATGATCATACCACCGACGGTGGTGTTGTACATAGATGCGACACTACTCGGCATAAATTTTTAGGGTCTGTGGACTTAATAGTGGCATCGGCACGTTAACATCCCTGCTAGGAGTGTCCTCACTAATAGTGCCCCCACCAATAGTGTCCTTTGCTAAGGATGTCCTCTTGATGATTTTCTCAACTCTAAGAAGCTCTAATAAATTTAATTTCGGACATACCATTCTAGTCATGAATAATTAGTAAGTAATATGCGTTACATGTGGTAATTAGTTTTATATTTGTATATATTATATTGAAATCATTTATTTATTTATTATTTATTTATTCGATATTTTGGTTCCATCAAGTAAGTTCTCCATTAAAATCGCTGCAATTTTCAAGGATCCGTTGGACATAGCTTGCTCCACATGGGAGTTTCTCTCTCGTCGTTGATGCACTAATTAAAGATGTTCGAGAGTTTGACATGAAGGCGGTATAACAACATGCTAAACAAGATGAAAAATAGGAGTGATAGAACCATTTATTTTAAACAACAAGAGTGGGAAGCATTACACCAAAATAGGGTCACACATGAGTTTTAGGCTAGATCCTAGTGATCGTCTAGAAATAGCATGTCGAAGATAGGTGGTGTCGGTGCTAGCCCATCTAGGCATACAACGAGGTCTATCTCTTTGATTGAGCAAGTTGAACATTGGTAAATCCTATTAACTATTATGTGATAAATTAATTTTTATATTTATTATATCTCATACTATTTTATTTATTTTTTATCATAATAAATTGGGTCGTAACCTAAATCCTTACGAACTGTTTATGACCACTCACAAACAAAAAGATAGGTCATTCATCGATAAGCAATCCTAGACAATAATGATTAGTTTTTTATTTTTTAATATTAATTCTATCAGTATAATCTAAAAATATATATTAATAATTTAATATTATAATTATTTCAATGATGCGAAGTGCATGCGATTAATGCAAAAAGTAACTATTAAGAAGAAGTTAAAGGGTGATTCATTCTCTTTGAAAATTGACATTTTCAAGATATATTTTGATGTTACGGGATAGGAGAAGAAGAAGTGATTGTACAACCATAGATCACATGCATCCTAGTATTACTCTCATTCCGGCACTAGCTCCTTCTCTCGCCACTTTGTAGCATCCTAGTGGTAATATCTAGGAAGTTTCTACTGAATATGAAGATAGGATTAATGAGATGGAAATTACCTTCTAAGGATAGACCAATCAATTTAATACTCAATATAATTAAATAACGAGATAGTGATGGGATTGTTACGGGACTTGAAGCGGACTCGTGTCCCTCCTGCTGAACCCCCCACCCTATATCCTAAAAGTCAACTATTCCACTCAATACACGGTACTCGAATATTATATAAGAAATGATGATGTTGGGGACTAGATTTCTTTTTTTTTTCTTAAGATTTTTAATGTTTTCATACACCTTAGCACATTTTACATACTTATTTGATATGATTTTAATTTTATTCAACAATATATCATTTTTATAAGATGTTATTTTTAGTTATTTGTTACTACCGGTAACATTAAACAACTATTAATTTATATTAAAAAATTAAAATTCCCTTCGTTTAGTGATAAATCAATGGCCAAATTAGGAACAAAAATTAAACATTATGACAAACACTAATATGGTAGCTAAATAGCAATGGATTTAGTGATTAATTTACAAGAAACTTTAGCGAGAATAATTTAGTGATGAAAATAGTGAATTAGTGATGATTTGATGACAAATAGGATACCAAGAAGATGATTGGTTTCTATGACTTAGTGATGGAATTTATATAGATTAGGGATGGATTAATCATTGCTAATCGGTGATGGAAGAAATATTTATCTAGAGAAAATAGCGACAACAACTTTTGCTACGGAAAGTGTGTTGTCGTAAATCTATCAATAAGGACAAATAGCGATGGATTTTTACTCTATAGAAAAAAAACTATCCATCCCTATTTTCTTGTTTTCTTGTAGTGATACTCTCATCCTAACATGGGTGGATAATTGAGAGAGTTTGTTGATCCTTCTTGTTTATCTTATGTAACACATTTTTTTATCAAGCCCTCATGGTAGCCTCATTGGTAGGCTATTCATACCCTTTCTCTATGATCTCCCAATCATCTTATGAGCCTAAGAGAGCCTTAAGTTGAATAGACTAACTATCATAGTTGTCTTTAGTAAGGTGAGAAAACATGAATGAAAGCATTCCACTTGCCATCATTCTTAGTTTTGATTAACCCAACTTTGATACCCCTTTGTTGGAAAGGAATAGATAATTAGATGGAAAAAAGTATGTGATAGAAAAAATACAAGAATATATTTCACTCAAGTATTTTTACAAACCACTAATCAACTGCTATGAACAATAGGTCCTCACACTTCTAGTTAGTTTCTCAATAACTCTTTTTTTTTCACACATAAACTTATGGCTAGGTGACCATATTTGTACTAGTCTAAGGATAATTCTAGTATATCAAAGGATAAGCACATTGTAAACACACCAAGAAGAGCTAAAAAGACTCTTAAAAAATATCAAGATAATTCTTGAATATTGGTAATGCTAGATGTCTTTAGAAAAATATAGAGAAGATTTTCCAAACTTGGTCTTTGGATTATGGACTTAGACTAAGGCTTTGAACGTGCGTCAAATCAAGTTTAATTACTAACAAAACAACCTAATATAGAGAACGCCTTTTGTTGCTCTTATTATCAAATAGGCATTGTTCATCACCACTCCCTTTTTCAACTTAAGACAACCAATTAGTAGTTTTAACGAGTGCAACCACTATTTCCTTTTTTATCAAGAACGTGAAGCACATTAGTCAAGAGTTTTACAAAAAGCTCTCTACATTTTAATCTACCATTGATTCATATCGGAGGGATTATTTATGGAAATATGATCTTCTTTACAAAAAGCTCTAATTGTACCTCATTCTTCTTTAACTTTTATGAAAATTAGAACCTTAGTTCTATATGCAACAATCCATGATGATTCCACATCATAGCTTTTATGGAAGAATTCAATGATATTATAGCATGATTTTTGAAACTTCCTCACAACATTGAATCATCACTAGCATTGGTAAAATCTTTAAGTATAATTCTCATTTCTTGAAAGCACTTTGATGTGATTCTACATATCAATATAAGTGCTCAAGATCCAACCATATTTGAATGGGTATAAGTTATTGTATAATTGCATGATTTATAACAAAGAATTCTTTATATTAATTCTTGTAATTTACATTTATTGATTGAATAAAATTAGATAAAAGTCCATATGATATGCATTTGTATTAGTGATTAATCAAAAGATGTAAAACACTAATGCATATAAAAGATATCATTAAATGTCCCAAGCTATAGCATTATAAAGTATAGACATTGACTACATGTGATTAGACTTATGAGTGCTACACTCATGCTATATGATAGCAAGTAAAAGATCTCACACCTATTGGAAAAATGATGCCAAAGCAAGCACTTAGATGATTTATGCTAGAGAACATATCAATGGACTTGACTCACCATTAGAACCCATTTAGTTTAGTTTATGATGAGATAGGTACAAGTAGTCCTTAGACTTGAAGTCATCATGGTTATCTCATTAAAGGACTTTGTTTCACTTGCTATGAGAACCCATTTGGTTTAGTATATGAGAGCATTCCATTTGTTTCAATGGACCTAGTAAAGAGTTACAAATGGATGATTCGTTGGGTGCACTAGAAATCTAATGGAGATAGGTATATGACTAAGATAGGACATATCATTCTTTGTATGCTAAAGAAGTTATCACATTACACTTCGATGAATGTTTTCTCATGAAATCTATAACCATAGTAAGAGTACACCAATAGAGCATGGTTGGTATACTCTAAGAGCTAAGATATTTAGGAATCGAAGAAAACTTGTGTGATCATAATTGAACAAGACTTATAACCAAGTTCGAGATCACACTATGATAAGTTGACATAAGGACTGAATTGTACTATTTGTGAAAGGTAATAATAGATTAATTAATCCTCCTAGATAATTGAGTAGTCATGGTGCCTTGGTAAAAGCCAATCTTGATTTATGTATTAAGAGATAAAAGAGGATTCGTTTGTTCTTGATACATTGCTAACATTTCTAAGAGCTTATTGCATCACACACATAAGTTTAAGTATTTAAATGATTAGAGAGAAGCAAAGACATTTGGAAAAGTTTCCAATTTTGAACGTTTCCTATTTGGAAAAATTTTTCAAAAATGGAAAGTTTCCTAAAATGAAAACTTTTCTTAAATAGAAGTTTCCTAAAATGGAAAGTTCCCTAATTTTAGAAATTAGTTTTCTAATTTGGAAGTAGGTTCCAAATTTGGAAGTAAATAACCAAAAATGGAAGTGAGTTTCCTAATTTAGGTTAAAGGATATTTTGAGAAATTGATTCCTAATGTGAGTCTGCCTAAAATTATCTAAGATTATTTATTTGGATAGTCCAAATAAATTAATTGAATCAGAATGATTTTGGCCCGATAGGTTTCATTAAAAACCTTTAGATATTTTGGTGGGAGGACAAACATCAACCTTATTGGATAAAAATGGATGTTTTAAAGATAAAAATAAAAAAGTCCATATGTAAAATAACTCTTAATCCTTAGAGTATTAGGAAGTAACAACCTAGAGTCCTTGAGTGACTCATTGCCACCCCTCCTTATCCTTCAACAAAGAAATTCTATCCTAAAAATATATGGAGGGAGAGAGAGGTGCAGCATAGAAGCTTTTTTTGAGAGAGAGAGAATTCAACCAACAAAGAAAAAAGGATGAAGGCACACGACCAAGAAAGAAAGAAAAAGAAAAAATTACTTTTCCCAAAAACCTTAGTACGTCACCCTTTCCGCCTCTTCTCTTGGGTTGTTACAAACTTCCTCGAATTAGATTTCTATAGAAAATAGTAGATAAATTGAAAAAGTTAGAGCTCTTATGAGCACTTCTTTGTGGGTTCTTAGAATATGTGGATCATCAATAGAGTTGGACACTTGGATGAATTTTCTGCTAAAGAATTTAGATCTATGCTATAAGAGGTAATTCTCTTTTCATTGCTTTAATTCATGTATATATAATTAGTTGATTAAACGACATGATCTTAGACCTTTTAGATAGAGAAATTTTTTTGTTTATTTTAAACCTCCATAGGATGCATGATCCTTCAATTGGTATCGGAATCTCTATTGAATCTTTAATTGTATGTTATGCTAATTATGATTAACTACATGAATTAACTATGCTCGTAACATCCCAACCTCGATCCACTATTTATTACCTAAATAGGAGTGACTAGGCGAGGTGTGTCATACTAACACTACCTAAACCCTAATCATCTCTCATACAAGAGATACTTAAGAAATTAATAGTACATCACATAATAAAGCTACATATAGTAAATTTTACATGATATAACTAATTAAAGTAAAACAATATTACAAATAGCGGTTGATTTCATATAGATTCCATACCCCTAAATTACAAACAAAACAAGTGTCGGCATTTTGTGTTACACATGAGCCACTTAGGAGGAGCTGGCCGTATCCTTACTATTTTTTCCTTTTCCTGTCACATCATAGAAACAATGATGAGGTTAGTTGAAGCTCAATAAGTGGGGTGCTTGCATATGATATGCAAAGCTTTTTTGACTTCCCACCATACCTATCAATTTTTATTTTCGGATACCCTAGGTATTAGATAGTCTACTCTATTTTTAATCTAGGTGATTATTAAATCACCTTCTACTATAATGAAATTATCCCTCATTGTAGCTAGTGTTAGCGAGAATCCATCATCTAATAGTGTTAGCACACATCTTAGAGTACGCATACAGCTAGACTACTAATACCCATTTTTCTTATTAGGTTACCAAACCTAATCATATAAACCAATTCTCAATCAATTGACTTTTCTCCATTTTCCCTACAATAGACATGATGCACATGATGTTATGCATGCCATATTAAACGAGATCCAACTCATACGGGATTTCGGGCATACTCATACCCCTTATCATCATGTTTCCCTTTGCTAGAATTAAAGATCGACAAATTGTATTGATTTAGTCATGGATCTATTTGTGTATGTGGGTACTTTCCTTTTTATTTCCTATCATAATTCTAATCATTAATTTGTTCCACTATGACTTGAATAATTGTTAGCATTTGAACCCATTTTTCACTTATTTTAAGGTATATTTTTCTATTTTCATTTTATATCTATTTGAACCTAATTGACCATTAATTATGTTATCTTGGTCAAAAGGAATGAAAACTAAGCAAGTATGAAGTAAAAGTGGTGAATTTTGAGTGACCAATGAATTACACGGGCAAAGACATGCTCGTGTAAGAGGCCTTGTAACTATCCGACTAAAGAAAAACACCTTTCTTCATTACACGAGCAAGGACATGCCCGTGTGGGAGGTCGTGTAAGTCACCGACTTCAAGAAAAATACATTTCTTCATTACACGGGCAAAGACACACCCATGTGAGAGGTCGTGTAACTCTCGACTTTAAGAAAAATATATTTCTTCATTACACGGGCAAAGACACATCCATGTGGGAGGCCGTGTAACTCTCGACTTCAAGAAAAATATATTTCTTCATTACAAGGGTAAAGTCATGCCCCTGTGGGAGGTCGTGTAATTCTCCGACTTCAAGAAAAATACATTTCTTCATTACACGGGCAAAGAAACACCCGTGTGAGAGGTTATGTAACACTCTGCCCGAAAGTTTGCTTAAGAAAAATCGTAAAATTTCATTCTTCTTCCTCTATTTTCCATTGTCTAAGTCCAGATCAATCCCAAATTCACTCACCATGTTTTAGTCAACCAAATCCATTAGCCACACCTATCCATACATGGATCTAACTAGATACAAAACTTTCAAAACTTAATAATTAATCACACAACTAATTATTACAATCAGATCATAACAATTATCAATCATAAAATAACCTAACTAATAAAATCAAGCCAATAAACATATCACAACATAAGCACAAGCTTAACCAATTACAATAACATCAATTGCATGGCATAAAGCACTAAAGAAAACCCACTTAATTAGTTTGGATGAGGTTAGGTTTCCTTAGCTTTTCTTTCCTTTTTCCCTTTCTTTTTCCTTCTCTCTTTCTTGTCATTTTTCTCTTCCTCATACTTGGTTTTTCTTCTCTCATTTGGCGGCTACTAGTTTTTCAAAAATGTTTGTCATTCCCTCTCTTTCTCTATATATGTGTGTCTTCCATTTCCTTGTATTAATTAGGGCTATATGTGTCTTGAATTAATTAGGCAAAGTGTAAAGCAATTGGTGAGTCATGGTGAAGGTGACAGGTTTGGGTGACAAATTGGGTAAGTTGGCTTCCATGCATTTAATTAAGGTGCTTAGGTGTCCTAACTAAGGAATTAGACTAACTAAATACCCTAACTAACTTAGTTTCCAAGTAACTAACATATTTTCCTTCATAAAAATTTCAAAAATTTCCTTTCTCTTCCATTCCGCAATTTTCAAGAAAATATTCCAACATTCCTAAAATTTTATAAACACCCTTATTTCACTTGTATAATATGTCTCAAGTACTTAATATATAATGAGTGGTCATTAATTAATTTGTTTAAAACTTCACCCCAAAATTCTCACATAAGTGCCCTAAGATTTCCACATAAGTGCTAAATAATCATCATCATCCAAATAGTTAAAATGACAACTACAATTGCACTCGTACTTAATGTATATTTACATGAATATTCTAGCATATATATATATATATATATATATATATATATATATATATATATATGTCTCATTAAAGATTTTTACAAGGGTTACATTTCTCTCCCTCCGAAAAGAATTTCGTCCTCGAAATTGACTTATTTGAATAACTTCGAGAATTTATCTCTCATTTCTTCCTCTCGCTCCTAGGTCATTTCTTCGAGATCATGATTTTCCCATAAAAATTTAACAAGAATAATCTCCTTATTTCTTGACTGGTTGATTTGCCTACTAAGAATCCGGATCGATCTTTCTTCATATGTTAAATCCGAGGTGAGGTTTGGTGGCTCTATCTCCGGAATTTGACTTGGCTCTCCTACGCACTTTCTTAGTATGGAGACATCGAATGCATTATGTACTCCCACTAATGATGGCGAGTAATAATAAGCGATAGGCCTTATTGCCTACTCGGTCCGATATTTCAAATAGTCCAATGTATCTTGGACTTAACTTCTTCTTTTTCCCAAATCATAGTATGCCCTTCATCGGTGAAACTTTTAAGAATACATAGTCACCGACTATGAACTCTAGATCCTTCCTCCTCTTATCGGCATAGCTTTTTTATCTACTATGAGCTATTTTCATCCGTTGGCGAATCTTTTCCACTACTTCAACCGTTTGCTACACCAACTCCGGTCCCAATAACTTTCTTTCTCTTGTTTCATCCTAATGCATGGGAGATCTACATCGCCATACATATAAAGCTTTATAGGGAGCCATCCCAATTTAAGCTTGATAGCTATTGTTATACGTAAATTCAGCTAAATGTATATATCTCTCCTATTTTTTGGACCAATCTAGAATACATGCTTGTACCATATCTTCAAGAGTTTGGATCACTCATTCGGATTGTCCATTAGTTTATAGATGATAAGTCATGTTGAAGTTTAGCTTAGTACCCATGGCTTTATGCAAACTCTTTTAAAATGCAAAGGTGAATTTAGGATCTCGATTTGACACAATTGAGATCGGAATCCCATATAATCTTACAATCTCATCAAGGTACAATCGGGCGTACTAGTTCGGAATGTAGGTGGTTTTGATTGGAAGAAAGTGCATTGATTTGGTCAGCCTATCTACAATCACCCGGATGGCATCTAACCCTCTTTCTAATCGTGGTAATCCCATGACAAAATCCATTATGACATGTTTCCATTTTCATTTGGGAATCACCAATGGTTTTAACATTCTCGAGGGTCTTTGATGTTTTGCCTTCATCCGTTGACAAACTTGACACCTTGTCATAAAATTAGCTACGTCTTTCTTCATTTTAGGCCACCAATAACTCATTCGCGGTGTCTCAATACATCTTCGTGCTTCTTGGGTGTATCGAATAAGGAGTTGTGTGCACTTCTTTTAGGATCTCATCTTTCAAATCCCCTGTCGAGGGAACAAACAACCTTCCTTTAAATCTCATTACTCCTTTTTCATCAATGGAAAAATTAGACTCCTTCCTATCCTTCACATTTTTCTTCCATTCCATCAACCTTTTATCCATTTGTTACTCTATTTGAATTCTTTCTTGTAGGATCGATCGAACTAATAAAGCCGATAAAATGCTTTCGTGGCTTTTAGGAATTATTTCCAACTTCATTTTTTGTAGATCTCTTACTATCGATAGTTGAATTGCTCGTATCATTGCTATCGATTTCCTACTTAAGGCATTGGCAACAACATTAGCTTTGCCTGTGTGATAATTGATTATGCAATCATAGTCCTTTACTAACTCCATCCACCTCATTTCCTCATATTCAGCTCATTCTATGTGAAGACATATCGTAAACTCTTATGGTCCGTATATATTTCACACTTGGCCCTATATAAATAGTGTCTTTAGATTTTTAGGGCAAAGACTACTGTCGCTAATTCTAAGTCATGCGTCGAGTAATTCCATTCGTATTCCTTCAATTTTCGTGATGCATAGGCTACTAGTTTCCCATCCCGCATCAACATCGCTTCGATCCGCTTTTAGAAGCGTCATTATACACCATGAAGTTCCCAGCCTCGGATGGAATGGGTAGTATAGGAGTCGTGACTAACCTTTATTTTAATTCTTGGAAACTTTTCTCACAAGCATCCATCCACTAGAACTTGACACTTCTCCTCATTAAATTAGTGATAGGCATTGCTAACTTAGAGAAGCCTTGAACAAATCTTTGATAGTAACCATCCAGCCCTAAAAAACTCGATACCTCTGTCACTCTCTTCGGGGTTGGCTAATTCGAATAGCCTTTACTTTCATTGAATCTACCGCTCTATCCTCCTTTGTCACTACGTGACCTAGAAAAGCCACTTGCTCTAGCCAAAATTCATATTCTACTCGCTCCCTCAACGTCCGCAAGGTTGTTCTCAAATGTTCCTTATGATCCTTCTCGTTTTGAGAATAGACTAGGATATCATCAATGAACACGATCATAAACTTATCTAAGAACTTCTTAAAGACTTGATTCATCAAATCCATAAAAGCGATTGGGGCATTGGTCAACCTAAATGACATTACTAGGAACTCATAGTGTCCGTATCTTATTCCGAACGTCATTTTCTTCACATTTTTGGACTTCACCCTCAACCGATGATACCTCGATTTTAAGTCTATTTTGGAAAAAAATGTTGCTTCTTGCAATTGATCGAATAAATCATCAATCCGAGGTAACGGGTATTTATTCTTAATTGTTACTCAATTCAATTCTCGTAGTCAATGCATAGCCTTAGCCCTTCTTTTTCACGAACAGATCTGAAGCTCCTCGAGGTGAGGAACTAAGGTGTATGAACCCCTTGTCCAAGCAAGTCCTATAGCTTCACCTTTAACTCCTTTAGCTCGTACTGGAGCCATTCTATAAGGAGTTTTTGAAATCGGAGTCGTACCTAGCTTTAGTTTAATCTCAAACTCTATTTCCCTTTTTGATGGTAGTGGTGACAAACTTTACGAAAACACATCTAAATATTCTCATACAATCTCTATATCTCATGGTTTTAACTTTTGCTCCACCTAGCTATCCATCACATGCACTAGGTACCCTATACACTCTTTTCCTAGCATTTTTTCAGCTTTGATGGTCGAAGTGATCGATGTAGTTTGAAGCTTTGACTCGGCCTTAAATTCTAATTGCCGACCCCCGAGTAGATCAAAAATTACCTTTTTTTCGAACAATCTATGTTGGCATCATGTCTTGTCAACCGATCCATTCCTAAGATCAATTCAAAATCTTAGAGGTCCGACGACTATCAAATCAACTCCTAATCTCCTATCTCAAATTTGCACTAGACACTCTTTAACCATACTCATCGATTCCATAGTTTTTTTAGAGGGAATCGCTACAAGATATCCTACAGCTTAATGTCTCGGGTTTGACATCTAAGCTTTTTACTAATGTACTTGACATAAACGAATGCATAGCACCAGAATCAATTAAGACATAAACACTCAAGCCAAGGATTGAGACATTACCATTAATTATTGTTTCATCCCTCTATTCTACTTCCTCTTGGGTTATTGTGTAAACCCAAGCAGGTACCTTTCTCGAACTCGGTTTTCGCACCTAGGGACAATTGTGGGATATGTGTCCTAGCTTATGACATACAAAGCAAGTTCTTACATCTAATCAACATTCCCTAGTATAAAACCTCCGACATCTATTACATCGAGGTTGATTACTCATTATTGGCCTCGGTTGATTCCTTGATAGTGGCCTCGGTGTATAAGGTGATGGTCCGGTAGCCTATGCATTTCCTAGACCACCGATTCGATTGAAATTTCTAGGAAAAACTCATCTTTGTGGTATGGAGGAAGAGGTTTCGGGCCGAAATTATTGCCTCCTCTCGCTAGACTTCTTTTGCAATTTTCCTCCGATCCTCATCCGCTAACATAGCTTTATTTACCATTTTTGAAAAAATATTGGTGGTAAACATTTATACCATGCTTCGCACTATTGGACTCGACCTCGTTAAAAATCAATTCTTCTTCAAGTTGTCGTCCCTTATAACAAATGAGACAAATCAACATCCTTGCTCGAATCTCCATACATATTTACCTACGGATATCACATCTTATTTTAGTTCTAGGAAGTCTTGTATCTTTTTAGCCCTCACGTCCGCGATGAAGTACTTGTTATAGAAGATCTCCTTAAATCTTTCCCAAGTTAAGGTAAGCACATTTACTATCGAGTCATACACTCTCCCACCATGTGCAAACATTCTTAGTTAGCATAAAAATGTCACACGACACTCGCTCATGGTTGGCAAACTGTAGGTATTCGAATATTGCCTCTAAGGACTTAATCCACTCCTCAACTATCATTGGGTTCACTCCCCAAAGACACTCTTGAGGGTTCGTTTTACGAATCTTTCTATCACATCATTCTTGTCTTGGGATGAAGGTCGTTGTTGTGTAGCTAAAAGCTACCTCATTTGTTCGGCGTTAACTTGTTGTTCGTCGTTATAGTGTTTGTTCGTTGTTGCTATCATTTTCGTCATTTGGTTCAATGTTTCTTGTTGGTTCAAGTTATTATTATTGAAGGTCCCTTCACCTCCTACTCGTGCGGGGTTCTTTCTTGGTGGCATAGTTTACCTTTACATACACATTAAGTTCAAATTAGTTTTGGTACAGATTTTAACATTTAATATAAATCATTCATGCTAGTATAAAATTATACATTTTTATGCATATTAAGCATTTCATACACATATTTACCTTTCGAAGGTTTTTGTGTTATATTTATAATCAAAAGCACTCTTATTTACATCCTAAAATACACAAAAGACACAACGTTGTGTGATTGGGTCCTTAATAACCTATATATTGAACACGTTGAGGAAAGAAATACTTAACCCTCCATCTAGTTAATAATGTCATCCGAGGCACGATGTACTATCTCTCCCGCAAGAGGTAAGGGTAGACCTCAATCGCACATCAATCGAGTATGGGTCCGCCTAACTCCGCATCGAAGGAAGGCTCAAACCAAATTCCTATAGCAATATCTATCTATCGGACCTTTCTAAAACCTCATTTAATAGATGTCGGTCTCTCGGCTTCGAGTCTAACGTAAGGTCGACCTTAGAAAGTCCATGCTCCAATATTGTTGGAAAGAAGCATCGGCGAATATTATTCATCGAAGTAAGTCATGCACCAAAGCAATGTAGGCTACTATGTCTTAATTCGGGGCCATAACTAGGTTGTTTAGCTCCATCTAGTAAATGGCTAGGGTGGCACGTTGATGGCTTGCCTTAGCAACGTAGGATATATGGAATAAATACGAGTATCTCTAACACCAATATTGACCCTTATCAATATTATCAAGCATAATCATATATCAACATATAAACATATAATACTAATTATACATATTAATCAAAGAATCAAAATTGAAAATAATAATTTAAATAGGTTTTTTTTTTGAATAGCACATCGGTCCTCAAGCTCATATAACATGTGGGATTCTACCCGGTTATCTAAAATATAACTCTAATATCACCTTGTAACACCTCCACCTCGATCCACTTGTCTATTACCTAAATAGGAATGACTAAGCGAGGTGCGTCACGCTAACACTACCTAAACCTTAATCATCTCTCAAGCAAGAGGTACTTAAGAAATTAATAGCACATCACATAATAAAACTGCATATAGTAAATCTTACATGACATAACTCATTACAATAACAAAATATTACAAATAGTGGTTGATTGCGTATAGATTTCATACCCCTAAATTATAGACAAAACAAGTCTCAACATTTCGTGCTACACATGAGCCTTTCGAGAGGAGTCGACCGTATCCTTACTATTTTATCCTTTTCTCATCACATCATACAACGACGGGGTGAGTCGAAGCTCGATAAGTGGGGTGGTGTACGTGATATGCAATGCTTTTTTGACTTTCCACCATACTTATCAAATTTCATTTTCGGGTACCTTAGGTATTAGTTAGTCTACTCTATTTTTAATCTAGGTGATTATTAAATCACCTTCTACTATAATGAAAGTATCTCTCATTGTAGCCACTCGTTAGCAAGAATCCATCGTCTAACAATGCGAGCACACGACTTAGAGTGCGGACATAGTTGGACTACTAATACCCATTTTTCCTGTTAGGTTACCAAACCTAATCATGTAAACCAATTCCCAATCAATTGAATTTTCTCCATTTGCCTCACAATGCAACATGATGTTGTGCATACCATATTAAACATATCCAACTCATATAGGATTTCGAGCATACTCATACCCCTTATCATCATGTTTTCTTTTGTTAGAATTAAAGACCGACAAATGGTATTGATTTACTCGTGACTCTATTTGTGTATGTGGGTACTTTCCTTTTTATATCCTATCATAATTCTAATCATTAATTTTTTCCACTATGACTTGAATAATTATTAGCATTTGAACCCATTTTCACTCATTTTAAGGTATATTTTTCTATTTTCATTTTATATCTATTTGAGCCTAATTGACCATTAATTATGTTATCTTGCTGAAAAAGAATGGAAACCAAGCAAGTATGAAGTAAAAGTTGTGAATTTCGAGTGACCAATGAATTACACGGGCAAAGACAAGTCCATGTAGGAGGTCGTGTAGTCAGTCGACTAAAGAAAAACACATTTCTTCATTACACGAGCAAGGACAAGCCCGTGTGGGAGGCCTTGTAACTCTCGACTTTAAGAAAAATATTTTTCTTCATTACAACGGTAAAGACACGCCCGTGTGGGAGGTCGTGTAACTCTCGACTTTAAGAGAAATACATTTCTTCATTATACGGGCAAAGACATGCCCGTGTGAGAGGTCGTGTAACTCTCGACTTTAAGAAAAATATATTTCTTCATTACACGGGCAAAGACACACCCATATGGGAGGTCTATAACTCTTTGACTTCAAGAAAAATACATTTCTTCATGACAAGGGCAAAGACACACCTATGTGGGAGGTCATGTAACACTCGATCTAAAGTTTGCTCAAGAAAAACCCTAAATTTTCATTTTTCTTCCTCCCTATTTTCCCTTGTTTAAGTCCATATCAATCCCAAATTCACTCAACATGTTTTGTTCAACCAAATCCATTAGCTACACCTATCCATACATGGATCTAACTAGATATAAAACTTTCAAAACTTAACAATTAATCACACAACTAATCATTACAATCGGATCATAACAATTACCAATCATAAAATAACCTAACCAATAGAATCAAGCCAACAAACATATCACAACATAAGCACAAGCTTAACCAATTACAATAACATCAATTGCATGGCATAAAGCACTAAGAAAAACCACTTACTTAGTTTGGATGAGGTTAGGTTTCCTTAGCTTTTCTTCCCTTTTTCCCTTTCTTTTTCCTTCTCTCTTTCTTGTCGTTTTTCTCTTCCTCACACTTGGTTTTTCTTCTCTCCTTTGGTAGTTACTAGTTTTTTCAAAATGTTTGCCATTCCCTCTCTTTCTCTATATATATGTGTCTTCTATTTTCTTGCATTAATTAGGTTTATATGTGTCTTGAATTAATTAGGCAAAGTGTAAAGCAATTGGTGAGTCATGGTGAAGGTGGCGAGGTTTGGGTGGCAAATTGGGTGAGTTGGCTTCCATACATTTAGTTAAGATGCTTAGGTGCCATAACTTAGGAATTAGACTAACTAAATACCCTAACTAACTTAGTTTCAAGTAACTAACATATTTTCCTTCATAAAATTTCAAAAATTTCCTTTCTCTTCCATTCCGCAATTTCCAAGAAAATATTCCAATATTTTTAAAATTTTATAAACACCCCTATTTCACTTGTATAATATGTCCCAAGTACTTAATATATAATGAGTGGTAATTAATTAATTTTTTTGAAACTTCACCCTAAAATTCTCACATAAGTGCCCCAAAATTTACACATAAGTGCTAAATAATCATCATCACCCAAATAGTTAAAATGACAACTACAATTGTACCATACTTAATATATACTTACATGAATATTCTAGCACACACACACACACACACACACGCACACACACACACACACACACACACACACACACACACACACACACACACACACACACACACACATATATATATATATATATATATATATATATATATGTATGTATGTATGTATGTCTCATTAAAGATTTTAGTAAGGGTTACAATGCTTGATTATAAATCTAGTGTTTTGGTATTTTACATTCATTTTAAATTGAAATTTTGGTTAAAAACATTGAGGTGCACAAGGTTGACATTGGATGTCAGCACTTTATGAACAAAAAACCTAGGCTTGTTGCAAGCTAAGTGCACAACAAGCCACTTGTAGGCCACAAGCCATGCGCGACGAGCAACCCCGCGTGCCACATCACGTGAAAGGCATGTAGGCTTGTTGCTCATACTTAAGGTGTGCTAGGCAAGTAGGATAGGTGCTCGCGCACATGACGTGCCGAGTCACAAGCAAGGTGTAGTGTGCCAAGCCGCGAGCTAGGCATGGGAGGCCACCGGCTAAGTGCTCATGCACTAGGCTAATAGCTATGGGTAGGCACGTATGAGTGTCCCAAGCCAAGGGCTTAGACGTGGAAGATTATGGGCCTTCAAGGACCAAAAGCTCATGGGCCCAAGGCTTAAAATGTTTTAAAATTAAAATTTAGAGAAATTTTGATAAATTTATAAAATGACAAAAAATATAAATTTGTAATAGTTTTATGGATGAATTGTGTTTCATTAGTATGCCATGTATCAATGTGATTGAAGCATGAGTAAGTGGTATGGATGAGTCGACCTAGTTTTATGAAATGAATGTTTATAATTTTTTTGGATAAATAGGACTTGTGCGTTCGACCTACTTTTATACTCTATTGTATTTCTCTTCTTATCTTACTCCCCTCGAATGTAACTCAAGGTTTCTTATTCAAATAAATATAAAAGTAGAAGATAGAAATTAGAATAGATGCAAGGAGAGGATGCCAAGAAATGAATACATTCTTGAAGAATTTGTAATAATTTTTCACCGGGGAACTTAACCCATTAGTCTCCTTATGGCTCGAGGGGCTAGCATTAGAAATCCATTACCATTCACCGATCCTTTGTGTCATGCATAAGATGTATGAATATTATGTAATTAATATTAATATGTATGTTAGAAATAATGTGATTATTGATTAGTATTCATGCTAGGATGAGAACAACCAAATTAAATCCTTCAAATAAAATATTAAATTAATTACCTTCCAATGTTAGGAGGAGCGAACTCTTTTGGTCATTGTTGACTTATTGAGATAACTCAAAGTCACTTCTTCCCCGAGGGAAACAAATCATGAGCCATGCAATGTCCCCGAACATTGGGTCTAACTTAAATAAGTTGTTGGGTTTGTTAGGATAAATGAAGGTCCAATAACTTATAGGCAAATATTGGTATTTATATAAGATATGATATGACAAGGAGTTGTTATGCCAATAAGATTAGGAATTATGTTAGATGTAATTGGTAAGGAGTTACCTACTTAATCCTTCATGTATGGCTTGCTAGGATAACTCAATATTAATGTATGTTAGAGGATGGGATCCTAACACGCTAAGAAAATGAATCAAAAAGTTTTCTATAGTCCTATATTGAAGGTTATAAAACATGAAGAAAACGAGTAAGGTGAACATAGATTTTACTTCTTTGATTTATGCTTTGTTTTATTGTATGCATATTAATTATTCAAATCGTACATTTTTTTTATCCTATCAAATTGCACAATATGACTGGTAACACATGATACGATCGATAATTGACAAAAGTAATGCCTTCAATGGCATAAACTTTCTCGACTAGGAAATGAATTTGAGGATAGTCCTTCAACATGAGAAAATTGTCTATACAATAGAAAAAGCTCTCCTAGCCGAGCCTCTTCAAAATCAAGATGAAGCTCATATAGCTTGGATCAATCGGAGAGTGATGTGATCACTTCTCAAAGCATCATGCTTATTGCTATAACATTGGAGGATAGCACTAACACAAAAGCTCATAAGCTTTTGACATCATTGTAAAGCTTAAAAGCTTGTTTAAGGAGAATAGTAGGCATGTGTGCTATGAGATAGCAAGAAAGATCTTTAAAGCTAGAATGGATGAGGGATCCAACGTCAAAAAGTATGTCACCAAAATGATAGGCTATATCGATAGACTCGATTGAGCTTGATGTTGGAATAGATGTTGAATTATCCATTGACCTAGTATTGCAATCATTACCTAATAGCTTTGGCCAGTTCATCATGAACTTCAATATGATACACATGGAAAAAAATCTTGGAGAGTTTTCCATGCTAAGGGAAGCTTAGCCCAAAATTAATAAGAAGAACAAGAGTTACGTACTTCAGTTAATAAGGAAAATGGTGTAGTAAATGGTAAGAAAAAGCCTACACCTATTGAAGGAGTAAAAAGTCTAAGGCTCAAAATAGCCCAAAGGATACAATCTACTTTTATTTTAATGAGAAAGAACATTAGAATCGCAACTATAAGGATTACCTAGAAAGGGCACAAAAGAAGATTTTTACCATCACTTCGTGTATTTATGTTATTAAAACTGATTTTCTTATTTCTAAAATCCACCCCATAGGTATATGATACTATATGTGGAGCTCTTATTTTTGAAATATATATGAGCTTAGAAAAGAAAGAAAATAGCTTCAAGGGAGATAACATGCACAACTACAATGGATCAAAAGTTGGACCATTAGATGTAGGTGTTTATGAGTTAGCACTACCATGTAGCAATGTGCTAAGACTCAATTATTATTATTATTATTAAAGACTAAAAATGTTATTTTTATTTCTTATTTTGAACAGGGATTTTGTTTTTAAGAAAATGGTTATTTTGAAAGATGATTTTTATGAAAATATCTTGATAATAAATATATTTTTTGAACATAACTCCCATGTATGTAACATGAATACTAAAAGACTCAAATGATCTAAAACAACATAAATTTATAATAACATCAACTTAGCCATATAAACGAGAATCTCATATCCAATTTACTTATAAATGGATATCTAGAATCATTTGATGATGTCCAAAGAATTTTGGTTACTTGTTAAAGAGACTTGAATCCCCTTTTAGTTGAAAAGGAGAAAGAGCTACTAATTAATAAAGGCCCTATGCATAGAGATGTATGTAGGCCTATGTTCACCCAAGCAAGAGGAGAACATGCGTGTCATATAACCTTTAATGATAGTAGATCATGTTTTGGTTATAAAAAATAAGTCAAAAGTGTTTGAAAGGTTCAAAAGTTTAAACTTAAAAGTCAAGTGATAAACTAAAAAAAGTGTTAAGGCATTACAATTAGATTGAGATCATAATTACTTGAATGCTAAAATTTTAGATCACCTAAAAGAGAATGAGATTCTCTATAGACATCACAAGTAAAACATGGTTTGTCCATAATGAGTCGAGTTAGTATCCCCATTTTATTTGGGATAAATACTCCTTACTACAACCTTTATATTGATTTGGATTCCAATTAAATCTATTTAGATAGATCTCATATGAGATATTGAAAGAAAAAGAAAAAGAATTCATCTTTACTTGAGGTTTGATGCTAAAGTATATGTCAAAAATTTTGACAAAGACAAACTAAAGCCTAAAATCAATAAAGTGCTAATTTATGTGATATCCAAAGCAAACAAAAGGATGTCAATGTCTTACCGCTAGAATAAAGTATTGTTCATGACTAGGCATGCTATATTCCTTGAAAAGGAATTTATGGATACTCGAAAAAATGGGAGTAACTTTGAACTTAATAAGATTCCGGTAGACTCACAAATTGTCACTTTACTAAAGGAAACCTAAGTAGAATGGTTACAAAGTATTATAGTCATCCCATAAATAAAAACACAAGAACTTTATAAGTTTAAAAGAAACTCATCAAAAGATAAATGGATATGATCTTCTTATCTCAACACATAGTGATATGAGCCCTAAAAGAGATGACGATGATAACACTTATGAAATGATAATGTTAGCTATTGATTCGTAGAAAAGGCGAATGAAAAGGATGTGTAGATGACACACCCCGATGGTTCTCAAGAACATGGAAATAGTATTTACAAAATGCAACCGTCCATTTATAGACTTAAGCATGCCGTTAGGAATAAGATTCGACGTTTTAATGAAACAATCAAAGAGTTTGATTATTGACCAAAAATAAAGATGAACCTTGTGTATATAATAAGTTAATAAGAGCCTACTAGTCATGGTTATTCAACATGAAAAATTAAACAAATTACTCCTCGTCTATAATATTATCGTGTTGCAAACTATAAAAGATTAAGATATCTAAAAGCAATTTCCCAAGTATAACATAAAGAGCAACGTACAATCTAAGAGTGTAGATCTATAGAGATAGATCACTTGGAATGTAAGGAGTCTTCTAAGGCAGATACAAAGACATAATACTAAAAGGTTTTGTATGGAAAAATTAAAGAAAATTTCATTCCAATGTCATATAACTTAATGGTCGACAATAAGGGATCCATAGCGCAAATAAAGGAACCAAGGTCTCATTAATGATCCAATCATGTAATCTATTACTATTAAATGATTATAGAGATAAACATTCATAGAAACATAAGGATAGAAAAGATATACACTAATGATAGCATAATTGACCACTTGATTAAATGTTTATTACAGCATAAAATATGAGACCCTTACTTGATCGTTGGGACTAAGGGACATGGCCGATTGACTTTAGTGTAAGTGGAAGATTGTTAGTATCATTGCATGATGATAATAAAGAAGTCTTTATATTAATTCTAGTTATTTACATTTATTGATTGAATAGAATTAGATAGAAGTCCATATGATATACATTTGCATTAGTGATTAATCGAAATATATGAGACAAACACTAATGCATATAAATGATATCATTAAATATCCTAAGTCGCAACATTGTCAAGAATGGATACCGACTATATGTAGTTAGAATCGTGAATGCTATGCTCATGCTATATGATACCAGTAAGAGATCTCACACTTATTGGCATGATGATACCAAGGTAAACACTTAGGTGATTTTTGTTAGAGAATATATCACTAGACTTGACTCACTATGAGAACCCATTTGGTTCGATCTATGGGAATCTCATACAAGATAAGGTATAAGTAGTCTTTAGACTTGAAGTCATCATGATTGTCTCATTAGAGGATTTATGCACTTTGACACTCATTTTAATGGACCTAGTAAGGGGTTACTTGTGAGTGATTCGTTGGGTGCACTAGAAATCTAACGACATTTGGTTTACTCTAAGAGCTAAGATATTTGAGAATCGAAGAAAACTTATGTGATCATAATCGAACAAGACTTATAACCAAGTTTAAGATCACGGTGTGATAAGTTAACATGAGGACCAAATTGTATGATAACCATGCTCATGAAAGATAATAATGGATTAATTAATCCTCCTAAAGAATTAGGTAGTCATGATGTCTTGCTAGAGAGCAATCTTGATTTAAGTATCAAGAGGTAAAAGAATAGTCTTTTATTCTTGATACATTGCCAACATATCTAGGAGCCTATTGAGTCACATGCATAAGTTTAAGTATTTAATGATTAAAAAGAAGCAAAGACATTAGAAAACATTTCTAATTTTAAAAGTTTTCTATTTTGGAAAAAGTTTCTAAAAATGGAAAGCTTTTTTAAATAGAAGTTTCCTAAAATTGAAAGGTTTCTATTTTAGAAATTAGTTTCCTAATTTAGAATTTGGTTCCAAATTTAGAAGTAACTTAAAATGGAAATTTGTTTTCCTAATTTAGGTTAAAGGGCATTTTAGGAAACTACTTCCTAATGTGGGTAGTCTAAAATTATCTAAGATTATTTATTTGGATAGTCTAAATAAATTAATTAGATCAAAATGGCTTTGGTCCTAATTAAAAGCCTTAAGACATTTTGGTGGGAGGATAAACATCAATCGTATTGGATAAGGATGAATATTTTAAAGATAACAATAAAAAAGTTCATATATAAAATAACTCCTAATCCGTGGAGGTTTAGGAAGCAACAACCTAGAGTCCTTAAGGGGCTCATTGTCGTCCTTTCGTATCCATAGAGGATAAGGAAGTCTCTCCTATAAATATGTGGGAGAGAGAGAGGTACGGTATATAAGTTTTTTTAAGAAAGAGAGAGAATTCGGCCAATAAAGAAAAAAAGGGCGAATGCACACGACCAAGAAAGAAGAAAAAAGAAAAAATAGTTTTCCCAAAAACTCTAAGTACACCACCCTCTCTCCCTCTTCTCTTAGGTTGTCGTAAACTTGCCCGGATTAGATTTCTATAGGAAACACTACATAAATTAGAAAAGATAGAGCTAGCAATCTACTAATTTGAGTGCTTCTTTATAGGTGCTTAGACTACGTGGATCATCAATAGTGTCGCTACCCGACGTCGGACGAGACTCCCATAAAAATAACTGAGGATATCACTAGTTTCGGATCTTTATTTTATTATAAGACTATTTGCGGAGTTTGGAGTCGCCACCTAGTATTGAAGGAACTAGGAACCTAAAATTGGCATCGGTTCGGAGATTCTATGGTAAGGAGTCAACTACGCTTATGGGAAGATAATTAATCACCCAAAAGTGCCCTTTCCTAAGAAAGGTACCACATGTAGCTTAGTCCTAAATTATCTCCTAAAGTATTTTATTTTTGCCAAATTATTTTTCAATTTTTGAGACTCTAATTTTTTTAAAGTCAAATTAAGTTTTTTATTTTTGAGCGTGGCATCGTATTGAAACGATCGTCGGACTCCTTTCATCGGGAGACACGTCGGTTCAAACATCGGATCCACCTTTTTTGAGTCTCGACACAACCGATGTGCCGAAGAACACTTGTTTATTAGAAAAAAAAATTTTGGCCAACAACGATCCCTATCATATAGGAGACTTTGTTAAAAAATTTTATGATTTTTTTTATTATTTTTTTTTGTTATTTTTCTTTATATATTTTTTTTATTTATTCTTATTTATTTTTTATTAATTTTTCTTGCATAAATACTATTTTTTTCATTTTTATTTTTATCGTTATTATTTTATTTATTATTATCTTATTTTATTTATTATTATTTTTATTTATTTTATTTATTTATTTTTTAGTGAAAGATTGTCATCGATCCCTAAAAATTTAGGAGACTTGACGATCTTCTACTTATTACTTACCGAGCCTAATTCTAAATGAATAAATTAAAGCTACACGAATTAAATAAAAAAATCAAATACTGACATTTAAATTAATAATAGGTATGCATAAAATAAATTCAAAGGTAAATTCAAACAATTACAAAATATTAAAATGATAAATTCTAACTAACATACATAAATACTATATATTTTTTTTGAAAGATTGTCATCGATCCCTAAAAATTTAGGAGACTCGACGATCTTCTACTTATTACTTACCGAACCTAACTACTGAACAAATAAATTAAAGCTACATGAATTAAATAAAAGAAATCAAATACTGAAATTTAAATTAGTAACGAGCATGCATAAAATAAATTCCAGATTGAAAATTACATTAATTAAAATAATAAAAAATAATTCAATAGCCAATTTTAATACGAAATAACAAAATCCCTATTAAAAAATTCACTCTTTTTCTTACTCTTTTCTTTTTTTCTTTTTTTTTTTTTTTTTTGGCTTTGGGTCGAGTTGTCCGACCGAAAAAAATTCAATCGAGTCGGACTGGAATCAATCCGACCCAAAAGAAAAGAAAAAACGTGCTTGGATCGGTTCCAGTCCAGCCTGACGAAAAATGGGTTGGCTAAGCCCAACCCAACCCACAAAAAAACCCACAAACACTCCCCTTTTTTTTTTTCTTCTTTCATTTCGGATCAAACTAAAACAACCCCTCCTTTTTTTTTCTCGTCCCGTCTCTCCCTCTTTCCTTTTTCTTTCTTTTTCTTCTCTTCTCCCTCTCTTCTTCTCCGTCGGCTCCAACCTCCATGGATGAACCAGTGGAGGTTCATCCCTTCTCTTCCCTTCTCCTTTCCTTTCTTTCCCTTCTCCCTTTTTTCTTTTCTTCCCTTTCTCCTTTCTCTCCCTTTCCCGTCTCTCTTTTTTTTTTACACGTTGCTGCTGCTGCCATGGACGAACCAGTGGAGGTTCGTCCATGGCAGCCTGATTTTCCCTTTTCTTTCTTTCTTCTCCCCTTTCTTTCCTTCTTTCCTTTGCTCAAACAAAAACCCCCAAATCAATTTCTAAAAATTCTCTCCAATTCGACCGAACCCTAATTTTTCAATTCTTCAAATTTTCATGCGATATTGCCTTGATTAGATTGAAATCAAGTTAATTCACACCCTTTAGGACTCAATTTTATCAAAACCCCCAAATCTATTCTTCAAATTTTTACAATTTCGAAAAAATCCCAAATTTAAAATCGGACTTAAATTGGAACAAAAAAAAACGAAATTAAAGAGGAATTAGAGGGATTACCTAAAGAATTGGTTGGAATGGATGTGGACTCGCCTTCAATTCGAGTAAATTTAATTTCTTTTTTTTTTCGGATTTTCTCTCTTTTTTTCCTACTGCCGATTTCCCTCTCTTTTTTTCAATCGCTAACTCTCTCCTAATTTTGCGGGCTTCACTCTTAATTAATTTTCTTGGATATCGGACTAAAGAAAAAAAAATCCCCCCTGCCCTTCTCTCTTTTTTCTTTGTTTCGTCGCTGCCCTCCCCTTTTCTCGCTGTGCATATATATATATATGTGTGTGTGTATATATATATATATATATATATATATATGTGTGTGTGTGTGTGTGTGTGTGTGTGTGCGTGTGTGTGAATGTGAATATCGGCTTGGTTCTCCACCATGATGGTGTGAGATTTTTTTGCGGGATTTGGAGTGGGCGTGTGTGACCATTTTGGGTTCTAGGGGTTGGTTGTGGCGAGGTCGGTAATAGGGGAAGGGCTGTGTAGTTCCCGCCAGTTGCGGCATGGTGAGGTTGCAGGAATTGGGAGAAATTGTCCGGAGGGACTGTGGGAGTTGTGGCGGAAATAGTGAGGTCTGGCAGGTAGGAGTGCTGCTATTGTTGATCGGGTGATGAGGGAGAAATGGCGACTACGATTGAGGGAATTAATTTTTCTAGGATTGGAATTCAAGACCGGAATTGAGCACATAAATTAGTTCCCTGCAATCGAAACTAAGAATGATTCCGTGAAGCGGAGAAAAAAATAATCCCGAAATTAGTTCAGGCGGGAGGAGTGCAAACTTTGTATTTTTTTTATTTTTTTTGTAATTTAATTTTTTTGTTTTGTTTTTGCATTTTGGTCCCCGTAAATCGTTCTTAGGTCAATTTGGTCCTTGTCCAATGTAATCTGGCTCTTGAATTTTAAAATGATTCGATTGTATCCTCAATTATCATAATACTTTTGAATTTGTTACAATTGCATCCCCGAATATTAAATTCACCTTGTTTTTGTATTTTTGTATTTTTTGTATTTTGTTATTTTGCACATTATTAAGAAAAATGGAATAAATAAAAATAATAACATTGATTAAGATAAGAAAAATAAATAATTAAAAAAACTTAAAATAAAAGAAAATAAATAATCAATTAAAAATAAAGAATTCGAAATTTTGGGTTATGACAAATAGAAGTTGGATATTTGGATGACTTTTACGCTAAAGAATTTAAATCGCACTATAAGAGGTAATTCTCTATTCATTGCTTCAATTCATAAATATATAAGTACTTGATTCAATGGCATAATCTTGGGCCTAGTTGATTCAATGGCATAATCTTAGGCCTTTTAGATGGAGGAAATTTTTTTTTTATTACGCACCTCCATAGGATGCATGATCCTTCACTACAAACTCTTCAACTAAAAGCATATATCCATGTACTATCTTAGTTTGAACTATAAAAAATTTATTATCTCTTTTCTTGTTTATATTTAAAGTTGTCCATGCCTTATTTATTATTCCTTGAATTTTGATAGTTGCTCCATTTTGTTTTGGGTTTGAGTAGCGACAAAGTTGCAATTTGTCTGAATCGATTTTTAGAGCAACATCATCACATAAATTTGGTGAAGCAATAACAATGACAATCAATCTAGTTATGTTCTCATTTTCTTCAACAATATTCTCCTATTATATCCCTATTTCTTTATCGAACTTCGACTTCACAATTATTGTGACAACAATCCTTAGCTAACATGTCAATGGAAGCGAGTAACTTTGAATTTATCCTTGAAAGTTTTAGTAACTACGAGCACTATTGAAGTTAACACCATCATCAACCCTCTTAATGGAATTTAGAGTGTTTTCAACATTTAAAGAATCAACTTCATGCATCACTTCTTCACTATCAAAATTTTCAAAAATTTTAACTTTAAAACCAACATCTAGTCACTCGAATTTTCTTCCTTAATTTCATCTACTCGACTCTTAAACTTTTGGCTACTAACCTCTTAATTCATCCTCTTAAACATTTTGTTTTGTTGATGCAAACATATTATTTTCTCGCGACAATTTAATCTTTTATTGCTTATGTGTAATTTTATGCTTCAATTATTTGCTCTCACATCATGCACATATAAAATCCTCCTTAAGTTTTTTATGCAAAAGCAACTTCTCTAAGTTTTATTTCTCTACTATCAATCATCTAATCCCTCCTTTTATCTCAACCGCACTTGTTTGGTTTTGTTTTTCCATCTTCATAATTATATAATGCACTAAATA
This sequence comes from Dovyalis caffra, assembly GCA_963924115.1. Classification (NCBI taxonomy): domain Eukaryota; kingdom Viridiplantae; phylum Streptophyta; class Magnoliopsida; order Malpighiales; family Salicaceae; genus Dovyalis; species Dovyalis caffra. Next base: position 1,208,572 of record CAWUPB010000030.1, read on the forward strand.
GAAGCCAAAGTCAAGTCCGATACCTAACTAATGCTTGGATTAAGAAGATGCCTTAACTCTGCAAAAGCTCAAAATACAAAACTACAAAAAAGCACCAATTTTTGAAACTAACAAGCACAAAATCAACCACTAAACAACCTCAAATGATCAATAAACACACTTAAAGTAATTAAGCAATTGAAATAACCCAATAAGGCCAAACTTGAATAATAGTCCTAACAAACCATGATTTGTAGAAAACTTTCATAATGCCAAAATTACACCTCCTATTTTTTTAGATTTTTTATAAAATTTTAAATATAACCAAAATTGGTTAAAATGATGTGAATTATAAAATTTCATCATAAATAGTCAATCCTAGCTACCTAATATCCTTTAAGAACTATGCTCCAAATCTACGAGTTAAATCTATAATTAACTTCAATAATTCATAATTAAAATAAAAGATGAAGTTTTAATTAATCTCCCTTAATATGAAGTCCACCACCCAAAAGAATGTTATCAAAATTTACGAGATACATAAGAAAACTTGCAAATATAGATATCACCACCATAAGTACTTGAGCATGATTGATCTAAACTCACCTTAGTCAATCACTCTAAGAATGTATTCACGAACCCTAGCTAGTCTAAGAAAAATAAAATGCAAAAAAAGATACATGGAAAATTCTCTAATTTTTTATTATCATATGCAGTAAAAAAATCTCCGACAAAGTCACAAATAGGTTGCATAAATACTAGCTCCTAAACGCTAGTTAAAGTCCAAGTCAAAAAAGAACTCTAATTTAGAAAAAGAATCCACATAAACTTTGTAAACTCACTTTGATTTAATGACTTAAAAGTCCAATGCAAACTTAACAATGACTAATTAATCTATATTAATTAAAAATGTATGAAGCAAGTAACAAAATTTGAGAAATTAACTAAAAGTAAACTTTACCTTGGAATTGTAAGTCGATCATTGACGACACTTAAAGACATTATTCATAATTTACCATTTGATCTATATTAACTTAAGAAGATTGGATTACATATGTTTTTATTACTTAATCATCAAACACAATTGTAATTTGAATTCTTATTATCGAACTATATAGGACAAACTCTCTATATGTTATTCAATAATAACATTAATGATTTAAAGAACAATCAAAACAAATAATCAACATAAAAGACGGTTGCTTTAATTTGTATTCTATCCTTTTAGAATTAGAATGATATCAATATTAGAAATTACTTAATCCTATTGCTACCTATGAAAAAGTATTATAATGATTACATATTATAAGCCCTAATCTAGCAATTATTTATTGATCACGATTACCTAGTAGGCCTCTTACGCTATTACAAACAAAAATATAATTCAATTAATTTAGAAGAATAAGAGATAGTAAAGATGACTAGATTATAAAATTAAATAAAAAAAGGTCTCACAACTTGTTCTTCAAAGTCACATTTCTCTTGAAATGAAAAAGACAAATTAACATTAAGTCTTAAAAGTAAAAACACACAAATAAAATAAGTTCTTTTTTTAAAAAAAAAAAATCAAAAGCATTCTAAATGCATAGCTCTAGAGATTATATATATATTGCTTGCCCCATAATTCCTATTTAGGATTGTGTCGAAATCAATTAAGACTTAAGGGTGAATAGGCTTTCAAATTCTATGCTACAAATTATGACTTAATTTTAGATCATATGGATGTATAATTTGATCTAAAGCTTTACATGAAATATATAAGCATTGATGTCTTCTTTCTTTAGGATTTTGAATCATCTTAATCTAATGTGTATAACTCTAGATATGTTACAAATAATAGAAAGTATTTTAGATTGTCATGAAATCTGAATTCTTGATATGACTTTGCAATTGACTTTGATAGCTCAAAACAAAATGAATTTGTACATTCAAACACAATCTACAAAGATTAAAATCTCCAATTCAACCCCTACGAAGGCCTTTTTGATGTTACGAATCTCTAATAAGGTGAAATTCTCATATCGTCTTTTGAAGGTCATTTTGCCAACAATGGAATTTCACCTTTGTTAGCTCACTTTTGATCCTTTGCCTCTAAGCATCTTCAAAATCATAAAATAAACTTAATTCAGCACATCTAGCCTAGAATCACATTCAAAATACTACATATAATAGAATAAAATCATCATTAATGCTCACCGTCAAAGCTTGGTCCCCTCTCACATCCTAACCCTAGCACTATAAATGCATATTTATAGGTAGTAGTTTTCCCTATTGAAAAATAAGATGAATTTTTCCGAAGAATAAGAAAAAAAGCTAGATTCCTAAATTAACTCGTATTTTTGTTTGTGTACTTCAAGTTCAAATTGATATATATATATATATATATATATATATATCATGACTATTCAAGGTACGTAATTTATTATTTAATACTATTCATTAGTCTGTATGTCCTAATTTCTAACATATAGATTCTTGAACTTACAAGGATGAGTATGTTAAAGGCGGATTTGCAAGGCTCTTTTGGGAAATGATGTGGAATTGAGAAACGAGTTAGCACTTAGTATCGGAGAAGTTAGGAAACCCTAAAATGACTAGTCTATGCAAATATTTGGATAACGGCTTATTTACAAGTAAGGAAGATCAGCATCACCACCACCACGTTCTTCCCGAGGTAGGTCGTATTTTATGCATGTGAAAACTAAAGCTATGTCTTCCTATGTTACTAATCTCTAGCCAAGTCTTCCTATGTTATAAACCTATGCTTACTTGAATGAATTTATTTTATCATGATAAATTGGTTGAGTAATTAAAGCTTTAGGTCGAGTTGAAGACCTATGCCCATACTCTAAGGGAAAAAGGAGGTAGAAATTAAACTTTTTGCTAACCTCTAGCTTCAAACTTGTATCGATAAATAGGCAAGCTTCGGGGATTATGAGGCCATATTGATATAAAAAATAAATCACCAATGATTTCAATTCATATAATTGAAAGGCCACTAATAACTTTATCCATATAAATGAGAAGCCATCGATAACTTTCATTCGTAAAATTAAGAAGCCACGAGTTACTTTATCCACACAAGTGGAAATTCACCGATGATTTTGATTAACAAAAATAGAAAGTCACCTTGACTTCAACCATATAAATGAGAAGTTGTCGACAACTTCAAATCATAAGATTAAAAAGCCATCAATGACTTTGTCCATATAAGTGAGAAGCCACTAAAGATTTTGATTAACAAAAATGGAAAGTTACCATCGTCTTTTCAATACAAATGAAAAACCATCAACAATTTTAATTCACAAGATTAGGAAACAAACAGGGAAATAATTGAGAACCCACCAACAACTTAATCCATATAAATAGGAAGTCATCGATGACTTTGATTCATAAGATTCAAAAACAAAATATGGAAATAATTAAGAAGCCATCGATAAATTAGTACATATAAATAATAAGCCATTAATGACTTCGGTTCAGCAAATTGGAAACAAGCATGACAATAATTAAGAAGCAACTGGCGACTTAATCCACATTAAAGGGAAGCCACTAGCGATTTTGATTTACATCATTACGAAAAAAAAACATGGCATGAATAAAAAATACAACATGAATATAAAATATGGCATAAACAATTATATTCAAATCAAACCATGTTAAGATACCCAAGCTCTCTAACCTTTTTGGGTTTAATGCACAACGAGTGCATCTAAATACACTTCAAAACTCAAATATACCATAAAACATCGTATTCATCCATAATATCAATGTAAATAAGATATTGATAAAGTTTGAAACTTCCCTTGTTGGCCAAAGTGACTGAAGAATCTTTCTAGGAGTATCAATGATACCTTTTTATGTCGAGGACAAATAACCCCTTTAGAAGGAAAAACATCTAATAGAGGAATGGAAAAAACAATAAAAATTTGTTTTCCTCCATCTAAACTCCCAATATCACCATTAAACCATCAAATTACATTAAGAGATAGTTTAGATCATTACCTTTGTAAGTATAGAATCAAGGTAGCGAATTGAACCATCCGAGTGTTTGGTCTCTAGTGAAAATCCACGTAGCTTAGACACCAATAAGAAGAAGTGATAAAAGAACAAAAGTGCTAGCTTTAATTTCTTTCTACTATGAAAATCACACAAAATTCTTTCTAGTATGAAAGTTACATAGCTTTCTTTCTATAATGAAAGTTGCACTCCTTTCTCTCTTTAAAGGAAATTTCAGCCAACTCTCTCTTTTAAGTGTTATGTGGCTTGATGTATCTTTTTTTATTTATGAATCCTATATTAGGTTTAATGAAATTTTTCCAAAATTTCTTAAAAATGCTCCTTCACTTAAACCCCTTACAAGCTTTCACTTAAGCCTATTGGCCTAACACATTTAACCCAATGACTCGAGCAATTAAATGGACCATATAAATAAGATAGATCGAGTATTTTAGGGAGGCTCAATTTAGAAACTTATTTTCTAATTTACCTCTATCAAACTAGGTAACCCAATTTTGGAAACTATTTCCTAATATTTTAGCAAACTTAATTTAGGAAACTATTTCTTAAATTATAGAAAATCTAGTTTAGGAAATTATTTCCAAAATTCTTTTAGTACTAAAAGAATTGAAATCAATTATTTCAATTCCTATTTTCTTTCAAAATTCTTCGCTTCTATTTATCCGAGTTAGTTTCAAGCTTATGTGTATGACTCAATAGGCTTCTAGATATGATAGTAATGTATAGAGAAGTAAAAGATAATTCTTTTATCACTCAATACATAAATCAAGATTGGCCTCTAACAAGGCATTATGACTATTGAAATATCAAAAAGGATTACTTAATCTATAAAAACCTTTCATGAGTATGGTTTCCATACAATTCATTCCTCATGTCAATTTATTACATTGTAATCTCAAACTTTATTTAGTCTTTGTTCAATTATAATCATAGAATTTTTCTTTGACCTCCGTATATCTTAGCTCTCAAGTAAACCAATCATGCTCTATTAGTATACTTGCTATTATAGCCACAGATTCTTTAGTAGACATTCATCAAAGTATAATATGATAACTCCTTTAACATATAAGAAATGACATGATCTATCTTAGTCAACCACTTATCTTTACGATATTTCGGATGTACCTAACGAATCGCCCACGTATAGGTCTTTGTTAAGCTCATTATAATAAATATCAAAGCATACCAATCCTCTAATGAGATAACTTTGAAAGCTTCAAGTTAAATGACTATTTTTATCCATCTCATAAGAGATTCTTATAGACTATACCAAATAGGTTCTTATGGTGAGTCATGCCTAATGATATATTCTATAACGTTATTCACTTATGTGCTCACTTAGGCATCACCATACTAATATATGTTAGTGTTTGTGTTGGTGTCCAAGATCCAACCATGTTTGTGTGAGCTCATCTTAATATATAAATGCATCATTTATTTTAAAGAAGTCATTTTATTAATTCTTATGTTTACATATTGATAAATTCGGTAGAATTAGATACAAGTCTTTATGATATGCATTTGCAATAGTGATTGATCAAAAGATATGAGCCAAACACTAATGCATATAAATGATATCATTAAATGTCTTAAGTCTTAGAATTGTCAAGAATAGATATTTACAAAATACGGATAAACTTGTGAGTGTTATGCTTACACTATGTAATAGTAGTAGGAGATCTCACACCTATTGGCATGGTGATGTCAAAGCAAGCACTTAGGTGATATATGTTAGAGAACATATCACTTGGACTTGACTCACGATAAGAACCCATTTGGTTTTAGTATATGGAAATCTCATACGAGATAGGTAAAAATGGTTCTTAGACTTGAAGTCGTCACGATTATCTCATTGGAGGACTTATGCACTTTAACACTCGTTTTGATGGACCCATTAATGGGTTGTAGTGAGCGATTGGTTAGGTGCACAAGGAATCCAATAGAGATAGATGCATGATTAAAATAAGACATGTCATTCCTTATATGCTAAAGGAACTATCACATTACACTTCAATAAATGTCTACTCAAGAAATCTATGGCCACAATAAGAGTACACCAATAGAGCATAATTGGTTTACTCTAAGAGCTAAGACATTTGGGAATTAAAGAAAACTTATGTGATCATAATCGAACAAGACTAATAACCAAGCTTGAGATCACACTTGTGATAAGTTAACATGAGGATTGAATTGTATGGTAACCATACTTATGAAAAGTAATAATGGATTAATTAATCCTCCTAGAGAATTGGATAGTCATGATGCCTTACTAGAGATCAATCTTGATTTATGTATCAAGAGATAAAAGAGAATTCTTTTATTCTTGATACATTACCAACATATCTAGGAGCCTATTGAGTCACACGTATAAGTTTAAGTATTCACATTATATATGAGAAGCAAATATATTGAAAAATATTTTCAATTATAAAAGTTTTCTATTTTGGAAAGAGTTTTCAAAAATAAAAGGTTTCCTAAAATGGAAAGTTTTCTATTTTATAAATCAATTTCCTAATTTGAAAATTAGTTCCAAATTTGGAAATAAAAAACCCAGAAGGAAAAGAGTTTCCTAATTTAGGTTAAAGGGTATTTTGGAAAATTGCTTCCTAATGTGGATCTTGTTAAAATAATCTAAGAATATTTATTTGGATAGTCCAAAGAAATTAATTGGTCTAAAATATTTTTGGTCCATTAGATTTAATTAAAAGCCTTAAGATATTTTGGTGGGAAGATAAACATCAAACTTATTAGATAAGGTTGAATGTTTTAAAGATAAACATTAACCTTATTGGATAAAGTTGAATGTTTTAAAGATAATAATCAAATAGTTCACATATAAAATAACTTCGGATCTTTGAAGGATAAGGAAGCAACAACCTAGAGTCCTAAAAGGACTTGTGGCTACCCCTCTTCTTGTCTTTAGAGAAAAATGAAACTATCCCCCTATAAATAGGAGGAAAGGTGTGGTATAAAGGAGGTTAGTCGATAAAAAGAGTATTTTGGCCAAGTTAAAAAAAGGTAACATTCAGCCAAAAAAAAAAAAAAGGGAGAAAAGTTTCGGCTAACCCTAAAGTTAAATAAGGCACATGACAAAGAGAGAAAAATAAGGAGAAAATAGCTTTCTCTTAAATCCTAGTAAGAAATATTCTTTCTTTCTCCTTTAAGGTTGTCACAAAATTAGTCGGGATTAATTTTTAGAGGAAATACTAAATCAAAATAGGTGGAGCTAGCACCCTATTGATTTTGAGTGCTTCTTTGTGGATGCTTGGACTATGTGAATCATTGATATAGATTGGACACTTGGATGGCTTTTCTAAAAAAGGATTTAGATCTGCACTCTAAGAGGTAATCCTTTACTTATAACCTATTATTCATGTATGTATGTTTAGTAGATTCAACGGCTTGATCTTAGAGCCTTAGATGGAGGAAATTTTTTGTTTATTTTACACCTTCATAAGATGCATGATCCTTCGGTTATATCTTCTACTACTATCTTATAATAAGAGCATAACACATATAAGTCTTACCGCACATTATCAATGTCTTATTTTGAACATATTATGACTTAGAACATTTAATGATTTCATTTATGTGCATTGGTGCTTGTCTCACATATATTAATCAATCATAATAGCAATGAAAATTATATGAAATTTTATCTAATTCAATTAAGTTATAAATAATATGAATTAATAGAAAGACTTCTTTATTAAAATATGCAATAATACAATATTCTAACCACTAAATATGTTAGATATAAGGCACCTATACTAACAATCTCTAATTTGCACTAGAGCTAACTAGCCATGTCGTTAATGCTTGAAGATCGAATAAGAGTTTCATGTTTTTACTATGAAAAGGGCTTACTTAAGGGATTTGTTACATTGGTGATGAAGTGTATCTTTTCTATCCTTGTATTATCATGATCGATAATCTCTCTTATCGGATAGTAATATTATAGTATATGTTTGGACTATTAATGAGACCTTAGTTTCTCAACTTACGTTATGGCTCTATTGTTGTAACAATATAGTACTATAAGATTAATCATGCTTAGAACCATTTGTAATCTAGACATAAAGTTATGAATCCATAGAATTCCATTAGCTACTTTTGTAGCTATAATATAGTTAGTCTCAATTATTTAGTTACCATATCTAGCTTAGAACTTTTTTAGCTTATAGTACCACCATTCAATAGAAAAATGAGTCTTGATGTGACTTAAAATCATCATGATTAGTTTTAAAATTAGCATCTATGAACCCTTTCATAGCTAGTTCATCTCCTACATAGACGAAAAAAATATCTTTAATTCTCTTTATTAAGTACTTATGAACGCTCTTTATAGTAATCTAGTGTTTCTCACCCGGATCAACTTGATATCTACTTCAAATGCTTAAAGCATATAAGATATTAAGCCACATACATAGCATAGTGTACATATCAATCCTATGACGAGATGCATAAGGAATACAATTCATCTTTTCCTTTTCATTTTGTGTTTTAGAATACTCGACCTTAGAGATTTTTATACCATATGGCAATGGAAAAAGTCCCTTCTTTGATTCTTTCATACTAAATATCTTTAGTACTTTGTTAATATACATGTTTTAGAAGAATAATTACATTCTTCGTGACCTATCTCTATAGATCCTAATTCCTAAAATGTAGGCTACCTCTCCCATGTCTTTCATAAAGAAGTTCTTGGATAGTCGAGTCTTTTATATATTGCTACATGATAATGTCATTGCCAAGTAGTAGTATGTCGTCTACATATAGAACAACAAAGACTATTAAGCTCCAACCTTCTTGAATACACAAAATTCATATTCATTTTATGAAAAGTCAAACTTTTTGATAATTTCATCAAAACATTGATTCCAACTCCTAGAAGCTTGCTTAAGTTCGTAAATGGATCTTTGTAATTTATAAATCTTATTTGCATGTCCTTTGGTGATAAAACCATCGGGTTGTGTCGGTACACATCCTCATGGAAATTTTCATTAAGAAAAGTTATTTTGACATCCATCTCCCATATCTCATTATCATGATATATAGCAATTACAAGCATAATTTGAATTTTACCATAGCTACTAGCGAAAAGGTGTTACTATAGCCAATTCTTTGTTTTTTGATTATAGTGTTTTGCCACTAGTATCGCCTTTACATGTACGTATATTTTCATCCATATCGGTCTTTCTCTTAAAGACCTACTTACACCTAATAGGTTCGACACCTTCAAATGGATTAACCAAAGTCCATACTTAGTTAATGTACATGGATTCCATTTTAGATTCCATGGCATCATGCCATTTCTATGAGTCAATTTCTAAAACTACTTCCTCATCGATATCCGGTTAGCCATCCTCTATGAGAGGCCCATCATCATGTGTAGAGATAAGAAGACCATATCTTTCAAGCTTTTAACGAATCCACTTGAACTTAAGAAGTTTTTGTGTATCTGTTTGTGGGATATTGTCAATCCGTAAGTTCCCTCGAATCTCATTGAGTTTAATTTACCTCCTAATAGTTTTAGCTTCTATGAACTACTTCTTAAGGAATACAACATGCCTAACCACGAACATATTTTTTTCTTACGGTTAGTAAAAGTAATATCCATTTTTTTTTCATATCCCATAAATTTGCACTTCATATATTTAGGCTCTAGTTTTTCTTTGTCTAAACATTTGACATATACTTCATGATCCCAAATCTAAAAAAAAAGATAGATTTACCTTCCTTCCTTTCCATATCCGATATGGTGTCTAATCAACAAATTTTGTTGGAACATTATTTGAAACAAAGCTTATAGTAAAGAGTGCATATCCTCAAAATAAAATAGTGATATTAGCAAGACTCATCATGGATTTGACCATGTCTAACGGGATCTTATTATTCTTTTCGAACACATCATTCATTTATGGCATTCTAGGTGGAGTCCATTGCGTGAGAATCACATTCTCTTTCAAGTGATCTAAAAATTCACTACTCAAGTATTCACCAACTCGATCAAATTAGAGTGCCTTGATACTTTTATCGATTTGTTTCTCGATTTCAAATCTAAATTCTTTAAACTTTTCAAAAGCTTTAGATTTATATCTCATTATATATACATAACCAAAACGTGATCTATCATCAATAAAAGTTATAAAGTAATCATTTCTTCTTCTTGCTTGAGTGGAAATACGCCCATATAAATCGGTATGTATAAGGCCTAACAAGTCAACAACGTTTTCTCTTTTTATAGTAAAAGTGGATTTTGTCATCTTGATAAGTAAACAAGATTCGGAGACATCATAAGATTCATAATCAAATGAGTCTCGTTATTCATTCTTATGAATTTTGAATATGCGATTTTTATTTATGTGGCGAAGTCAACAATGTCGTACATAGATTTTGTTTAGATTATTTGATTTAAGTCTTTTGGTATTTATGTTATATATAGGTAATTTTATGTTTAAAATATATAAACCATTAATAATTATAACATTCCATATAGAACTTCATCTTTATAAAAAGAACAAATATTATTCTTAAATAAAAATGAGAAACAATCTTGGTTTAAACAAGAAATGGAAATAATATTTCTAGTAATAATAGAAATGTAATAGCATTTCTTAAGTTTAAGTACAAGCCTAGATGATAGTTCTAACTCATAAGTGCCTATAGCCAATGGTACAACATTTGATTTGTTGCCTAAATGCTTGGTTAACCTCACCTGAAGCAATCTTCCTTGATTATCTAAGTCCCTACACATTTTTACAAATATGAGCATCACATCTAATATCAAATTCCTACGAGGAGGGATTAAAGTAGAAAAATTAACTTTAACAACATAAATATCGTAAGTTCTAGTAGAATTCTTCTTTTACACCACTTCTAGGTACTACTTGCAATTGCGCTTCCAATGCTCTTTTTATTGCAATGAAAACAAACCGTATCTTTTAGGTTATTTCAATCATTGTCCTTTTTTACCCCTCCACTAGGTGCATTAGAAGGGTTCTTCTTTTTGTACTTGGGTTTGATCTTGCCTTTTATCTTGCCTTTGCACCTATCAACTAGAAGAACAACACTCTTATTCTTCTTATTTATCTCGGAGTTAAGCATCTATCAACAAGGATAGCAACTCTTTAAGAGTCTTTTTCATGGGCATCATGTTGAAGTTCATGATGAATTATCCAAAACTATTGGGCAACAATTGCAATGTTAGGTCAATGGATAATTCCGTATCCAATCTAACTTCAAGCATAGCACGCTCTATCAATATAGCCTATCATCTTAGTGACATGCTTCTCAACATTATATCCTTCATCCATTATAGTTACGTAAAGCTTTTTGGCTATCTCATAATGCTCATGCCTAATATTCTCATTAAATAGATTTGTTAGCTTTGCTATAATATCATAAGTTCTCGAATCTTTATGTTAGTGAGTTCTAATGGCATAGCATCCAACATGACGCTCTAAGTAGTGATCATATCATCTTTATGCTTAAGCCATGATGCATAAGCTTTAGCCATATCTTGATGAGACTTAGCTAGGAGAGGTGTCTCTATCATATAGAGTATCTTCTCATATTCAAGGACAATTTTTAGATTCGGTTTTTAGTCAAAGAAGTTCGTGTCATTGAAGACATCTCATTACTTTCATCAATTATCAATCGTATTGATGTATTACTAGTCATACTATGCAAGAACCTAATAGGATAGAAAAAAAAATGTATGATTTGGTTAATTGATTTGTATTTTTTTTAAAAAAAGCATAACTTAAGAAGTGAAAGTTTACGTTTGCTCCTACTATTTTATTTAAGTTATATAACCTTTAATATACAATTCTAGAAACTTATCGATCGTTTTTCGTAGTGGGTTAGGATCCCATCCAATCATGTATTAAACTTGAGTTATCTCAACAAGTCATATGTGAAAGAATTAGGTAGGTAACCTCTTACTAATTACATCTAATGCAATTCCAAATCTTATTGGTATGACAACTCTTTGTCATCTTGCATTTTATGTGAATACCAATCTTTGCCTATGAATTCATTAGGCCTTGAGTTATCTCAAAAAATCCAATAATTCATTTCAAATTAGACCTAAACATTTTTGAACATTACATGGCCCATGATTTGACGCCCTCGAGGAAGAAGTGTACTTGAGTTATAACAAGTCAATAATGACCAATAGGTTTTCTCCTCATAACGTTCGAAGGCAAATAACTTAATATTTACTTGAAGGATTTTCTTTTATTAGGTCTCATCATTTAACTAATCAAATTAATCCTATCATGTATTATAAAGTTCAATCACATCAATCTCATATTCAAATCTATCATACATACTTCACATGCATGACTCAAAGACTGATGAATTATAATGGATTTATAAAACTAGTCTCCTCGAACCATAAGGAGGTTAGTGGGTCAAAAACTAGGAGAAGAATTCTTAAATCATTATTTGGATTCGAATCTCATCTCCATTCTTAGCATCCTCTTATGTACTTATTCTAATAATCTATCTTTTAATTTTATAATTTTTGAATTAGAAACCTTGATTTACATTCCTAGCGTGTGCATTGGCCAATGCCTAGCATTGGCCCAAGTGCACATACTTGTATAGGCCTCTAGCCAATGCCCGAGCATTGGCCTAGCGCTAGCCCTAGCAATGCTTAGTATTAACTCGTTGCATGCCCGGATGTAGCCTTCGGCTAACACCCGACTTTGGCCTATTGCATGCACTAGTGTAGACCTATGACCAACATGCAAAATCCGCCTAGTGTATGCACCGGCCAACGTCTAGTGTTGGCACGGCACATGCATTGGCAAACGCTAGCACGCACACTGTCTCTTGTTCCAAAAAATTAGTTTTTCCTTTTATAAAATACAAAAATTCATATCTCGTAATCATAATTTCTCTTAATTAACAACAATATCTAATATTCAATATGGGTTTTGATAACAATTAAATGAAAAGCATCCTCTAGAAGAGTGAAATCAATTATAAAAATTTGTTTTCCTCCATCTAAACTCCCAAGATCACCATTGAATCATATAATTATACTAAGAGATCTTTTAGATCATTACCTCCTGAAGTGTAGTATCAAGGCGAGTGTATTGAAGGATCCAAATGTCGAATCTCTAGTGAAAATCCATACAGTTTAGACACCATCAAGATGAAACGATAGACGAACAAGAGTGCTAGCTCCAATTTCTTTCTACTATAAAAATCGTGCACCAAATTGTTTCTAGTATAAAAGTTGTGCAACTTTCTTTTTGTAACAAAAGTTGCACATCTTTCTCTCTCTCCAGGAGAAATTTCAACCAACTCTCTCTTTTTTGAGTTATATGGCTTGATGCATCTTTTTTTATTTATAAATCCTATATCGGGTTTAATGAAATTTTCCCAAAAAGTTCTAAAATAACCCTCCACTTAAAATATCCCTTATAGGCTTTCACTTAAGCTTACTAGCACAATATTTTTGGCTCAATAACTCTATAATTAAATGAACCATACAAATAAGTTGAGTCACCTATTTTAAAAGGGTTAAATTTAGGAAACTATTTTCTAAATTACCCAATTAGATTAGAAAATAAAATTTAGGAAACTATTTCATAACATTATAGAAAAATCAATTTAGGAAACTATTTCCTAAATTATAGGGAATCAAATTTAGGAAACTATTTTCAAAATTCTTTCAATGCTTAAAGAATTGAAATCAATTATTTCAATTCCCATTTTCTTTCATAATTCTTCACTTCTCTTTATCTAAGTCAATGTCAAGCTTATGTGTTTGACTAATAGGCTTATAGATATATTAGTAATATATTGAGAAGTAAAAGATAATTCTTTTATCTCTTGATACATAAATTAAAATTGACCTCTAGCAAGGCATTATGACTACCTAATTATCAAAAAGGATTACTTAATCTACAACAACCTTTCACAAGTATGATTTTCATATAATTCAATCCTCATTTTAATTTATCATAATTTGATCTCAAACTAGGTTGGCTATCTATTTTATTATGATCACATAAGTTTTCTTCGATCTTCAAATGTCTTAGCTCTCAAGTAAACCAATCATGCTCTATTGGTATAATTCCATTGTGGCCATAAATTCTTGAGCGAACATTCATAAAACTATGATGTGATAACTCTTTTAGCATATAAGGAATGACATGTCCTATCTTAGTCATCCAGTTATCTCCCTTAGATTCCTAATATACCCACATGTAGCTCTTTATTGAGCACATCATAAGGAATGTCAAAGCACATAATCCTCTAATGAGATAACCATGATAACTTAAAGTCAAATGTCTACTTGTACCCATCTCATATGAGATTCCCATGGACTATACCAAAAGGATTCTCATAACGAGTCACATCCAATTATATATTCTCTAACATTATCCACCTATGTGCTTGCTTAGTTATCATCATGATAATAGGTATGAGATCTCTTACTTCTATCTTATAGTAAGAGCATAGCACACACAATTCTTACTCGTATATTTTTAATGTCTAATTTTGATAATACTATGACTTAGGATATTTAATGATTGCATTTAAGTGGATGGGTGTTTGTCTCACATTTATTGATCAATCATCAAAGTGTTGAACATCATATGGACTTCTATCTAATTCAATCAAGTTATAAATAAAAAGAATTAAAAGACAACTTTCTTTATTAATAAATATGCAATAATTTAACATTCTAACTATCCAAATTGGTTGAAACCAGGACACATACACTAATACCTTCTTCAACCCTTCATTGGATCAATGTTGTCAACTAGAGGGAGGAAAGGTTAGCTCTTCAAGTCATAGTTCTCCTTATTGCTTATATGCTTGAACCAGCTTCTTTTATTAAGCTTTAAAGGATGTTTTGGACCCAAATACACTACTCCTTAATCACAATCATCATTTTCATCTTCCAATTGAAGTTTCATCCTAGGGTTTCAAAGATAGTTGTGGGCTTTTTGCTTAGGATAACTTAGGTTTAGTTTTCCAACACCTTAGAATTATTTCATAAGTGTTTTATGAATATTTCAAAGTGGTTTTGGAGGCTAGAATTTGGTAGTAGTAAGGCCAAAAAATGATAGCATAGTTATAGTTTTTTACAAGTTGTTTATGGTAGTTTTTATGGTTGTTTGTTAAGGGTTTTTGGGGGCTGTTTACAGGATTTTTTAGGGTTAGGGACTGTTATGGTGGGTTTTAAGGGCTAACATTTGGTTGATTTAGGGCTACAAATTGGACAGCGACTAACGGCTTCAATAGAGAAAACGAAGAGGGGTTTTTGGCTAATTGTTTGAAGGAGTTTGGGGACATTTTTTAGGGGCATTTAATGGCTATCTTAAGGGGGGTTTAGTGGCTGTTTTGAAGGTTTTTTTTTTTTTTTTTACTATTTTGAAGCCTAGAAGTTGGAGGAATATGGTTGAAAAATGGACAATAGTTGGTAGCTTCAATAGAGGAGAATGAAATGATTTTGTCGAATATTTGGAGAAGGTTTAGGGGCTATTTTGTGGGGGGTTTAAATAGCTATCTTAAGGGAGTTTTAAAGGATGTTTTGAGGGGTTTTGAGGGGAAGTCTTGAAGATTTTTTAATTTCTGGAAGTTAGTGGAATATAGATGGAAAATGGATAGTAGATAGTGGCTTCAAATAGATGAGAGTAAAAGAACCTTAGCCAATAATTTGAAGGAGGTTTAAAAGGAGGAGGAAGTCCTTTGGATGATTGTTTAGAAGAGGTTAGGAGACTATTTTATAGTTGATTTTAATAGCTATCTTGAAAGAGTTTTAGGAGATATTTTGAAGGGGCTAAAGGACTATCTTGAGGGCTAGAAGTTAGAGGAAGATGGCTAGAAAGTGGATAGTAGTCGATGGCTTCAACAAAAGAAATAAGAGAAGCTTGATCGACAAGTTTGGAGAAGGTTTAGGTGGCTAATTTTGGATGATTTAATGGCTTTCTTGAAGGATTTTTTAAGGGTTGTTTTGAGGGCTTTAGGGTAAGAAAATGGCAGTTGTAATGGAAAAGACGGAAGTGTTATATGGAAAAAAGAAGAAGTCGAGGAGAGGGCAATAGCTTCTTAAAGGATGGAAGGGTAGAAGTTGTAAGGTTTGGTTTTTTTGGCTATAGAGGCTCTTCCTTCTTGATGGAATGGTAGAGAGAGCTTTCTCTCACTAGGGTTTTTGTTAGAGAAAAAGATGAATGAAATGGCCTCTCGCCTAAGAGAGAAAAATATGGGTTTTTATAGTGAAGGTTGGTTAGGGCATTAGGAATTTTTATATTGGTTCCATCTTTTTTCTCTTTTCCCACATTTTACCACTTCCTTCTTTATTTCTTTGTATTTTTAATTGGTAAGCTTTTTAATTGAACTCCAAACTCAATTATTTTGTGGTCTAATTTCCACCATTTAATCAATTGGGTCCAAAATTCCTAATTTCAAACTTATTTTCTTCTTTCTTTTTCTTCTCTTTTTTTTAAAAAAAAAATCATACACTTTCAAAAATCATGAGATTTCTAAAAATCCCAACCCTAGGATAAAAATCACAAAATCAACAAATTAAATACAACATATTTTAGTTTTTTGCATTTTTTTAAAGAAAAAAATAGGTAAAACAAAAGGGTCTAAAATTAGGTGATAACTTTACTAAAGTTAATAATGGTATTAAAGCTAGACTATGTTAAGACTAAAATCTAGTTAAATTGATTAAACATGACTTATTTTTTTATTTTATTTCTTTTTCACAAGTAGTGTTTATCAATTTATATACTACTATTTATTTTGAACTAATCCTATTAATTTTGCTACGATACGGTGTTCTAATTTTGATAGCACTAAAACCTGAACATTGTCTAGTTCTATTTGTTTGAATGTGACATGTTACTTGTTATTTTGAATCTTTGGGCACGAACTCATGTATCCAACATAGCAAATGTACTTCTTCTTCGTCTTTTAATTAAAGTTAGTATGGTTTGTTCTCTTACTCATATAACTAATAAGATAAACAATAATAATAAGCAAAATCAATTATGAAGAATTATCTAAGTGAGAGTTTTATGGACTATTATTAATGACACTATTAAAGCGGGTTGTTGGTAATAATTCATAAATTTCTCAACTAAGACTCTAGATGGTTTTTTGCTACTTTGGATTATAGAATTCAATGGTTCACTTAAAGGAAGTTATTGTATGTGAACTTATAAGCATAGTAGGAGTAGTTAGTAAGGATTTTTAAAGTAAGATTTAAGAAATCTTTCTTCCTAAGGATGTTTTATTTTAAAAAAAAAAATGCTTACTATTAACTTGTTTGGTAGTTTGTTACATAAATTACATATCATGTTTAAAGGTAACTATGTAATTTTTTTTTTTTATGGATACTAAGAAAATATTATTTCTTCAATTTTAAGCATATTCTTGTTTTGATATGCATTATGATATTATATTGCCCATGTGTTAATAATTGTAAATATAAAATAGCATTTCAGCTACTAGTTCTATTGTTTTCTAACAATCAAGTCTATCGTATACAAAACTTTATTGAAAATAATTTCAAGAGATGGAAAAGAGATATTGAACTTGTCCTTGATTTACTTCAAATTGATATTGTTTTGTACCAGGATAAGCCCTTTGTACTCACCGATAAAAGTACGGTAGATGACAAAGCAAGGTATGAATAATGGGATAAAGCTAATAGGTTGAGTTTGATGATTAGACAATTGTGATACACCTAAGAATGATAATGCTAATTATTTTCTTGATGCAATAAGAAAAGGGTATTTAAAGTCTAAAAGACTAAAATTAAAGAATTGGTGGAGTGATTATCTAGTTCCAAGTATGATGAGATAGGTGGTGTTATAACATATATCTTAAGAATGTATAACATAGCTAATAAACTCTCGAATCTTCAAAGACCCATTGTTAAGTCCTACCTTGTTTTGGGGGCTTTGAATTCCATTCCTTCTTACTTTGATTCATTGAAAACCACCCACAATCATCTTTATAAATAGTGGAAAATCAATGAGCTTATTTATTTTTGTGTCGAAAAGGAAAAAAGAAAGAGGGATAAGGGTGAAGTGTGAAATTGATGCAACAACCACATAGTAATAAATATCCCACACATTGTAATAAAATTTATAAGTCTAGGAATTTCCATAAGAACAAGAATCAAGCCAATACACCTATTTTAAGTATTTTAAGCTGGAATCTAGTTGTTTGTTTTATTGAGAAAGTGGTCATAAGAAAGTAAATTATAACAAATTCAAATCTTGGTTAGAAAAGAAGAATAATAGATTAGGTAATTTACTTACTTTCATTTTTTTATTCATCTTTGGTTTATGTTTCTTTCCATTCATGATGGAGTGGAACATATGATCATGTTTCAAATACTTTATAGGGATTCATAAGCAAACTAAAGCTAGTAAAGATAAAGTTAGAGTTTATGTAGGCTATAGATTCGGTTGAGATGATAGGATCTATTAGGTTGTATTTTAAATCTAGATCTAATTTATTTTTCCAACATACTACCTTTGTAGCATCAATAAAGAAACATTTGGATTCGATTTTATTACTCGATGGATTGGGATATTCTTTTCATCTAGATAATGAAGTTTTTTATATTTTATTAAATGCTTCTATTGTTGGTAATGATTTTTTTTTTATTGAATGGGCTTTATAGGCTTGATTTGGTTGAGAATTCTTATCTTTCTATGAATGTTGACAAAAGAAAAGATGTTTATGTTATGGAATAGATATCAAGGTCATATATTTAAGAAGAGAGTTAAAGGATTGGATAAGAATGAGATTTTTTTTATTCTAGATTTTGATGATTTTGAAATTTATATTGATTATATTAGGAAAAATTAACCAAGTCTAATCGAAAAAGGCCCACTTGTAGTCAAAATCTTTTTTGATACTACATAAAGATATTTTTAGACCTCTCATACATAGATTATGTGGAAATAAATATTTTATCACATTCATTATTGATCACTCATGATATGGGCATGTTTATTTGATTTATGAAAAATCAAAAGCAATTGATAAGTTAAAAATATTGAAAACTGAAATTGAGAAATAATTTGGTAATGATATGAAAAATATATATTGTGATAAATGGGTTGAAGCAATGACGAATGAATTAACTTATATTTGATGATGGAATTTGAGAATTAGTAGAGATTTTGCAAGTTTTTGAAGCCACTAGTTATAAATGAGTATGTCAAACTAAAAAAAGATTGTAAAGGAAATGATAAGCATTTTAAGACATGGTTATTAGATAAGGAAGATGCTCGAAAGGAGAGGAAGGAATTGATTATACGAAACTTACTCACATGTCTCTTATATATATATATATATATATATATATAGAGAGAGAGAGAGAGAGAGAGAGAGAGAGAGAGAGAGAGAGGATCGGTATGGCTTTAATCGCATACTTTGATTTGGAGTTGCAATAAATGGATTGAAAATAGCTCTCTTAAATAGAGATCTTTTTGAAAAGGTATATATGCAACAACCTAAAGGATTTCAAGTAGATGGGAAGGAACATATGATATGTCAACTTAAGAAGCCGATATATAGACTTAATGAAGCATCTAGACAAAGTTACTTGTAGTGTCATGAAGTAGTTCAATTTTTCATTTTGTGGATATACATATATCTTAAGGTTAGTAGAAATTTTTTTTTTCTTTATGTTGATGATATATTGCCCTCTAGTAGTGATTTGGGATTGCTTCATGACACTAAGAGAATGTTGTTCAAGACATTTGATGAGAAAGATAATTAAGAGGCATCATATATTTTAGGAATAGAAATTCTTAGAGATAGATCTTAGAGATTGTTAGGCATTTTTCTTAAGGCATATATCAATAAAATACTTAGTAGATTTAATATACAAGATTATACATGTAGAAAAGTATCCGTCAGTAGAATGAGATAAATTGAGTAGAGATCAATATCTTAGGAATGATGTAGAGAGAGAATCAATGAAAAAATGTATGATACTCTAGCATTATTGGTAGTGTGATGTATGCTAGAATTTGCATAATGTTTGATATAGTCTATATAGTTGGTGTGCTTAGGAGATACTTTTTCTAATCTTGGGCATGATTATTGAGTGGTTGTAAACAAGGTTATGAGATATTTATGTACAACTAGGGGTCACTTGTCTATTAAAAAGTGAATAGTTTGAAAATCATTGGTTACATGATACAAATTTAGTCTGGTTGTTTAAATGATTGCAAATCATCAATTGGATACATTTTTATGTGGGCTAGAGGTGTTATTTCATGAAAGAATTCTAAATAATCACTTGTCACATCTTTCACTATACAAATTGAGATAGTGACTTGTTATGAAGCAAAAGACATGCTAAGTGGCTAAAGAATTTTATTTTAGGGTTTAAGGTTGTTGATTCCATCTCAAAACCCATCGGGAGGATTTTTTTTTTTTTTTGTGATAATATTATTGTTATTCATCTAACTAAGAGAGCAAAGAATTCGATGGTGCGAGATACATAGATCTCAAGTACTATAAAGTTAGAAAAATATTTGATAATGGTGACATTAGTATTGATCATATTGTCACAAAGGCTATGGTTGCCAATCTATTAAGCAAAGAGTTTAAGTCTATTGATTTGCTTATGCATCTTAAAAACATAGGTGTTATTATTTCATTTGAGGTAATTGGTTAGTGATATTTCATTTTGTTTATATGATTATCAAATTTTGAATTTTATGTAATAAAATTATTTGCCTATTTGTTATGTTCATTATTTGGTGAAATTAATTATGCTTGCACATGTCATTGAGATATTTGATATTTTATGTAAGCTCATGTAGGAATCTTATTTATGAATATCCATATAAACAATGTATGATGTCTTTTTAATATTGAGACATTAGAGTTTTAGTATGGAGATGTTAATATTATAGTGCTTTTAAAAAGCATATTTCATTTAGTTTCGATATAGAAGTGTGCTTTCTTATAGAAGTGTATTATGGTCTATGAAGAGTAGAGGATTAATGTGGAATGAGCATGCTATACTTATTTTTGAATCTTTCTGCTAAATTTCCACACTATATCTTGTCACACTCGTAGGATTCATGTCATTAAGTGCTTAATATTTGTGGTCATATACGATCTTATGTCGATAAATGATGTAATAATTATTATGGTTCAATATTAATAATATCAATTGATCATATCCTGAAATAAGATGTTGATTTTTTGAACTATATATTTTTGTGGCAACTTAAGTTATCTTAACTCAAGAATCATTTTATAAATTGAATATTTTTCTTTTAAAAATGAAATATCAATTAATGTTGTCCAGTTGGAGAATGTTAGAATTTATACTTAACTATTGTAACATTGTTTGTGGATTTTATATTTTATTAAAGAAAAGAGTTGAATGTATGGTTTAGAGACAATAACCGATAAGGTCCATGATTGAATAGTGATCTATTAAATTTATGTACTATGGTTTGTTTCAATTAATTTAATAGGATGATGTTTTATTTATTGGTATAGGAAATGTTATATTTAGACTCCTTGATAGAAGAGCTTATAAATGTTATTTTATTATTAAAGCTTAGTTGCTTCTCACGTCCTAATCCTAATATTATAAATGCATATTTATAAATAGTAGTTTGCCCCAGTGAAAGCTACGTTTAAGTTGTTTTCTGAAGAGTGAGAGAAAGAGTTAGATCACTAAATTAACTCTATATTCTTGTTTGCATTCTTGAAAATCAAATTGGTTTTTCGACATTATGACTATGCAAGGTATGCAATTTATTATTTACTAATATCAATCAATTATTTGTTATAATTTCTAAAGTATAGATCGTTCAATTTACTAAAGCTAATACAATAACCACTACTGTATATCCTGCATTCTGTGAAGATTCACCTATTAAAGTAGTGGATTTGCTACTCACTAAAAGGGATGAGGTGCTAGCTAAAGTGAAACAAAATTTACATACTGCACAAAACAAAATAAAGCAATTGGCAAATCATAACAGTTTGACCAGACTTTTCAAGTGGGGCACTGGGTTTTTCTTAAACTACAACCTTATAAGAAGAAATCTATAGCTACAAGAAGGTATCACAACCTATCTGTAAATTTTATGGGCCTTTTTAAATTATGGAAAGGATTGGGCATGTTGCTTACCGTTTACGATTTTCTCCTAGAGCATCAATTCGTCCTATTTCATATCTCACCACTGAAGGAATCCATTGGAAGGAATAAGGTACAAGACTCACTACTACATCTTCTTCCAGACCCCTCTCCCTATCTACAAGCTGTATTAGATAGGCATTTGATCAGAAAGAAAAATCAAGTTGCCGGTCTGTTACTGATTTACTAGAAAGGCTTATCTCCTTCTAAAGCAATTTGGGAATCAATGAATGATATTCATATTCGATTTTTAGATTTTGTCCTTGAGGAAAAAGACATTTGGTGGAGAATGTGTAGTTGCAAGTTAATGCCAGTTTAGTTCTCAAGAATAAGAGAAAGAGCTTCAGTTTAAATAGCTAGTCGTTATAGTATAATCATTAAAATACGGTGCACTTTAGGGATTGTTCATATGGTGCATTATGGGCATTCTACAAGTTCTAGACATAAGGAACATTTTCGTCCAAAGAGAAGTTATATGGTCAATTTTTGGTGGTTTGACTAAAAAATTGACTTGAATAATATATTATAAACTATCTAAAATAATAAAAGACATAATAAGATCGTTTTAGGATATATGAATTGAAGTTGTTTCATAATATAATAATAAATTGAAAACTTTGACCATTATACAAATATTATAAAATTAGATAGTTGAGATTGAGTTCTATTCAAAACACTTAAGTCTAATGGTGAATGATCTTTTCTCACTTTTCTATATTAATTATTTTTTGTTTAATTAGTCAATCTAAAATATGTTCTCTAATCATCACTTGCAATCCATCTTTTAAAATCCATTAAGTGGCTTAAACTCAAAAATCTTTTGTAATATTGAAAAGCTAAGAATAAATAAATTAACATATATTAGACGTATGTGAAAATCATCTTGTGCCTAGAATAATTGCTAGAAAGATGCTAGAATATTCGGTGCACTTAGGGTAATTTTCTCGGTACTCAATGAATATTTTATAGGTTTTTCTATACATGAATCGTGCTTTTAGGCAAAATAATTGCTTTGAGAATTTTAAATGTGTGTGAAAATTTTTCTATGAGCATAAAAAAATTGCTAGATAGGTGTAACAATATTCCATGTACTTAAGTGAATTTTTCTATACTTGGTGAATATTTTATGTATGAATAAGGGAATTTTTATGAAAAATAATTATTTTGAGTGCTTAAATGTACATACAAAAATTATGTCATTGAT
Source organism: Dovyalis caffra (assembly GCA_963924115.1). Lineage (NCBI taxonomy): Eukaryota > Viridiplantae > Streptophyta > Magnoliopsida > Malpighiales > Salicaceae > Dovyalis > Dovyalis caffra. The sequence goes on from CAWUPB010000030.1 coordinate 1,231,944, forward strand.
GAATAAATTACTACAGGAAGTGCATTAATTTATTATGAAAAGAAATTATTTTTCAAAATGGTGTAGAATAAATTGTGTGCATAAAGACTTAATTAGGAACCTAATTGCATAAAGTTAGGGATTCAATTACATAAAATTAGAAGCTTTATTTCTCAAATAAGTTTTGAAATAAATTTAAGGAAGCATAAATATGTTGAAAAGGACCTTATGGAAGGACCAAAAGAATTGATTAAATTGAAGGGACTAAAAGTATGGGTATAATTGAAAACATATGATAAATTAAGAGACAAAAATTAATATTTTTTGGCCAAATTTTTCAACTCGAACTAGCCACCTCGCACCCATATTAAATGATGCAACCAAATGGGTGGTTAGAGATTTATGAGATGGAGGGCTAGGATTTAAAGAAGGATGGATGGCTAAGATTAAACCAAATGAAGGGCTAGGATTAAAAGATGAATCAAGGGTGGAGATCAAGTCAAACAAGCCAAAAATGCACCTATTTATGCCTATAAATTTAACTAAAGAGGAAAGAAGAAAATGTTGGAAAAATTGAAAAAACAAGGCAAAACTCTTACAAAAGTTTCCAAGGAATTTTCAAGAGATCCCATCTAGACAACTAAAACCACCTTAAAACTCTTAATTAATCCCAAAATTTCAATTGGAAGATCAAAATTTTTGAGGAAGAAGTTGGAACTTGGCCGAAACTTAAGGAAGAAAAAGAGAAATTTTTCCAAGGAAATCTAACCTATCAAGGATTAATTTAGAGCTTTTAAGGTAAGTTAATCTCAGCTACATTATAAGAACATGTAATTGGATGTTAATTGTTAGTTTCACCTAACTAATTTAAGTTTAATTGCATGAATTTAGTGAATTAGGGTTAGGATTCTTAATCTTAGTAATTTAGGGGAAATAGATTAGAAGGTGAAATTGATGAAATTGAATTTGGAATATGATAATTGGGCATGAAAACAAGTAAGAAAAACTAGCCTATTTCTAGAGAAGTTTTTGTCCAAATAGTAAATTTGGGAATTTTTAATGCTTTTCTTTATTTGATTCTATTAAAACTGAAAAATCCACATAGTTTAACCTAGTTGTAAATTCGGCCTAAAGTGAGGAAATTAGGGTTTTTAGATGACTTTGGTGTTTGAATGTGTAATGGGTAAAGTTCATATGAGTGAGGAATAATTATATGATTTAGCATGAGAATTGGCATTAAAATGAGAAAATTCATTTAGCTTAGTTTAAGGATAACATTTGGCCAATCATAGAACAATTAGGGTTAGAAGTTGATTTCGGTGTTAATGTTGTAATTGGTGATTTCATGATGAATTATTTACAATGCATGCGTTCAAATGTGCAATAAAGTGTTTGTGGTGTGATTGTGTATGTTTATGGAAGTTATGAAATAGATGAATGGTTGGTGCAATGTTTTGTGATTTGATTGGTGTTATGAAATGTGATATTACTTGATACACCATGTTAGTTGTTTTGTGATTGAATTGTGTACCTTGAATGGTTAATCATGGATTGTAAGCTCTTTTTGGGCAATTTATACTATTAAGGTATGCAATGTCATGGCATAAACACACATTACTCATGGCATGCATTACATTAACTCATAAGGATTATGCATTTACACTTAAATACATATGCATATCAAGCCATGGAAAGGTTTCAAATCAATAAAAAGATTTCCCTCGTGATTTTTCAAAGGAAAATGGAAAAGGATTTCATGGCTATTATGGTTCATGGTTTACATGGTCCCTACATTTCCTTTCGAAGAATGTTTTCATATTTAGGGAATTGGTAATGGCCCTATAGGAGAAATGCTTAAGAAAAGAGGGTTGAGCATATATAAACGTCTACATTCGGATGCTTGGTAGGGCGAGTCTAAACATAGAAAAGATTTTCGGAAAGATCGGGGAAAAGATTTCATGGCATGGAAAAGATTTCAAAAAAGAAATGAAAATGATTTTCATGTGCATTTCACTTGCATACATCCATATCATGTATGATTAACTTTCTAAGCAATTGCTCACCGAATTCTTGTGATATAGGGACTAAAGGTAAAGATTGATGTCTATATTCTTTGTCAAGTTGATTGCTTGAAGGATCACTCCCATCAATTCATTGAGTATATCTTACCTACAAATGTAAGCTAGACCTATTCCATATTATCGTGATATTAGTGCTTGGTATTTTAGCATATGTACTAGGTATGGCTTCTCCGTTTTATATGATAGTAAAATAATTAATAGGTAAATAGCTACCTAAAGAAAATGAAAGATAGACTTGTACATAAATAACCACTTTTTGTAATAGGATGGTACTAGACCGATGATCATGTAAAAAGGAAAATAGGTAATATGTCAACCAATTTTGAACACGTTAAATATGTAATAGCATAGTAATGTATAGTTGCATTTTTATTTAATTCATTCTTGTATACTACGAGTTCAATAATAATGATACAAGTAATTAAATTATATAATTAAAAGATGATGATTAATAAG